>JAXIUT010000021.1:3918176-3948022 GCA_035586675.1 Eurytoma californica | reverse complement strand
TAAAATGTTTAAAAAAGATTCATGATTCATTATATAATAATTAATTTTTAAGGTAGTACTGTTCAATTGCTGTAGAAGTAAATGTAATTTATTCAGAAACGTAAAAGTTAGTTCTTAATTAGATATAATACCCTTTTATTTGAAATCATTTTAAATTTACCGAGCACACTTTCAAGATTCATAAGAATTACATTATCAGAAACTTTTGTATTATTATAAATGAATTTAATTTCTTTTTATCAATTCAATCTTTAAAATCAAATTATTACATTGAATCATGAAGGAATCATATATTTTCTTTTTTACAAATTTCAAATATTCCGCGCAAACTTTTAAGTTTTTTCAAAAATCAAGCCTCCAAACGAACTCTGTGAGTCGATAAGTGGCAGGTCACTAAAAGAATCTCTCCGCTCTGAAGAGGCGGGACAAAAGTCGAAGTTCTCGATGCGCCGCGCGCGCAGTGGAACATTTCCCAATCAAACGGAATTAACGAGGGCTGCAGTCGAAAAGGCGCGCGCGCGCTTCATCCCGCAACGGCTTCCCGATCATTATTTCGGGATTTATGCCGACGCCGACGCGCGGACGTTTACGAGGCGCGAATGCTAGTTGGCCGGTGTGCGCCGCCTATTAACGGTATCCGCGTTTTGTCCTCGGCCGTCATATAATGAGGCGGGCCGCGTCCGCGAGTTTCGGGCCAACTTCGCGGAAACTCCCCGGCGCTTAAAAGCGACCTTTACAGCCGTAAGTCCCGTCCCCTCTCTCTCTCTCTCTTTCACTTCTACGGCGCACGCCTCCCCCGGGTGCCCTGCGACAAGTGTACCGCGTGAATAGGCAATAAAACACGGAATGCGGATAACGAATCCGCGCTTGTTTTATTCGCGACCGTGGGAGTGTCTCTGCAGATGCGCTCCGGAGCTTTTTTTTCAAGATTCCTCTGTGGCTTTGCCGGTCGGGGAAAATTGAATTTTAAAAGTAAATGTGCACCTCAAAGGGATTTTTCTTTTTCCCGTCGTTTCAGAGATTTTACAGGTGCATATCAAGAAGACATTGGGCGAGGTTAAGTGTACGAAGTTTTTATTATTAAACGAGATTTTAGACGGTGTGCTACTTTTTTTCCAGATTGACTTTTTTACTGTGTATTATTATTCACTGAAAATTAACTACTCGCAGAATAAAGTACGAAAAAGTGAAATTCACGATAAAAAAGATAATAATAGTGGGTCGATTTGTAACGTTGGAATTTGTTTTTTTTTTCTTGCAAATTTTACGGTGAAATTCTTGTACATTTTACATCAGGAAACTTTTCTCCACTTTACCATCTCTCTTTGATAAAAAATTGACAAACTGGTGCTAGTAAAAATTTGACAACGCGTTTTTCTATTTCAAAGTTTGACCTGCGCGAACCGGGCAGTATGTAAAAAAATTCTTTTATTTAGAATTTTCATTCGGCTAACAATAAATTGGAGAGTTACAAAGGAGCAGCGGGGTAAAAGAACGCTAAAATCAATACCATTGTAGATATTCTAAAGCTGCACACCGTTAAAGTTATGTTGTTTCGGTGAAAGTGTGGATTGCATACATTCACTCATTATTCAATCAATAACCCTGTTTCGCCAAACTGTTAGAATGTATGAAAATACATATTAAGAGGCAACATTACACTTTCACAAGGCGCATAACATTGACAAAACCGAAAGCTCGTTAACGGCTCTATAAAACTATTTTTATTACGAGACCCGACACGCGCCGCGAAATTACGATGTCGATTAAATTCGAAATTATTTACTAAAAACCGCCGTTTATTTATACGACCCATACAGCCTCGATGATGAATTCCCATTATTCGAGTCGACGATCGTCTTCTGTCGGCGGCGCGTCGTTTTGTTTCAATCGCGTTCGTGCTTTATTAAAAGCCACGATCGATATTTAATAGATTTTTAAAATAAATATGCACATTGGCGGATCTAGCTATTATTCGCGGTGGGTATAATGGCACGGCGCATATAACCGATAATCCGCTCGGCGACGCAATAAACGCGCTAATGTCAAAAGGAAATGAAATTTCCTCAATCCGCCGAGCATTTGCATTCTGTAACGACTCCGCGCGCATCTCCTTTCAATGAAAATCCTTTACTGCTCGTAATATGTCAATCCCGCATATGAGGTATGGTATTAACCTACTGCGGCTAATGACGGCGTAAAATTTTCGGCCGGCTTCGAAATGTCCGTGATTCTTTAAAATGTTTTCGAGCACCCCTTTTACTTTTTATTACGGTATTTTACATAAATCGGGGAAACGTATACGCGGAGAAAATCGTCAAAAAGACGGGTGGAATCGTGCGACGGTTTGTCACGCGGGGTATTCTCACAGAAAATCTCCTCAATTTTTACAGGAAATCAACGTATTTTTTACGAAAAAATGGACTTTATTTTTACGAGTTCCCGTAAAATTTTTTTCATCTAAATATGAAAATGTGAAATTAATTTAGAAAATATGAACCCTCTAAATTTTAATTAGTGAAAAACTACTAAAAAATAGAAAAATGCACTAAAATTTAGTAAAATTAATAATTTTTAGTGCATTTCAGTAATTCAACTTTAAAGCAAATAGTGACATATTACATTAATTTAATAATTAATTATACACATTTTCTTAACTAATTTCACAATTTCAGATTAGGAGAGTCCAGTGTGGTCCAGCGATTGCATTTTTCTTTCGCTATACAATTTTTACAATTATTATCAAAATCCAACTCACTTCGCGCGCTCAATTTTCTCAAATGATTTCATTTACCTACTGTAATAAATTACAATTGTTGAGATTAGAAAATTTGTACAAGAACCTTTTGAATTTTGGCGCCATTGCCATCGTTCTTTTAAGACAGGAAATTCTTTGACAATTTCACATATCGTTACCCACCGCAATAGGGCATTGCGCATTGAAAATTTTTAACAAGCAATCGGGCGAGTGCCTTTCGAAATCGCAACGTATATACGTACGATTTTGCTTTAAAAAGGGTGTCGAGGAGACAATGCAGCCTCGTTAGCAGCGGCGTATACGCGGGAGGCCCTTCATTAATTAAAAAAAATAAGATTACGCCCGTACACGTGGAGGTATTGATCAATAAACTCCGTCAGCTGCTCTGTAGGGCTTCCACGTAGCCGCCGCCTCGCCACGCCACTACGCAACTGGGAAAAGCACGCGCCCGGGCTTTTCACGGGTGCTATCGATCGGACGAATCCTACGTGCGTGTTTCGTCCACATCAAAATAAAATACGGCTGGGAGAAAATGAGAGAAACATTTTAAATAACGGCGTAACGCCCGGTGTGCCTTCGTCCTTTATTTATAAATCTAACGAGCGCGACATTTTTAATGCTGTTTGTTTTGCCTTTCGGCGCAAGTGACCTAATATCTGGTGGACACTTTTTTTTTAAAGGATTTGGATTATTTTTTCGGTATAAAAAATCAAGCGGTGATGTGAAAAGGATTGTTGTTAATTATTAAATGGTCAGAAGAGCGGTTCAAAACTGTTGAAAAAAAAAATCAGGAGCTGGTTCTTGTGTACATTGAAAAAAACTTTTTCGACGCTTTTTCAAAATCCGTATCAAACAGCTAGAAAAAAGTATTTGGTTTGAATGTTGATACTGCTGGAGAAAATACACATGGAAATATTGAAGTTTTAGCAAAGGCTGTTATGAAAATAATGAATCTTCTCTTTGATACTTAATGAAAATTTATGTTTACTTTGTAAAACAAAAACAAATTTTTAAATTTTTTCTTTAGATTACAGACCTACAGAAAGAAGCGTTGTGCTATATAGCATTGCAATAGTTAAACGAAATCAATACATTACAAATGAAACATTTAATTTATAGACGGAAGATCAATTCTGTAGTTCAAAAAGTTTTCTAAATTAAAAAATTATAATGGATCGTACCGTCACTTCCTACGAATACTATTAACACATCTCAAAAAAGGCCTATTTTAATTTATCATTTTTAAAGCACCAGAGTAAAGTAAACTCTTCCAAAACCTGAAAAACTTAAGGTATTATATATACCAATCATATCCTTGTTTTTCAGGGCCTAGACAAATTTATTTCACTCTGGTACTCTAAAAACAGCAAATTAAAATAGCCCTTTTTTGAGGCGCATACGATAAATAAATAAATACAAATAAATAAATACAAATAAATAAATATACATATGAGAAAATTTGATGTTGGATTTTGCCAGTAAACGTAAAATCTGCACTATATTGTCGCGTTGAAAACAGAACTGTTTTATTTCTTTACTTTTTCTCGCCGATATATCCAACGATCGCGTTGCAATCGAATCTCCTTTATCCCCGGATCTTTTTGTTTAACGCGATACGTTTGAGTAAACAGCATCGCTCGAAGAGGCGGCCGCCATCCCTCGGAAAAGACGATAATTAACTTCCAGTTAACGCGAAAATCGATGGACGCTATTGGCTTGAGAAGTACCTGAGTTAACAATTCATTAAGCTAAGGAGTCCTTTTGAATTGTTCGGCTTTGATTAAAAAGAAAAAGGTGAAGGGGTCTTCGCTCAACTCGTAAATTATGCGGAGGCTCAAAATCCTTTGAGAAAGAGACACACTCGAGACTTGCTGAAGCTAAGCTTAAAACTGATTTCAGCCAATTTACAAGTCTTTTTGTGTTGCACCTGCAATTTTCAGTACACGATCAAATCACCTCTTAAATAACGATGTCAAAATGTTGTAAAGGCATTTAAATAAAAGCGATTTAATTGGTATTAACGATTATTATTATTATTATTATTATTATTATTGGTATTGATTTATTGCTATTGAGCAAAGGGTTATTCATTTCCTGTAATCATAAATTATTTTTGAATAAGTGATTTTGCTATCACTTTTTACTTAATGCGAATTCAAATTATTTATAATTTCTGAATCTGTAATTATTGATTGATTCAATATCCGCTGAACGTTTAAGCTGTTTACATCGAGTATTTCCCTCATTGTGAGCTCATTGAAATTAAAAACGCGCCTAGGCCTTGGATAATGCGTCATATTAACTATTACATTTACCGCCAGGTGGACTCTGAGGCTGGCATGTTTCCCACTAACAGGTCTGCTATGTCAGTTTTATACATATACCTACCACCTTTAGATCTGTTTGGTTAGGCGTTGAAAAGAAAGCTAATAGTGCTCCACTATTTACACGATTAAAATTGGTTATAAAAAAATGATGTAATCGTTGAAAACGAAAAAAAAAATTTTGCAATCATTCCCATCAAATGTCACTTTACTTACAGTTCGCTACTGTTCGTTAAGCAGGAACCAAGAGTAGATTTCCATTGTCCCGCGCAAAGGCCGGATTATACCGAGGCACTCGGTATAGTACGAGACGATAATTACCCTTATTTTATGAATGAAACGAACGAATCGATGAAAAGCTCGCGATCGTCCGACTTTGCAAAGTCCATTATGCGCGCGTGCGGTCCGTATAAAGCGCGAGCGCGGGGAGGGAGGCGCTAGCGCGCGAGCGACAGGTGCAAAAACAGCGGCGTAAGCTATTTCGACGCGAGGCACTCTAACTGCCGGAGGATGAATCAAAACATCGGCGCTCGGCCGGCCTCGGGTTTCATCCTTTCTTCGATCAAAGGTAATTTGATAGCTCTTTTATTGCCTCCCTGTCTACACGCTATCACGAAAAAAAAAAAAAAGAAATCGCGCGCCCGTAATCGATGGCCAATTTCTCCCTCCGTCGCACCGACTAATCGCTCTATTAAAGAAACATCGCGAAAAGACGAATATATACGACCGGTGTAATTTCGTAACATGTGTAGACAGGCAGAGAAGGCTACTTGGATTGTTGTTGTGTTTAGATGACGCGGCGGTTTTTGAGCGACGTTTCTTTTTTTTTATGTACGTATAAATCACTAATGACCGGTAACATAACGATCCTGTAAAAAATGACCGATCACTTGGAGTTGATTGTGCATTAAGTGCACGTGTCACCCACGCCGTGTCTCTGCAGCTATTTATAATTCAAATTAAGTGCGTTCATAAATCATGAGCAGGTTCAAAGTAAATGCTTATAAATTTATAATGCCCCGATCGATGGACGTCTAAGGGGAATTGCCGACGGTCGTTTAACGAATAAATTACAAATATATCGGAGCTCCGCTGAAGAAGTTTAATGCACTTAAAGTAGTGGGGAGGGCGACGCATGCGAATGTTTGCTTGCGAACAACAATTCAAAGTGAGATTAAACTTGCGGGTCTTCTCGGATGCGCTTATCTGCCGCAGCCGAGCCAAGGAGCGTAACTACACGCTTATACCGATTCTTTCGTCGTAAGAGCGAAATTAATATCTGCTCTTGCAGTTTTAAATACTTTTTTTGCGTCTCAATTATTATATCACGAAATATTCGTAGAATAAAAATCTGCTGCTTAATAAATTTCCTCCTTTTACTTGCGAACGTCATTTATATTTAAGGAGAAAAATCTTGCATTAAAAATTACTAGTTAATTACTAGTAAATTACTAAAGTTACTATTAATTACTAGTTTTTTTCTAAAGCGAGAAATAAATCGGAAAAATTACTACAGTGACATGGTAAGAATGGTTCGATGAAAATTACTTAGTAATCATGTGATCTGGTTGATAAAAATTACTAACCAATATTGTAAAAATACTCTGAGAAACTGTAATTTTTACCAAAATGGTCACTTGATTTGAATATTACTAACTACATAGTAATTTTTATTGAACTATTCTATCCGTGTAAATTTCAAAATATAATCAGTTTCTCTTTAGTTATATTAAATTTACTATATTTAAAACAAATTTGAGCTTTAGTAAAGCCTGTAGCAATTTTTGTAATGCACTGTCCTAATTTGCGGAGCCCGCATATCGGACATACTCTTTTATTGCTACATTGAGAAACGCTTGATTTATCTAATTCAATTTTGAATTCATTTCAGCCGACCAAGTTGAATGTTTACAAGAATGACTCGGAGAGCTGGGATTATACAACACCGGCGTTAGGTGAGTTGGTCTTGTTTAGCTTATCGCTAACCGCTGCCTATACGGATAGTAATATTGATACTTCGGTTTCACGTTTTATTATCTAAAACAATCGGTCTAACTTTTGCACGGTGTAAAATACTCAAATAATAACGACGTGCCACTTTTATTCTTGAAAAGAAACGAAAAATTATTCACCACACTATACCTCACCGGGAATAATTTGAATTTTACACTCAAACATTTTTTTTATTCATTTTTTACCATTGAACTGACACGACTATTTGATTGAGCGTACCTACATAATGTCGATATCAATCTGACACTGCAATATTTATCTCATCCAAATTATTTCGAAACGACGTCAGTGTAATATTTATTGACACGGAATTATACTGCTTGAATGTAGCTTCCTTTCTACCTGTACAGTCAACATTCAAAAATCTATGTAAAAGGTGTTCAATTGAAATTCTTTAGGAGTAAAATTTTTTCAATTAATTATTTTCAAATGTTTAATAATTAGACGTGCAAAACTTAACAAGTAAAGTCTTCTCTCTTCTTTTCATCTTAAGAAATCATTTATCTTGATGCGCAAAGGCACAAAAGTCGGTATCGCTTTAATTAATGATTTCCGTGCCGTGGCCAGCAACGAATCCATTGTTGAAAAAAAGTTTCACAATCAATCCATCAAAACACCAACCGAATTCACGCTAAAGCTTCAATTTATCAATCATTCGTGAAAAAAATAGTAACAACTTAGCTTCGAGGGGTCGCGCTGCAAAATTCAAAGACCTAAAAAAAGAAAACGCGCCGCTCTATAAATTAGCGACTCGTGAGAAAAGTTTACGCGGTGAAACATTCAGCGTCGCATAAGTAACGAACTGCCGCGGAGGCCCGGCGCGTGCAACATTAACGGCGCCCTCGGCCACTCGCTCAAGCGCAGCCTCCGCGCATCCCCCGGTGTCCGAAGCGCACAAACGAATCCCCCGCGGGCGGCATTTTTGAGGAGCCTCGCGACGTCATCATCCGGATCCTCTGGTCTCGTCTCCTATTCTTTTGTCCCTTCGCGGTCGCGCGGAGGCCCCGGCGATCGATCGCTTATCGAAAAATTGCCGGGCGCCTGCGCGCACCTGACCGCGCGCGCGGCCAGCGGGAACATCGTTATCGCGCGGCGCGAGCTCGGCGTTACCTCTGAATTATACAGTCGGTTTATTCCCGGGACGACTACACTCGGCCATGCTAATGACATCAATTTACTCGGATGTGACGCGGTGCCCTCGAGCGGGCGCGAGAATCTGGGGACTCTACCGCGCGAGACGCTTTTTTTATGCACTGAGAAAAATATGTAGGAAAGTTTGTTGTACGTTATTTGAGGTGAGGGATAATAATGGTAAGATGATACTGAAAAAATAATAAAGGAAAATTTAATGTAAATTCTTGAAGGCGGAGGACAGACTTGAAGCGAGATAAAAATTATAATTTTTTGTAAAAATTACCATAATTATGCCAAATTTTACTTTAAAAATTGAAGTTTTTACAATGTCTACAGTAATTTTTCTCATGTTAACTAGAATGTCTTCTATTTCAAATAATTTATAAGTAAATTTTCTATTTAGTTTTCTGAGTGGAGAATTAAAAATTATAAATGCTTAGGACAATTACAGATTTATAGTAAAAGTGGGTATAAAAATTGTCCTTTTTCCAAAATTTATGGCAATAATTTTCATATTTCTAGTTTTTACTCCAACTCCAATAATTATAGTAAATTTTCTGATAATATTTTTTTTTTTGAGATTTCGCAATTTGTCGTAATTTGTTTTCATATTATACTCCGTTGAAGATACCGGCTTTTCTGCTTCTTAATTGACGTTCAGATATTCTTTTTTGTTGCCTTGGATAATTGCGCGAATTATTATTGATTTAGTAATCATCTGTTCTTGCTACTGGAGTAATACAATAATGACATGTATTTAACGATCGTTTGCTAGTTTACTAATTAGCAAATTCATAGTTTGCGTGTTTTGCTAATTTGCGCTGTAATAATATCTAAAAATTTTCAATTTTGACTGTGTACACTACACGAATTCATTGAATACCTTCGCCATAGGACGGTTGACCAATACTCTATCACATATACAAACAAACAAAATATGCAGTATGTAATGTCGATATACCCTGAAATGTTCGATGTCAAATACATTATATACCTATTCCACAAAAAATGTAGAAAAAACAGTAGCATATAGCTATATAAACAACTGTTTACGTATATACACATTTTCCAATGCATTCAATGCAGCTTAGAAGTATTTCAAAGTTTCAACTGGTTTTTTTTTTCGAATTTATAAGTCACATAAATTCCAAAAAAAAAGAGTAAGCTTTAGCCGAAGCCTAGCAGTTCTTAAACAACCCACTTGGTACTGAGAGACCACAGTAAAGGTGCTGTAACTGAGTCCAAGAACATCATTGAATAAAACCACAAGATATTAACAACTACATCATCTACATGCCTGAGAATAATACCCAAAATACACGACTGGAAAAAAATAATCCGAAGGCACGACACAACGAACACACCGATGGAGGATTAAAAAAGCCACATCAATGCCTGCATTACATATACTGTTTTTGATTGTCAAAATGTTTCGAATCGTGTGAGATTAGTTGGAAAAATATATATATATATATATGTGTTTATACTTGTGACCCATTACTATGCAGCCGGCTCCGAGCAAAAAAAAAAGTTATCTCTGTACATCCGTCGGTCTGTCGACAAAGCTATGAAATTTACTTCCGACCGAGAGGAACGAGCTTACATCCGTTGACAAAACGCGCAGTTTATACTCTCGGCCTCGTAAATAAATTAGCATAACACATGGCTTTTGAATTTCGGTGCATATTATACAGTCTTACGTCGATTGCCTTTCGCTTACCCTAACAAATTTTTTGCATACACCACTTGGTATATATATATACTTTATTGTATTCTCTGTATCTCCTCTCCCGTCATTCTGTGACCCTCGCCAATTATTACGTTACGCCGAAAACTTTTCGGTGGCTTCACATCCGAATCCCCCTCTTTCTTTGCACACGCTTCTTTTTTTTGCAGAATTTTTCATTTTCCCTTTGTTTTTTTCCTCGCTCACTCACTCACCGTTACGTATCGCCTTCGTCATTATCTACTTTTGCGACGGCAGACTGCTTGCGGCGCCGGAGTCAATACAACGATTATTCCCCCGGCGGGCGCAGAATTCACTTTATTTTCTTGATAAATGGAAGTAACGCGCACTTGTCTTTAAAGCGGATGATGTATTGTCGCTTCATTAAGAAAACAATTTATATTAGCTTCCTTTTTTTAAAAGCACTTTTGGATAACGAGGCATTTTTTTTTGTCAATCTCCAATTTGTCACTTGTAGTTTTTGTCGTTCGATGTACATTGTAAAAGTCAAAAGCCGATGCCCAAAATCGAGTAGTGCAGTAGAGGATAACAGACGGAGTGAATGGAAACTTGTACCTTCGCGCCTCTCGCCGTATGTGATGGTTGTTTATGTGTGTAAAACAAATAGACAGTTATTGACCAAAAATGTTTAACCGCTTCTGACTTAAACATTTCGTTTGGTCGTATCTCCTTTTTTTCAAAATTTTAAAACGATTCGACAACAATCAATAAATTACTCCCACATCAAATATTTTCTGAAAGGAAGTGACGGTCAATATACTGTTTCTTTAACGAACCCCCCCAAAAATCCTACCCCACAATTATAAAACTTTCAATTTTCTTCTCTTGCATATATATGTGTGTTTGTTAAAAACTGTCATTTGTTAGCAAAACGCCGATGAACATTTGTGTTATATATCTCCAAACCCCCCCTCGAGTGTCAAACGAGAAATTCAAACGAGAGCGTATGGTGTCCTCGGGAAACAAGCATTTTTTGTAAACCTATATACTTATGTGTGTGTAGAAAACTTAAATGTCTTTCTGCTGCTCGGAGCCTCGGAGTTAAGCGACTCGTTGTCTTTTTTTTGTTTGTACTCGAGATTGTAAAGTCAACGACATTCCTTGTTTTTTTTTGTTGGTCTATATATATATGAAAGGCTACCAAAAAATTGCACTCTCACAGACAAACATTCAGTCGACCACTGATCCCTCCGTTAAAGTAGTGCCGAATGAATATCTTTGACAACGTTAACGTTTTGTGCACATAACTTTATATATCGAATCACACTGACTACGATACGCACATACATGTATGTCTCTCTCTTTTAAGTGTAACATATGGAAGAAGTCGTTCTATATACAGTACGCAAGGACAGGAAGTACGTGGACGATAAAAAAAAAAATCGGAGTTTGCAGCATTTGCGGCTGGTATATTCTTTCCTCTCGCTTAATAATTAATCACAACACCACCAACACAACAACATCATCAACACCATCAACAACATCAACATCAACAACAACAGTAACAACATCGACATCGACATCGACAACATGAACAAAGGACTCAAGGCTGACTAACAAGCATTTTTCTATCTCTTGGTTTTTTTCTTATTGCCTACGTTTATAAAGAAAAAGCACATATACAAAATGAATGGAATGCGTATAACAAACATTAAAGGAGCGAACAGAGCAAGATTTTGCAAAATGAGTAACGAACACAATTGTAGATAATACAAAAGTTAAAAGTACGCATAAAAGATAAACACGAGGAAGGGAAAGAGAAAGAAAGTGAGAAAAGAAAGTGGGAGGAAAGAGGTGTTATGTTGGAATGTTTGTCTGTGTGCAGATGCAGCCGTCTCAGTTGTTGACATGAAGTATTCAGACGGGATTCAGACGCGATGGACAGGATGTGGAAATGGAATTGGAAATGGAAAAGGAAAAGGAAAGAGAGAAGGAAAAGGATGAGGATGTGGATGAGAATAGCGGATTGGAAAGCGAACAAAGAGAGAAAAAGAGAAAGATAGAGGTAGAGGTTTTAACGGAGAGTCGGCGGGAGAGAGAGAGAAAGAGAGAAGGGAGGTGTACGCGGGCGCGCGCAATGGGAGAGAAAAGGGAGAGACGAAAAAAAAAGTGGAGGGGGATGGCGAAAAAAAAGGTGGAAGACGGGCTTTGGGAAGAGCTTAACTCACTCCGCAGCCTCTTGTCCATTGTGTCCGCTCTCCTCCTCTCTGTGTACCGCCAGCTACTTGGCGCTCGCGCTTCTTGAGCATTGTTTAGGAGCTTAACTTAGTCCCGAGGCGACGACCAGCGGTAAGTCATGTATGTGATGATAAAACATCTGATATATTCATAACTTTAAATGACCACCCACCGGTGCTTCACTGTAAATCTCTTGTGTACACACAGTAAGGATAATCTCGAGTGTTATATATATATACTCAATTGACGATTATTATAATATACTCATATTGTTTGTCATTGACACTGATTAATTTAGTCTTGTTTCTCCGGACGGTCCATTCGTACTAATGAAATACAACACATTATGAAAATCAGTACCCTGGTAGAAAAATGAAACATCTTTTAGCCAGTAATTAGCTAATTTTTTGGGATGTTAAAATTCTGGCCAGTCATCTGGATAAAATTCCCGCTAAAAACGTGTCGGTTTTTTTACTTACTATGACTAGAATAGAATCTGTCTGTTAATAAAACAAATTTCCATAATAAATAAAATGTTTATTTAAAGTTTTTGTTTTCAAGTTACGATTCTGTTTTGTTTTGTTATGAATTCATAGCTATATAATTCGTATTTACTATAAATGTATTTTTAACGATATATTAATACCTCAACAATAAAAGATGCTTTATTTTCTACCAAGATACGTAGATGGATTGGTATGTTTGGTCAAAAGTTTATTAAATATCATTTTTATTTTTTTCAAAAGTAAAAACTTATTTCTTTATATGATCTACACTGTGTGAATTTTCATTTTTTTACATTCACTTGGAAAAATAAATTAATTTCTAATTTCACAGTTGGACAGGTTCTTTTTACCAAACTTATCAATCCACCCTCGGGTTTTCGAACGACTACATGCAGTGCACGTAGATAGTGCATTTCTTTTGTTATTAAAATTTAAGAGCGTGCAGTATTAAAAATTTAATTAAATTTTATCGAACGACACTGGCCTTTTTTTAAACGAACAATACCCATACCTGCCCACTCTATTGCTGCGAGGAATATTAAACGATGTTTTATCACTTGGATAGATCCGTGTAATAATTCTCGGAAATTTATATGAAAAATATCTTACACACAAAAACGGACTTCAATTAATATCAGCGATTCTGTCTATTCTGCAACTACACACAATAATTGATATTTGCGCTACCAAATTATAGACGTTAAATTTAATTAACGTCTACAATTTGGACAAATATGCCGAATAATCGGAGAACCGGAACAGTCAGATAATCAATAATTGAAAATATGGCACAAGTTTTATTGCGAGGGGTGAGAGACCATCCTCCACCCTTGCCAGTAACCCCCTAACACACATGATGTACGGCAACAACACGATCTGGGGTTAGAGGCCCAAATGGACTGCGAGACCATACACAATCAATATACTATGTTGCGATTATCTTATTTTATTTATTCTTCCGACACTTATGTTATCCTTCGATCTTTTTCACGACTCGCGTGTTTGAATACGAGGCAGATAATAACATTCTCCTATTCAGGAGAGGGTGTTGCGATAGCTCTTGAGTAGTTTTGATGCATATATAGACACTAAAAACATTGTAGGTGTACAGACTTTCTTTGACGTTCAATCTTTACTTCAAGTGATTTATTTTATTTTTTTTTAACTGGAAAAGTAGATATTGTATGTAGATGTTTTTTTTAATTATATTTCATAAATAAAAATATAGTACAATTTTCATTAGGTTACTTTAAATTAAATGCGATATTAAGATTAAATCTAAAAGAGCTGCAAAATGTTTATTGCGGGAACATTGGAGATAGAAGCATTTAAAAGAAGAATTTAGATAAACATCTATGTACTTGAGTTTAAAGAAAATGTGTTCTAACGCGAACTTGACGCTTTGTAAAGAAAATTCCGAATTTGCATGTCAAAGTGTGCGACGGCCTCTAAACCATTTTCGGTCAAAGAAGAATGATTTAAGTTAAAATCTGCTTTTTAGGGGCAAATTACTATTTTAAAATATTCCAGAACTCGTTTATTTTTTTTCAGGAAACTAGCAAAATTCATTTAGAAAGCAGAAAATAAATCGGAAAGCTGTTTTCATTATTTAAACAATGATTTTTTAAACAAATACAAATCGTTCAAGTTGAGATATTAAACTTATAAAAGAATAATTTGAATTGGGGCGCTAATTCAGTGAGATTGATCCACAAAATAATCAAATTGCTTCTTTAAATGCTTCGCAACATCCTGCCATCGATTTTTTCAAAGAGAAGAATCTACGAACTGTTTTTTTTATACACGTAATTCGAAATAATCACTTGAAGAAACAGGAAGCAAAATTAAGGATGTACTATTGGTAATAGTGTTAACGTTCAAACAATTATAACATTTTGCATACTGGTATGTTTAAAACTCAAATTGGCAAATACGAATTAATTTTTAGAAAGCTACAGCAATCCAGAAATAATTTATTAGGTAATTTGTTTAAAAAATTAGGAAGCTGTAATATCATTACTTCAAACATTTTTAAAATAAAAATTGGGCTATTTTAAGTAAAATTATCGAAAATTTATTAATACGAAAGTCCTGTATTATTAAAGTTAATATAAATATGTTAAATTTTTGGAAAATTCCAAAGTTATTAACTGCTTTATTACAGATTTTTCGAAAACATTCCATAAGAGCTTTTTCTCTTTAAATTACTTAATTATTCTGAAAAAAATGTTTTGCTTCAAAAACAACTGTCTAAATATGAAAATGTGAAATTATTTTAGAACATGTGAATAGTGATTATAATATGTGAAATGTCATCCACTTATTTAATATGTTAACGACTTTTCACATGCCACTACACTGAACAAAAATTAGTAATAATTTAACTAATTAATTTCTTTAAATCAGTTAAATATTTTTTGAGACTATTAAATACTTTAATTTCAAAAAAAGTTTAGTTGATTCAAAGAAATATTTAGTTAAAATTACTTTCAGTGTATGTAAGTTACTTAATATAACATTTTCAGATTTGTACAGAAGACTCCGTGTTAATTCGCGGAAACATTAAATAATTGATAACTTTTATCTAGGTTAATGTAGCTGACCAAAATTTCACACGAGTCAGTTCCACGTAAAACTATACCAGCACGCAAAATTTCGTAATTCCCCGAACACTAATTCCATCGCCAGTTCAGTACTTCCTCAAAACCCCACACGCCCTGGCCATTAAAAAAAGAGAATCCTCTTCTATACCTATATGAGTGTCGAAGTAACCGCCAATTCCATTCCCGACTGAAACGACGTCTCTTGCTCCGCAGGTACGGGCCACAAGAACGACGCGAGCGGCAACGGCAGGCCGGCGCCGCTGCTCGCCGAGCCCCGCTACGGCGCGGCGCCGCAGCCTTACGGCTCGACGGTGCCGGCGGGCGGCGTGCAGTTCGGCGCCGGCGCCGGGGCCCACGAGCGCTACGAGGAGGGCTTCAACGGGCCGGCCGCCTACGCCGAGCCCTACGTCGAGCGCTACGGCCTCAAGTCGTCCGGCGAGTTCGCCGGCAGGGAGCCCCTGCACCCGACGCCCCCGCGGCCCGGCTACGTGCCGGCCCTGGGCCAGAGCCCCGCCACCAGCAGCCAGGGCTCCGTCATGATGGTGTACGGCCTCCAGCCCGACAAGGTCAACTGCGACAAGCTCTTCAACCTGTTCTGCCTGTACGGCAACGTCAGCAAGGTCAAGTTCCTCAAGACGAAGGAGGGCTGCGCGATGATACAGATGGGCGACAGCATAGCGGTGGAGAGGTGCCTGCAGAACCTCAACAACGTCACCATCGGACAGGAGACGACCAAGCTCCAGCTGGGATTCTCCAAGCAGGCATTCCTGTCGGACGTTACCAATCCGTATATACTGCCCGACAAGTCGCCCAGCTTCAAGGACTTCACCGGCAGCAAAAATAACAGGTGACGTCTCTTTTTTATTACATGTTTTATAATCATATGCTTTGTGATGTGAAAAACTGATGTTTCGTTTGAAATTATTAGTGACGTGTTACTCGTTTTTTTTTTTTTAGGAAGTACGTATCTGGTGAAAACTTTAAATAGTTTATGAGCGCAAACCGACCAGTGATAATAGTCATTCAACAGATAATTTCGATTTTTTGATCTTAAATGGAACGATTTTTCGAACCTTTTTTCAATATTTTTAATGCCTAAGAACAGGCACTAACTATCGATAACATGGCGAGAAATTCAACGTGTTAGTGTTTTGCGGATTTGAAAATCTGCATTAATAGTGTCCATAATGGTAGTTTTCTAGCTATTCTAAAAAGTGTAAATATTTCATTTAGATCTATACCTTCAAACGTACCAAAGGCTATTTTTAGTGGACATTATATACAATCTAGCTTTTTGGATATTGAAAATGGCGACATTTCTGCCAGGGATTTTTTGTATGGAAAGAGAACAAGTTCGCATAAAATTTGCAATGGTCTACTTTGATATTTGTACAGATATTTTGATATTTTTGGAAAAATTTTAAATTTGCACTGTTATTTTTTAAATATTTTATCAACTGGACGACGTTACATCTAAAAGAAATTTATAATTTGTATATTTCCAAAGAATTTAACAGTTTTTCATTAGGTACTAAATATAATTATCTAAAATGTTTAGTTTCATGTTAATATTTTTCTCATGTTACGTTTCTTTAATGATTAATTAAAGAAAACTTTTATTATTACAATCTGTATAAAAATAATTTACTTTAATGTACAAAATAATGTAGAAAGCTGTGAAAAAAGAACTGAATTTTAAGTAAGCAAATATTTATTTACTATAAAAAGCTAACATTTTTATATTACAAGTATGATGAAAAAACTTTAAATTTGTTTCATAAAAAAAGCTACTTAGAACCACGTTTTGTTGCCTACGTTAAATTAGTATACTTCAGATTTGCAGTTTCTCTGAAAGTTGATCTCAAAAGCTTTTCTTTATCACTCATCCGTGATGTTTTGAGGTCACCAATTGCGATTCCGTAAGATTGAAGAGGAGCAGCTTTCTACCTGGAAGTGGAGCTTACTTTTTGAAAAAAATTTTTTTTTTAATTTGTTGGTCTACTTCATGAGAATCTCTTCGAATAATCAATTATTTATTTTACACTAAAATGATTTATTTAATTGAGAACTTTTTCCTGATTGTAATCAATTATTACATTAAATTTCATAGCTTATTGAAAGACTAAAAATATTGATTAATTTTATGGTGATAGCACATGACCGATAAACGTTTCAGAAACGTTCTCTTCGGAAGATAGCGACGATACTCTTTAGTGAGGAACATTTTAGAAATGTCCTCTTTTTGACTATCTAAAAATGTTATAAAATCGCTTCCAAAATGTTTTATATGAAGCAATTAAAAAAATGTTATTGCTTTCGATAAATATAATAATTTCTAAAAACGTAGTTGTAATGCAATGAGAGTAACTCTTTCTTCATCGAATTTACGAAACGTTTTTACATCGTTTTTATTATCTCAACACTTCTCATATTCTATGACTCAATGATTTTGCTTTTGTTTCGAAAGTAACGTTTCTAGTACGATTCACCAACGAATTGTGCTTATCTAGTAATAAAATACGTGTAAATGTTATAAAAGTATTTTAAATTTACAAAATAAATTCAGAAATTAAATTAAGTCAACCTACTTCTAATATTAATTTAATGAAATAAAACTGTGTTCTTCTTTTCAATTTTTTAAATATAAGCATACCTGTATATAGGGTGACATAAAAGTTTTATACTACCTTTATACCTGTCGTAAGTTTAAAATTAAATTCATAAATTTATTATCCATAAAATGATTAATGTCGGTGTGGAAAATGTCATACTTTTATAACATGTAGATCGTAAAATTAAAACGTTTACAAAATTTAAAAGAACCTTTATAATTCCTTTAACGTCTCTCGCTATAGGTACATACTTTTTTTGCTGTTCGTTGTTCGTTAAACTATTAATGCATTTTGTCTGTCAGTCATAATTTACTATTGTGTGATTTAATTTTAATACGAAAAAATGGAATGAAAGAAGTCGTGAATTGAAATAAAATAAAAAAAACTATAAGTAGAGGCCAAATATTTTTAAAACTCAGTCTTGAGTAAGACGGTAATTGACTTTGATAGCTTTGAAGGGTCATTTTTCACTTATCATTATAAAAATTGGCAAAAAAGGTGCCATCAATTCCACCATAAAACATAACTGTGTGTTTGTTTTAAAAGACCAATTTCACGGTAAAGATAAATTTTTACGTCATTTAGCCCACAACAAGCCACAGGTATTCGCAAACAAAGCCATCGATTTTCCCTCAAACTCGCGGTATTTTCCGTGGAATGCCAAAGGCCACGGACTAATACGGACATTACTATTGCAGGTTCCTGAATCCGGCGATGGCCAACAAGAACCGAATACAGCCGCCGTCGAAGATCGTGCACTTCTTCAACACGCCGCCGGACCTGACCGAGGACACGGTGAACCGGGTGTTCGTCGAGCACGGCATCGAGGCCCCCACCACCGTCAAGCTCTTCCCCCTCAAGTCCGAGCGCTCCTCCTCCGGCCTCATCGAGTTCAGCAGCGTCGGCACCGCGGTCGCCGCCATCATGGAGTGCAACCACACGGCCCTCGAGAACAGCAGTGAGTACGGCTTTTTAGACCCTCGTCGAAGAGAAAAAGGAAAAAAGAGGAGAGACCCCCCCTTTCTCTCTTCTCGCTGGGGGGTCTCCCGGCGTTTTCTCGACTTAACGGCGAGGGTGGCGGATTTTTTGCCGGATACACGCCTTCTAATACTTAATTATGAGAAGAGCCGGCCGCTTTAGCGCTTACCGTGGCTTTGCTAAGTATTCGTTGAAACTTCGTTTTCCAGGCTGCAAAGTGGCCGCGTTCTGAAACTTGACTGTGAATTATGAGAAATTTAAAGCTTAAATTTGAATATACTGATTGTGAGAGATAATTGATTGCACTGTTAAAAAGTTTGTGTAAATCGTTAAAAAATTGATGTATTATCTACGAGGAAAAACATAGAAATTACACATGTTTATATATTTCGTTTACGATAAAAAGATACGTAAATAATTTAACTTTTGTATATAATTAAGTATATTATCATTTAACTACACAAATTAAATACAAGAAATGTATTTCAGGGTCAACCGATTTGTGTATTGAGGTTTACCGATTTTTAACAGTGTAAAAATTTTATGAACAAAATGTAATCGTGGGATGGTGTGCAACATTTATAATCTTTGCTAAGGAGAATCATTGTAATTTTTAATCATTTAATCATTTGAATTTTGTACGACATGACATGCTTTGTAAAATTTACAGAAATTTTTTACATAAAAATGGAGCTTTACCAACAATAATTATGCAGCTTTTCCGGTACAAATTAGCCAGCACAATTCAGATAAAAATTATAGTATTTCGCCGTAAAAATTTGCAGTATTCTATACCGTCCCATGATTATGTTTTTTTCACGTAATTTTTATTAAAAAAATCTTCCTCTTTATACTCATTATAATTTGACATCGCGGAAAAATGATTCAAAACTTTATAATCCTTATAATATTTTCATAGCAAATAGCTATTCTTATAACACGCTTCTTCTCAATATTTTATTCATTAAATTTAACCAACTTTCATAACTTTGCGCTGGAATCAATGTTTAATCACATAGCAAAGTTTGTATGAAAGTATTTAAAAAAATTCCTTAAATATTCATAGTACAAAGTATGAAAGTATTATAATCATGGATATACAATTTTTTTAATTATTTCTTCGCTATTCCAGCAGTTAAAAGTGTATTCAGTCAAAAAGTAAATGCACTCAGATTAAAGTACTTCAACAAAAGTAAAATCTCGTTAAAAGAAAACTTTTTCGAGTAAACATTAATAATCTTTCTCTGCAATTTTAAATTTTTATCCACTTTCCAGACGGCAAGTTCCCATACATAATGAAGTTGTGTTTCTCGTCGTCGCGCACCATACCAACCAATTTCCCACCGAGCGGCGCCGGCGGCTCTAGCACCGCCTCGGCCAACAATGGCCACGCCAAAATGCAGCAGGACTCGGAATAGAACGGCGAGGCCCAGGGCCAGCAGCGTCAGCGCCAGCAGCAGCAGCAGCAGCAGCAGCAACAGCAGCAGCAGCAACAACAACAGCAGCAGCAGCAGCAACAGCAGCGGCAACAGCAGCAGCAGCAGCAGCAGCAGCGCCAACGAGCCGCGCTCGGTCTCGGGCTCGGGCTGGGCCCGGCGCTCTGCGGCCCCCAGCAGGCAGCGGCAGCCGCAGCAGCAGCCACCGCTCTCGCACTGTCCCCGGTTTTGCCTCCACACCCGCCGCCCCTGCCCCCGCCGCCCGCCTGCCTCCTCATCGCCGCGCCCAGCCTCGCCGCCCACTACCAGGCACCCCCGCCCCCGCCACCCCTGCCCGCCTTCTGGCCCTACTAACTCGCTCTCTCGCGCGCGCGAGAGGGACCACGGCTGTAGTGTTCAGATTGCGACGGAGAAAAACGACGACGACGAGAATCTCACGAGCAGCGGCTTCGCGGCTCGACCACCCAATCCCCAACCCCCTCACTTTTCACTCCTGCGCTTTTGACGACTCGGGAAACTCGACACCCTCGGTCAGAGGTGCGTCGAACTCGAGGCTCGTTCGATGGTGTGCACACGCGCCGCCGAGTGCGCGGCGATATGGACGAACGACGACACCACTAGTTCAACTTGTACGCTGTACATTTAGACGAAAGTTCCTCGGTACCGATTTTTTCGTGGCCCGGGGCGCGCACGTTTTTATAAAAGGGAGATATTTAGATCTCACAAGCAAGCTGACGGTTTTTTTCCCAGGCGAACTTATAAAAAACCGAGAGTTAATATACACCACGTCGGGGTCTTGGCCTGGCCATACACGTTCACTTAAGATGACTTGTTCGAGGGTTGTGACAAAAGAATTAACAGACAAAATAAAATTAACAAAAAAAAATAATGAAGAAGAAGAAGAAATTAACAATTGATTTTCGAGCGAGCGAAAACTTTTGTCCGCAGATAGCGCGCCTGAGAGCAAGAGCGACCGTAAGAAAGAGAGAGAGCGAAAGAATGGGAGAGCGAGATAGAAAATCGTGGACGAGTGACTGGGCGTGAGAAACTGAGTCCTAAATGAAATCAAGATTATGAACAATTTATATTCGAGGCAATATTTGTTACAATATTACTAGAACGTAAGTTGTGCACTGTGTGTGTGTGCGTAGAAGCTCACTAAAAGTAAAACGAGAAAAAAAAAAGAAATAAGAGGAATTTTTCCGACAAGTGTCCCCGATGGGGAACCGAGCTGGCGCTATACCTAGAGTTAACGCGCAATGCACTAGCGATAATTCGATTACGTATAGGGATTAAGAACAAGATATTCTGTGTGCATACAGAGTTTATGCATATGCATATATGATACATTATATATCAAGGTAGGCGAAAAGCCGAACAGGCACTAAAACGTGAACCCACGCAGAGAGTACCGACCTACCGTTTTTTGATTCCTCATCGCGTTGTCAAACTATTTTTTTTGCCTTTTTTTTCTCTACTCACTCGCATGTTCTTTTTTTTTACATCACGCGTTCACACTTTTCCGTCTTCGCTATTGCGACAATTAAGGACTTACGCGACTTACATTCATATTGCTGTTGTTTATGTTTAATGGATTAACAATTTACTTATATATTATGTTAAATCGTTTCGTTACTTTGATCATGTTTAGGAATTTCATACGAGTGTGGAAACTTGTAAGCTTTTATGCTTTAGACCTAGCGTTATCGTATCGTATTAAGTATACTTGTAGATGTATATACGTGATCACGGAAAGAGCTGCTATTTGGAATCAAGAGAACAATATCGACTTAGAAAACAATTGATCGTATTTTGTATTATACATATACGCGTTATTATTAAATTATTATTCACGATTTTTTTTTTCAATGAAATTTGAAATGCAAAATGACAATTATCCGTATTCAGAATAATCAAAACGTGTAAACTAAAGTTCCTTTTTCACTGTTTGCAACGAGCACAACTAACCAACATTTTATTTACTTACATAAAACCTATGTATCTGTTATATTTGGTTTGAACCGTTCGTCCACACGTTGATCAGGCTTAAAGTAATTTTTTTAACCCAGACATTCGTAACTTGGTCATAGTTATTGTCGCGCTTTAGACACAGCTCTCGCAGAATCACCTAAGTCTTTGGACCGTATCTTAATCAATTAACAGCATCAAGTAGTAATAAAATAACTGACTTTTTCTCGTCAATATCGGCTTGAGCTATTTACGCGTGAAACTGTGTACACGACAACGAATACTCGAATTCACTAGTATTATTTTTTAAATTGTTTCTCTAAAGAATAACTAGATAAATTGATTCTATTATTTTTTATTAAGAGTATGTTTTTCGTAAAAATTTTTTGAAATAACTAAAGTTTATCGCATTAGCGTCTTATAAGTCGCTCATGAAAAAACGTGTGAATTGTAGATATATCTTTATATAGCTTTACAAGAGCGCAATAATTTCCAAATACTCCGGTGTTTAACGATAATTACTTACAACAATACAGATGATTCTATAATTTTTTATTCAATTTGAAAATTGCATATCTCGTCATTTACTAAAGAAAATGACTGTTAGAAATAATAAGATTGTAAGAGAGACAAGAATAGGAAAAACTGAACAAAAAAGGAGGCGATGGATCCTTTTCTGTATTAGCTGTATTGTACAAAAAAAAAATATCAAAAAAGGAATAAGGGTAGTTGTGAATCGAATTTGATAAACGAATCCAGTATTTCGGGTTTTACGCAAAAGGCAATTGAGACATTAATCCGTGAAAACTTCGAGCGTTGATATTGAAATACACAAACATCATCGTACTCGTTGGTACATCTAACTTCTGGTTGTAATAAGCTGTAGCTGATCTGTGTCGATAATTAACAGTAATACATTTTGAGAAACAAAACAAAAATCTTACTAAAACATATCTCATTATATTTGTATATATTTGCAAACGCTTTGAGAAAATACACTTTGTTCATGAAATGACGTATTTGCGGAATATTATTATTATCATTATTATTATTTTTCTTATTATTACTATTATTATTAATATTATTATATTATTATTTATGACGGCAACGATTTTGAAAAAGTCGGATGTCTTAAGTGTTAGGAGGAGGAACGTACGAACACTTTTCGATGAGTCGAAATATGCGTTTTTTGTGCGTTAATTATTATACATTTTCATGCGTCTTTGTAACTACATAGATAGTTATGCAGAAAAAAAATAGAATTGCATATCGTTAATTCAATTAACTAAATAATTAATCATTCACTGGTTAATTAAATCGATTAATTATTCTTTGTTAGGATTGTAAAGTAGGGTAATACTGCCAATGCGCTTTTTCTTTCGCTTTTTTTGTAACGTTCGAAAACCACGACGTTGTTGTACCATTTCTCGCGCCGGGGTTCGCGAGCGTACGGAATTTTCGCGCTGCATGCCCGTCATTGAAAAATAAAAAAAAACATGTACAACTATACGATTTTTTACGAGAATATTGTATTTATATTTTTCTAGTTTCATTTTACGTCATATAAAAATACGGTCACGCGTGCGCCAAAAAATTCCAGTGAGCTCGCCAACCCTCGCCAAACAAAAAATCATTCCAATGTGATGTTATTAGTTGAATAAGTGAATGAAAGTTGATTAAATAGTAAAATAAATGGAATGTCTTGAAAGATAAGAAGTAAAAAAAAGGGGGGGAAAAAAGTAAGCGGTCGGTTTTGAAGACGTTACAGAACTAGCAGAAGCGCAGTAGTAGCATATTAGTTCCCAAGTATTATAGGTGACACATACCTGTCCCACATATCAGAAAATAGACATCCAAGGCACAAATACGTGTCATATCAATGTCTCTAGTGTTAAATTTTCCTGTTTACAAGAAGCTCGTGTGATTATAATGTACACGTGATATACGCGCGCACACACACACACAATAACACATGGACACTCACACATCCCCGACACGCGCGCGCGCGCACACACGCCACACTCCGCCCCTCGAAGGAAAAAGAGGAGATGAAAGGAAAACAAAATTGTAGTAGAGGTACGCCCCCGATCCCACTACTCGTCGCTCAATAAAACTCCTGTTGGTAATTCATATCTTCGTCTCATCTGTGACCCCCCCGCTACTACAACCTTCGCCAGGTGGAAAAAATGCCGTATATCATTCACTCCGTTGTATTCGTGTGAATAAAAAAAGTATGTAATACTGTAATCCGAATGAGGGCTGTGGCGTACAGTCCTCGAACTTCGTTATTACCGCTACGCTGAAGTCTGCTTTGCATATGCGACCGTAGTCATGTCAGTTCTCTAGTGATTGATGTGAATTCTACACGATGTTTTTTCCACGGATTTATTTGCGCTTTGCATATCAATCACTCCGATGGATATACGTACAGTGCGACACGAAACTTAAAAAAAAATGAAAACGGAGAAAAACATCGGATTTTTTCTGAAACATTGAAAGAGAGAGAAAATTTTTTCAACGGGCAAAAGTGACGGATTAGTACAAGGTATATATTTGAGTGGCCATTTTTTAACCCACTCGACTAATAACTAAATTTAAAAACGAGATCGATATCTAGATCGAACGAGTGTCACTGCGCAAATGTAGATATACCGTCGGAAATGAATGAGGATGCAAAGTCGACTTTAAAAACAATTAGAAGAAAAAAAAATCCCTCCCATCTGTCCTATGTCTGTTACACACTTGAGCCGGAAGGGTCTCTAAGCTCTGTCTTCCCATTGCTGCGTCAAACGACAAATTAGATAAATTAAGATTTGTTGACTGTATACAATATTAGGTACGCATTATAAAAAAAAAGTAAGTGAAAAAAATTACCAGATATCAAGAGTGGCGCGCATTGAGTCTCGACGATTATCCGCACTTCGAGTTCGATACTTGCCTTTGCATTCGAACGTCGATGAAATACTATTGATAGCCAATTTTTCCCCGAGTGACTTTGTACAAATGATTGTATTTTTTTAAAACACGCAAAACCCAGTGCTGCGCTGAGATCCGAAAGGCGTCTTACTCTCACTCAGTTTTTACTCGAATCGACACACTTGTATTTTTTCGTAAAAGGTTTACGATCAAAACAGCGGAAGCGAAATGAATTGTTTGTACACGGTGACTCGACGCGACAAAAGATAAAAAAAAAGATGAAAGTTCTTGTCATCGAAACAAAAAAATAAGTCGGACGTGCAAGTGCAAACGGCGTGAGTTTTACGGATTTCGTTACATGGCACTATGCGCATGATGATTTAAACTTATATAAATGTATTTTAAGGGTATAGTTTTATCTCTAGATGAAAAAAAAAGTACATCGTATATCACGAAAGCGAAGTCTTTCACGCGTCAGAAAATAAGTCGCTGCGTTGTTTGAACTAAAAAAAAAGACAAAAATCTAGCGAGAAAGTGCGAGAGAGAGAAAGAGAGCGAGCGAGAGAGAGAATGATTGTGAGTGAAAGCGAGACAGCGAGAGAAAAAAAAGTTCATTGAAACGAGACCACGCGCATTAAGTTTAAAATTTTTTCGAATGTTTGAAAGCGATTGTAGCTCGAGGAAAGGCGAGGTGAAGTATAAAGCCAAGAGATAAACAATACAATACGAGAAATGAAAAAGAAATAATGACGAAATGTAATATGTGTATTATACTGTATGTCGTACGCTGTAATGTTGTTTGAATTTGCGAGTCAATTATCTGTGCCTAGCAGCCCTGCGCACCCTACCAAATGATGTACCACCATTCTGATGATAAAAAATTAAAACGTAAAAAATTTAACTAAGTATTCAGCAGTCTTAAGTAAAGTTTAAAAAAAAATAAGAAAACGCATTAAGGCGAAAATAAAAATAATTGCTGAAAAGAAAAGAGGAGGAGACGAGAAGAGAAACGGAATTGCGTACTTTCGGTTCACTGATGAACGAGCTAGTCGTTTTTATTTTTATTGACAAAGTATCAGTATCGCGCTTTTTGTACATTTTCGTACTAAATTTCCTAGAACGACTTTCCTTTTTAAAATGTGGGAACAAAATAAAACTACTTGAGAAAAAATTTCATTGACAATGAATAATATAATCACGCCAATCTATTGTTTTGTATATAAAAGGAATGTATAAAAAAAAAACTTTATTCGAGTGTTTATAATATTTTTGCAATTCATGTAAATACTGTTATCGTAATTTATCTTATCAGTATCTAACACGTTCTTTAGCTTTTATATTTGTGTTCTTTAGCTGTATCAAACAAAAAAAGTGCATTTTTAGATTAATTTTTCAATTAAAAAATTGATATCCCTCTTCGCACGATATCATGTAAATTACTAATTACAATAAAGTGCTAATGAACTTCTACAGTATGGGAATAGCATTGATCAATTATCGACGATACGAAAAACAAAAATAATCTTTTCTTAGGTTTAAGATTTTAAAAAATTTGTACATGCACTTTGAAAAAAAAAAATTTTACTTTACACATTTACACAAGTTTTCCGCACAACGGATTTGTTTACTATTTCAAACACTGACGAGTGGAATTGTTGTTTCGCGCTGTTTCTCTGCCTTTTCTCTCTATTCCTCTCTTCTCGGAATTGCCAAATAATTAAAAAAAAAACTAAAAATAAAATGATAACTGCAGAATTAAGGAGAACAAAAAAAGAATTACAATGTATACTTATTAAAATGAAACGACATAGAAAACTAAAGTACGAAATACAAGCATTAAATTGGTTTCTGAATTGATACCCTCCGAAGCACTTACAATTATATTACCGTTCAATCTCACGCCTTCTTCGTTTTTCACTAGGCTGGTAGAAACATATTCAAACGTGCTTGCACTTACGTTTTTTCTTTTCTCTTCGTTTATACTTTTTTCTTCGACAATAGTGATACTTATACTTGCACACAAAATACCCGATATATTTTAAAATATACAGATGAAAAAAAAACATGTTCCTCGTGTATCGAAACTGCTGCCTAATTGAAATTTAGAAAAACAAGGGAATGTAATTTTGATGTTTCTAAACAACATAAAAAAACAAATAGACTTTCGTTTTATTTTAGCAGGTTTCTGTATGTTTCTACGCAAATGTATTTTTTTATGAACGAACAAAAAAAAATACAATAACGAATACATGAAGCAAAAGTTAGGTATAAAGTTAAATGACAAAGCAACAAACAAAAATATGCATCAAAAACACAAAAACACAGCTGTCACGTATAGACGAAAAACTCGCACCTTATACATGTACTGTGTACGATGTAAGCTTATATAACTAAGGAATTTAAACAAAAAAAAAGTGAAAAAAAAAAACAAAAAAAAAAGCATAAACTGCATAAAACAAAGTCACACACTGAACACGACAGCGACACTATTGTATACCCGCACACGAGAGCCACTCACATTTAGACACATTTTGTAAAACGAGTTGTACATCAGATGGAATGTTGCAACGTATATTTTGCTCGCGTTAATTTAACCGCATGATATACCACCCGATCGGACGACATCCCACTGTTAATTTTTTTTTACTCTCTACTCCTCGTCTCCCCCTGTTGTTCCCCCGTCGATGGGCCATTCTGTTTTTTACTGCTTGAACGGCTGATGGCGCAAGTCACACACGACAATGTACAATTTTTTACTGGCAGAACGCAAAAAGAGAGAACACAGATGTCGGTGAAAACTTGAACGGCATACAACACGCATACAAAAAAGAGCTAAAAGAAAACACTTGAACAAGCCATTTCTCACTGACTCTTGAAGGCAAAGCTAAACGCAGTGCAGATTATTCAGACATACGAAACAGAAACAAGGCAAATGAGGGAAACATTGATGGAAAAAATAAAACGAGAGTGTGAGGTAAAAAAAAAACTGAGGAAACGACATTACGACATAAAACGCTAGACTACATCGCTGTATAGTCGCTATATCAAACATAGATATGTAGTCTCTATTATTTAGATTTATTTTAAATTATTCGTAACTGTAATGGTTCTTTCTAGACTTATTATACAATATTCACATTACACACTGTAACACGTTTATTATTATAACAAATATCTACTTGTGCATAATGACATATATATTATGAAGTCACATCATTAAACATATACTACTCGAATGTATCCAACGTCAACGACTCGATTCATTGACACCCACACCATGCTGAGCATGTAAATATACCAATACCTATCCGATACAGCACAGTGGCAGGGGTAAGGATTGCTCCTTTTTGAAGAAAATGTTATCTTTTTTAATATTTGACCCTGTAAAATGAATTAACCATAAATTGGCCATATTCTGGTCAATTTATGGTGAATTTTTTTTCCGATGAGTCGAGAGTGAAGAAAGTGAATACCTTACCACTGTCCTGTGTATCATTCACACAACGACCAGATTATCCAATTTAGACTATCACCACGAGGATGTTTTGATTGACGCGCCAACAATCCAATGGATTATAGCAACAAAATTTCGAGATACTTTGAACAAATTGATTTAGTCTTTTACGTATTCGACACTATCTGACCTCATACAACATTTTTACAATTGGCAAACCACTTTATAGTTAAGTTATTGTTTATTTACCTGTTTTTCTCTTATAGTACTAGTGCTGCAGCATAAATAAATTATAGTGATTTAATTTGAGTAACTTGAAGTTTCGGTCGAAATTTTTCAAATTATTTTATTTCGATCTGGCTATGCAAATTTTGAACAATTCATTTTTTACATTGTCTAAATTTCAAATTTGCTCTGACGTATCTTGCATTATTTCTGCGCTCTGAAAGGATTACCAAAATATTAAAAGGTAAGTGTCCACTTGACTTAATCAGCATTTTCTTTTAATTATAGTAGATTTCTGGATATATACTACAAACGAATCATTAATACATAAATTTGATAATTTATTTAATTGTTATTAAATTAACTTAAACGTTATCAACATTTATTATTGCAATTTCAAAAAAGTGGGAAGGGTGTCAATAATAAAACAGAAGTAATTTAAAAATTGGTATGTATTAAACAATTTTCCGCAGATACATGTATATATGTATATTTTTATATGTACATAAACAATGTTAATTCGAAGATGTGTCATGTACGTACGATGCATGTAAAAATATTAAAAGCTCTTTTTTTTTCAAAATGCCTTCTATTTACGTTGGCACTTTGCCAAATGAATAATTATAACTTCTCGTATTTTTTTCCCTTCTCGGTTCTCCTTGCATTAATGGTGCATTCTTGTCAATGTAAATATACGAAATATCTTTTCAATATAAACAATAGTACTTTATAAGTGCTTCGCATTTTTTCATGTTTAAATATCAAAATTTGAAATAAAAAAAAATGAGTAAAATAATTATAAATAAAAGTTGTTTTACTTAAATTAAAATAACACGAAAGGAGGATCTCAATTGAACTATGGACAATGATTCTTTGAGGGTCTTAAAAAAATGAATACGTGACCCAGAATTTTGTTAGAAAAAGCAAAAAAAATTTTAAATGTAAGAATAATAAAATATATATAACATGACCCTCATTAATTTACAAAAATCTT
>JAXIUT010000021.1:3850478-3911447 GCA_035586675.1 Eurytoma californica | reverse complement strand
ATTTACTTGAGAATAATACTCGAATTACAAATTGCATGTTAGCATCATCATCCAACGAAGGAGAGGCTTTGACTACCGCGGAGTTTACACAAGAAAATTTGCATTTTCTCGGAGAATCACCCATATAGAGCCAGACCAGCGCACAGGAATTCTTTTCTCTGCTGGATTACTTTATTGTAATGTTAAATGTACAATTTTTTTGTATATACTCTGGTTTTTTTTTTTTTTTTTTAATAAATATTCGCGGATTTAGAGGGTAATGGGTGAGGGATCTTTTGATGATGGAGACGTTAAAAAGTTGGTTTTTTGGTGCCAATTTTCTTAAAAATGACCTGCAATCGTTCCAGACAATAAAATTTTTTATTAAGTACATTAGAAGTGGTATCTTCAATCTTAAGTAAGAAGATGAAATATTTCATTGCCTGGACTATTTTGAAAGCGAGTTATTTTTACACTTCAAAGTGAATTTTCTCTGATTCTAAAGGAAATTGGCTCTATTGAGGATAATTTTCTTAGTTTTTCTACGCCCTTTTTGAGTATGTGAATAAAGAGGTCTACTACAAAAAATTAAAAAAAAATCTTGAGTAGTCTCCATCCTTGAAGGTGTTAAGGTATTAAAACAAAAAACGTTTTCGCATGAAGTAAATTGAAAAATAAAAAATTATAATGATTAATAAAACATTATTTTTAACACTATACAAGTTTTACCCATTTTATCTTATCTTGTGACATTTTTTAAATTTTGGCTGTGTAGTAATCTACAGTTCAAATTCGGTTCATCAATTTTGATGAGACGAGACTTATTTTATTCTTATTAGTAATTAAAATTAAACAAAAAAAAGATCTTTTTTTTTTTAAATATGTTGGTAAGTAATCTCCTTCTTAAGTAACGACATTCTACTTTCAGGATGAGGATTTTATGATTATATTATTTGATATTACTTTGAGGCTTGATTAATTTTATTTCTGATCGATTAGGTAAGTTGATCAAGATTTATTCGAATTTGATTAAATCTCACTTAATAAGGACGCATTTTTTTATACTTAGTAATAGTTACGAAAAATATTTCAAGATTGATCTCTTTGATATTAGCAAAAATAAATAAAAACTATTTTTGGGATATTTGCGATATGCAAGGGTATCATCGCTCCACATAAGTATAAAAATAAACTTATTACATTTATTTAAAAATGATGACAAGAGATGCGGATCTTGGATTACGGCCAAACTATAGACTGACACCTTTAGTTCAAAATAATGAACACTTAAATATCCAATTTTTTTTAATAATAATTAATTAGCATCAAAAATAAAAGACTTTATTATTTTTAAATTTATGACGTGTTCACTTGCGAAAATGTTAATTATTTGGTAATTGGAAGTCCTGCAAGAGCGCATAAAAAAAGGAAAATGAAATAATCTACCATTTGAAATTTATCGGATTAACAAATCTTTATTGTTTAAAAAGTTATGTATAATTGGAATTTTATTAAAAATTACTAACGAAATTTCATATAATTTATTTTGTACAAAGTTAATAATTAATATTTCCCCTAGATTTTTTAAAAAATCTCCATTCAAAAAAATTTCAAGCGTACTCATTATTTTAGACGTTTAAAAAACGTTCTACAAAAAGTGTTAATGAAAAGCACCGATAAATATGGAACTTAGTGAATCAATCGATGAGGCAGATAAAAAAATTTAACAGTATTTCAAATAGCACACACTTCATTCATTGGGTTAAGAAAAAAATACTATAATAATACCTACAAAATAATCAACTTGGTATTAAAATAGAAAATTAAAAAAGGACTTATCAAATAAGAAATACTGAAGAGATATCAAAACAAGTACAGGTAATTATAAAAAGTAAGAATAATTGATATTGCATGTATAGGCATAAATTTGAAAAGAACAATATTAATTTTATTTGAAGTAAATTAACAATTTTCGTTTTCAAACTTGATTCTTATTTAAAGTTGAGAAATTAATGTTTTTTTTTACGTTGTCCAATTACAAAATTATTTGGGCTTTCTTATTGTACTTATACAATGTAATAGTTCTCACATAATAAACACGATTGCAAAGTTTATATAACAACTAAATATGATTTTAATTTCAATTTTACATAAAAGTCTTTTTATCACTATCGAGGACAGCCATTAAAAACTGATCTCTAAAAGTACATTCCCGCTCTCACGATCTACTCGAGATTTAAAAAGGTGTACGCACCGGCTTAACAAGAAAAAATGGAATCCCTTGAAAGCTAGGGAAATCATAAAAAACGTCCCGAATGCTCGGGCTGTGCTAAATGCCTGGAAGTGGATAAGTGCCGTGTACAGCAAGACATCCGTTTTCAAAGATCTTTCATTAAGCTTTTTTTTTAACTTTCCCGACGTAAGGAGATTATTTAGTTAATTCGAGTTTTCATGTACTCGAAAGTGGCACAAGTTGTGTGTAATAACCTACTGTAAAAAAAGACGTAATCCTGATTTTTCCTGGAATCCTGCACGAGCTCATTGCTGTATGCTAATATTGTGGGCTCAAGACTCATCTGTTCTGTTATAACTGAAATAATTATAAAATGTTAATTTATTACTTTCTTATAAGTAAAAATTTTTGTTTAAACATTTTTTTATAAAATGGTATTATATAGCAATTTCAGTCTAGTTATAGGTACTTCAATGTAATACATCGAAACTTCCCTCATATCTTTCGTCATATACTTATTTTCGTAAAAATTAGCTTTTAGTAGCTTTAGTAAAACAAAAAAGTAAATAATCTAAAATTTTTAAGATATTTTCTACTTGTAACCATTCTTTTAAAAGGATAAAAAGTTAAACAATTATTGTAAAAGTTCCGAGTCTTAATTAATTGCAATTAACTGTAGTAAACTAGAGAATACAACTATAATCCATTCATCAAACAGATTTTCAGAAAAGCTACGGACTACAAATTTTTTACCAAAATGAGTGTTCGAAGAAAAACATTGGGTTTCGAACTTCTGTTAGAGATTTTAATTACCTAGTTAAATTGATATTACTATTTTATTAAAGAATATTATAAAATTATTTAAATATTTTTAATAACAATAAATGATAATTTACTATTTATGCTTCAACAGTTCTGATCCTTAAAAGTAAATTTAATTTAAATATTTATTATTTTATAATAATCCTACGTAGAAATATTTTAAACTAATTTGTTATAGATTTTGTATTAAATTATTTTTGTAAGACGTATAATTTATATACAGGTATTATTCAAAAGCGATTCAATTCAATTTGTATATCTGTATAACAGTATACAATTGTCTAAAATATTTCCACATGCGGAATTACAATTTCAACATTTATTAATTAAATTTAAATGTTACCAAAGACTATCTAACACAATTATGAAGATACGTTTCCAGGTTGACTAAATTTTGTCACCTCATTCTCATGATTTTCTATGATCGATGCTTTCACCCTAAAAATAAAATTCATAAACTTTAACCAGTTCAGTAATCGCGCAAATAATTTCTCCACACCGCAAAAGAAACTCCCTTAAAAAGTAACAAAAACTTCAAAATAAACCCAAACAAATGAAAAGAAAAAAATCCCTCAACCATCCACCCCCAAAGAACCACCGAACAATCAAGCACACCGGCAGTGAAAGCAGCAGGAGCTTTAAAGCGGAGCAGCCGGCGAAAGACGTACGAACGTGTCGGGTGTGTGTGCTTGACCTCGAAATGGGATGTAGGTCGCGGAAAAATACGCGGGATATCGGCCCTCTAAATCACGGGCCGCTCGGGGGTGCGTCGTCCGCCGGCGGCTTAAGGAATGCCCCCCCCCCCCGCCCCCCCCCCCCTCGCGGCGATCGATCCCCGCACCCCCGCGGCCAACTTGAACTTCGGCCCCCCTGGATTTTTCATTAGAAAAATTGACGTCGAGGCGTAAGCCACTTCCGCGCGGCGCTTTAAAGGCGAGGCCGCCGCGGCGCGCGCGCTTCGTTCATTAGGCCGATTGTAAATGCCGACGGCCCCCCGAGACATTAGCCTGATTGAAGCTACGCGCGAGGATCGGCCTTCCTCGCTTATATACACACCTGCATGCGAGCCTCGCTAACTGCCATGCAACGACCGATCCCATTTCCCAATAAACTCGCGCCCGATTTACCCGCTCGTGTGTGCGCGGGGTAATGGGTATACGCGAGTCGGCGGGTTTTAAACGCGCGCGCGATCGGCAATTTTTTTCGCCACTTGAGCGTGAACGGAGCTCGCGCGTAATGGCAGGGGGAGGAAGGTTACCTTTCTTCGAATGTGGGCAGTGCGCGAGGCGGCCCGATGTTTAGTGTAGGTGATTACGTGCATTTTCTTTGTAAATAGTGAAATCATTTTGTAAAGTTTTTGTATATGTTTAACCCCGATGAAAAAAGTCTGCAGATTATCCAGAAATTAGAAATTTCAGCAGGTTTTTCTGTAGTTACAGCCTGCAGAAAAATTTGTACAAAAAAACACTGTGGATATTTCTGGAGTAGAAAAATTTTTGCAGAATTTTCTGCAGGCGAAAATATTGCAAAAAAATTTGCAGATACTTCTGCAGAGTTTTTTCCTAGCGGTTATTAAAAAATGGAGATAGTTCTTTGTAAAATATAAATTTTTTAGATTGAATTTGATCAAACTTTTTAATAAAACAGTTGTTTATGCTCCACGAGTGTAATGTTTTCACCCTCCAAAAGTTTAAAATTTTATAAAATTACATCTTAAAAGCATGTTTTACAAAAAATTTATTTTGAACGAAAATTATTTTTCCTTATAAATTGCGTTTTTCAATTTTGCGCATTTTTTTGTTTTCAGATAGTGATCAAAATTTAATAACTATTTTATAGTGAAGCATAAAAGTTATAAAAAAGTAAAACTGCTTTAAATATTCAATTTTAATTATAAATATATATACCTATGAATTCTGTGCCAAAAGATATAACTGCATTTTTTCTTTTTGAGAAATTTGCATTATCAATTTTTTCCCGCACTTTTTTCGGGGTTCATGTATTTCAATTTTATTTTATTTATTTTTCTTTTTCCTGGGATTAACACAAGAATGTTGTGTGTATGAGTTATTTGAATATAATACACTTTTATTTGCACTGCACTCGTGCCCTTTTAGTTATTCAGATATGCTATTTATAAATGCCTGAAATTATTCATTTAAATGTTTAATATCGAATAATCATACAAAAACTTGAAAAAGAACTAGATTTTAAAAAAATGTAGATTTTTTTTTAAATTAACTTTTATAAGACTACAGTCATACATCTTTAATGGGTTCACTTTTCAAAGTTCTTGTTGAATTAGCGCAAAACACCAAAATACACATTAATCGTTCCAAAATAAATTGTTTGACATTAAGATAAAATTGCATTTGGACTTTCCAAAGAAAATTTTGAATCTTTGAGCAATCAATCACTTGAAACGGTCGAATTTTCTTTTTCCCTGATAAATCAATGTTCGTGCACGCTTGAATGAAAAATCACAAGAATGAAATATCGAGCGAATTTATAACAATGATTTATTTACTCGTTTACAATCTTACATCGTATTGACAGTTATCTTGAACGATACAGCCGTGAATACGTCCTTATTCAACTAATATTCATGCTTAGAAAGAAGCAAAAATACATCGCATTAGGCATATACGTATTTAGTTAACTCCGCATAACAAAATTGTACAAATTTCACTCGCTCCCGAGTCGAGCGAGCCTTTCAAAATACACAAAGTTGCATCGATACAATTAATCTCGCTTTACGTATAGTATATTCATTATTTTGGCAAATTTTTGTAGGATACCGACCTACAACACGCAGAGAAGTTACTGTAATAATTTTGACCCTCGTTACACGGCAATCGTGGGATGAAACTTGCTTTTGATACTTTCTACCTGTCCTTCATGATAAAAATGATCACTCACATAGGATAACAATTGCCTGTGTCAGATAAAAGTGCTAAATCACCTCGTACAATTTTGTTTGACCTGGTACTCAGATATAATTTATTTATACTAACAAAATAAAGTTTGAAAGGGAGTCAATTCGTCCCGCAATTGCCGGGTACCGTCGTAATTTTTGCCCGAATTTCTGGGTATTTTGTATAGGAAACTGTACTGTCTGTAGCGAAGTTTGATACTAGAACATGTCGAATGTTACTAGTTGTTATTACAATAATTATATGTAGGTTATTATCCGACGAACTTTTAACATAAGAATATTCAGCAACTATATTCGAAAATTTATACATAAGTGTACAAAGCGACTCTTCGATGGAATTTAACAAATCTGCAATATGCAAACGAAATTGTAAATCGTAAAATCAATTTGTTTATTATACATCATCTCGTAGAATTAATTAATGTACAAAATTAGACCATTTTTTTCTTTTAAATTCAATTCTATTCTATTGGTTCCTCATGTACATACGATCAATAATTGTTTATATTATAAAATAAACTGACGTTGCTCTGGATTATTTGTTTTTTTTCTTGCGAGTTTATCATCATACTATAGTATATCTTACTGTAAGGTAGCAACTTTTTATAATTACATTCTTTTATAAACATCGAATTACATGATCCTTGCAAATTTCTTATATGTATCAAACTCTTCTTTATGTCTATTTTCTTATCACTTATCACAATTATTGGATTATTTAGATGTATAAAATTGATTACAACAGAAATTAAAATAATTGCGCAGATTTTTACAATAACCATTTAATGCTATAACTGGGTACGAATACTTTTTTTAATTACCTCATACATGCATATGCATGTATATGTATCAAGTTATAAACAACGTTTCCAGCACAATTAAATTATTGCTTTATTAAATTAAAACTATCAATTAAATATCACCAAAATGTAATAGTTATTGCATACATAAATTAGATATTGTCTTCAGTAGAAATAGCGGAATTCATTAAGTTGCAAATATTTAAACAGTGTAATCTAAACTAAATCATTTTAAAATTTATTTAAAAATAAAAAGAGTTGAAAGACTTTAATATTAGTTTTTTAGTTAGTTTCACGCATATATTTTAGAAGATAAGTTTCGACGAACATAAAGTGAAAAAAATGCATTTCAACATTTGTAATCGTTTCCAAATTTTCGACCGAACATTTCGCTACTTCGTATTACGATGTTAAACTTCTTCTATTCTAATTAGCTTTAAAAAATGTTTTCAACGCCTTATCATTTAAACTAATTGCAACTAACGAAACTGGCCTCACTTTTAAAGTTTGCTCATATTTTTGTAAGCATCAAAAGAATTTGAAAATTGTAATTTACATCATAATAATTTACATCCCATCAATTCGAACGCATTTCCATATCAAAATTCAAGATTAAAATTTTTATTTAGCACATTTTTAATTATTTTTTTTAAAAGACCGCAATCAATTTTATTATTTTTATATTTATATATTACAAATGATACTTAAAAACCATCTTTCTATAAGGAATTAAAATATTCTCTTTAACTTCAAGAAAGTATGTCATTATTGTCTATCTAATACTAAGGTACAAATGCTGTAAATCACATGAATACTCTACAAATTTTAAATTAAAAATGTTTCATTAGGCCCAAATCTATGGAATTGTTTTCTACACATTGAAAATAACAAAATACTGTGAATAAAATATCTTTTAAACACAGCAAAATCACTATCTTTTTTTAAATTTGCAAATATAAATAAATTTTATATTACAAATGCCTTATAAAAATTTCCTATATTAACTAGGAAAGCAAAAGACTTTTCAGATATGTTATACATTAAATTGTGAGATTAAATATTGGATTTAGAACAGTTTATTACAATAAAAAAATATTGTGCAATAAAACTGTATTTTCTTCTAACAAAAAATAAAAATTTTGGTTTTTCATTGCAATTTTGCACAAGTTGTTTTATGGTTTGCATTTAACTTATTGTATCGATATAAGAAAAAAAAAGCTTTTTAGACTACTCTCTTTGAAAATTCTCACTACACAACTGTACTCATTTATGTACACAAAAGAACCGGTGATGTGATGTTATTTATTTAAAGTATTTAACATATCTGCAATTAATTTACTAGTAAAATTTGACCAACGAAATATTCTTAGACCCCCCACTTAATCGAATTTGTAGATTTGGCGCATAGTTTTTCAGTCGACAATGTATATATCTTTATCGGAAATTTGTTATCTATAAGTGATTCAAAACATAGTACCTAAGAGAAGCATTTAAAAAACGCGAGAACGTAAAAAGATTACGTTGTAGGCTGCGATTTGGCCAGGGAACTTTTCCTGGAGCGCTTCTGCTCCGTCCTGTACTTCTCGATGGTCATCAAGTCGATGTCGACGGGCTTGGGCCTGAGATTCGGCGTCTCGAGAGTAGCCGCGAGCTTCAGGTAAGCCTCCTCGATCTCCTTCGAGATGTTCGCCTGACAATCGCGAGCCATATTCAGCTTGCGCTCGTCGTCGCTGGAGCCCTCGAAGGTCATCAGGTCCTGCTGATCCTCGGGCAGCCCGGCGGACGACTCGTTCTTCGGGCTCAAGGCTGCACTGAGCAGCGGCTCCTCCGACGAGGATACGTCCACCGACTGGGCGTTTCGCTGCTCGCAGTCGCTGGACAGCGTGTCGACCCACTGGGCGACCCTCTGCTGTTGGCTGCTGTCGCGGTCCGCGGGGCCGTTCTCCTCGCTGCTGACGGAGTCCGCGACGGACCTGCCGGAGCGCGAGGACTTGGCCAGGTGCACGAGGGCCGTGTTCGGCCGGCTGCAGCCGCTCGTGTACAGCACCGTTTGGTAGGTGTCCACGTTGTCCAGCAGGATGTTCTTCGAGCCAGGCGTCACGCGCACCAGGCAGTTGCGCGGCCCGCTGACGCGCTCCTTGCGGCACTGCTGTGGTGGCTGGTTCGGCACCGGGTCACTCGAGAGGCTCGAGGGGTCCGAGGAGGAAACTGCCGGGCTGTCGCCGCCGAAGCTCGAGCTCTGCGTCTTCTCGCCCTGGCTCGTCAGGTCGTCCGCGCTCTTCACCTCGATCACCGTCAGTCGAGCGGGTCGTTCCGCGCTCTTGCCGCTTCTGCTGCTGCTGCGCCGCCAGTCGCGCTCGTTTATCACGTCCAGCTGGGCCTCGCCGTCCCGAGGATTTGACGCGTTCTGAGAGCTCATCCAACTGCTCTTCCACAGCCGCTCGTTTATCATGTCGATCTTCGCTTGGTCGTCCAAATTCTTTATCTCTTTCGCAGACTTCCTCTCGCTCGGCGATTTCGTGTGATTGTTTAAATTTTGCGCTTCGTTCCTACCGTCGTCGTTTATCGTCTTGGGTTTGTTGCCGTCGACGTTTATATCCACGATTACGCTATTTAAATTTCTCTGCTGGTTTGAATTTTTCAAATTCAAATAGTTTTTAGCATTGGCATTGGTACTGTAGCAGTTCGACATCTTTGAGTGTTCGCTGTTCAGTTTTTGCTTAGCCTCTGCTACTTCATTTATACAGTGAAAAGTAGCACGTTTGGCATTAGTGTCGCTCAGCGCAGAAAAACTCTTGTTATAACTAACGGTTGAATCACGATTTTCCAGTTGAAGATTTTCTTTACTAGTTATTGTGTCTTTTAATTCGTTGCTGAAGTAATCTTTAGTAGTAGGTAACTTGTCATATTCCGTCATAGTCTGACTTTCGGCATCCACTTTCAAGACACTTCTATGACACGTGCATGTATTACAGTGCCGCGTGAATATCCTTTCCTTCTCTCTGTCCTCTAAAACTTTTGCCATTATAGCCGCTGATACTACATCTATAGGAGGTTTCGATTCGTCATCGCTGTTCACGTCTTGTTTTTCAACTACTGGTTTTGCAACATTATACACCATCGCCGTGGGAGGGAACGTGGATATTGGAACAGTTATGCTTCTTACTTCAGGACTAGATGATTCGCTGATGCGACCTTTTTGTGCAACGTAACTCCTAACTTTTGCTTGAACTTCTGGAGGTAACTGAAACAATATATTATAAATTATAACATTTTTATATTTTTTTTTAGTTATTTGACATTTTTCCAAAAATTTTTTAATAATTTTAGAATTACTGTATTTTACTTACCGATTCATATTTTTGACCAACAAAATTTGACGGTTTGCACTGAAGTAGTTGAATTGCTAAATTTACGTCATTCCGATATTTTTCCTGTAAGTAGATACATAAAATTAGCTATTTTTAATAGTAATTTATGTACCAAGGAAGTATAATAGGCGATTATTTCCATGGGTGAAGTTTGCTGCCCAAACTTTTGCAAGGTAAATCAACATAAAATGTATTTTTTTAGAATAAAATTAGTTTATGAGGAATAAACTGCTAAAGACCTCTGCAGAGCTCTACAAAGTGGACTTTTTAGGTAATGAGGGTGAAAAAATATGTTATGTCATTGTTCATAAAAAAAAAAACTTACATTATCTTGAGTTAATCTGTGAATAGTATAATTAGCATCAGCCAATCTGTGGGACAGAGTAGCTATGTCCTTGGTAAAGGCACCTTTCTCAGTCTCACATTTGTCGACAATTCTTAGTAATTTATCTTCTAGGTTTTGGTTAACTTTTTGCACTCGCTTGTGAGCTTCGTGGAGCCTTGAATATTTATCCTGCCAAATGATCACCTCTTCTTTCAACGAAGCCAATTCGCCGTTAGGAAATTTTTCAGCTTCGTTTAGAAACTGTGTCTCCATTGTTACAATGTGGTGATCCCTTTCTACAAGCCGTTGTCTTAAATTTTCTATCTCCACATGCAAGTGCATGTCATTGTGCCTCTGTTCATGTTTGTTGCACTGCTTGCAGATGCAACCACATTCCTAAAATACAGTAAAATATGTTACAAAAAAATATGCTCAAGTTCCCTCGCTTAATTTGAATAACTCAACAAACATATCAGCTAAACACCAATGCACAATCCATCAATGTTTTTTATAAGAAAATGCAACTTACCTCGCACTTAGCCGCCATAATAAATTGCGAAATGAAAAATAAAAGCCGAGAAAAAATGTAGGAGAACAGTGGACTCTCTGTTCTTCAGCCTCATAACCTTATCGAGTTTAGATTGGCCGGAAATGTCACGTACCCCTGTGCCCCTCGAACTTCGAAGTGATTCCCTCTCCAGAGCGAAAAATCGAAACCCAAGTGTATTATATATCCTTCGCGAAATCAACAATTTATCGACATCGCGGTGTTTATAACAAAGACACGTCGAGAGGCTGCTCGCGCGTGTCCATCCGCACTCTCCTCCACACTATACGCTCGGTACGACACTTTGCCGCGTCGCGAGACTTTCAATTTCGCAAAATAGAAAAATTAACGAGCAATCGAATGCCCGCGGCTATGATGCACAACGCCTTGCGAAACGTCCAGGAGGAAAAGGGAGAGCGAGCGCTGACATGTCAGACGCGGCACGTCACTCGTCGGACTGTCGTCTGCCAATTGCCCGACTGCAAGTCCCGCACAATAATGTGCCCTCCGTCTCCTCCTCCCCCCACCACCGACAAACGCGTCGACGAATCTCCTCGGTAGCGTCGGTATGTACATATCTATTGTATAGCACACTTGTGTTTGCCTAAGTATAATAAAAAGATGGAGAAATTCGAAAATATTTGTACTTTGTAAATGAATGGAATATCTATTTTTGGAGGACAATTAAGTAATGAGGAAAATATGTTTTTGCTCAACACGGAGCAGCCGATCATCGTCGGAGCATTTAAAAGTGACGTCACTTTCGTGAACACATGGAGCCTAGTCGGCCATGCGTGTTGTGGCTACAGTCAAATCGGGAAAAGCATGGGAAAGGAAGCGCGATAACCTCGTGCGAAAAACCGACGATACTTAATTTTTGCCCTGGATTTTTCTACTTTTTTAAAATATTCTTAGTGTCTTTGTTGAATTGCCAAAATTATTGCAATGAGTAGGAAAGCTCCAAATATTTTAATAACAGGTAATTGAAAATATTTGTTATTTACTTCAAAAGCATGAATTCAATTTTTTTTTAACAATTGAATGAGTACACTTCATTGTTCGTAAAAAAAAATTGCAGGGACACCAGGTGTAGGAAAAAGTGAAATGTCACGAATACTCGCAGAACGCACAGGGTTTACTTGGCTAGATGTTAGTAAATTAGCCATTGAACATAAGTGCGTTGAATCTTACGATAGCGAGTATCAATGTCCAGTTCTAAATGAAGATCAGGTAATTTATTTATTTATTTAGTAATATGCATAATGTTAAATGAAGTAATAAAAAAGTTTATTTAGTTACTAGATCTGATGGAACCTATGATGTGCGAAGGTGGTAAGATAGTAGATTATCATGGAGCTGATTTTTTTCCAGAAAGATGGTTTGATATTGTATTTGTTTTAAGAACAAATAATACTATTTTATATGATCGACTGGTTGCTAGAGGATATAGTGGCAAAAAACTAGAAGACAATATAGACTGTGAAATTTTTCAAACTATATTAGAAGAGGCAAAAGAATCTTATAAAGAAGAAATTGTTCATGAACTCCAAAGTGATACACCAGAACAGACTATTGAAAATGTTAATAGAATAGGTCAGTGGATTGAACAGTGGAGAGCGGATAATCAATAAATTTTTTATATAAAGTCCAATGTATTTTTTTTGTCATGTAATACTATTACACCTTTTCTTAGTTATTGTACATATTTACAATTATTTACAAACAGTATTATTAATTATATACAGTATTTCTATCTATTCAACAATTCCTAAGTCATTTTTCAATTTTTTTAATCTGTTTTCTAGACTTATGTAATATTTCATTCTTATTAAAAGTGCCTTAGCCTCTTCAAGATTATTACTGTAAAATGCTGCAGATATTTGCCTGAAAATTAAAAATGACCATTAATCTCTATAAACAGAATGCATGTTTTTTGTAATATACGAAACAGTACTTGTTCAATGTCTCCAAAGTTATGCGATTAATTTGTAAAAGTTCCAGAACTTTCTTGCTACTTTTTGAGGCCTCTTCAACTTCTTCATTTAGTTCCATTATCTCCATCAAAAACTCTGGATCCAAACTAGTAGTCTTTTCATCTATATAAATATTATCTAATTTCAGCATATATATACCTCTATCCAATGGATGAAGCAAAGTTGTGTAAGCTTTGTTCACCAGAGACGACAGGTTCTCTGAGATCTCTTTCTCCCGCTGAAAAAACAATTGTAAACATTTAGAATAAAATTTATGCTACACGAAAGGTAATTTTAAATTAAGAAGTTACATCAGATTTTTGTCCAAATCTATCCGGGTGCAATAAACTCTGTAACTGTCTGTACTTCCTTTGAACATCGTCCACATCAACATTGAACTCTTTATTAACACCGATGATATCAAAATAATTCAGGTCCTTAGGCAACTTCTGCAAGGCTTTGCACTTGGAGCAAAAAAGCTCCGACTTGTGCGGACTGTTGCACTGCCAGCACTTTGGTGGGCAGTCGCTAAAATACAGTAAACTCCCATGCTGAGAGGCGATCGGAGTAAAATTGTGCTTCACAAAACTTCGAGAATGAGTCTTTCGGCATGGATAATTGAACCTCGTTGCAAAATCTCGTCTCAGCAGAAACGAAAGTAGACGCGCACCTTTAGAACTCATGACTTTTTGCTGCTGTCAGAACCAAATTGTTCGATATTTTATTATTTTTCGCTGTATATATCACAGTTTATCTCTTCATTGTTAATTTGTTATCGAGAACCCGGCAACATTGTCGGAGCATCGGACTATCGGTGCATTTCGGAGCTGACCAATGATTGTACTACATCCTAAATACAGGCTTTTTTGACTTTATAGGAGCGAGTGGCGAGCCGCAGATATACGCTGTGGCGGCCAACTGTACTATCTGGTGTTTTTCAAAGTTTCGAGGTTAAGGCTTCGCCTCTTTAGAAGCTGCATAACATTTTAAATTGCAATGTTTCATACAAAATGTTGCAAAAAAGTCGTTCACTCGACTCTAGGCCACTTATCTTCACACCTTAGTGTCAATGCTTCTGTTAATTATTGCAACTACACAAGGTCCAAGTTGTTAAGGACACTTTTGCCAAATGTTGAACAATGTAGGCGGATTGTGAATGAACCGAGTAATGAACCAAAGAATGAGATTGTGATACCTCCTCTCTTTGAGGAACCAAAATTTTTTTATCCGAGTATCTTAAAGAGTATAAAAAATCAAATATCAATTGGTTTTTTGATACCAAAAATGGACAAAGATTTTAAATTGAAAGAGTTTTTGAAAGGAGCTAAACAAGTGAGTATTTTTTGAAACATTATTTTTATTGTAATACGTCAATTTGGCGAATCATAAATGTGAAGAAAACATGCGTTATAATTTTAGGCTTTAGTAGTAGTGTCACATGCTTTGGCACAAGAAGATTATGAAAGTATTAAAGGTTTAGTTACCGATGACACTATACAGAATGTAAGAAATAAAATAAACATGTTAAATTCGGAACAGAAACAGTATCTAGCTGTAAAGGATGATGATATTTATGTAGTATTCCCTTATGAAGTTGGAATTATGATTGATAGCAACAAAGGTAAATGATTCTTACAGCAACTCTTGTACAATTTATGAATGATTGCATTTTTCAGCCTCTGAATGGATTGTTGAAATAACAGTAGTGTTACACTCTTACCGAGATTCTAAAACTTTAGAAAATCGTGAACCTGAATTATTCATGGGACTGGTGCCAGAATATCAAAAAAATATATATATTTCAAATTTACGATTTATTCGTGAATTTACAAAAGGTGTTGAATCATCTTGGACTATTAATAGTCTAAATCATTTCATGTTATTAAGGTAATAATTTCTTTTTTAGTTATAATCAAGAAATTAATTATTTTTAAATTTAATAAAACGTATGAATTTTTTTTTCCAGTGTGGTTTAATTAACATCACTATAAATTAATTTTTAAGTTTATAGTTATTTAAAACTGTAAACAAATTTTGTTAAAAACTTATAAAATTGCAATATGACCTCTACTAAACTACATTTTGCTTAAAATTGTAAAAAGTAATTTAAATATATTTATTATTCATACAAATACAATTTTTTAATAAAAATGTAAATTTTTCACATTATATACAATATAAACAAAGTATTTCGAATTATTTTACTTTTTAATTTAGTAAACTTGAGTAACAAATGTCTATTTAAAATTATAATCAACATGTTATTATAGTTCTATTCAATATAGATTAGCACTCTGATAAAATATTTTAATATCACAGTCTACTTAGAATCATGCATTAGATAATATAAAAATTTGCAAAATTTTATATTTTAAGTATAGGCATAAAAGAAAAAGTAAATAAAAAACGTTGTTAAATTTAAAAAACCTTATTTCAAATTTAAATCAGTTTGTGCAATATAGCTGGAATAAGTTCACTTATGTGTAGTAAGCTTGCTCCAATATTGATTCCATTTTCCTGAAGAGAAACAACTAGTGGTCCCTAAAAATTAAATAGCATTGTTTATCGTGTCGTGTAGTTTATTTTGTGCAGAAACTAATATTTTAGGAAAATCAGTTACTTCATTCACTTGAGGATTGTGAATCCAACACTTATTTTTAATATTACACTCGTGTAAATTATTTTGCTTTAAATGGACTGAGTTGAAAAACTTTATTTCCCATATATTATCAAGTTCAAACAAAGAAACTTGAACAAAGTTCAGAAATGGCTTTATATATTGTGAAACTGTAGCTTTACAATTAACTCCACTTTTCTGAAAATGTACTTCTACAGTCTTCTTTGGAAATGTCATGATTTCTTCTATGAATGAAACCAGTTGAGGTGGGGAATCTAAAATATATTTTATATTTTTATGTGTAAAAATAAATCTATAAATCCTTGTGATGAAAATTTTTTATGATGACTACTTTATACTTCTTTTAGTTTTAAATACCTGTGGAAAAAGCATCAGTAAGTCGAAATGCTTTTGTAAGTGTTGTGGCAAACATTGGAATTTGTTTTCTCTCTGCCCCTTCCAAGTATTTATCTATAGCTAAAATTAAATAATCGGAATTGCAGTTATTATACTGTTTCTTTGAATCTTATTTTTTTCTGTATTTTGAAAACACTCACATTTTCCAACTTCTTCAAATACTTTAATAACGGGTATATTTTCACCCAAATATTTACATAAATGTGTTGCATATAATCCACACTCTCTCTCAATATGTTCATAACTAGGTCTGTAACTAGAGGTGGAATAAGCTTGTAGCAAATTTCTTTGACCTTTGTATTCATTGATGGATGGAATTTCTTCATGAATTTTTGGATTCCATTCTCTATAACATTTGCAATTTGAAACTTAATTAATTAATGTATTTATACAATATTAAATAATATTAAAACAAATAGTACATTTTTGGCGCTGTTTGGCACATATCTAATATAACTACCATCAAAGCAGGATCATTTTCCAAAGTCATCGAAAGCAATACACTTTCACAAACTGCATCCTTTCTTAAATAACTTTCAGGAGCATCAATTGGTAGCATATAATTTTCTTGCATTTTAAATCCATGTCCAGCAAAATAAAAAAGTCCTAGAAATTGTAAATATTGATTGCAATATTTATATTTAACAAATTTTATAAAAACATTAATAGAAAACACAAACCATATGTTCCTTCTATTAAAGAATCAGAAAATATTTTTATAGCACTATTCATCTGTGTTAATGTTAAATCTGCAAGACAAATGGTTACAAAACCAAGTCCGTTTAAGATTTTTGCGACAGTTGCAACATCATTTTTTGGAGTTTTTAATGAGTTTTGAATATAATAATTCTCATTTGCAATTAACAAGGCCACTTTTGCAACAGCTTTTTGCCTAGGCAGGTTCAACTAAAAATAAACAGATTATTATTCATCTATATTTTTAGTAGTGTAGAATAATAATTTAAATTTTTACCGTTACAATGCTTTTTTGAGTGAAATTTTCGCTAATTTTGTTTTTTACATGACAGTAATATTTTCCTTCTTCATTAATAGAAAACTGTTCAATCTGAAAAGAACAAACTGTGAATATACAACTGAATTACATTAAATTATTTAAAAAAAAAAAAATTAAAAATAGCAGTTAATAAGTACTCGTAATATTTTATTAACTTGACCATCTAATGTAATGTTATCTCTATACCACTGAAATTGTGGATATGGATGACCAGTAGCATCACAATTTAAAATAAGGCTTTCACCTTCTTTTACTGTTATGAAAGGATTAGGTTCTTTTTCTATAACTACAGGGGAGGGCATTAAAGTAATAGATGCAGGATTGGAAAATACTTCATGTAACAATTCTCCTTTATGATCAATTTGAGAAACTTTACAACTATAGAAACCTTCTTGTGAGACTCTGTAAATGTAAATAATATAATAATTTTTTCTAGAACATAAATAATTTTTAATTATATTACTTACGATGTTACTTGAAGAATTAATTCATTGTTTATTTGATCATCTAATTTATTATTTTCATGATACCATTCATACTTTGGTGGAGGTATTCCTAAAGCTGAACATTTGAGATGTAACTGATGACCAAGATAAACTTCTGCATCAATAGGATGAGTGATGATAGTAACAAGTTCTGTAAATTATTAAATAATAAGAGATTTATAAAAATGTAATGTTTAACCAATGGAAATAAATAAATTTACCTGGTGATTGTAAAATTGATAAGCTATTGAGTAAATTGCATTGTTCAAGCAGTGTACTGAGTATTCCTATTGTACACATTTTTGTAGTCAATTCCTTTAATAATATTTCACCTTGAGAGATAGTGTTTGGATGCAAGTTGTCTTCTAAATTTTTTCTCCATGACCTGTAAAAATTTAAATAAATTAATAAGTAATAATTAAACTGATACAATAAAAATTTAACTCTTTACCGTGAAAAATTAAAAGTTTCAGTAATATAATCAGCTAAAGTTTTCCAACAATTGTCTTTATTTAACTCTGCAACCAAATCTTGGTACACATTCAATGGTAACTCTTCAATACTTAGATTCTCTTGGAACTTTAACATTGTCTTGATTGATATATTGTATTCTCAACAATTGATGTTACCTTCAATAAGATTGACAGCTGTAAAATTATAATTTATAAATAATGGCATCATCAATTTTTTGAGTTTTTAATGAATTTTGAATAATTCTCATTGTCAATTAAGTATCCACATCCTAAAAACTAAACTAGTTTTGAACTATTTTTATCATTCCTTCTTAAAGTAAAAATTTGTTTAATTCTACTTATAATTGTAATTTGTAAAATAATTATCACTATTTAAAATAAATAATAACAATACCTATAGAACTTATACACACTTTACGTCGAAAAAAAATAGTTAAATGTCAAACAGATGAATTTAACATCTGCGATATGCCGTCATCAAGACACATTTCCAACTATAGAGATTTTGAAATTTTTCCTTATAGACGGAATACTTAACTGATATCAACTCGGCCGCTGTTCCTTCACCGCGCGCTCGTCAGCCCGCAGTGCTCTACAATAGTAGGTACAGCAGCGCAGCAGAGTAAGTATAAGAATAAAGTACCGGCAGCTCGAGCTGATCGCACTGTGCAGGGCCAATCGGTGGTCTTGGAAAAGCAGTCGTCCTCCGAGCGGGTGACGAAGCAGCACCGTCGCTCCCTCGCTACACCACCACGGTACGCTCGCCGACGCTCAGCTCAACCTCCCCGATGCTTTTCCATCGGTGCGGATCCGCAGCGTGCCGTCGTCGTCCGCGCAGTAGGCATCCCCCGCGAGGCACACCGCTCCGAAAGAGCAGAAGAAGCTCGAGCGGAATCGGGCCGCCACTCCGTCCGCAGGCGCGTGGCGCTGCTGCGGCCCCGATGGCCAGTGAAAAACTCCGGCCTCAGTCGCTCCGTCTCCGTCTATCCGCATCGAGTGTAGTAGCCGCCGCCGTGTAATCGCGACTGCTGCCCGTCGCCCGTTTAGTGCCCGCCGCTCGCGGCAGTCGGTGCTCGAGTATAGTGGCCGCAAGTGCATTGTGCGCGTCGGTCGCGCGTGTGTGCCCCCGTATATACACACAGTGCCGTGCTGCAGCGTCTCCTCGGCCCACGGTGGAGTCGTCCCCGGGCGTCATCGTCGCAGCCACCGCGCCGCCAGCAGTGCGTTCACACGCGCGAGCGTACGGAGGAATCGCCATCCGGTGGAGGCACACGAGCGCGCACGAGCGGAGCTACTAGGCGCCGGAGGCCGTTCGAGCTGGTTCGAACGCTAGACCAGTGTGGGGCGTAGTGTGTGATGCACGAGGCGGGCCGCATCTCGCGGGGACTGCTGCTGCACGCGTTGCTCGGAGTGCCGCTGCTGTGACTGTGCGGAGCCGCTCGCGCACGGCGGCGAGCGTGACCGAGCGCTCGGCGCTAATGCCGGACGTCCGCGCGCTATGAGACGACAGCTAGCCGTGACGCCGGCGATGCCGCGTTCCTGAGCCCCACCGCCGACGGATTCATCGTCGTCGTCGTCCGTAAAAAAAAAGGAGGAAAAAAAGAGTGCGACATAACACGAGAGGGAAGAGAGAGGAGAGCAGCCTGGACGGGCGCAGCCAAGAGGATCCCGTGACGGCCCTCGGGATGGTCTCCAAGCTGCACGGAGCCAGCGGCAACAACCGTTACCAGAGTGTGGCGGCCCTCGGCGCGGACAGCGGCCACGGGGCGGGCAGGCAGGCGCAGGCGGCCGCCGCCACGGGAGGCATGCAGGCCCAGCGGGAGGACTTCGAGTTCCAGGTGCCGCCCGAGGCCCCGGTCTTCGAGCCCACCGTCGACGAGTTCCTCGACCCCCTCGGCTACATCGCCAAGATACGGCCGATCGCCGAGAAGGCTGGCATCTGCAAAATAAAGCCGCCACCCGTAAGTGCGCCTATATTTGCACCACATTGCGCTCGTCCGCCAGCTTTTCGCACACAGGGACACCCGATATGGGGGACCCCCGTTATAAATTGAAAAAAAAAAAAAGGAAAAAACTCCCTTTAAACGCCCACGCGATTGTGCGGGCACGATACGCGGAGTGGAAATTCGATGCACGCGTGCCTCGCGGGCTCCTCGCGCGTATAACGAAGCGGCTTGGGCAATAATGGCTCCCCGCGAACGTGCGCCTCTCCGCGGGGCCACTTTCTCCGCGTTGTGTGCTCCGAGTGTCCTAATGCACACTCGGCCAGGACATCGCGCCTCGGGGCGGTGGTAGCTGTTATATCGAGCGCCTCCTCCGCGACGGGGGCCTTCCGTTTCTTTTTTTTTTTTTTATTCGTTCTTCCTCGCGTCAGCGCCGAGGTCGCGTGACGGAAAAGTGAAAAGTCGCTTCCTTTCGCACGGCCTCATCTCGCTCCCACGACGTATACTTTACGGTCGCGGATTCTTAATTTTTTTTTTTTTGTTTTTTGTTTTTTAAGTTCCTCCGCTCGCGAAGACGCTGACAGGTAGCACCCGTTACATAAGGGAGCGAGCGGCGTAGGTACCTATATAAGAATCCACGGGGGGAGGCCCTTTTGTAGCCGTCCTTTCTCCTTCCGCGAGGCGCCTCTCGGAATGGAGTCGCGAAAGTTTTCGGCCGGATTCGGGTACGGCGTGTAGGTGTCTACGGGGACGCCAATACTCGGCTCGTCCCGACATTGCGCTCGCGCTGCGTCGTTGTCTCTTTGTTCTTTGGCGACAGGTATGATGCCCTTGCGTACACCCCGTAACGTACCGTTTAACTCCTTCGTGTTTTTTTTTTGTATTTTCCTCGGTTTTGCTTTTTTTTTTTTTAAAGTTCGCTTCGCGTCTTTTGTCGTTTGCGCAACGCCGAGAGTTCTACTTACGCGCGAGGGAATCGGCCTGTCGCGGGGAGAGCGAGCAGCGAGCGCTCGGCGATATTTACCCGAAAAAACGCACCTGATGCGCAGTTTGGACTCGTTTGTTTGGGAAAACTCGCAATGTTTTTGGAGTTTTAGTTGTTTATTTTTTTTTTTTTTCAATTCGACGCTACGTAAGCTGATTTACGGGCGGTCGAGAGAGAGAGAGAGACAGAGAGAGAGACAGAGACAGAGGAATGAGGCCTTTTTTCAAAGATGTGTACTTAGACGGTGATCCCGCAATGACGAAATGTTCGCCGCCATTTGCAAGTTCCGAAAGTATTTGAATTTATATCCCTTTTACCGCTTTCCACGTCCCTTTTACTTTCTAAATAAGTTTTCTAAACGGGGATTTTTTACTTTACCGTGGGTATTTTTAATCGTGGAATACAGCCAGGTCGCGTCGCAGGATATAGCGATTTTTAATTTCGTTGAAGTATTGATGTATGTTCCATAATGTTACAAAGTCATTAATCTATTTTTAGATGTCCAAAGTCAAAGTCTGTTTAAAATATTATGAAAAGATAACATATTGTACATTGTGTCTCCTATATGATTATTGCACTACTTTTTTTACTTTTCACAACAATTGATTATTTTGCCAAGCAATAGGTAATATATATGTATTTTTTGGATTAGTTGTAGGAGATATAGTTCTACTTAATATGAGTGGCAAAAATTATTGATAACAGGGATTAGAGCAGTGTTTCAATTTATACACTACCATATGTAAAGAAATTTCTTGTGTTTAACAAGTAAAATAGAAATATTTTTTTGGCTTACCTAAGATAATCAGTAATAAAATAATATTTTTGTAGAATTGGCAGCCACCATTTGCTGTTGATGTTGACAAATTCAAATTTGTACCAAGAATACAGAGATTAAATGAACTGGAAGCTAAAACCAGAATCAAACTTAATTTCTTGGATCAAATAGCTAAGTTTTGGGAACTCCAAGGATCTTCATTAAAAATTCCATTAGTCGAGCGTAAAGCACTAGATTTATATTCTTTACACCGAATTGTAACAGATGAAGGTGAGATTAAAAACATGTTACAATGCAAAAACTGATTGGACACTTAGTTTTCATGGTTAATAACATTTTACTTTATTGCAGGTGGTATTGAGACTGTGACAAAAGAAAGGAGATGGGCCAAAATAGCTAATAAATTGGGCTATCCTTCTGGTCGCAGTGTTGGCAGTATTCTTAAAAATCATTATGAAAGAATTTTATATCCTTTTGACGTCTTTAAACAAGGAAAAACTTTAACTGATATTGTAATTATACAATCAATTATATTTTTTTACTGTTAACAGATTGAGTGCTACACGGTACAAATATGAGCCATGAAAATTTGTCCTCTTAGTGGATATAAAAAAAATGAAAGAAAAACGTTGTATAATAAATTATAATTATGTTGTACAGGAAGGCTATTTTTGGCAAATTCTTAGCACTCAACCTGTTAAAAATGTTAGTGTTATACTTAAATTTTAACTTTCGATTTTTTCTACCTTTTTTAGAAAATTGAACCGGAGTGTGAAGCAAATGAAAAAAAAGATAGAGATTATAAACCACATGGAATTATATCGCGGCAACAGATAAAACCACCACCAGAGAAATTTTCCAGAAGATCAAAACGTTTTTCTGGCAAAGATGAAAAACAAAATGGATGTCCATCAACAATCAAGCAGGAAGACTGCAAGGAAGAGTTTGATATTGATTGTAAAGAAGATATCCAAAGTAAAATTGTGGATTCCAAAGATAACATCAAGACTAAAAATTTTACAGATTCCAAGGACAATGTTAAAAGTAATTATGTTCTTTTCATTTTCGTAAAAGAATCATTTTTTTGGATTATTATTAAATAAAATAATATTATTTATAGGCAAAAGTTCACCAGAGAAAGATTCTAAAGATAACGTAAGGACAACAAGGGGTTCTGGAGCAGAGAAAGATAAAGAGAATAGCAAAGAACTCAAAAAGTTACAATTTTACGGAGCTGGACCTAAAATGGCAGGCTTCAATACCAAAGAAACAAAAGAAACAAATACTAAGAAATCATCAAATAAAACTAGGGGAATGAAGCTAGTCTATGAATTTGATCCAGTAAGTTTTTAATAAATGTTAGAAAGATTTTATGTCTATTTTTAAATGCTAATATAAAACAATGTTTTAGCTTGCAAAATACATTTGTCATAATTGTGGCAAAGGAGATAACGAAGAAAATATGTTGCTTTGTGATGGTTGCGATGACAGCTATCACACGTTTTGTCTATTACCGCCATTGACAGAAATTCCGAAAGGAGACTGGAGGTGTCCAAAATGTGTAGCAGAAGAAGTATCAAAGCCAATGGAAGCATTTGGATTTGAGCAAGCACAGAGAGAATACACTTTACAGCAATTTGGAGAAATGGCTGATCAATTTAAAAGCGACTATTTTAATATGCCTGTTCATGTAATGAGAATATTTCTTATTTCATATTATAATTATGTACGAAATAAATACATTAATTTTATTTATTGTTTATTGCAGATGGTTCCAACTGAATTGGTTGAAAAGGAATTTTGGAGAATAGTATCTTCCATTGATGAAGATGTAACAGTGGAGTATGGAGCTGATTTGCATACAATGGATCATGGATCTGGTTTCCCAACAAAAACGAGTGTCAATCTTTTCACGTGTGACCAAGAGTATGCCGAGTCTTCCTGGAATCTGAATAATTTGCCAGTATTACGAGAAAGTGTTTTGGGTCACATCAATGCAGATATCAGCGGGATGAAAGTACCATGGATGTACGTAGGAATGTGTTTTGCTACGTTTTGTTGGCATAACGAAGATCACTGGAGCTACTCCATTAATTATCTACATTGGGGTGAGCCAAAAACATGGTATGGTGTGCCTGGATCCGAGGCTGAAAAGTTTGAACACTCCATGAAATCTGCTGCACCAGAGCTGTTTCACAGTCAACCAGACTTACTTCATCAATTAGTTACCATTATGAATCCTAACATTCTTACCAATGCAGGTACATATAGGCTTTGTTTCAGTGTTTATTATTTTGTTAATTCCACATCGTTTTGATCTTTTTAATAACATATTTTATTATTGCACATTTTTATCTTACATGTTATTTGTTAATAGGTGTACCAGTATTCAGAACAGATCAACATGCTGGTGAATTTGTAGTTACTTTTCCAAGAGCTTATCATGCAGGCTTCAATCAAGGCTACAACTTTGCTGAAGCTGTAAATTTTGCTCCTGCAGATTGGGTAATTGTTTTGCCAAATATTTAAATCTTAAAATAATTTATTAAAATTCTAAATTTTATTAATTTCTTTGTTAAATAGCTGAAAATGGGTAGAGACTGTATTGCACATTACTCAAATCTAAGGCGATTCTGTGTGTTTTCTCACGATGAGTTGGTCTGCAAGATGTCTCTGGATCCAGACAGCTTAAACATTGGAATTGCTACTGCAACCTATCACGACATGCTCACAATGGTAGAAGATGAAAAGAAGTTGAGAAAAAATCTTCTAGAATGGGTAAGTTAAAGTTTATTGGAATAATTACAGTCTTAATTAGATTCTTTTTAATTAACAAAGTAGAAATCAATAATCTTTCAATTTAATGAGGGTTGTAATTATTCATTGCACTATCTAATAGATTTGAAACTTAAATTTTTATTATTTTAAGATATTCTTTATTTTTAAAAAGTAGAGAATAATGTATATAGAGAATAATCTATAAATTGTAAAGAATTTTTTAAATTACAGTACATTTGATTGCTTAAATTTATATAAAGCATCAAACATAATTATGTTTGATTGCTTAAATTTATATAAAGCATCAAACATAATTATGTTTGATACTTTATATAAATTGCTTTATAATTACTTCAGTCACTTTCATCTTCCATATGCAGTCAAAAATATTAAAGCATGACCTTGCAGTTTCTAGAAACTTATTATTCTAATTCCTTCAAATCTTTTTAAAAATTCTCCGAAGTAGAGTAAAATTTAACTTATACCGAAATAAAAAAAAAAAAACAGCACAACGAGCAACTCGGCGTATAGGGGTCGTTCGTCGCGTGTTTACTCCAAACTCCAATTTAGTGCGCATGTGTAATTGACGAAGTGGCCCGACATACGTTTCGTGCCAGAGAAATCCAGCGGTGTCGGTGGCCTATCCACTCTCGCGTGGAAAGTACATGTGCGTGTGTGCGCGCGATCGCCGCGCCTGTGTGGGTATCGCGCGCTCACTCACACGCGCGCGCCCCGCGTAAACGTGCAGGCGGCCGCCAGCGCTGTCCACGTGTATGGCCGTGTATGTGGGCGTATCAGTCTCACTTCCACGAAACAGGGCAAGCCACCGCGAGTTCTCCAGGTCGCCGTATCGAAGATCGAAGGAAATCGAGCGAACGCAACAGTCGACTCTTTTTTGTCTTTGTTTTTTTTTCGCCGTCGTCACCCGTGCGCGCGGCACCGAGTCCTCGGCACGAAGTTTTTAGTGCACACAGCGAGAGCCGCGGGTCTACACTCTGTTATCTTGTGCGCGCCCGTAGGAGCTGTGCGCGGCTGGGACGAGGCGATTTTTCGCTCGCGAGCGCCGCGGGAGAGGTGCGCCGGGGAGTCCGGCTTGGACGCAGGCGACTTAACCTTCCTCACGGCGGGTTTGAATATTTTGTGCTGGGATTATGTAACTCTTTTTTTAAGTAAGTAGCGAGGTTATGTTCGACTGCCCTCGTATCGCGCGTAGACGCATTTTTCGCTGCGGGCGCGGAATGCTGCCGGCCAGCTGCTCGGAGTAACGGTAGATAGTCAAAATTTTGTATTCGCGAAGCTTCCAACCTCGCGTGCTACGTCGCTCGGCTATTTTTCATCAGCCCGGGGCGACCGATGAAGCTTGCATTAACGTCTTCTGAAAGATGTACGTATATGCCTGGGTGCTCAAAAGTGCATAACTTGACTATTTAGATTAGATTTTTTTTTAAGCTCGACGTGGAGACCTTGAACTCTTTCTTTTTTTTTTGCACTCTTTCACTGATTCGCGAATTTTGCACATTGTAAGAAAAACAAGCTTTTGTAGTGTTCCACTGAACAATATTTACTGCTTTTCTAGATATAATAGTTCTTTATTAGTTACATTAAAAAAATTTAACATATTTTCCAAGATTTAAACGTAAATGTGCGATTACTAAATCTCAATAATGCAATCTCAACATGATCAAAACTAACCTATAAAACTTTATATTGATCAGGGTGTAACAGAGGCAGAGCGAGAGGCTTTTGAACTTCTACCGGATGACGAAAGGCAATGTGAAGCATGTAAAACCACATGTTTCCTGAGCGCAGTAACCTGCTCATGTCACAAATCACAGCTAGTTTGTTTAAGACATTTTACCAATCTTTGCGAGTGTCCTCCAGAAAAACATACTTTACGGTATAGATATACTTTAGACGAACTTCCAATCATGCTCCAAAAATTGAAGCTGAAGGCAGAGTCCTTCGACTCATGGGCCAGTAAAGTAAAAGAAGCTATGGATCCGAAAGGAGAGAAAATAGAGTTGAATGAACTAAAAGAGTTGTTGGACGAGGCAGAAGTTAAGAAGTTTCCTGAAAGTGAATTACTCACTGCGCTAACAACTGCAGTTCAAGATGCTGAAAAATGTGCTAGTGTTGCAAGGCAGTTGTTGAGCAATAAACAGCGAACAAGGTAATAATATTGTTTTATTTTTCAAGCTTGTTTAGAATTATCTCTGTACAACTGTAATAATTATTTCATTTTGTGTTTGCGCAGGACAAGGCAATCGGTTGATGCAAAGTTTAAGCTTACTGTTGAAGAACTAACTTTGTTTCACCAGGAAATTACAAATCTTTGTTGTGAACTTAAAGAAGCCGATGGAGTTAAGTCTATATTAGATCAAGTGCTTCAGTTCCAAAAAGATGCTGAAGAACTAGAAGCACAAGAAATTGATTGTGACATTGAAAAACTTGAAAAATGTATCGAGTATGGTGACTCAATTTGTATAGAATTACCTCAACTTTCAAGATTAAAACAGGTAATTTTTAAATCAAATTCTAATATTTCATCTCAATTTGATTTTTTTTTTTAAATTACATTTATTTATTTTATTTTTTATTTTTATATAAATACATGTTATAAATAAAATTATAATTTTTTCTATTTGAATAGAAATTGCAACAACTGCAGTGGTTGGAAGAGGTTAAATCTATTCAAGAAGAACCAAAGTCAGTTACCAGGCAAGACTTAGGAAAGCTCATTGAAGAAGGAATGAACATTCCCCCTCATTCTTCAGTTGAGAATGCGTTAGCTCAACTTCAGTCTTTGATGATCAGTATTGATAATTGGGAAGATAAAGCCAAACTATATCTTCAACCATCTAAAACTCGACAAGCAATTTCTTCAGTTGAAGAACTTATTGCAGAAGCAGACAATATTGATGCATATTTACCAGGATTAAGTAATCTTAAAGATGTACTGAACAAAGCTAAAAATTGGATCAAAACAATTGAAGAAATACAAGCTAAAGATAATTTTCCATACTATGATACGCTGGAAGAACTTGTGCGGAAAGGTAGAACAATTCCTCTTCATCTTGCTGCATTACCAGTGCACGAATCAACTTTGTCACAAGCAAAAATATGGAAAGAAAAAACAGGTCGAACATTCCTGAGGAAAAGCTCCCCTTACACATTAATGGAAGCTCTGTCTCCAAGAATTGGAGTTGGACTACACGCAATGAAAAATCGCAAGAATAACAAAGGAGAAGAGACAATTGGAGCTGTGTTCGTTTGTGATACCAAGTTGGATGACTCTAATGATTCTGCGACGGTAGTTGCAGCATTCAAGTTAGCGGAACAGCGAGAAATGGAAGCAATGAAAAATCTTAGAGAGCGAAACATTAGTAAAATGACAGCGGACGATTCAAAATTTTGCGTTTGTCGTCGATCGAAATTTGGTCAGATGTTGCGATGCGAACTTTGTAAAGATTGGTTCCACAGTAAGTAATACAAATAATTAAGACTTGAAAGAATATTTTTATTCAAATTTAATACAAATTTCTTTTTCATTATAGCGAATTGCGTTACCGTCCCAAGAACTCCTTATAAAGGCAAACAACAGATATCACGACTAACTAAATTCTTATGTCCATGTTGCTTAAGATCACGAAGGCCCCGATTAGAAACGATTCTTACGCTTTTGGTCAGTCTGCAAAAAATTTCTCTAAGGCTACCAGAAGGAGAAGCCTTACAATGTCTTACAGAGCGTGCAATGAACTGGCAGGTGAGAATTAATTTTAAATTTTAAACATTACTTTACTATTTTTAACTTAAACCTTTTACTCTAAAATAAAATACATATAAATTGGGATTTAGGATCGAGCGAGACAAGCTTTAGCTGTTGAAGAAGTAGCTGCAGTTCTAGTAAAGCTCCGCAGTTTAACACAAAACAATCCAGCGGAAGCTGCTGCCAAAGAAAAAACGGACAAAACTGTAAATACCGAATTGAAGAAGGTAATAAACAATCCAGAAATTCAGAGAGTTCAAGCAACAACAGCTTCTATGAGCAGTGTACATTCTGATGATAGTGTTATAAGTGTTCCTGTAAGTATATTATAAATATTCTTTTATTTTAAAAAAGTTTTGGAATGATTCTAATTTTGATGTTTATTTATTTTTATATTGTAGGATGATGATGACAGAATGAATGAAGACAATGATGTCGATGACGATAGCGACGACGATGTACTGACCATCGATGAAGATCAACCACCTGGTAGTAGCTTTAATAGTAATGAACATACATATTCATCAGGTATATTGTTAGAATAAATCTATCAATCAATATATCTTGAATAATCGAGTTTAAATAATAATATTTCATAATTTTATTAATAATTTTTTTAAATTTATAAAAAATGTTTGCAGCATCCAAATTTCCTTCGAAATCACCCGTTGAAGATGATAAAGATATTGTCATCACCTTAAGTAATACTTCAACGGCACGTTTAGAAGAATTGATGATGGAAGGAGACCTCCTAGAAGTTGCTTTAGATGAAACAGACATTATTTGGAAAATATTAAGTCAAACTTGTTCATCATCGAAAAGTATACGCAAGTATGCCCCATTGGATCAGTCAGCGACGAGTCCAGACTCTAAAGATACAAAGAAACAACCACAACAAAGAGGTCGTAAGCGAAAGTCTGATGAGTTCGAGATTACAAAAAAATTCGGACGACAGAGGCAATCATTAGACGATAAGACGCAAGTTAAACGTAAAAGTTTAAGTAAAGATGTAAAGCCAGCGACAACTACAGGACAAATGAAACGTGGACCCAGAAAGGTAATTTTCTATTACTAATTTCTTTTTCTATTCGTTCGTTGAAGTTCTTTACATATAACTTACTTATTTATAGGTCAAACGAAAGGACACTGAGGATGGTCCAAAACGAAGAACAGGAAACAGGAAAAAGACCAAACAAGACACGTCCGACGAAGAAGAAGATTGCGCCGCCATCAATTGCTTAAGACCAAATGGTATTATTATTAAAATTGTTTATAAAGTTTCTTTTTATTTACGGTTTCATAATAAATCAAATTTAAATATTTACTTCTTTTTCAGGACGCGAAGTCGACTGGGTTCAATGCGATGGCGGATGCAATGGGTGGTTCCATATGCATTGCGTAGGTTTGGATCGGACAGAACTTGCTGAAGAGGATGATTATGTTTGCAGTAATTGCAATGATGGAGAAGTCAACTCATCGGTAGGGAACGATAAGTGACAAACCTTAGATTTAACACTGCATTTTTTATGTTGTCCGAGTATAATTTCTGACGGTCTGTCAATTTAGTGCGTGCCAAGCACGTTGTAAATTGCACGTGATTCAGGCGTGCCACATTGTTAAAATTACCAAAAATATGCGTGATAAAGCAAGTAATTATGATGGCTAGCCTGATTATTTTTTAATTTTCGATCAAGCACTTATGATTTTTTTCTATGTAGAAAATTGTCAACATTTTTTATATATGGCTTTCCGCATTCTAATCCCATAAAAATAGAACACCTCGACAAGTCGAAAGACTGCGAGTACTGGAAAGATTGGATAACAAAAAGTTGAATCCATTGGCAGTTAACTGTGGTGCAATCGGCTGTTCCTTATAGTGAAAACACAAAAAGGTTTCTATGGGATTGGAACTAAATGTGCACATAGATGTATATATTTGACAGACAATTTATTTAGAGTGGAAGAGATGTAAGTAAGTTTCGGATGCTCTTTCTCAGAGTCGACAGGATTGTGCCTCGTCGCAGTCGTCGCACGCTGAGCTTACCGACGACGAAAACGAGTTTGAAGAAATTATGGGGGAAACCGCCAGCGTCATTAGGATCTATTAAACGACTGCATTGTCTGGGAAACAGATTTACCCCGACAAGCACAATACCTTCAGATACGCTGATTTACCTGAGTCGTAGTGTATACATTTATATTATGTAAAACTGTAATTATTCGAGTTTATAAACACGAAGAATATTGAGTAAAATTTAAGATATTGCTGGTTGATCTGCGCGAGTTACGATTGTGAACTGTTTTAGTTTAAGAAAGTAAAAGCGATATTAATACGGAACGGAAATGAATGTTAAAAATCATGACACGATGCAGCAGCGTTACAGTGATGTTTGAAATACCATAGAAAGAAAAGAACTTTTGACGATCGACTTTCTTAAGGCAACCATTCCGGAAGAAAGGATCATTTTAAGATCGGCAATTAAGTGCATCGTAAATTTCATTGTCAATAGATTTCAAGTTTAAACTTTATATCTATTGATTTTGAAAGCGTTGAAAATGGAATTTATAATGCTCAATGATTGTAATACAGCATACAAATCAGAAAAGTATATTTTTCTAAAAAAAAGATAAGTTGAAAATGAATAAACAAGAAAAAATATCTTAGAGAAACTTATTAATGCCGTAGAACAGAATTTATTGTGACAAGTTTTTGAATAAATAATAATTAATATGTATAAATTTCCAAAGCTAATTAGTTCTTCCGTTAAAGATTGGTTTATAATGATTCGTTTTGTACTTTATCACGTTATGTTAATTTTATTTATATAATGGAATGCTAAATTTTTGTATTATGCAGGAGTTCAAAGTATTTTTTACGTACATACACAATTCTATTAGCTTTTCTCTTCCTACGCTATTAGAATTTAATCATCCAAACATTATTTAATAATTCTCATTTTGTTTCATCAATTTAAAAATGTTTCGTATTTTATACTTGAAGAAAACCGATGTTGTTTTTATCTTTAATGATGCATATTCGAAAATATATATTACCTATCAACTAATACGAAAAACTCTTTGTAATTGTTAAAAAAAAAAGGAGTATTAGTCCGTAATTTTGATACTTATGAAATATCAAATTGAAACATTTTTTGTTCAATTCAAATCTTTCTTTCCATTTTTGTAAAGTGGATAAAACTGTACTTTAGTTTTATACCGTTACATGTGCATACACTATTAGATACACAAGGGTGCAAACACAAACACACAAACACGTATAGATCAAAAATATAACATTGCAGCTAATAACTTATCGATATCACGCAACTGTTAATAATACAAAGAGTGCATTTTCTTTAACATGCGTACCGCATGCAGCTATTCTCGAGAACGATTCATTGGAAAAAGAGGAATGAAAACTTAAATAAATATTAAAAAAAAGGCTGGTCATTTATTGCATGCATACAGACTTAACATATGTTCACAATATGCAAGCACTCGTAAGGGCGTATACATTTTATCAATTTTGGCGATGCATACGTTAATAACTATTTTACTACGCGACTTAGAGCTGAGGCTTATTTGACGTACATACAAGGTATTATATATATAAGCGAGATATCGATATTTATGATGAACTTTATATAAATAATAAAAGAAGAAAAAGTGAAATAATAGATATTATTATAATTATTATGATTATAATTATTTTATTATTGTACTATTATTATAATTAAACTGTACGTATAGTTGTATAGAGAAACAAATCCTATCACATCAGATTATATTATAATAGGAATTTTGTGATTTCAGAAAGAATTGTAATAATAAACATTACTTGTCAAAATCTATGTCATCTTTGTAAATTTAATACCGTATTTATTAATAGCGAAGTAAAATGGTAAAGAAAATTTTAACAAACCATTGTAAAAAAAATCTTTGTATTACGTAATAGGCAACTTGCTTTAGAAAAAATTAACATTTTTTCGATACAATATCGACAATATCGGAACATTTTATATCTGAAAGTTTATTATTTTTTTTATCTCGGAATTAATATAACTTGTACATACAATATATATTATGCATGATTTGTTAATTTTAGAGTAACTGATGGAACAAAAAATAAAGATAATAAAAATAATACAGAAAAAAGTTAATACTTTATTAATTGAAAAAGTGAAACTTTACCTGTCAAATTGAAACAAAAACATGAGTCCTTAGAATTATAATGATGAAAACTATAGATAATCTGGATACTTCGTAATGTTTTAATAAAGATGAAAACAATTTTATAAACAGCATTAATTACAGCATCTTGTATTGTAACATTACAAATATATTAATTTTAAACGAAGTATTTGATGCAAATGCTAATTAATATAATAGAGCACTTATATATAAATGCAACTGTTACACATTATGTGTAGTATGTTTTTTGGTAGGCATCTTTATCAATTATGTTTTGCCAATCGCTATACTTATCACGCTGTAAAGATACTGTACGTATTGCATTACTATTGTAATACATCATAGTATGATTGCCTTTTTATCACTGTCATTCGACGATTTATTTAGGACACTTAAAGTAGTAATTCGATCGTATTGTATTGTTACTCATTCCATTTCTAGAAATGTTTTTCAATTAATTACTTTACTGACACTATCACAAATTTAATACTAGCCATTTTAAATTAAATTAATAATAAATGAAAAACAATGCCATTTATAGAGAAATTAAGGCATTCTACTCATTCATATACAAGTAAAATATGACTGTGTCACAAAGTAGATAGTTTTTTTTTCATTAAATTTAATTTTAACTTTAATGAAAAAAGACGCAAACCATGTCTTTGATACTATTATAAATTTGGTAATTTATTTAAAATTAAATTAAGCACTAACTCCATTTTTGAATTAACAATAAATGAGTATAGCAAACGCCGATTGAGAATTGAATTCAAAGTAGCTTGAAGTATACTAACGAAGTGGATAATCATCCGCAATGCGTATCAACAACCAATTGCATTGGAAACAATATCGCGAGTCAAATAGACTCACAATTGAATCATAACGAAGGTGCATCCAGAGATTCATAACGAAATTACAATGGCATTTCAAATAAATAATGCATCAAATTCATTGCGCAGTTAAAAGTCAAACTAAATGACTTTATAACTTAATTAATTGGTTATTTAATCAGCGAAAAAAGTCTCGTTTTACAAAAAAAATAGTAGCATTTAGCATGACAAACCGCTTTTAAAGAAAGAATTACGCAATTTGAAAAAGTCCGATTACCATTGTGTAAAGAACGATTTTGGAGTAAAAATTGAGATAACGCCTGGCGAAAGTTACGCAATTGAGAAATGATTCACTCGTAGTATACAACGAAAGCTCGGCATCGAAGGAGCACACGCATTTCCAATAAAGCACCCGTCGTGAAAACTTATCGATTCGTGAGTTTATATTTTTCGTATTCCAATCAATCGCCTCGGGGCGAAAAATTCGCGCTGATTTACTTAAACGACTGCGCAATCTTATCGTCCGCGCATACCTTCGGTAACTGCGATAAGCCGCGCGATAGTATAAGCCGATCCGAACCGCGCCTAAAAATCCACGAAAAAAAGTACCTCCCGTCCTCCTAAAAAACAAAAATAAAGTTCTCGAACTCCCACGTACATGCACCTCCCGCGACTCCGCGAAAGTCCGAATAAAGGACGAGGCAAGGATTATCCTACGCGCGGTATAAAACGCCGCGCCCCGGTAAAATACGTCGCTCGCGTACATCCGATAGAGAAAGAGAGCGAGAGAGTACAGATCTGGCACAGCGAGCAAGTACTTTATGTACACGGCGAATACGCCAGGCGCTCCCCGCGACGCCGAGAGAAGTAGAGGGAAGGACGATGCTGATAGGGAGCAGGCGGAGCGAGTAGGCGCGTATATCGCCCGAGGCTGCAGCGGCACACGGCGTTTCGGAGTCATTAGGCGACTGCGGCCGCGCGCGCACACTGCCCCAGCCATCAGTGTCCCTGCGGCGACGGAGCGGATCGCGAGCCTCCTCTCCACTGCAGCGCAGCAGCCCGAGTCCAAGAGGTAGTCGTAGTGCAGGTGTGCCGCGCGGAGTGTGTGCATAGGACGCCCCCCCCCTACCCCTTCCCCGGAGGAGACGCGCATCTACACGCCATGGCCACGACGACCGACGACCGGCAGGAGCTCCTGGAGCGCTTCCAAGCGGTGAGTGTGTGTCTCTCTGTGTGTGTGTGTCGCGTGGGCGCGGCGCGCCCGAGGAGGCGCTCCTCCAGCGATAGACAAAGATAAGGGCCGTATTCCCCGAGTACAGTACGCCTCGACGGGGAAGCCTCTGGAACGTCGATGTTCACGCTTCGTTGCCGCGCGAAGCCTCCCTGTATATACGCACACCTTATACTCAATATGCCTGCGCCTCCCGCGCTCGTCGCATCCACCTATATGTATATACATCGTTTTTTTCTCGTCGTCGCGGCTCCCCACGGGCGGCGTGTCCTCGCGCCCGAGGCTCTCCGGGAGGAGCACGTGCGCTGAATATTCAGCCTCCCGGAGAGATCGATGCTTACGACGGAGGTGAAGAAAAAAAAATGGGGAGCGCTCGCGGATGTGAAAATTCGAAGGAGGAGGATAGGCTTTCCTCGATGCGGGTGATTAATGCAGGGTGAATCAACTCTGCGCGCGCGCGTTGCGATCTCCCGACAAAAGAATTGCCGTGCGCCTTTCTCGATCGGAGTGCGCCTCGACGCGAACGCATTGGTCACTTTGAAAAATTTGCATCGGGTGAATAAGGCGCTGCGCGCGCGCGCCGGAAAAAAATTATCCAATCGCGCGGGTATAACGCGGCGCATCTAAAGATAGCGATAAGTGGCGTCGCGTGAGTGCGGCGACTTGGCTTCGTCTTTTTTTTGGGGTGGACCTCCCCTGCCGGGACTCCTGCTACGAGGGTCTATTTATCGAGGAGCAGTGCTCTGTGCGTAGTTATTTTTAGTAAAAAAAATAGCAGACTCGAGTTACTTTGTAGGATTGTAAAAGATCGTAATCCCCTGTTATCGTTTACTTTAAAGTTTCTGGATGGTTGCGAGGGAGATAGCGTTGAATAACTTTGTTAGCCGAGGTACAATAAATTGTGGGGAATAAGTGTTTTGAGCGTAAAGCACTTTATGGCACGATAAACTTTGAACATCATACTTACAGTGTTACAGTTAAATGTCATTATAGTGCGGCACTTTTATGCACTTTTACAGTTATGAGAAAAACTTTTAAACTACTTTTTTTCCTGATCAGTTTTATTTCATGATTTTGCGTGATTTTTTTTCCGAGAAAAACTTTTTATAATTTTTAAAAAATTAATCAATACCTGCTGCATGGAGAAAATGTTGAGTCTTGACTAAAGCGAAGATAAACTCGAAAAACTTGAATCGTGACTAATAAATTTTACTGTCAGTATAGTAAAATTTAATACAACTACTGTAATATTTACGCAGAAAAATGTTACATTAAAAATAATTATATAGTCTTTATTACAGCAAAGAAAAACTCGAGGATAAGGATAACTTAGGATAAGAACTAGCGAATTTTACTATAAATGTAGTAAAATTTAATATATAAATATTTTAAAATTTACTAATTACTATACTAATTTTACGATTTTTCGAATTTGTCCTCGTTCCAGCAAATACTTACTGTTACTTTTAATGCAACCTTTTATCCGTCTGTTAAAAAATGCCCATAAAACAATTTTATCATAGTTTCGAGTCGAAAAAATGTCGATAACCTTGCAACCTCCTACACAGTCACTCGCAGTGTCTCCTAACAAAAGCTTTGAAAACTCAAGGCTATCATTTCGAATGACAGTTCTGCAAAGTAAACAAAAAATGACGTAGCGCCGCAGTTGAACGATCTGACGCACGGCGGACGTACGAAGTTAAAAAAAAAAGGAGTCCAAATAAAGGAGGCCCGTTTTTATCGGCGCGCTCCAAAAAAAGAACGAAAAATCTACTACCGCGGCCAAAAATAGCCGTCGTTATCCAAAAAAAAATGCATCCTGCCGAAATCGCGGATAACGAAAAACAAAGAGGAAAACGCGCGTCGGAGGGTTTAAGTATGAGTAAGCCGGCGCCTCTAACCGAATTACTTAGTGCAACCGCGTGCGCGACGGCAAGGTAAATATCGGCATTACGCGCGCGGTTTGTACGCATTCACAGGTCGCGGGTGCGGATGAGTCAAAGGCACCGAGCGAGCCGCGCGCAATGAGTCACGAAAAAATCCGACGCTCCGCGAGCGCATACTATTACTACGCGGCCTACCTATATATACTTATTCACGTACATACCTATCTACATGTACACGCACCTATACCTACATACATGTACACGTACCTATATACGCATACCCGTACACATACCTATATATACATATATAACTATATAAAATGGCATGTACATATAGGTGATCGCGGATCCGCGCGACAGGCACCGATTGATGGAGCGCGCGTGTGCCAGGCATGCGGGACGGTGATTCACCGCGTCCACCTTCGGCGACGCGGCCCATTCATAAACACTACGTGTGACGCGCGTTTTTTTTTTTTTTGTTTTCGGCGGCTCCGCTTTTTTTTCGCCGGGGTGATGATTAGCGAGCGCAGCGCGCGAAAAGGAGCTTTGTTGTGCGCGACGGCGAGATAACGGTCGCGGCTCCACGCCGCTTTCGTAACAGTCGACGGTACTCGTGACGACGCTCCGCGTTTATACACGTACACATATATAGTCGAGTACGTAGTACACACATTTATGCTCCGGTACATGGTACATATACTCGGGTACATTGTACATACATATTTACTCGGATACATAGTATATATAATATGTATATACATATACTCTGGTTTATATAGTATGCATTCGTGTATATGGTCGGGTACACGTGAAATCCGATGTTTATCAAAGCTCGGCCGGGACTGAAAAGGAGCAAATCTTCGGCGCTGGCATGACGCGACGAGTAAAACCGCGCTCGGCCCGAATGTTCGGTAATGAATCACGGCCGAGAGCTACACGCCTTCTCCTACTTTACGTAATGGTATTTAGGAGTTTTCTAAAGTTCCGATCGGTATACGCTGCATACTTAATGGGGAGAACGAGATGCTATGCTAAGTGTGTAGTAGAAATTTCCCTTGACAATCGCAATTACGGAGGTCATTCATCAAGCCAAAACAATATAAAAAATGACTCGGAATAAATTTGGAAAGCTCGGGAAAATCCACTTACGTAAGGCTTTAATAAAAAGAGAAATTTCGAGCTCTCACGCGAACTTAACCCTCGTGGAAATATTGTGAAGCCTTAGAAAGAACTCACTTGAGATCTCACTTTGAAAAAAAAGAAAAATATTTTAGTAATGTAAAATATTTACGAGTAATTTTCCTATATATCATGCGGATGACAACACCTAATATATAAGTATATGTTAGTAAATTCCTATACTTTTTACAATTTTATGAAAATATATAAGATTCTAATTTAAATAAACAAATTAAATAACTTAAAGTAATGAATAGTTAGAAGTAGTTAGTTAATTATTAAATTTCTTAGTTTTTTTCTTATAGTTTATTCAGTATTAGGAGGCCCGTGTGAAAATATTTTATGAAATCTCATAACAAATTATAAAAATTGAAATTTAAGGTGAGGTCGATAAGTTCATTACGAGATCTCACTTGAGATTTAGCGTGAAATTTTACATGCGATGAGATCTCATATATTTTCACTCGGGAAATAAAGAATTTAATGTGGTATCTCAGGCAAGAAATGTGAAATATAATGTGCGATCTGAAGCAGAAAATCTGAAATTTAATACTAAATCACAGGCGTGAAATGTGAGATCACACATGAAAATTGATATACACGATTTTCACGCGGAAAAACGGGAGATTTGATATATATCTCACGCGAAAAATGTGAGAGCTACCGTAAAAAATTTAAAGTTTAATATAACACGCACAAAATATTTTAAATTTAAGGCGATTTAATGTTCAGTAGCAGTTAAAGGTCCAACACATTCCAATAAAATTTAAAATTCACCACCTTTTTGTTTGAGTTACGAAGCATTCAACTAATTGAAATTTCTCAGCACTGAATACAAGCTTATTGAATTGTCATATTGAAAAAGCCCCACCCATTAATTTCTTAATTGCACAGAAGTATATACTGCAATCGAAGGGTAACGTGATATCTCACGTGGAAAATGATAGATTTAATGAGATCTGATATACTTGGGAATTAGCATGAAAATTTTTTTTTATTCCATTATATCCGCGGTCTGATAAAATATTAAAAAATAATCGTCTCATAGTTTTTTTTTCAATTTAATGATTAATAGCCAAGGATAGCGTACTTGGAAAATTCGTCTGCTGTTACGAAGGTTTATACTCTAGATAGATATAAAATAAATATGTGTCGATCATTTTCCAATATTCTGTCAGACGTATTTTTCATGCAAATTCCCAATTCATGCAATAAACGCGATATTTAAAGTGGGCTTCTATTCATGAAGCTTTTTTCAAGCCCGAGTTCAGAAAACTTCGTGCGCATACTACTTTCACCAAAATAGTTGTTCGTAGGCTCATATTCTTCGATAATTCATAAAGAATAAAAGTTAATACGTAGAAAGTTTGTTTTCATCCGAATCATAAAGCATAAAAAAATAGTAAAAGAAACTCACTAAAATCTTATTCAAAAATCAATTTTTTTCAAAAAATTAGTTTTTTGAATGTAGAAACCCACCTTAAAGTAATATCTCTAAAGGATTTGAGTTTTATCTTTAAAGGATTTTGAGTGAATCGTGAGAAATAAGAGAGTACACGGTTAAAATACAAAACAGAGCTTTATTCAAAATACAAGTACTCGAGCGGAGAGCGATGTCTCTTGTCTCAAGCCTCGGTGACAACTGTCCCTTTCGGCTGCGACCTGGCTGACCATTCTTTACCTGAGATGGTACCTTCACTATTATTCGCATTTTCTTGCTAGTTTATTGCCGTAACCCTAACTAAACTGAACTTTCTAAGCAGATGTCGGTCCCTTATTAACGTCCTCTCGAAATGGTTATTGTTTAATTGCCTTAGAGCCTTTGCGCTGTAAACCTTTAAGAAGGGACAACGACGATTTCGCACGTACAATGTTTTGCCTACATAACATACCTAATTCTAAAATGCCTTTCTCAAAACACAACAATCTCACGTGATGTATTTCTCAAGCGCAAAATAATAATAACAAAAAAATTTTAAATTGTTAAGAGTTAGCAAACAAGTTATAAAAAAAAACTAAAAAAGTGGATTAAGGCAAATTATTAAATTTTTAAATTTTAATATGTAATATTTAAATTTATAACATTAGTCATATCAGAGCACTTTAACACTGTTATTTTTTAAATGTATACAATGAAATTTTATTTTAGTTTTTAGTTATTTTGTAAGTTTAGTTTTTAATTCCAGTTTTTATTTAGCCAGGCCTATGTACAGGTAAATTTACTTTACCTCTATAGGAATTACTACTGGGACCTATGGCCACATAGGTTTCCAAAGTTTCAATTTTTTAACCGGTTAATAAATAAAAATAAATGAAATAAATCTGTCCCCGCAGATCGACGAGAACGGCGACGGCTTCATCGACCTGGCGGAGCTGCGCAACGCGCTGGACCAGTGCGGCTTCAAGATGCCGGGCTACAAGGTGCGCCGCATGATCGAGGAGTACGACGACAAGCGGCGGCCGCAGGAGCGCGGCCGGCTCAGCTTCGACGAGTTCGAGAAGCTGTGCCAGGAGCTGCGCGCCAGCGACCCCAGCTCCAGCTTCAAGCAGGTCGTCTCGAAGAAGGAGAACCTGGAGACGCTGGGCGGCATCTCGGCGGCGTCCAGCGTCGGCACCACCCACTCGGTACGCCTCGAGGAGCAGCTCGCCTTCAGCGACTGGATCAACACCAACCTCGCGTTCGACAAGGACCTCAAGCACCTGCTGCCGATCGACGCCGAGGGCAAGACCCTCTACGACAAGGTCAAGGACGGCATTCTGCTCTGGTACTGATTCCGTATTGATTTTAGGATTTTTAGATCATTTGCGGTCGTTTCGATTTGTGCGCAAAGGACGATACTTAGTTTAGAGCTTATAAGAATATGCGATTAGAAAAAATTGATTTGGGGATGTGAAGGGAAAGTTGAGAAAAGTAAGGGTGTAGGGTGTTAAAATAAGTAGGAAAATCTAAATTTCATATGACATTCAGTAATAATAATTGCAAAAAGTTACTTTTTTAAATTTTCTTTTTTGATACCAGAGATAAATATGTACGCATTTTGCACGAATTCATTATTCTTTTATCAGTTTTATAAAATTCCTGTGGATATATTTATCAAAAGTATCCGCGGGCATCCTCCTTCGTTGATATAAATTTACTGATAATTAGCACATGGTACTTTCACAGTATACATATTTTATTGTATTTTAAAGTTATAAATCTTAATTCAGAAAAAAATTCTTAATAAATACACTTATATTTGATTACGTCAGCGATGATATATGATGCAAAGTTACATTTATGAACTAAGATGAAAACTTTCATCAAGTTATAATTTTCACTTTAGGGGCTCATTTACTTATTTAAACAATTATCTAAAAATTGAATTAAATTTATAATCATTAAAAAGTATAAATTAATTAGTTTGCAAGAAGAAAACGTTATTGTTTATAACTAAATACAGAACTTATAAGTAACCGGATTTTACTTTTTGCGCATATAGGTATATTGGCGGATTTAAGTTTTAAATAATCTAAGTGTTTTCAATTAAAAAATTGATTATTTATTTAGGTTTTAAGACATGTTAGTCATTTAAGATTCAACATGAAATTAAATTCACGTAATAGAAAAATTTTAATATGTAATTCTTTGAATAGTTTGTATTAGATTCTTGATTAGATTGTACATAAACAATAAAAAATAAATAGAACATCGCTAATTGATTAGATCATGTTTACACCAAAATATTTAGAAAGTTTTGAATATATAAAATTCATAGGCTTAAATATGCCTAAGTAATTTATGTCTCACTGTTCTAGTCATCTTTTTCAAACTAAAAATTAGTGAATCATACTAATTGGTCACGCTAGTTATTAGTAAAACACCGTTTACTAATCGCGAGCGCATTTAGGAGATTTTTTATTAATCCATATTTAATGACATGGCGCCTAAGTGTCAAAATTGTTACAACTGTTACATAAGTATTTTATACGAATTATATTTTTTTAAGTTTAATTTGAGCTTGCTATGAAAACTATTTTTGGTCTGTTTGCGGTGATTAGTGTGAGAAAACTGTTTGTGATGAGTGTGGGTTTCAATTTGTGCCTTCTTGCGGCTTAAAAAAGTTTGATTCAACTCGGTGATATCGATGATTAAAGATCGAGTTGGGAGATATTCCCAGATGTTCCAATTTAAAACTGCTTATAAGATATACGCTTGCTTCTGCGATATAAAAAACACGAGTAATGCTAATGGCTAATTGAAGATGAATTATTGATCTTTTTTAATATTATATTTTTATAATAATATATTTTAATATTATATATTTTTAATATTTTATATAGTTTATAAAATCATAAAATAAAATAAATTTTACTTTATCGTTATTAGTTTATCGCGTAAACCGATCGTCGATTATTAATTTATAACAAAAAGTTTAAATGTCATTTAAAAACGCATAACGATAAAAGTTTTAAATGAAAAATTGACCTTGACTTTTTTTTTATTGAGGAATCGGGTCAACTTATTCTTTTATTAAATGACATGAATGAACGTAGCTGTGGAAGCTTAAAATTCACGTGATGTCACAGCCTCATGCGACCGTGACGGTTGTTCGTTAAATGAATACATCTGATTCTGCGATTGAGATATTCATTAAAAATAAAGAATCTCTTTTCGACTAAAATAGCTTACCGAGAATAATAAATTAGTAAAATCTGATTATTTTTTTTTTTAATTAATGAACAAAAATATTCAATTAATTATTTATTCATTTTCCAATGTAATTATTTACATTTAAACGATTTATTTTTTTATTTACATTTAATTTTTGTGATTCATTCATTTTATGAGTAAATGAAATATTCATTCATTATTTTCTGCACAATCGCGAGTATATTATTGAAGTTTTTTATTTGCATCTGCAAGAATGTTTACTAATCAATGATTAACGTGATTTCAGCAAAATCATCAATCATTCATGTCCGGACACAATCGACGAGCGTACGATCAACAAGAAGAATCTGACTCTCTACAGAATGCACGAGAATCTGACCCTGGCCCTGGCCTCGTCCCAGTCAATCGGCTGTAACATCATCAACATCGACGCGCACGACTTGAGCAAAGGCTCGCCCCACCTGGTCCTCGGCCTCCTCTGGCAGATCATCCGAATCGGTCTCTTCAACCAGATCAACCTGGACCAGTGCCCGGGTCTGGCGCGCCTCCTGCAGGACGGCGAGCGCATCGAGGACCTGCTGCGCCTCTCCCCGGAGGAGATCCTGCTGCGGTGGGTGAACCACCACCTCGAGAACGCGGGCATCGGCCGTCGCTGCAACAACTTCTACTCCGACATCACCGACTCGGAGATCTACTCGCACCTGATCCACCAGATCGCCCCGAAGGACGCCGGGGTCACCTTGGAGGCCCTGATGGAGCCGAACCACGTGAGCCGCGCCGAGATCATGCTGCAGCAGGCCGGGAAGATCGACTGTCGCAGCTTCGTCACGTCCAGCGACGTCGTGAACGGCATCCACAAGCTGAACCTGGCGTTCGTCGCCAACATGTTCAACAAGTACCCGGGGCTGGACAAGCTCGAGGACGACGGCATCGAGGGCCTCGAGGCGATCGAGGAGAGCCGCGAGGAAAAGACCTACCGCAACTGGATGAACTCGATGGGCGTGTCGCCCTACGTGAACTGGCTGTACTCCGACCTCGCCGACGGCCTGGTATTCTTCCAGCTGTACGACATCATCAAGCCCGGCACCGTCAACTGGAACAAGGTGCACAAGAAGTTCTCGAAGCTGCGCAAGTTCATGGAGAAGCTCGAGAACTGCAACTACGTCGTGGAGCTCGGCCGGCAGATGAACTTCTCGCTGGTGGGGATCGCCGGGCAGGACATCAACGACGGCACCGTCACGCTCACCCTGGCGCTCATCTGGCAGCTCATGAGGTCGTACACCCTGTCGATTCTCAGCTCGCTCACCGGGCGTCCCGGTACCGCCGTTGTCGAGAAGGAGATCGTGCAGTGGGTGAATTCCAAGTTGAAAAGCGCCGGCAAAACGTCGTCTATCAAGAGCTTCCAGGACTACGCCATCGCCGACAGCAAAGTTATACTCGACCTCATCGATTCTATTAAGCCGGGATCCGTTAACTATGACCTCGTTAAGGAGGGTGGCAATGAACAGGTGTGTGTTTGTTATTATTGTAACTAATCGAGGCTAATTGTTTTTCTAGTATTGCTGAAGCTAAATTTAAATTAGTTCCATTTCTTAGAATAAGTGAGTGTAAATTACTTATCCTAGCTGACAAGACTTTCACTTATTAGGGAAAAACTAAAATTTCGGATCGCGGATTTAGTTGAAATTGTAGGAAGTATTTGTTTACGTATAAGAAGCCAAATTTTAATCTCTATAGCTCAATGGTTTTTGAGTTAGTAGGTTAATAATACTAATTTCGTTCAGCACGATTAAGTGTAACTCAATTGATACATTCCTTTGTACTTATTAAGATTTAGATGATAATAAATTAATCTTCAGTTTTAAATTTAAAATGAAAAAAAATCTCATATTTTTAAAAAGATAATAAAAATACGAATTAAACGATTTTAAATAAATGCCAAATACCGATTAAGGCAGCGTGTAAATTGATTTGAATACGCTGCTTCGTCATCGTTTACGAGCGCTGCAGAGCTCTTGTTAATTAATTAAACGAACCCGTTTGTGTTGCAGGACAACTTGGACAACGCGAAGTACGCGCTTTCCTTGGCCAGAAAATGCGGCGCGCGTGTTTACGCGCTGCCCGAGGACATCACCGAAGTAAAGCAGAAAATGGTTATGACAGTGTTCGCTTGCCTGATGGCGACGGATTACGTACCTAGTAGAGATGCGAACAATCAATTTAGTGAAAACACACTAATTAGTGAGCTTAGCGTTAACGAAAGTAACGGCCAATAATAATCAAGAAAAATTGTCAGCGCTTTTAATTTCCCGTCTCATCTTCTGTTCTTTCTTATGTACATATGTATGAATATATATATATATAATATATACAACTTCTTTCGACGGCTTGTCACGCCCATCGAATGTAGTTTCAGTAAGAGTAACGAACGGACTAAAAAAAGTGCTCTGTTAAATTATGTTGTCTTTTATCCAAGCGGATAAGCAAGATATTTTTACGGTTACATATTGTAGCTTTTTTTCATCGCGAGCCTAATCCTAGGATGTAGGCCTAATTTTTGTAAAAGTAGTACAAGTTTTTGTTGTGGGTTACGATCAAATGAAAAATCATGTGAAAACGAAACATACGGGACATTTTTTGAAGCTGCTTTGATCACAAAATGTATACTTGAAAGTACGCGTGCTAATCCTTTTATCACATACATAGATAAACTGTGATTAAATTTTTGGTGCCATTAATCTCAGTATTTTGATCTGCAGCGCAGGTTACACCTCGGTTAAACAAGTAGAAAAAGATTAAAAAATTTCTACTTAATTTTGTGCTCAGAACACTTCGAAAATGTCGCGCACGCATTTGCTACATAAACACAAGATAAAAATATCTTTTATACGTCTTAACATTGTATTAGGCGTTTTTCTTGCAAAGGTGTGTAAATATTACTTATATCACTGTCACTATTGTGCAATCAAATGAAATATCTCGAAATCTAAAAATTTGTAAACTATATCTATTTAACTGTGCATGAAAAAACAATGAATAGATTATAAAATTAAGTAATATATTAATCAGGTGATTACAAGAAATTTTACACACCTTTTCAAAAATCAACGAGTCTTTAACAAGGGAATAATGTTGTAATAAAGTATGTATGTATTTTAATGCAGTAGCTTTGTTGCTGATAGACGGGTAACGGAAAAAATTGTTCTAGCATTTCTATCAATATCATTCCTAAATTTTTAGACGAGGTATATTATATTTCCCTTTGTAGTCTAAATCGACTGAAAATAGCAATTTCATCATTCGATACTATAAAATTAATTGAAGTCTTTGTTTCATTCTTCCGATTCCGTTGAAGAAATTTATATACTTGTTTCTGTGATTTATTATGCGAAAAAATTTCATTTTGCAATTTAACAAGTTATTAGCCATTGAAAAATGCAAATAGTCTGCAATGAATTTTTTAAAGATGTTTATTACTTTGTAAACAGTTTACAAATTTGATGGAGTTAATATAAATATTAATGAAATTATAGTTTGTTTGCGTTGCAACGCAACATACCATGTGCAATACAGGAAATTATCGAAAAATAACATGATGCTTTCAAATTTTTTTTTTTGCATTGCGTTCATGTGGTTAGTGTATAAGTATAGATAATGCGATTAAATCGACTATGCATTTATGTATACACATGTATGATTGTACGAATTTTTGCATAGAATTAAAGCATAATTCTCGTATAAAAAATTAATTAGACATAATTATTTGAATAAATCATAATTAGTATTTATGCTTCACATTGGAGCTTAATACCAATAAGCATTGATATCTATTAATATATGTAATAAATAATATTTAATGCATACTGAGATTCATATTGCCATAAATAACGGATGTGCAGTTTTTTTTTTAAATACAAAATTTTTGTACCATTTTTATTTTCTTTAAAGGCATTTTAAAATTTTTTTAATGTGTAATTATCAGGCAAAATTTTTTGCAAAATATAAGGACTCCATAATTAGTGTGCAAATAATAATATAAATCGTGATGAAACATTTTGATAATATTTTCTAAAGAACATAGCAACGAATTTCAGAAATATTGTTCTTCTTAAACAACCTAGTAAGATTCGCGTTGGTTCTAATACCTTTGATATAAAGTATTTTTTTAGATGGATATTGTAATAGAAGTAAATCATTTTAAAGGTTTTTCCAGAGATAGGAAGAACACATTTTTATCCTTTTTATTAAAATTATTATACAATTAAAACGACACATGTAAAAAATGTGTCATTTTATTAGAATTTGTATACTAATATACATTTATAACGAATAACGGATTTCCGGACTCACTTAATGTATATACCAATAAATATTATTTTAACCAGTTGGGAAAAAGTTTATATTCTTTCATTAATTTTATAGTTAACTGCATCACAATTAAAAGTAATCGTACTGGCATCTTAAAAAAAAATTCCCTTTTGTAAATGATTTTATATGTAGAATAAAGAAATTAAGAAATTTATATTACAAATATAACGTCGAGCATGTACGACGTGGAAATAAAAAACATAAAGTAAATTGCTTTAGTTGTTTTATTTAACTATTACTGCTCTTTCTTTAATATCAATATATCATATCAAATGTTTTTGTATATCATACTAAATTTACAAAATGCAATGATTCATGGTTTAAAATATCTTTTCAATTGGAAATGTACACAAGATATAGACTAGAAATACTTAAAATGGACATTCACATTAAATTTTTTTTCAGCCTCATTCATCCAAACAGATGAATATAAATATAAATTATTATAAACAAAAATTATTATTCTATCTATTGTAAATTTATTATGAAAGTTTATCCATTATATCTAAATTTGGCATTGAATCCTGTATACCACTATGAGCAATCATATACTCGGAAACAGATATGTAAATAGCCACAAAAAGACCAATTACACTAGCAGCGAATATATTACGTTGGAAAATTATACCAGTGGCAACTGCAAGACCCAAATATGTTACATATCTAGCCCAATTCTCTTGACTTTTACGTCCAAGGATATCAGAATCTAGAACAAATTTAGTGCATTTTAAAAATAATAATAGATCATTTTTTAAAATTACTTAAAGATTGTTATCTTTTTCTAATACTCACTGACACATATACTGCCTTTCTTTTGATATCCTTCAGTACATTTATTACACATGTCTGGTCCATCTCCTGTGCAGCCATCACAAGCTTTGTCACAAACTGTAAAATTTTAAATGTTAATGTGTTTATTAAACAAAAAGAGTTTACAAATTTAAATATTTCTTTTCCTACCTATGCAAGAATAGTTGCCTTCATTGTTAACACAAAAATGGTTTTCAGGACAAACATCATCATTCTCAAGACATTCATCTATATCAAAACAGCCTTTGTCATTAATAAGTCTCCAGCCTGCATTGCATTCGTTGCAATCTTTAGGACCTCCCCCTGTACAAGCTCCTATGCATGCACGATGACAAGGTGAACACAATAACTTCTTCTCATCCTTAAAAGATTCATAAAATCCTTTAGCACATTCAAAACAGTATTCACCAATGTATCCTCGATCACAAGTACATTTGCCATTTCCTTTTCTTGTGCCAGCACCTTTGCATTTTCCATTGCTATTACAAACATTGTTTGGATACCCTGGACATTGATCACAGTTTGGTCCATAATGGTCCTTTGGACAGCACCTTTTAGCACTTTGTACACACAGATAATTTAAAAAGTCTGGATCGGTGTCCTGTTTTTTAAACCACCATTCTTCAATGAAGCTCTCCAGCTCCTCTGCAAGAGTATGGCACTGAGTTTGGCCATGGTCTAAATCCTTGCAGAGACTTTCTTGAATTTCTATTAATCTAACTTCGCTCGTTTTATAAGAACCAAGCTTGTCTTCCTCCCATGCACTGTCACCTCCTTCAAATTTGCCACGACTGGTTTTTTCAATTCCCTGGAAAAGTCAAGTTTCTTATTACATTATTTAATTTAAATAGAAAGTACCTTAAATTATACAAAATTTTTGCTAACCTTTTTAAAGCTCTCAACTAAAAGTTTACAAGATGCGCAGGGTGGAAATACCGTATTTTTCGCTTCATCATTATTCTTCTTTTTTGGACTACTCTTTTCACTGCCAGTACTGACAATCGTGCAAAGAAGTAGAAGAAGCGAAGTATGAAAAACTACATGAATAATTGTCATAATTTCTCAATTTTGCAGTGGCTTTCCCTAACAGTAAAAAACTGTTTTGCTTTAAAGTCACTACTCGGAGCAGACACTAATATCATGTGTTTCACTGTTTTTGCATCTTCAATATGTGTATAATATGCCTTACACAAGATGCAAATTAATGCTTCAAAGACAGATATCTACTTGTCGTTTAATTGTTAGAAACTTGTTTCTATTATTAAAAGCAAATGCCTGTCGTTTGAATTCGAGAACGAAACTATTTACACTGGTTATGGTTATGTCAACAAAATTTAACTTTAGCGTAAACCTGTTTGAGAAAACTGAAGCGAACAATCGTTGAGAAGACAAGCTGATTCGAACGGTTTAGTTACGTTTTATACGAAAGATTTGAAGAATAAGCAGAAAACCATGGAAAGACAGCCAATAGCGAGGTGCCACTTCGCCGGCAGCGTAGCACAAGATAAAAAGACGATGCTGCTGGCAGTGCTGCGGCGCTGTTTTGGAGCATGCGCCGATGCGCTTGTGTTTGTGCAATTACCTGCGAGGGTGTGTCCGCATGGCCGCCGTATACATCGGTGAATCGCCATAGTTTCCCAAAATTTTTCTGAAATTCAAAATTTTGAACGTCAATAATTAACCCTATATACGTAAGTATAAAATACGATGTGAAATAATTATAACATTTATTGAACAGATACGTTAACGAAAAATGAGTAATATTAAATGCTCCAAAATAGAATTGTGGTTTTATTTCTTTTTAAAGCTTCATGTAATGCATATTAAGTTTAAAAAATATTGAGATAAATAATTATATTCGTATATTGTGATTATTTGCTATTTAATTTATTTTATGTTTTGTTTATTTAATGAATTTCGAATTTTCGCGCATCGTATGAATATATATGTAAATCGATTGTTAAAAGAGTATCGATATTATCATGGCTTAATCTTGTCTTATTTTGAGCGTCTGCGCATTATATCTATTTGCACTTTGCATTATCTGCAAAATATCTTTTTGCAATCGAAAATTTTGGCTGGCTAATATCGACGACACATTTAAAAACGGTAAAATTGAGGGCATGGCCCTGACGCAGATACTTATACTTCAAAGGAAGAAAAAAACAGTAAAATAAAAATATATACGCTTAACATTGCGATTATTATTATTAAAATTTTGATGAATTAAATTCTATTAGTATTCTTAATCACAAAATTAAATAATTATCGATTAGTTAAATAAATTAGTTAAATAAATTTATTAAATTGCTGAAAAAAACTAAGGAAATGAATCATCCAATAAAAATAGCTAGAAATGTGTGCGCATATGTTACTAAATTTACTTTCAGATAAGTAATGTAATAGTAATGTTACTTAAACCAACAAGATAAAAGCTGATTTTAATTTTACAACTTGATTTTCCAAAATAAGAAAATAAGTAAAGGCGAATATTCCAACATAATTGCGTGACGGTAATTGGCTCACATATAATAATAACGTAAAATTAAAATAATTATTGTTTGCCAGTATGATTGATTTAATTTAATAACACCCCACGGATCAGCATTGACCACGAAAAATTGGGAGCATACGATAAGCGTCGAGAAAAAAAAATCGTTCGGTCATTAGTACGAAAGTGTAGCGAATTAAGGCTGCTATTCTAAGATCGAAGGTGACATTTTTCCCGAGGCTTTACCTCGCGTAAGGAAAAGAAAAAAAGTTTATCTTCGATCTGAACTAACCTTGTACCTAGCCTTTATTATAGCTGCTCTTTAGGTTTAATGCTCTGCGCGCGTGCGCTTATCAAAGCTCGTCAAACGTCCAAACAATATTTTCATTTCAGTTTCGTTAGATCGATTTAACAGCCCGATCTGATCAGCTGATAAAGCGCAAATCTCGAGAGGCCATTTAAGCTTCAGACCAGCGTTAAAGGCGCTTAAAGAGCCTTGGAAGCGATATACGTATAAATAATTCTTATCGCGAAAAAAAAATAATATCGCGGACACCCTTTATCCGCAACAGCTGTTCGAGCGTGTCCACACCGCGAGGGAGGCATCGCGAGCGAGATGACGAATAATTGTTATCGCCGCGAAGCGCGGAACGTCGGTGCCCGCCGCAGCCCGTCAATTTCCTCGAACTCGAGCCAGTAGCGGCTCGCCACTTCGCCCAGCTGAGTGAGCCCGCGGCGCGCCGCGAGCTGACGTAAACGGGGAAAGGATCGAAGCGCGCACCGAAGGAGCGAGCAGGGCCTGATCGCCAGAGTAACGGTGACACCGCCGCGGATAGTATGGATTCGTTGCTAATCTAAAAAGGAATGCTCCCGTTCGCTGCCAGTGCGCGCACTTGATCGGAAACAACAGTCCGATTTTTTTTTCTCCTCTTTTTCGCTTCGTATACTGTCGATCGCGAAACCGACGTCGGCCGTAACGTCGCTCTCCTGCTGTTGCCCGAGGTGGTGCTCGGCGGACTGCTGGACCGTATTAATAGCGCCGAGGCCGGAATTAATTGGGCTGGAATGTGATTTCGCCGAGATTCAAGTGCAAATATGTACGAGAAGGAACATAACCTGTTGAGCTTGCGAGCTCGACTTTCAGTGGTGGAGCAATAATTCGATAAAGTATCTCTCATTGCCGTTTAAAGAACAATTTTAGGTGTTAATGATGATGAATGTGTCAGTCAAGATGTGATAATTAATTGGAAGAGAAATGTCACTCGCAGACTTTGTTTATCATCCATTTATTTGGGAGTACATTAGAGCGTTACACTTGCTGAATTTCCACTTTACTGCTACATAACTATTTGAAAGGCTGGAAAAATGTGAGTACTCTTCATTTTTATTTGTTCATTTATTTGCTTAGTAAGTGGACATAGTCCAATCATCAATTAATCAAAACTTATTTTTCAAGATTAAACTTAAGTACGTACAAATTGTTTGTTTTTAAAATAATTACTTGCTGTTGTGCTTTAATGGCTTTAATAAAATTTATAGAATTGGTTTGATAGAATATAACTCTAATTTTTAATTTACTTATTTGATCGATTGTGTATTAAGTTTATAAAGTATTATTTTTTAGAAGATATTGTTAAATTTTACAGATGTGCCATTATGTCCGAAAGTGTTCAAGAAGAAGCGGTCGAGGAGGCAGAGAACGAAAAGCGCTCTTCCCTGTATGTGTTTCCAATGTCTATGTTAGACAGCAAGGTTTTAATCAAGCAGGTTCAACAGGAACAGCCGCTTCAGCAACAGACAATGGAGATCCAACAAGCAAGCGATTCTCAGGCAAACCAAGGTAATTCATTTAAAGGACAGAATAGTATTATTATTTTATAGTATCTGTAATTATTTATAGTATAGAATAATTATTTTGCAGTGGTATTATTGACAATACAATTAAACAATAGAATTGAAATATTAACATTACTGTATTTTATTCTAGTAGTGCAGAATCCCATTCCGAGGAATTTGGTGGAGACTCCTATTGCAAGAATTATGGCAAACAGGACTCATGCACGTTCAGCAAGTCATGGTGGGGTTCTTGCCAGTGCGAGCAGCTCACTAACATCAGGTGCACCAAGATTAGGCAATACCAATTGGATAGATGGCTCAGGCAGTGGAATACTAAATCGTCCTTCTGCTTTGAAAAAGTCTGGTCATCAACGAGCCTTCAGTCAGGGTCAAGTTGTCGAAGTGCAGGGTTCAGGTCAAGCAGTAAGCGGACACAGCAGAGTCGGTTCCAAAACAGATTTCATATTACCTCCAGGGCATCGAGAGGAGGCAACTCGACCTCCATTAGCTGGAAAAGTCCCCTCTTTTCGAGGTCACTCCAGGCAAGCCTCCAGGTAAAATAAATTTTACAATTTATAAATCATTGTATTTTCCATGGGTATGTTTACTATTATTATTTCTTTACAATTAGATCAGAGTCAATTTACACAATACGACGTAGCGCAGCGCCTCCTTGGTGGAGACGACTCTGGGCTCGTTGTTTTGGATCTACACCAGAAGAGCCTCACCTTAGAACTATAGTACCAAATCATTTATTTTCTTCAAAAACGTCTCAACATCCTAATGGTAACGTTGATAATAGGTGAGTTCATTTAATTATTTAACGGCTGATTATTAGAAATTTTGTACGACTTAACATTTTATGGAAAAATTTCGTTCAAAGGGTACGCACAACGAAATACACGACTCTGAGTTTTCTACCGCGTAATCTATTAGAGCAGTTTCATCGGGTGGCCAACCTCTACTTTATTTTTATAGTCTTGTTGAATTGGGTACCTGCGATAAATGCATTTGGAAAAGAAGTAGCCATGATTCCAGTTATTTTTGTTCTTGGTGTAACTGCATTAAAAGATTTTTTTGAGGACAGGAGGAGACTTGCAAGTGATAATCGAGTTAATAATTTTACTTGTCGCGTTTATGTGAGGTGAGTTTAAACAAATTTAATATTTTTGGTGACTAATACAAACTACTCAAATTATATTTATTAAAATAATTTTTCCTACACATGAAGATTACGCATATTATTAATGATATAAAACAATGATTTTTCCAATGTGAATTTAATTATTTTTAAAAATATTTTGTATTATTTCGTTTTCAGTTTTTAATTGAAAATTTGTCCTATATCTAAAATAAGTATAATACCTAACCGGAAGAAGTTCAATAAGTTCCCGGATGAACGTATGTCTATCGTAATGCATGACGCCGTATTTAATTGAATTTAATATCAGATTTGATCGATATCCTTCGCGGATTTAAAAAAAAGTTGTTCCAGCTGCTTCTTTTAAGCAATTTTCTGTGCCCTTGTCCTTTATCAATTATTTTGTTTCTTTATCATTGTGATAATGACTCATTATTTTTATATTGATAACAACGTTTTACTTACAATTAACCAATCTATTGTTTGTTTAAAGCGCTTTCTAACTATATATATATATTTTGGAACACCCTGTATATGTGTTAAATGAGAAATATTCTTACTTACAATATTTAATTTTTTTCAGAGAGGGAGACAGATATATGAAAATACCGTGGAAGGATATTAAGGTAGGCGATTTCGTTCACTTGTCGAATAATGAACTGGTTCCAGCCGACGTGTTGTTGCTACGCAGCAGCGACCCGCAAGGTTTTGCTTACCTTGATACGTGTAACTTAGATGGTGAAACAAATTTGAAACAACGCCAGGTGGTTAGAGGTTTTCTTGACTTGCAGAACTCCTTTCAACCTTCTCGATTTCGTTCTATAATAGAAGTCGATAAACCTAGCACTAAAATTTACAGGTTTGACATAAATTTAATTTCCTATTTTACTATACTATTTAATTAATAAATTATTAAGCAAAACATTTTGATTAATCTTTTATTATTCAATATATACAAACAGATTTCAAGGCGCGGTAGTCCATCCAAATGGAGCTAGAGTGCCTATATCAACAGAAAATCTTTTATTGAGGGAGTGCCTATTGAAGAATACTGACTTCATTGAAGGCATAGTTGTGTATGTTGGTCACGAAACGAAAGCGATGCTAAACAATGGCGGACCCAGATATAAGGTAGTACATAAATTGACCGAAAAAAAACAAAAGGTTCTTTTGTGCAGTAATAACTTATGATGCTATTATGTCACTATTAGCGATCGCGATTGGAACAACAGATGAATCTGGACGTTGTATGGTGCGTCGTTATTTTGGTCGTACTGTGTATCGTCGGTGCGGCTGGTTGCAGATTTTGGCTATCGGCTTACACGTCGGCAGGTCCTGTGCCTTTCCTACCTGTTATGCAGGATCCTTCCTACGAGGGCATGCTTACGTTTTGGACTTTCGTCATAATCTTGCAGGTCATGATTCCATTGAGTCTTTACGTGACCATTGAAATGGCAAAACTAGGTCAGGTCTATCACATTATGTGTGACCGGGAACTTTACGATCCAGAAACCGATCGCACCGCCGAATGCCGTGCACTGAATATTACTGAGGAGCTTGGCCAAGTGAGTGCACTCTGAAACAATCATAAAGTTTATTTGTTTTACTTTACCTAAGAATGACAAAATCTGTAATATTAATTATTTTAATATTATTGTTAATATTAAAATCATTATTAATATAAAAATTTATATAATTAAAGTTGTGTTAAGTAATTTAAAAAAAAAACGATTTCTTTGTCATAGGTGCAATATGTATTCTCGGATAAAACTGGTACGTTAACCGAAAATCAGATGATATTTAGAAGATGCGCTGTGGGTGGCCAGGATTACGCTCATACAGGGGAGGGAGAAAACCTAGTTGCTTGCAAAAGATTGAAGGAAGATTTGCTAATAGGTACCTGCAGACACAGGCTTCAGGAATTTCTTATTCTACTAGCGATTTGCAACACCGTTGTAGTCAATACTCATCCTCATCATGATAATATGAACTCTAATGGTGTCATCGAAGAACCGCAAAATAACGGCGCTGACCCCACTAGATATTTTTTTAACAAGTACGTTTGTATTTTTATTTTCAATATGATTTTTGATTTCTTGTATAATATTTTGTACCAACATTTTTCGAATAAAAATTAACATTGGAAATAAAATTAATGAAGGTATATGAGGCTTTCCGAGTCAAGAGCGGAAACACCAGTATCTCATGAGACAGAACCATCGAATATAGCTTTTTCCGCTGCAGATTCATCATCAAATTCTGAGGACGTTCTTCCTCCGATGGCTGCCATGGAGATGTCAGAATCTGATAAATCAAACGTTTTACGTAATAAAATTTCAAGGTATTTTGGATTAAAAAATAAGTATCATTATTGATTTAATTTCAAACAGATTCATCATACATTATTTATCATTTTAATTTTTAGACCCAAATTGTTGAATTTACCAACGATGACAAGCTTAAGCATGTTAACTAAGAGGCTTTCTCCACTGGGCCCAAGGAACTTGCCGAATCTATTGACCGAGAGAAATGGAAAGACTACTCTAGAAACTCCTAATATACCCGCTATATATGAGGCTGAAAGTCCAGATGAACTAGCACTGGTGTACGCAGCTAAAACTTATGACGTTCGACTTGTTCGAAGAACTGCTCAAAGTGCCATTGTTTCACTGCCTGATAAATCGAGTCTAGCATTTGAAATTCTTAAGGTAATTACATTAGGAAAAAATAATAACATACTATTAGACCTTTTTTATTTATTCAATTGACGGGTACATACAAAAAGTTAAGATATTTATTTTTAGGTAGCATTCAGTTACATAATTTACAAATCATACTTATTTTAGCAAGAGATATAATTGCACGTTTGAGTATAATTTAATAAATTTTTCATTGGTTTTGAAAGTGACTTTATTAAAAGTATAAAATTTATCGACTTAAGAAATTCTATAATAAAATGCATTATTAAATTTCAGACCTTGCCGTTTGATTCTAATCGGAAATGCATGTCCGTGGTGGTAAAGCATCCTCACACCGGCGAGATCGTCGTATACAGCAAGGGTGCGGATTCAACGTTAATGTCGGCCTTGAACCCGAACGAAGAGGAATCGATAATAACGGCGAAGACTCGACAGCAGCTGCACGCGTACGCCCGCCAGGGTCTGCGCACGCTAGTGATGGCGAGGAGATCACTGACGGTGCAGGAGTACGAATACTGGCGGCAGAAGCACGCCGAGATCGAGCTGAGCAGCGACAACAGGGAGCGCAGGATACGCGAGTCTTACGCGAGTCTGGAGAGTCAGATGAGTTTGCTGGGCGCTACAGGGATTGAGGACCGACTGCAGCCCGGCGTACCGGAGACGATGACGAGCCTCGTGTCGGCCGGCATCGTCGTCTGGGTGCTGACGGGCGACAAGCCCGAAACGGCCGTGAACATCGCCTACTCCGCGTGCCTCTTCACGCCGGCCATGCAGCTGCTGCGGCTTCAGGCCAGATCGAAGTCGGCCGCCGAGAGTCTCATCCACGCTTACCTAGAGACGATTCATCGCGAGAACTCGGCGAGCGTCGCCGCGGCCGATGGAGTGCCTTTGCAGGGGGTCGAACTAGACGCGAGCGAAAGAATTGCCTATCGGATTGGTAGCCCCTGGCAGCGTAAACGCGCGCTCGTCGTTGACGGAAAGACGCTTACTTTTATACTTGACCCCAGGTCGGGACTGACCGGGCCTTTTTTGGAATTAACTCGGGCCTGCGCTAGCGTTTTAGCGTGCCGCGCTACTCCACTGCAAAAGGTGCGATTTTTTATAACAAATACTGTAAATTCTAATATAATATTTCTCTTTAAAGTTGAATTATTGAAAAACCTCCGAAAAATGTATATACTAGAGAAAAGTTTTTAGTCCATTCATTAATTCAACTTTAAATTTTAATTTATGTTTGAAGTTTCATGTAATTGATCTTTTTTTTAATTATATACTTAGTTAATTTCTTATGCATAAAGTAAATGACCATATTTTTTCACGCAGGCTTACATTGTCAAAGTAGTAAAAGAGCAACTCCGCATGAGAACTTTGGCCATCGGCGATGGTGCGAATGACGTCAGTATGATTCAAACGGCAGATGTTGGAATCGGTGTCTCCGGTAGAGAAGGAACGCAAGCCGTGATGGCATCTGATTTCGCGATTGCCAGGTTTCCCATGCTGACTAGACTTTTGTTCGTGCACGGCCACTGGTGTTACGACAGACTGTCTCGAATGATTCTATATTTCTTTTATAAAAATGCCACGTTTGTTTTCCTGATTTTTTGGTATCAGGTACGCGAAGTTTTTCTCGATGCTTTGTAAATGCTTCAATACACTCTCTTATACATTCTAACATCCATGCATGTATATTTTGCAGCTTTATTGTGGATTTTCTGGAGCTGTAATGATTGATCAGATATACTTGATGTTATACAATCTATTATTTACATCACTGCCTCCGTTAATATTAGGTATTTACGATCAAATAGCTCCATCTAATCTGCTTCAGGAATCGCCTAGGTTGTATGAAAGAGGACGACTAGCTTCTGTTTATCAACCCCACTCTTTTTGGGTGACCATGGCTGACGCTCTGTACCAAAGCATCATTATTTTCTTTCTAACTGAAGCTGTAAGCGTGTTAAATTATTTTTATATTATAACACTATTAAGAATTTTCACCACAACTTTTTACTATAGGTTTATCACGATTCGGATGTAGATATTTGGGAGTTTGGCTCAACAATAACAACGTGCTGTATTATTGTGATGTTAATGCACATTGGGGTTGAAATAAAATCATGGGTAAGAACAAATAGATTGATTTTAATAAGTTAATATCAAATAAAAGAAACGCAATTCATTATTAATTTTATATTTGTTATATAGACGATAATTCACGTTGGAGCCATTTTAGCATCTTTAGGTGCATTTTTTGGCTTTAGTTTGTTTTACAATGCAGTTTGCGTAAATTGCATGGGACTCCCTGGCTCATACTGGGTCATGCAAAAAGCTATTGGCCGTCATGTGTATTGGTTAACTGTGATTCTCGCTTCCGTCCTGGCAATTTTACCAAGGTACATCGAATTATATCTGCTATAATATTTTAAAATAGAGAATTTATTTACACTGATTTTGTCTTTTCTAGAGTTATATATAAAACGGTAAAAAGTACTATATCTCCTGATATGATATTGAGAGCGAGTACGGCTTATCAAGAGAAAAACGATAGATTATCAAGTCAAAGATCAGGAGAAAACAGAGATAGTGAACTCGTAGCCGGCTGGTCTCGGTCCTCACAACATGCAACAATAAGGTAGTTTAAACTGAAGTGATTCAGAGAACCTATTAGCTGTTTTTTTATTCCGTGAATGTGATTACGGTAGAGAAAAAGGTAAACGTTCATTTATATTGCAGAACAGAGAGTTATACTCCGAAAACTAATGTTTTAACAACCATTGTTGCTTGACGTTTACCTACTCTAAAGAAAATAGTATAATTTTAAACAAGAAGATGGAAAACAAGATCAGAGCTATTTGTGTAAATAAAAAGGAAATTGTTGAACATTCAGATCTATATAAAACCAGAAGACAATTTTTAAAAGAATTCCTGAATAGACGCAGCTGCTATGGCGCGATAATATTTTTTCATCATGATTGTGTCAGTGATGTTATTGTTATTACTTGAGTCAAGTGGCCTTAATCACAGACTGTTGTTTGTTGCATTTATTGACTGTGATTTTTAGGGACCAAATTCATCATTCAAACCCTACAGCATAATTTACTGAAACTTTATTTGTTTGTAAAGTCTACTAACGATTTATTTTAGTGACTAAAACCGTATTAATACAAAAGTATGTAAAGTGTGAATGAATAGGAAAAATCTGGAAATGATTTATATTTTTTTAATTCTTACAAACGACCGTCTGTGCAGTGAAAAAATGACACTGGATACTGCTTCAAGAGGAAACCTACATAATTGCGTGCTTTGTATTTTATTAACGTCAATATATTTTCCAAGGCCATTACGCGGATACCCGCGAACTTTAACAATTTATGTATAAAACTTGTCTATAGTAGGAGAATTGAGCTAAAAAAAATTTGCGACTTATATGCACCTATCGATGTCAGTGCAAATATAATTTATGGTTAACTATAAGCATTTATTATACATGTTCCCTATAGGAATAAATATATGCGTATATTTATATAAAAATATATTTTTAACAGTTTATTTTCCTTTGTTAAATCTATCAGGAGAAAGTACTAAAGAATGTGCTAGCATATTACACCAAAAGTAACACTATAACGAAGGCTTTTGAAAATTAAATATATGTTTTTTTTAATTACTATCGATCAATTTATTATTTGTCACAAGCTTTACCGTTAAATCTGTTTCCTATGAATGAAAAAATGTAAAACTCTGCTTCACGATCATTTTAACTATCGCGTAGAATTTTTTTTATAAAATTACGAATCTTTTTAGGTCTCGTTTCACGAAATGCGTGAAACTTTTAAAAGAGATCTACAACAACAGAAAAATCAAATCCGTCATTACATTTATCTTGAATAAACTCCGATACAGAAAGCGAATACATCGCAAACGTCACTGTCAAATCCTTACGTCAAAGTGACAATTTAAAAAATCTGAAAAAAATGCAGTCACAAGCCGAGGCACGCGGTGCTCCTAATTTTAGCGACAACACTCAGCCGTTCATTTTCGTCGCGCGCAACAAAGACCGCGCGGTGCACCTCGCGTGCATGTACCCCCCGGGCAGCTCAACAAAAAAAAAGGCTGCAGTTGCACCGCGTACAAACACTCCCCACCCACGCCGAACGCACAGCACAACATATATATCATACTCAGGTATAAATCCCGAGCGGGACGCGGTCGGTACAGCAGCGTCTCTCCTCAGGCGGGGGTGAGGGGAGCATCCGAGGCATCGTAACGCGTTCGCAGTGTACCTATACACGCAGCGTCTCGGAGGGACGCCGGGTCGGCTGGGACGATCGCGCGAGTCGCGTGCGGCGTGGTTTGCGCAAGTGCTGGCATGTGCGCGGCGCTCGCCGTCGGCCGCGGCGGCGGCAGTCGTTCCGCGGGCCTGCTGCAGTCGTGAGCGCGCGACTGACGCAACGGGAAGTGTGTGTGAGTGGTGCACGGCAGCGGTGCGCGGCGCGTGACCGTCCCGATGACTCGCCGCGAGGAGCCCGGACGCAGGAGGTGGAGCGCGCCGTCCTAGTAAACAAAGTGGTGAGTGCCTCGTGTATACCTGGCCTGGCATCAACGGCCCGAGGGAGCGACGCGGGGCACAGCGCACAGGCCCGCCTTTGTGCGCGCGCGGGGAAAACGGGTTACGTGCGACCGCTCGAAATACAAGAGGCCCGCTGGGGATTTTGGCATCAGCTGTTTTTTCGCTCGCTCGTTGGAGTCCTGCTTCCTCTCTCTCCCCCGGTTGACGCTGATTCCGCGCTCGCTCACCTCAAGGTCGTCTTTGATAATCGTGCCTTTTTTTTTATCGATTTGCACTAACTGGTGCACTGGTGCTTTGTTGCTGATTGCAATAGGTACGCGCCTTTTCTTTTTCTCTTTTTGTTGTTGTAAGCTATTGTTTACTATCGGAGGTGAGGCGAGCTTTCGCGATAAATTCCATTCATTCAATAAAATTCGCGGCGGTGGTTGAATCTTAGTCCGCTCGTGGGTAATAAATTTGACCAAGTTCTACTTTTACGTGTCACGGCAGCGGCTGGTATCATCTGCATGCCAAGCGATAGTGCAGGCGTTCGTTCGTTGCATTATCGCTTCTAGGTAACATCTTTTTGTGAGTCAATTGGATTTATCTTTTTTTTAATCACGATTACTTCGATTGTGACAATTATTATTATTGTAGCGATTATTTCGATTGTTGTTATTATTGCAGTGATTATGTCGACAATTTCAATTATTTCGATTATTGCGAAGTGAAATATTTTAGAGCGATAGTTTTCTGCATTGGAATTTTACCGTTACGCGAGTGTCATTGCAAAATGTGGAAAATACTTCGGTTTAAATTGTTATCTGGACTGATTCATAAATGGGACATTTGTTCAAGTTTTAGC
>JAXIUT010000021.1:3798275-3850378 GCA_035586675.1 Eurytoma californica | reverse complement strand
GCAAAATGTGGAAAATACTTCGGTTTAAATTGTTATCTGGACTGATTCATAAATGGGACATTTGTTCAAGTTTTAGCGAAGCTAATTTATGGACAATCATCGTATTTTCAAGATCGCGAATTAGTTACGAGATAGGCTCGTTGACATTTCTCAAAATCCTAGCGTGACTGATTTGCAAAGTGAGTTTTTTTTAATTGCCAATGTGGTAGTATATATATAATTTACTATTTATTTTACTGCAGCCTGTCGGCTGAGAATTGGACATTGGTTTAGAATTGCCTGCAGTAGTATTATTATACATATTAATCATAATTGGTTATAATTAAAATTATTATTTACATTTATAATAATAATACTACAGCCAATTATAATAAATTATTATTTTAATTAGATTTTATAAAACAATACTCATCGTCATAAATTCTCTGAAAACTAAACAGTTCTTTATCTTCCTTTCAATTATTTTTTATTTTATAAATAAACGTCTACGTTTTGTTATTTAAATTTAATAAAGAGTAACAATAATTAGGCACTAAATTTAATATTATCGCGGTATTGCACGAGTAATATGTTTATTAAACAATCAACAAGTTGTTTATGAAAAAAGAGTTTTCTGTAAATCAATTAATTTGCTAATCGCGTTGCAATTATTTTAATGTAACATTAACGTTTTTTCTTCTGATTTAAAAATGATAAGTAAGTATTATATAGTCATGTCCAATATTCTATGATTTTTCTTGAGCAGAAAGAAAAAAAACTGAAATAGCATGTTATTAAAATTTACTGGCCTTGTCACATCTTCTACAATAATCGACCACATTCAAACAAGTAAAGTAAATACAACACGTGCACAGGGACCACGTGACACCTTATTTTTTCTTTTAACGTCAAAGAAACGAATATTTAATTAACACGAAGCTGGAAACATGTGTCAATATTGTGCAACGTGGGTTATTCCTATACAAAAACGGAACTCAAATTTTCATTCTAGTCGAGTTACAGGTACACTAGACCGAAAGGAATTCTTTTAGAACACGAACCTGTGAATAGCAATGACGCTTGAAAAATCACAAGCGCAAGTAATTCCTCCTGAAAAATATTTGAAATTTTCAAAAAAAAATCATAAATATTTTCAAAAATCGTATGTAAAACATAAAAGAATCAATGGAAAATCGAAATATTTAAGCATGTTATTTTTTACGCAGTGTTGTCCATTCAATGTCTCGGAACGAATTACTTAAGGAAGGAATTACTCGGAAGGAATTATTTAAACGAAGCATGCAAGAGTGAAAAATTCAAAAAATCATTGTATTTGAGTGAGAAATGTCACTCTAAATTCGATTGGCCCAGTTTTCACTCGAATCGAGTAGTTTTCCACTCTTCCTCACTTTCAGAGGTCAAGTGTACAAAAACTTCGCTTATCATTCGTGCTTTTATTTTCGACTTACTGTTTTTCCAACGGCATTACTATATTTACTGGAAGCAATCTAAAAGAATTAAATTCAATCGAGTGCACTCCAAATCGACCAGACAAACGCCTCACAGTCCGTTGCGGGTATTTCCGCGAGAGATTTCGAAGCCTCGCAGATCCGCGCGAGATGCGCGCCCGCGATACAGTTCGGCGCGGCGCGCAGAATCACATTCATTCGCCCGATGCACGCGGCGCGTCAATTGAAAAAATGTTCCCCCGGCGGCGGTTCGCGTTTTCCTCGACAATTAAGCTCATTCCGGGAAGCGGCCGCTAAAGCCGGCTTCCGCGATCCCTCGCAATTATTAACGGTCGAGGCGTTACAGAAATACAGAGAAAAAAAAGTGGCGAGGAAGAGAGAGAGAGAGAGAGAGAGAAGCCGATGTTACATATTCCGCCCGAGGCACCGCGCGCGAGCCGAGAGCCGAATGTATAGGCAGGTAGGTGTCTACCTGAGCTCCGCATTTTTATGCGGTTTCTCACTGACACTTAAGATTCGAGAAAACAACCGGATCGATGGGTCGGCTCGCGCGATGCGATCTCGCCTATAGAAACACTCCCGGCTGCATATTAAATATAATTTGTTTTCGCGTAATTAAGTAAAGGTCAGTCGTGACCTGAATCCCCGCTGGCGCTCGAAATGGCCTATTTCGCGCGTTTAGACGCGTCGGTAAACGTTTAACGATGCTGAAGGAACGGTTTCTTTTTTATTCATTAATTTTAGAAATGTAATTGGTTTTCATAACGACTGCTTTTTTGTTTTATTTCTTATTTTAAAAGACTTTATTTCTAAGTGAATAATTGAGCGAAGAAAGAAAACGTCGATTGTAAATTTTAAACGATGCATTTTTAAATTTCAGGTACGATGCTTGGCAGAAGTAGGCTGGAATCGTTGAGAAAGCGCAGGAAGATGACGGAAAGTTCGAATTCGTTGCGGATTATATGATTTAAGCTGTCCGTTTGGACGAATCCTAGTGAATGTTGGTCAACTGCCAATGGTTTTCGAACTCATGCTCTTTTTAGTGAATCGCACGAAAATATGACGGTGTCGTATACCGCAGAAGTTGCCACCTGCAGAGGTTTCGGCTGCTTCTTAAAACTATTGTTAAGGTCAGTTGAACTTGCATACTTTTTAAGCTTACTTTTAATACTCCATTAAATTAATTGAATTGAGTGTAACTAATAATTTTAATTTTACGCAAAAATTTAGGAGTCAATCAAAGGCGAAATAGTGAATGAAACTAAAGTAATAAATGAGCGAAGTTAAAAATAAACTTTAAAAACGAGTAAAATCAGCGCTTGGAACATTCAGAGTAGGTTTCGAATGTGGTCTTATAAAAATACAAACTTTTTTTTGACCTTATACAAATTACGTAGGAAGCAGCTGCAGAAAAAAGCTCAGAACTCTTAAATTATATAGGTAAAATTGATATCGATACACTGAGAAAGGCAGGTAGGAAAATAACTGTTAATTATTGCAGCCTGGTGGCATACTTCAGAATAATGTAAATTATAATCATTTAAAGAAAAAACTGTTAATTTTTTGTCATATTCCAAATATGCAAAAATTTGTAGTATATTTTCCTAGAATAATTTTACATTACTGTGAGTGATTAATTTACTCTTATCAATGGTAAATAAGAATGATAGAATCTTAATACATAAAAATTCAATTCTAAAAAGTAATACTCTGTGCATTATGTGATACAGAAAATATCGCGAAATCATTGGAGCTTCAGCGATAACTCGGTCACTCAGGCAAAAGTACCTTATTTATCACTAAAAGAAGTTCGCAGAAAAAAAAAAAATTTTTTTTTACGATTTTAATTCGCACTTTTCGAGCGAGTAGGTACCGATTTACCAACGAGAACTGCCATTGCATTAAACGCTCGCGTGCTGTTTATTTCCCATATTTAGCTAGGCTGTTGTTATAAAACAGAACAAGGCTGTTACCACCTCACTGGTGTTAAATGTGACACGTTCATTTATTTGGTTTACGATCAGAAGACTCTTTAATGCTCAAGTACTACAATGACAGCGATAAGGTCACAGTAATAATGGCAGTTTTAAAATAGTTTACTACAATTTAATTAGATAAAATTCATTTTGTCGTCGCTGCATTCTCAGAACGAACGAAATTAATGGTATAAAAAAGGACATCAAATATTTTCACAAACGATTATCTTCAATGACCAATTGGTTGTAAAATTTTTTGTTTCAAATTTCATTATATACGTCTTGTAGAATATTGAAAAGAAATCGACACGAAAAATACGAAAAATCTTGTTTTTTTGTGTTTAATATAATAAAGATATCGTGTTGAAATTGCGCGTGACGTCACGATATTACACCATATAGATAAACTACGCCGTGGTGACGTCATGATCATAGTAAATTTTAGCTATATATTTGTTAACAAACATTTATTTAAAGAAAGAAAAAAATACATGTCGATTATTTTTCAATATTCCATCAGACGTATATAATCGAATTTTTCACTTTTCTTCCCAATTCTTCTATGTTTATCTGTATTTCTTTATTCGCAGATGGAAGGCAAGCGTCTACAAATTGATATGGACGGACATGCTGCTATTCCTCACCATCTACTACTCCCTCTCGGGGCTCTACCGTATGGGCCTCGACGAGGACCAGAAGAGGATCTTCGAGAAGGTAGTGGAATTCTGCCGGAAGCACACCTCGTCGAGTCCGCTGTCGTTCGTCCTGGGCTTCTACGTCACGATAGTGATGAACCGCTGGTGGAACCAGTACATCACGATACCGTGGCCCGACTCCATCGCCGTATTCGTCTCGGCGACGATCCACGGTAACGACGAGCGGGGGCGGCTCATGAGGCGAACCATTGTTAGGTGCGTACGTAACGGTGATTGGGTTTCAGCGCTTAATTGTCTGCAAATGCGCCTAGGAGTAGAGGGGGCGAGGCGAATCGTTTCAACGAGCGCCGTGCGTATTTGCCTGGAACATTCGGACTTTACGACTTCTTAGTTAAACATTTGAGCTTGTGCAGACGCGCAGAGCGCGAGGCGTGAGCGACTGATAATATTTATCAGGTATAACTAATGAATCGAATGTCAATCGTGAAGTAAGGTCGTAAGGTTATTTATTTAATTATTCTTTTACTGCTTAATTTATATAAGAAAATCTGTACAGTTAAACAAATTTCCTATAGGTATTTTATGTATAACATTTTATGAAGAACATAGAATTAAAAAATTGAACATGGTTTAAATGTATAGTTATTATATCAAAATTATTTGGAAGGGTTACTCGAATGATATCGTCTAACCGAGTGTGCGAATTTCATTTATTATAAATTTAATGTTACGGTATTAAAAGAAGGGCCTTCTTTAGGGATTTTAAATAAATTAATTACTACCTAGGACTCGTCAATCATTGACTTCTTTATTTAGATTAAAATTCGATCACTGGGTAGAACGTTGAAAGTTTAATATCTATAACATAACTATTATTATTACTTATAGTCTTGTTAAATTTTGTCATTGTAAAATTTTTATTTCTAGATCTAGTCGCAGTACTCAAATTTGTTGTATTTCATATTTCAATATCTCTCAATTACATTACGTTGATTGCATATTTTAATTAAATAATAAAATTGAGCTTCATAGTATTCTTATATCATTTTATAATATTTTTTTATTTTCATTGAAGTGTCGAATTTGATATGAAACCATATAAACGTACATAAAAGAAAGAATTTAGTGTCAGCTTCAACAAAAGAAATGATTAACATCCGATTTAAATTGTAAAATTTAATGAATTCCACAATGAATGGCAATGATCTTTTAAAATCTTCAGTTTTTCTTGCTTGTATATCTTCTCACTACACTGATAATGAGTTGCTGTTAATAATCTTATTTATTTTATTGATAAGTTTATGATCTCTGCATGTAAAAATTTTATTATGAATTTCTGACCTAATGAAGTGTACGTAAGACACATCCGAAACGATACTTTAAATGTAAAGAAATGATACGTCTTTTATTCGCAGTTAAATTCATTATACTTTATAAATGAAATTCAATTCTAAAAAGTGCATTTAGATTTATTCAAAATTCTACATAATACTGTGTTTACTTATTGTTCTAACATTGCATAAACTTCTCGATTTATTTATATCTAAGAAGAAAGAAAAAAATGAATTTGCACGCGCAGTCTTCTCAAAGGAAAGAAATAAAAAAAGAAGACGCCGCGATGAATTATTAATGCGTCGCCGTTGAATTGCAGATACGTGTGCGTGTGCCTGACGCTGGTCTTGGCGAACGTCTCGCCCCGTGTGAAAAAGCGCTTCCCAACGCTGGAGCACTACGTGGACGCCGGCTTGTTGTTGGAGAACGAGCTGCTGATATTCCAAAGTCTGAATAGCAAATTCCCGAAGCCGAGCAAGCACTGGCTGCCGATCGTCTGGGCGTCGAGCATCGTGACGCGCGCCCGCAAGGAGGGCCGGATACGCGATGACTTCGCCGTCAAGACCCTCATCGACGAGCTGAACAAGTTCCGGGGCTCCTGCGGCGGCCTCGTGCACTACGACACGATCAGCATACCCCTGGTGTACACCCAGGTGGTCACGATCGCCGTGTACACTTACTTCCTGACCAACGTCATCGGGCAGCAGTGGATACTCGAGGAGCCCAAGACGGTGGACATCTACTTCCCGGTGTTCACCACGCTGGAGATGTTCTTTTACATGGGGTGGCTCAAGGTCGCCGAGACACTGATCAATCCCTTCGGCGAGGACGACGACGACTTCGAGGTCAACTGGATAGTCGACAGGAATCTGCAGGTGGAATGCTTTTTCCGCGTATTTTTTGCTTTAATTATGTAACGAGGACATTGGTTTCTTTCTTTATCTGCATAATTGCGCACGAGAATGTAATAATAAGGAAATTTTAATTTCCATGTTAATAGCAGTGTCGATTGTGCATGAAAAATTTCATTAGATTCATTAGATATTCGGATTTTGAAAAATAATCGACACGCATTTTCTGCTTTTACAATTTAATTTTCAATAACATGTTGATATCGCAAGTTTAAATTTCGCGTGATGAATTATAATGATGACGTCACCATAGTGTAGTGCAGTAGTAGTAGTAGTATATCTATATAGCACATGACCGTGATGTCACGCGACATTTCAGCTTGCGATTTTTCGATGTTTTATCGGAGACCTAAATTGAAATCTACAAAAATATTTCACTTTAGTTTATTACTGATTATTGTCTACAGAATATTTTTGCAATAAGCAAAATATGTACATATAACACATATAACACATAAAATTATTTATTTATAATATAACAATATAAAATTTTGAAAATAACACGTTTTTTATGTAAAACAGGTGAGTTACCTCATAGTCGACGAGATGCATCACGAGCATCCAGAATTGATTCGAGATCAGTACTGGGATGAAGTCTTTCCGACGGAACTGCCTTACACCGCGGCGGCAGAGCCGTTTAGGGAGGAGCATCCTGAACCGTCTACCGCTGGTATTCAATTGTCAGCCGCGCAACAGGAGCTGCAGCCGTCCTCCGTAAGAATAGACGAAATGGAGAAGGAGTACCAGCAAAAGTACCAGAACGATTTGAACGACGACGCCATTTCGGGGATTCACTTTGTAGCTGGTGGTAAAATCTCCAGGTGCGTTGATGGCAAATTAGTACACTGAGGAAAAATTCTATTAAAAATTACTATCCTGTGTAGAAAAGTGGCCACAGACTGCCATGTAGTGGAAAAATTACTATCCTGTATTGTAAATTTTACTAGAAAATATTATACATTTTACTAGAATTATGATAAAACTTCCAATAATTCTAGTAAAATTTACAATACAGTATGGTAATTTTTCAACTACATGACAGTCTGTGGCCACTCTTCTAGACAGGATAGTAAGTTTTACTAGATTTTTTCTCAGTGTAGCGTCGGCTGTTATTTACAATTGACGAAACTTTGGATTTTAAATGTTTATTCAATTTGCAGAAGTGCGAGTCGAGTCAGCAATCGGGATAGGATAGACAGGAATACAAGTTGCGGTTCAACTCCGAGTAACATTGGGGGATCGCTCACGAGAATCAACAGTGTTACTAATGTACTTAAGAGGATATTCAATAAGGAGGATAGGCCCGACGGTACAAGCGGTACTAAAACGCCGGCAAGACTTCATAATTCTACCTCCGCAGCTTCATTGAAAGTACCAGGTAAAATTGTATAGCGAGAACAGTGTTCTATCAAAAATTGCATTACTGTATTTTAATACTTTCGCAGACTTGCCTTGCTACCGTTTATCAAGCAAAATTAACTCAAATACCCTTTCATAGAATAAGTAAGACTTCCACTTATTTCAATAAGTGGAAGACTTCCGACTTAGATCAAGAGACTATTCACTTATTTGAGTGAAGTTTAGCTTATTCAACTTTAAAGGGACCATTGTCTGAAAAATTGCCATAGTTTCTTGTAAAATCCAGTTAGAACATAATAAATTGTATAAAAATAATTTTACAAGAGACTATATAGTCAAGTCTTCTTTTCCATGCGTATTTGAATTAATATCACTTGTTCAATTTTACATTGATTAATACTTTATTAGTAATATCAAAATACAAGAATATTAGAGAATATACCAAGAATATAAACTGGTATAATTGAGTGAAAAAATTAGAAGTCGTAATTGGAAGTTCATTTAAGGAAAGTTAATAGTTTGAGGAATCACGTTTCTTTTATACATTTTTTTTTATTTTAACACTAAGAGAAACATACTAGTAAAAATTACTATACTGTTTGAGAAAATGGTCACAAACTGACATTCTGAAAAAAATTGCTACAGTTTATAGTAAAATTTACTGTACATATATAAAAATTTACAATACTGTTTGTCAAATTTGACTATAAAGTATGGTTAGTTTTTCAGAATGTCAGTAACAATTTTCACGACAGTACAGTAATTTTTACTAGAACATTTCTCTGAGTGCACTTTTAATAACTTCCAATTTTTTCATTTGATCATTTGTTAAATAGAAATACTCAGTTGTTAGTATGTCGTTCTTCCCTGCATACGTAAACCTAAAAAAGAAAGAAACACGCTGATTATCCATTGAACTTGCAGGTCCAGGTGGTTCGATGAGGATCGGCGTGATCGAAGAAGTCGACGAGCAAATGACGATGACGTCGATGCGGCCCGAGAGCCGTCCGCACGTGCAGAGCATATTCCCGCAGGGGCCGCCGCCCGCGAGCGCCCCCGTCGACGTTCCCGGCTCGCAGTCGCGCAACGGCGACATTTTCTCGGCCAGTGCCCCGGTAGTCGGCCTGAGCGGCTCCGCCGAGAGCTCCGGCATGCCGGCCGGCACCAGTGCGACGCGATACCGCGGCACAAGGTACATTTCTTTAGTGTAATTCCCTGCACTCATTTCTACATCTGCACACAGTCTGTCTCTTTTGTTGCTGAATGATGCTCCTGAATGATGTTGTATCGGATTTGTTGTTAAAAAGTTTTATACATTCATTTATCTAACAAAATGAATTTACCGAGGAATCTTTATTTATTTTGTTTACTACTAAACAATGCTATTACATAAATATTTTGTTAAAAAACGCGATTTTCAACTTTCGTTTTTATTTGAAAAGTGTAAAATACGAATAAAGCCAGTGAAGATTATCGATCGAAACTTTAGTATCTTCTTTATCTTTTATTTGATAATGATAAAAAATTCAGAGAAATATGAAAAAAACTCTTTTTTTCGTGAACCTTGCAGAATGCAGATGTCGGTACCGTTAGGGCAGGACGTAGACGCGTTCGATTGCGCCCCGTTTATTAGTGAGGGCAACGGCAGCACCCGCAGCTCGTCGACGAGTGAATGTTTGGGCGAGGACGAGTTCACGAAGATGAAGGCCGAGCGGGAGAAGCAACGGCGGGATAAGGCGCTGCTGAGGCTGAGCCGTAGCATAAGCAACCGGGCGAGCGGCGAGCCCTACTCGCCGGAGACGAACGACACGGAGGTGCTCCTAGGCGAGCTGGCGGACTCGTCCAGACGCAATCTCCAGCCTATCGTGTGCGACTTTACGGATCGCGGGCAGCCGGACGCTACCTAAGTGATATAATATTTTTGTACAAGTTTTTTTGCCGATCAAAAGTTGTTTAATCTTATAAATATGTTAGGGATTCGTTTGATAGGGGTATTCTTGTAATAGACCGTTCGATTAAATTAATTTATACGTGATGAATGAAACTGCTTTCGCGACGAAACGGCTCAATCGACTGTAATTGGGGATTCTAATTGAATTATTTTCTTCAGTTGGGGATACAATCGTTGCAAATTGATTATCAATTTAGTCGTTTCGTTCGTGAATATTGCCAATTTATTCGACGTTAATTGCGGATTTATTACCGCTGGTATAATAAAAAAAATGGTTATTTTTGTTTAACCATAGGTTTTCTTGTCGAAATTTGATAATTTTATTTCAATTTTCCGAAACTTATGTAGAAAGAAAAAAATTCATTTTTTATTCTTATTTAAAATCGTGTCTTTTTTTTAAATTATTGTACGTTTTTCAAACGCAAGGTTCTGAATAAATCTCACAAGCAAAGCGGAATCATTTCAAGTAAATCATAAAGTGGCTTAAATAAATGCACAATAAATAATATAAGGATGTAGCATTTTACTAACAAGGGAACCTGTAGAGGTGTTTTGATTCCGAAATAATAGTGAACATTACTATGTACTAGTGCACGTCTCGATAAATGTGCGATAAAGTTCGATTCTCGGAAGAGTGTACGATTGGCGACCGGATGAGGCGAGGATTACCAATACATTCTTCCGAGAATTATCTTTCGCACGTGTATCGAAACAATATTTTATAACACGACGTAAAATGCTGATTTGACGCATACTTGAATGTGTTAGACGGCATTTTGCGCAAAAAAGTGTCATAAAATATATCAAAGCAAGGCGATAATATGAATTAGAATATACTTTTTAAGACATAGTTTTATGTTTAATATTAAGTTTATTTTAGTTGGTAAGTAGTAGTTGAATTATTTAGAAAAATTTAGGGCAATTTATAACAAGATAAAAAGTGCAAGATGAAGTTTTCAAATTTCTTACAGTCTGAATGTAAGGATTTGGATTAAGTACTAATAATGTATATAGTTTACAAAAAAAAAAAAAAAATATTTTTTAAACTCTATTTTACTATTGACAGAGATTCTTAATTTCTATATCTGATGTAGTTAAATATTTTATTAAATTTGACAAAAATAAGGATATTATTAAATCAATTACTTTTATACTTTAATGAGTATAATAATGATTGGGACGATTATTGTTTTTATGAAAATGTTACAAAATCTTTTAAGATAAATTTGTATGGTTTGTTTATTATATTTCTACAAAATCATGTTTTAATAAATCAGGGAGGGCAGCATTATGTCTGAAAATTCCTAAAATGCACTGTCTTTAAGCTAATTCAATTTTGAAGCAAAGCTTTTTAAATTTATAGATGTTCCTATTTATCAGGGCTTCGTAACTAACACTCACTCGATATTTTAACTCAAAGGAATTGTTAAGATATTTTCTTTGCGAGTACCGTTCACTACTGTAGAGAATTGAATCGCCGATGATAGAATATCAACGATAACCTACTTCACTACATCATGTTCACTGTGGTGCTTAATATACGGATGCCTTAATTACAGTAGATAGCCAATTGAACTAACTAAACCCATGGATAATAAATTTTTGACGGAGTAGAAAATCAAAAAAATACTAACCCATTTAATTGAGCACGTACTAAATACTATATCTATAAGAAACAGGTCAATAAAATTTAATTTTGTTAATATTGAATATTGACAGGATAGTAGTAGTATTATGGATTTCTAGATTAAATGATATTATGTTATTGGCTTCCACGTGGGTTTTAGTAAGTTGTGGAGGTATTTCAGCACTTTTTAAACACGCAATTAATGCAGATAATACAATTTTTATAAGCTACGTAAAGAGCTGTAGATTAAATGTATCATAACTGAAGTATATCAACGAATCTATGACTTCTCTGTAAAAAGGACCAACTGTGTTTTCATCAAACTTTAAATTATCATGAGCTCCTTTTTCATACGAAACCATCAGAATTGAACCTCAGGTTACTGCAAGTTTGTAAATGCAATTTTTTCCGGCCAAAGCTATAAGTGTACTCGCCAAAATCTTTTATTTCTACTTTTGTTCTTATATTTAGACCATTGTAATCGTAATATTGTAAAAGATAAACTTCATTGAAAACATTTAAAAATACGTTTTGTTTTGTAAGGAATAAGCGCTTTATTACTGACAAAAAGCATGAAAATTAAAATCTCAAATTCATTGAAAATACAAAAAAATGCGCTTTCGCCGGGAAGTCATAGAATTCATTGTTTTGGTTGTGCCATTTTATAGTTATATATAATTTTTATGGAATACAAAGTTAGTAATTATGTAAAATATTAAAAAGACAACAATTTGACAGTGCTTTTATATCTTAAAGTAACTTTAAGAGAGAAAAAAACTAAATATCGAAGGAGTATTACATTACATATTTGTAGTTGTGGAAACATAGAAGAGCTAAAATCGAAGTAATTTTGCTATTGTACGATACAAAACGAAAGACTACGAAAGAATTGAAAGTTTTTGAGACGAATAAAATTCATTTTTTTACATTTTGTATGGATTGATTATCGAATATACTGGAAATGTAACAATTTTTTATAAAAAGAATCTTGTTTTTTAAAAATAAATATTTTTCAACTTTTGCCACGACGCGTAAAGCATTTAATCATTAGAGTAAAGCTCAACGTGTACCGCACAGTCTAAGGTTCTAAAGCAATATACATTTCTAACGAAAGAAAATGTTGAATGGATTAAAATCAACATTCCAACGAATTTTCTCAAGCTTCGACATGCTTCAATTTGCAGTATTATTATACAACTTTTAGATGATAAGAAATAAATTGTTAATTCTTTCATAAGCGTGTTGTTTTATTTCTTGCGTATTGGCCCGATCACCTAATAAATAATATTTATCCAGAAACGTCATCTTTATTTATATCACGAAAAACTATATAGATCGTTTGGGACACTTCAGTCATTGTGGAGTTTTGATTGGTTTTTGAAGAGTACAAATAAAAAAGGGATTTGAAGTTAATTAGTAAACTTACCTTTTCTTGCGACTTAGTCAAAAAATACAAATTTATTTAGTACATTCCTCAATGGCAAAAGATTAAATTTAATTATCAATTATATAATTTTCAAATAAAAATTGAATTACTCGAGACCGTAAAATAAAAAATTTGTCCTGACGCGCCACTGATCGTTTATTCCGTAAATGAACGTCCAAACTGTTTATTTTCTATACGGAAAGTTTGCATTTTTTCTCCCCATTTTTATATTATTTATTCAAAAAATCGTTCAAATATTCACCTTGTCGCTATTACTAATTCACGTATATCCCCTGACGCGCAGAGGAAAAAAATGAAATGTCCGCGCGCATGTCACTTCTCTTTGTTGGCGAACAACGAAGAAGAGAAAATATTGACATTATTTTAGAAAGTGTACAGAACATAGTCGGATTGAATTCAATATCAATACGTACGCGATTGCAAATTTAGATAATTATTAGTCTTGCGTATAAAATCGTAGTTGCAAGATTTTTTTAAATTTGATATTTGGTAAATGAAAAATTAATAAAAAATATTATTATAATGTAAGTTCGAGTAAGTATTTATTGTGCAAAATTTTTTTAAGAAGTAGTTAATTATAAAATTGAATGATTTACTGATGATGAAATTATTTATTTATCTATTTTTTTTCAATTTTACTTTTAACACTTGGTGTGAATTTAGATTCATTTGTCTCGCTTTTACTAAAAATATATAAAATAACGTTATTACGGTATTATGCTGCATTTTTTCTTAATTATTATATTGCATTTCAGTTAATCTCGAGAAGTTTTTTTTCAAAAATGAAATTAATTAGGAATTTTGTATAAAGGACATTTTTGGAGCGCCACGATCGACGGAATCTTAATTTGGCAATTACCATCGCGGTGATTTCAAGAGGAAAATGAAAGGAAATGAAATTTTTATCGACCACCATCAAATCGGTTTGAAATTTATCGGCGCATGGCCGGGCATCGCGAGATTGTCGGGATTTTTCGTGATACAAGCGTGGTCGTGGTTTCTTTTATTATTTGCATTCTGGAATATTGCGGTAGTTTACACGGATCTCGACATGCTCATGGACAATTTAGTCTCTACGATTGGCACAGTCATGGGCTTATTAAAATTAACGACATTGCGACTAAAGCGCAGGTAAATATTTTCGAACGGTACCTTCTGAAGCTCGATCTAAAGTTGAATTAGTGAAAAACAACTAAATGTGATGAAGAGTGTTACTTTAATTAAATTAACTCGTTGATTTGGACTTTAGATTCTATTGAAAAAAATGCTAATAATAATCAAATTTAATCCTACGAAAGTTTGCGTGTTTTACTTTTTAGGAGAATAAAATTTGTTTGAGTTTTTTTTTTTTCAATAAAATAGTGTTTCTTGAAGTTCTATGAAATAATACGATTTTTTTCAACTGTTCATTTAGTATGACTTACACAAATGTAAGTAAGTATTAGCTATAAATAAAAATAATTAAAAATCAAGCCGGCAGTATCTCACGAACGTAAAGGATTTCGGAAATATAAATTAAAATTTTGTAAAATGTCATGGTCCACTGTAAATAATTAATGTCATCAAATGACTAAATTCTCATTAATCAGATAACTAATTTTTAATAATTATTACTGAAATTTCCTCAATTTTAGTGAATTTTTACTAATTTAACTTTAGACACCAGTAGTGTATACTATTACTAATACATTTCAAAATGCTCCGTCAAATCACATTAATATAAAAAGCATTTATTTCAAATGAACACATTTTTCATAAAAAAAATCAGTACTTTCATTGTGATGATAAACAAAATGATGGAAGACTGGAACAATCGAAGCGAAGAGGCAGCTTCAGAGGCGCTGGTGGAAAACATTTCCCGCTCGAAATTAGTATCCAAGTCCATCATCGTGCTGTACAACACAATGCACTTTACCTACGTCCTGAAGACCATCATATCGTACCTGTTCGACGCGGTGGAGGACAGGAAGTTCTTGGCGGCGGTAACCTTCCCCGTCGACGGCAGGCAAACGCCGATGTTTGAGATCGTATTCGTCAGCCAGTTCATCCTCGCCTTCACGACCTTCAACATTCACGCCCTGATAGAGGGCCTCCTCGCCTCCTCCGTGAGTGTCGGACGCGTCCGTTGGTGAACGAAGTTCTGCTAAAAATTGCAATTGTTCTTCGTAAAATTTACTTGGAGAAACTTACCGTGGCAAAAAATTTAGTCTGGCAAAAGTCTGGCAATAGTCTGGCCGTAAAAGTCTGGGAAAAGTTTGGTTATGGAGACTATCCCATACTTTACGCCAGACTTGATAAAATTATATTCAGTCTGGGCAAAAGTGTAGCAAAAAGTCTAGCACGATTTGCTAGACTTTTTGTCATACTTTCTACCAGACATTTTTTTTTTGTTAGGTCTAGCTAAAAGTTTAGCACTATTTGCAAATAGAGATCGATTTTTAGTCGGATTAAATCGAGAAAAAAGGATTTAGTAAACAGTAGGGCAAAAAGTCTAGCACGATTTGCTAGACTTTTTGCCATACTTTCTACCAGACATTTTTTTTTTCGTTAGGTCTAGCTAAAAGTTTAGCACTATTTTCAAATAGAGATCGATTTTTAGTCGGATTAAATCGAGAAAAAAGGATTTGGTAAAAAGTACGACAAAAAGTCTAGCAAATAGAGCTAGACTTTTAGCTAGACATAACGAAGAAAAAAAATGTCGGATATAAAGAACGGCAAAAATTCTGTCAAATAGTGCTAGACTTTTTGCTGTACTTTTTCCCAGATTTTGATAAAATTTTATCAAGTCTGGTATAAAGTATGGGATAGTCTTCATAGCCAAACTTTTCCCAGACTTATAAGCAGGGTTGCCAGATGGCGATTTTTTTTCTTCTTCGCTCTAACGTAAATGACGTCACTTATAGCGAGAGCAAGAAAGAAAAAAGATCGCCATCTGGTAACCCTGCTTATAAGGCCAGATTTTTGCCAGACTAATTTTTTTTACACGGGTTGGGTCGGAAGAATTTATTTTTTTTAACAAGAGGGACAACGATAGACTTTTCTTGCTTGCTTAGCGGGCGTAAAGTGAGTAATTTTCGCCCTAGAGCGAGAAACGACCACTTTCTGTTCGCTAAATAGATAACAATGTTTGGGTCAGAGCTGGTTCAAAAAATAGTGTACGGGTCCAAGCAAGACTTTCATCCTTGTCGCTAGTGTCATGCACTGGACTGCGATGAAAATCACCACTTGTGTAATGTACTAATTCTTACTAATAAGAGGATTTACCTATTTGATCATATACGAGGTAGGTCATCTATCCAGGTAAATAATTGCAAATTGAGCTTAAGAGATGTTAGGTACTAAAAGGGGTACTCTAGGGGGATTTTGATACTGACTTTGAGGTTGTTTTTCAAAATGATGAAGTGGCGAACTTGTGTTTTTTTTAATATAAGAATCCCTAATATTTACTTCAGCTTCTGATGAAGAGGTAACGTTCAGATGCAAATTTGTGTTAAGGATCAAAGTGACTATAGTACAGGCCCTTAATCAATATAAGTCTACGATACAATTAAAAGAACCATTGCAATTTTTAGTCCAACTTTTTCGACAGGAGCACGATATTTCTTTTAAATTTTATTAACGATCAAACGCGCAGGTGATACACGCTTGCTCGAAAGTCGAATTCGTGAGGCAGGAAATATTGAGATTTTCGAAGGTTTGCCGATTGAATGCCGGTGATAAGAGAGTAAAGGTGACGAGTCTGAAGGATTTGGTACGAATCCACGTTAAGTTTATCCACTTTTCAGAAGATGTGCAAAATGTCTTCTCCTACATTTCCTTTTTCCACATTTTCTGTTTGACGCTCATTCAAGTTTTGTCGGGGTACATGTTTATCGACGTAAGCTGTCATTTTCTATTACTTTATTAAAATTCATGTTTTCAAAATATTTTTTTTGTCAATTGCAGACCTTAGAAAGGGGAGGAAAGTCGTTTAATATACTCCACTATGCCACGTTGACCATTGCATTTTTAGTGAGTGCAGGGTATTATTGCATTGCTGGGGAATATTTAACAAATCAGGTTTGCATGAAGTCATTAAAAAATAGTTGAAAAAGTTGCTTTACATATAAATTTACATATGATTAAGGTAACACAAATACTGTTGTAATCTTTTTTAGAGTGAACTTATTTTCAAAGATTTATATGACTGTTTATGGTACGAATTTAGAATTACAGAACAAAAGGCAGTCGGGTTTATGTTGGTAAAGGCAGAAAAGCCCGTCACTTTAATGTTTGGAAAATTTAGTGATTTATCGCTTATATATTTGACTAAAGTAAGTAGAAAATTTTAATAAAAAAAAAATTTTATTTTATTTCGAACTACTGTGACACTCAAATGGTTGATAAATTAATACTGATTTTATTAGATTATGAAAACTTCGTTTTCATATCTTTCTTTAGTACGAGCAGTTCGATAATTATTCGTAAAATTTCAAATGCATGTAATATTTGAAATTCAAGTGCTTGTGATTTGTCGCTATTATTAGGCCAATATTAAGATGCAAATAATATTTGGGTACTGACAATTCTAGAAAAAAATAAAGTATCTAAATTATTCTAAAAAATTGAAAGTCATAAAGATATTTTACGCTATAATTTTTATACAATAATAGGACGTAAGTTTTGCAATAAATAGCATCATGGGCATTTTTTGTTCAAATTTTATTGCCATACTTAATTTTAAAAGGTAAGTAGCATAATATTCGTATCAGTAGTGCAATTTCTGGCAAAAATTCGAGATAAACTTTATGGAAAAAAAATATGCACGAAGAAAAAGAAACATTCATTTTTCATGCAATTCTCGGTAAAAGATTTTCCTCTTACTATATCATACATACTTACTTTCTTTTCCATATTTATGATAGCAATGCGTTAGAAATTTATTAAATACACAAGCCTATTTATTACCTAAGCAGATAAGTATACCTCAACCTGCTGGAATAAAAGGAATTAATATAATATATTTACTAGACCTTCGTGAAAGTTCGGCTTCGATTCAGAAGCAGTAAAAGAAAATACTTCCTCCGGTTAGCACGTCTGACGAGTTATCTATATTTGTTTAAATTGGTAACGTCATTATATTTTTTATCAAATTTAACTTCTGATAGGAGTATATCGATAAACCGATGTGTAGTTGATAATTCAAAAAATTTCAATATCAAAGTAGACGAAGGAACTCTGGCGACAAAAGAAAAAATTCAGATAAGCAGTGAAACACTCGGAAATCTCGGATTTTTATTTACATAAGTTTAAAGACACCGTGGTCCGATGATTGGTCTAAAGTAGATAAAAATAGATAAGTACACATATTAAATTTTTCAAAAAAGTTTGAAGTATTACATTTCAGTTTGTATCACCATTTTAAAACAAAAGTATCAAGTGTCTAATTTTTAATATTCAACTGTTGTTTTTCTTCTCATAGATGTTCGATGCGCCGCGAGTTCGTTTTTAAATAAAATAAAGCTTTCACCATCGGCCAGCCTCTCACAAAATAATCTAAAGTATTCATAGCAGTTTAAATTAATTTTTTAAATAAAAAATTATGCAAACTTATGTTCACCGTCCCGGTGGTCAGTTTGAAACCGATAATAACACTTGTTTAAGTATTCATAAAAAGTACATAGTATAATGACGAGCATTACGATTCATTTTAAAACAAACGCGTCGAGATGTTTAATTTTTAAATCGCCGAGTGAGCGGTGCACTGCTAACGTATGCTAATCTTCGCACGGCAGGTATTATTTGCATAATAAAATATTACAGCTGCTGGTTTACCATTGGACGTATGCGGATGCGCCGTTTGCGCAGAATCGAGTGGGCGTCTTTATTAAAATAAAGCTTTCGCCACTCGCATCAGACTCTTGCAGGGCGTTTACATTTATTTGCTCCTTTTTTACTGGTAAATCTTATCGACGTACTGAAGTAATTTCAAGCTGATACTATTCATTTTAAAGGATTTTTAATAAAAGAAAATCTTGAAGGAGTATCAATAAAAAAATAAAATAGACTTTTGCAATTCATTGACTAAAAATTTAAATTTCTAACTTCTTTTATGTTTTATTTAACGATCAAACGAGCTTGATCATCAATAAAAAAAGGTTTGATCATTCATAAAAAAATGGGCGCGGAAGTACCTGCTAAGAAAGGAGGTGTAATGATAACCGACGTCTTTATAAAGCACCATCAGTATGGTTTGAAGATATTGGATGCTTGGCCGGCAGCCGGTAGGCTACCAGGTTTTTACTTTTCAGTGGGAATTACGCTGTTCTTTTTAGTCTTCGAAATATGGAACATCATCGAAGTTTACGATAATCTCGAAATTTTGATGGATAATTTAATTTCTACGATAGGCGTACTGTCTGGATTATTCAAGTTAATGACGCTTCGATTAAAACGAAGGTAAATATTTATTAATCATCTGATGTACTCGCATTTAACCAGTTTTGTGCGAGGACAGAAAATTGTTAACAATGGCGATGTTTTTCCCAATTATCCCATAAAAATTAGGGGTATCATCCCGAAATAATTACAAAGCTTTTCCTGCAAAAATTACGGAGCTTTCCGGAAACTAGCAAGATAGAGATAAAAATTGCATGTTTAAGTCGTGCAAAGATAAAGAAAAATATATATTTTCAGCCTATTTCAATCAATTTCTACAGAGTTATCCTTTAAAAAATGGTAAAAACAAGGGCTCAGCAAAAATGTCCCCTGCAGCGAACTATTTATTCGAAGACTACAAATCTGAAAAATTTGAATATGTTTCATCGAAGACTAGAAATCTATGAAAGCTTTTTTATCGTAACCTCAAAAATGCTATTTTGAGTGTATAATTAAAGTTAATAAAAAGCAAAAAATTTAAAAAACACTATAAAAAAGAGAAAAATTAGTTTCAAAATGGCGTTTTGGAGATTAGATAAAAAAGCTTAAATAAATTTCTAGTCTTCAATGAAATATATTCAAATTTTTCAGGTTTGTAGTCTTCGAACAAATAGTTCACCGCAGGGGACATTTTTGCTAAGCCCTTGTTTTTACCACTTTTTACAGCATAACTCTATAGAAATTGATTAAAATAGGCTGAAAATTTATATTTTTCTTTATTTTTACACTACTTAAACATATTTACAGTTACTCGTATAAATATATCTTGTAAATTAAAGATTTTTTTTCAGATTTTTTAGACCATACTCTACCCTTAACATAAATATAATCTTTTGTAAATCTTTCACACGCTTCTAATTCAAACGCAGAAAAGTAAAGTCGGTAATACGCAAGATCTTCGAAGACTGGGAGCCTGTTGGCCAGAAACCGATGAACGCAACGATGGTCGAGAATTGCACGCGCTCCCAATTGATCTCCAAACTGATAGCGCTGCTCTACAACGCGATGAACTTCACGTACTTTCTCAGGACCATCGTGTCCTACATGTTCGACGCCGTGGAGGAGCGAAAATTTCTCGCTCAGGTCACCTTTCCCTTCGACGGCAGACAGTCGCCGGTGTACGAGATCATGATCGCGGGCCAATTCGTCACCGCCTCGCTGTGTTTCAATTGCCAAGCTTTGATCGAAGGTCTACTTGTTACTTCGGTGACTCTTTCATTGGAGTATTCTTTTTCGTTCGACTAAAGCTCATTCGATCATTTTTAAAGTGTCCGATTCACACGCAGATCCTGCACACCTGCGCGAAAGCGGACGTCGTGCGCGAAGAGATAACGAGATTTTCAAAGGTTTGCGAGATGAATTTTAACGACAGGCTAAGTGCTTTGGTAACTTTGAGAAGATTGATGAATAAGCACATGAAGTTCATCGAGTTCTCGGATAGCATTCAAGATATCTTTTCGTTCGTCGCTTTTTTTCACACTTTCTTGTTGACTTTGCTGCAAGTAGTCGCTGGCTACATGTTCATCGATGTAATTGATCATAATTTTTATTTATTGAAGGTAGTGGTTTACCAAGATGTAGACCATCTAGAAAAAAATGCTTAACTCACCTGTCATTTGATTATGCGAAAAAAAATAAATAAAAATCAAAAGTTTAAAGATACGATTCGACAAAGAAAAAATTTTCAAAATAATGAAGTTTTTTTATTTTTCATTTTATTTCAGTGCGAAAGGACTCATTTTACTCCATAAACATTGTCTAGAGATTCCTCATGAAAGAAATGATGAAGAAACTAATTTATAAGAAATAAAATTGAATTGATTGTATTTCTCGGGATAACTTGTAAACAATTGGATTTTCTTTTTGCAAATTAAATGTTTCATAATTTTTTCGTGGTGAATCTCTATAAGATAATTGTTTAAGGAGTAAAATGAGTCCTTATCACACTGATAGAAAATGAAAAATAAAAAAAATATTCATTACTTTGAACATCTTGTTACTTTGTCGAATCGTATTTTTATTTATTTATATGAAATTCATTATTTCTTTTCAGTTCATATAAAATACATATTTTCAACATATGCGATCCCTTGTACAATCAACTATCAGCTAAGTATGATAAGATTTTTTTTCTGTAAGGTATATACATCTTGGTAAACAACTACCCTAAATAATTATTTAAATAAAAAATTTTCTTCAACATTCATTAAATATTCGCTTTTTAATTTTAGGGAATAGAGAGAGGCATGAAGTTAATCAATTTCATTCATTACGCGATTATAACATCGTCTATCATAATAAGCTCCGGGTTTTACTGTGTGATCGGCGAGTACTTGACTACGCAGGTAAACATGAGAATTGCGGAAATTTAATTTTATTTTTATTGCGGTTGACTTGCTTTTGTTTTTGTTTGCAGAGCGAAATAATATTTCGTGAGTTATGTAACAGTTCCTGGTACTACTTTCCTACGTTGCACAAGAAATCGGTGTACTTCATGCTGGTAAAGGCTAGCAAACCTGTAAACATAACAGTTGGCAAATTTAGTAATCTATCCCTGATATACTTTACAAGTGTAAAAGAATTAATTTATTTTTTCATTGAGGAACTGCGGGTATTATTCTACTATCAGCACTGTTAAACGTACACCTAAAAACATTTTAGTAATTTTAACTAAACATTTTTTTTAAACTAAAGTGTAATTTCAAAAAATTATTTAGTCGATTCAAAGAAATTATTTAGTTGAAACGTCTTAAAGAAATATTTAGTTGAAACTACTAACTTTTTTTATCAGTGTAGAATGTTATGAAATATAAGGCTTTCTTTCACTGATTTCAACAAATTAGTCTTTTTCCGCAAATCAATGTTCTTGATGATTACGTTGCTTTTGATAATTACTATAATGAACAATTATTAAGACAATTATAGTGTATTTTTTTTATTTAAATTATTGTATAATTAAAAATTGTGCACCGGAAATTTTTTTGCAGGTTGGAGCAAAAAAAGTGTTAACGATTGTAAACAACAATCCAATGTTGATCCAATGTTGATCAAATGTTGATCCGATATTGATTCAATGTCTTTTCTTTTATTTTGATTAATGATCGAGTTTAAAGATTAATAATAATTTATCAGTGCTCATGTAGATCTGCTATTTTTCAGAAAACATAAATTTTGGTGTACCCGCATTATTCGCAGCTCCTCAATTCATTGACAAACATAATTTCATGTTGCTTATATGGCAAAATGGCATTATATTAACCATTTCTTTTAGATAATGAAGACTTCATTTTCTTATCTTTCACTAGTACGTGCAGTCCGTTAAATTTGGTGGCTACGAAGTTCAATAGTGTAAAAAAAATCTATATTTTTTTAGAATAAATAATTTAATATAAAATTAAATCTGCTTTTTTAAGTATCTTATGAGAGGTCCAGTGCGAAATCCATATAGAAAATTGGTAAGAATACTTCAAAGTTTATTAATTTTTTACTCAAATTTGTATGCAAGTATCAATAAAAGATAATTATGACAAAAATTAATTTCTAAAATTTCTGGTAGATTTTACGTTACATTAGATATAAATGAATGATGACAATTTTCAACTGGTAAATACCTTTTTTTAGATGAGAGGTTGTAGCAAAAACAAAGTGGTACCGATTGTAAAGAACAATCCAAAGTTTATCCAATATTGTTTCAATATTGATATGATATTGATTCAATGTCCTTTCTTTTATTTTGATTAATGATCGAGCTTAAGATTAATAATAATAAATATAGCAAACAGTGTGCAACCTGCGTTAAAGTTGGACGTAAAAGCTCGCGGTTTAGACTAGCGCATTGATGTATAAGGAGCAAGCGAATAAAAATGGCAACATTTTCAATTATTTATCGACGTTCCTTCGCTGTTATTTTCTCTGCGGCTATTCTTCATCCCGCAAATTGCACTGCGTTTTGTGAAATCAATTTGCATAAAATATCTCGAAATGAGTTCGCCTTGCGATTGCGCAGTATCATCTCGAAGTCCGAGGGTTTCCTGCTTTTCCATTTTTTCTTATCGAATTCGTAGAAGCAAAAAATGCATTAGTACATGGATAGCACTAATTGGTTTACTTTCATTTTGTCCATTTAATAGAAGCGAAAAAGAATATAATAAAATATACTCGATCAGAGAAACCGATTTATTTAATGCAATGAATTATTTACGTTTTATTTTCTAATATTACATTTTATGAATAAAGTAGTGAAAAACATGTCGGCGGAGATTGTAAGCCGACACGTAAGAATAGGGTTGAAAATGATCGGAGTGTGGCCGGGATGGTCAAGCTCAGCAGGGTTCTTTCTAGTGGTAGGTTCCTTGGTACTTTGCCTGGTATTTCAGCTGTGGCACACGGTGCTCGTTTATCGAAATCTCGACGCTCTTATGGCTAATTTGGGAGCCACTACAGCGGTACTGGCGGCAATTCTTAAGTTAATATCGCTCCGTATAAAACGAAGGTGATTATAAAAATATTCATTACAGTGATTTGTTTCTTTTTTTTTTTTTTTATATATATCGAAATAATTATTTCCTTAATAAAACAAGTTATTAAATGTTTTTAGTAACTAATTTGTTGAATGGAAATAATACGTGAATCTCAATATAATATCAAATTTAAATGGGGAACTCCTAGTTTGTATTTAGACTATAAATGTTGGTAAATCAAACGGAGAAAATCCCATTCTAATTAAATAATTGTTTCCGCTTTAACCATTGCAGTTGAAAATTTTGTGTACCGAAAGCTTTCATAATATTTGAGGCGGACAATTCTGTCCTTTAGACATGTGTGACAACCCAAGATAACACTGATAACAAGATAACTTGCTAATAGTAATAATCAACGTCGGCATATTATCTTCGATACGCCGTGCGCAAAGATACGACTTTGCGCACGCTTTCTCAAAATTAGCTGCGTAAAATCGTACCTCCCGTAAGAAAAAGTTTTGTGCACAAATAGAATTTGTGCATAAATTTATGCATAATTAAAAAATCGTGCATAAATGCGTGCACGGTTTTCGCCTGTCACGCGAAAACCGTGCACGAATTTATGCACAACCATATGCACAATTTTTAAATTATGCACAAATTTTATTTATGTACAAAACTTGTGCATATTTTTTTCCTATGGGCTTGCACACGTTGTATCGAAAAATATAGTTCGATAGATGAGCGAGAAGGTGACTTTAGCCTCGTATGACCTTTTCGCACTCGCTTCACTCGTGCGCAAACGTCATACGGGGCTAAAAATCACATTCTCGCACTTGTATCGAAATGTACTATCAATGGACTTAACCACTGTTGTCATTTGTATACACAACAGTGTACAAATATCAATAGATTGTCCTTCAACTGACCTTTAAAATGCAAATTCAACTTCAATGACATGTTCAATAACTCAATAACTCTGTGTCTTATACCTCATCCTTTTTTTGAAAATTTGTTTATGCCATTTAGTTTTATTTATTTAACATGGAAACTCCTAGTTTAATTTAATTTAATTAAACGGATTTGGTCCTCTCAAAGTTTTTGGACATTGTACAAGCGAGTTATACATAGATACTGATTTTTACTAGGGTTATCAGAAATAACTAATAAGTTCCACATTTTTTAAAACAGAAGTGCAGGATCAGTGATCAGTGAAATGTACAACGACTGGTCGAGCGAAAGTAAACGTCTGGACTTCGAGGTGATGCCGAGGCACGTGAGACGTGCCTGCAATCTAACCAACTGGCTGATAGTGGCATACAACAGCATCATTGTGACTTACTCTCTGAATGCGATCTTGGCTTACACTTCCGGCATTCCCGAGAAACGAGTATACGTGATACCAGCGAAGTTTCCGTCAGCTTGCAAGCGTTCGCCACTCTTTGAGATCGTGTGCTTCTGTCAGTTCGCGGCAGCTTTCATGAGCATCAATGGGCATGTGATGGTCGAAGGCCTATTAGTTGCACTGGTAAGGGATAGTTATTTACTAATAAGCGTCAATCTTTTGGCATTGTGCATTGACTTTATCTGTATTTATGTTCCCATAATTTGATAGTTAGGAAGCTTTTTGGATGAATAATAAATATAGAAACCTTTGATATTAATTAATGTACGAAGTTCGTTGTCCTTCTTAAGCACAATTGTAGGTGTAGATATACAATGGATAAGATGTAAATCTATCCACAAAAATTCGCCATCTTCGTGAATTTTTTTTCTTCTAGCACTGTACGTTTCAGGTGTTGCATGCAGGCACTAAGGTCAACATAATGCAGAGGGAAATCCAGGAATTCTCCGAAATTTGTCGTAGTAGCGATTCGAGCAAAATCACGGTGGTTGCCGTCAGAGGATTTCTGAAGAAGCACCTGAATTACATCGATTTCGTCGAGAGGATTAAGGACATTTATGCTTACGTTTCGTTTTTCCACGTTTTTACCTTCACTCTGATGCACGTCATTGTTGGTTACATGTTCATTGATGTGAGGAACTCATTTTTTATCTATCTTTAATTTTATTCATCCTCGTATATCCTTTTGTTAGACGTTGGAAAAGGGAGAAAGATCGATTAGGTTATTCCTTTATGGACTATTCACAGTGAGAACTTTACTGAGTACTATGATACATTGCGTCGCAGGGGAATATCTCATGAACCAGGTAAGTTTTTCATTTTACGAGGTGGATATAAATTTTAGTTTGAAAAGTTTCGACACTTATATTCGCACCATCGTATCATATTGATCCTTTGTAACTAAATCGAATCATAGGGAAATTTCAGCGAAACCGGAGGTGGTCCATATTTCTACACGATCATAGTATTTTATGGAGTTCAGCTTAATTCTAATTGAAACGCTGTTGTAATAGTTTTAGTTGTCCAGGTTCAATATGGTACGATGATTTTTACAGGAGTTATAGATTTTAAAAAAATTAAAAAAATTTTCTATATCCTCATATCCAGAGTAATAAAATATTCAAAGACTTGTGCAACTGCAGATGGTATGAATTCCACTTGAAAGAAATGAAAGCAATGATGTTCATTATTATGAGGAGCCGCAGCCCAATGTGTCTCGTAACTGCAAAAGTCAATCGGCTCTCGTTAAATTACTTAACCTCTGTAAGTTCAACAGAAAATTGTTACATTGTTAATTGTTTAAAATTAAAAAACAATGTTTATTTACAGATTATTAGGACTTCATTTTCGTTTCTTTCGTTAGCCCGAGCTGTTCGATATAAAATTGATTAAAACTCGATATTAATTCGACGTATTAAATAATCGTATAAAGGGAGGCGGCTGCACTTTTTTATCAGATCGAATATAAACGACTGTCCAAAAGAGCCATTTTTGACGCGGTATACAATAAAATTATCTTTTACTTATCAGAATTACAATTTCAAAAATCAGGTAACTTTTTAATTTCTTCGATCAATGACTCTATATTATATCTATAACTCTTTTACTATAAATATTGTCAGTTTTCTAGATTTATGCTAAATTATCCAACAAAATTTTTCTCTTTGAATGAAGTACAATCAGAATAAATTAGTTAAAAAAAAAGTTTTATAATGGTTTTCGTGTAGATAAGGGATAGTCAGATAATAGCTAATTGAAAGCGCGCCTAGTGTTGAGACGAACCACACTATCTGTAATTGATAAGCAATTGATACCAATTATGAGTCACGGGAATTTACTTTAGTAGTGTTCGCTGCTCATTCTACAAATTCAACATCGACTGAGTAGTTCACAAAGCAGTATATCATTAACTCGCGCAAAAAATATTTTTGTTTATGTAAGACAATATTATCTATTAAAAAAATATCTCTGTTCTGTGGATATAGTTAAGTGTTAGTAATCGATCGGTAGTAACAACACTATTTACTAACTATTTGGCGATCTAAAACAAAGTACGTACATTTTTTACTATTATTTTTTGATTTTACAAATTAATTACGACTAAAAATAAGAAATAATTTAGATTGCTGCGCAATAAATTTATTGTGATACATATTTATTGAATTTCAGTTTTTCGTTGGTCGTTATCAGATTACGCGCAATTGATATAAGCGTTAGAGACATGGCTTCTCAATCCCCATCAACGAGCGTTGCAGATGATTCATTACCAGCCACCATCCAAACTTTGAAACTTACCAATTTGACTGAAATAGTCCCAATTGCCCAAACAGTTTTGCGTATTTTGCACGGGCTCAATGGGGTCAGCAATAAAATAACTCGGATGGTAAATCATAAATACTCAACGTTTTATGAAGATCCGCGCATTCAATTGATTGCTTCGTCGAATGTAAAAAAAATCGACACGTTTAGAAGGACATCCTTGAAAAAAATCAGAGACATCACGCAGGTAATTTGGGATGATTACGCTGACTTTTGCTCGTTGGCGGGTAATCTCGTCGTTGACTCAGCTCAGTATAACGCGGAAAATGCAGAACTCGTAAATCTTCAGAAATGCAGATGCATTCCGGATGCCGCGGATAAATGTTCGAAGAGAATTTCCACCCTACAGAATCGCATTGAAAAAAGTATTGTTAAATTTAACAACTTTACATCGGCATTCAAAAATCTTGCGGGTCACCTTCGTATTAACGCGATTACCTATTCCACGACTTGTAGAGACAGAAACGTAAAAGATTTATGCGATGGAAGCGTGAATCACAATCTATTGTCAATGAAATTTGACGAAATGATAGCAGATTGTTTGCGAAAAACTGATCGTAATGTAACTTCGCTAATGCAAATTCGTTTTTCTCCTTACTAAGAAGATCTTCATCGATATGTGCGCAAATGCCGGTCGTCTGAAGATTAAGCTTTCTTCATGCTCAGATTTTTAGTGGACAAATTGCTAGCATGCCAATCGAACATCGTTCAAGAGGACTTCCAATCGATCGGTTTTTCCAATCAGAGTTGGCGAAGGAATCTAGAAATTATTATTTAATTAAGAGAGTAATTAAGTAACAATTAAAAGAGTTTGAAAATCAAAAGTCCTGCATGCCAAGAAGAATGTGTATATGAAAAGTTCAATAGGGCAAGATATAGGAAAAATAGAATAAAAATATAAAAAAAATGTATATCCATATAACTTATTTATAATTTGTAACGTCAATGCCAATAAAACAATTCAATATCATTTATTTGATGTTCATTATTGATATCATTATGTTTTATATTTCGCTTATTGTGTGCACGTTTGAATAGAGGAAAACTTGCAGGAAACATTATATTATTTGAAAAAATATTTTTAAAAACATAATTGTTAATTAGAAAGAATATAAAGTTCTTTTTCTTTATTTTTCTTTTTTGTTATAGAACTTGTAAAAGCAAATACAGAATTTTGCACTAAATATTCGAAATAATTTTTCCGAGACCTGTGGCTTTAAAAATATTGTCTATTAGACCTTAGTATTTTGGCTTTCATCACATTATAAATATATTACGAAGACTAGTAAATTTCAAATTTCCGACGGGACACATTTCGCGCCTTTGCTGCAAAAACAAACGTATTTGAATTCCCGCCGCAGAGATTAGCATATTTCATCGCCCTGCCGCGAAAGCAACGGGCGGGATGTGCTATTATTCGTACGAAGGATATAAGAAATGTTCCTCAAAGTTTTGTAAGAATTCGAATCCCAAATCTTATGCCATCTCCCAGTTAGTCTTATAAATTAATCTTATAATATAGTTATTATACTTATAAAAAAATAAAAATAAAAAACACACGATATAGTTACTATTCGCAATGTTTGTTTTATAGTGTATAGTCTTTGTGTATATAGATCGATGAAGTGTGAGGCTTAGACGAGAATAGAACGCGCGGGATGAGAGAAGAAAATATTTTTCCCCGCACTTGCGGTTAACCGCTAGAGTAAAGAAATAAAGAAACGGGAAATTCGCGAAAAAAAAACTACGGGATCGCATGATCGGACAAAATTGTTCGCAGCAATTGATTTATTCATGAGCGTTGCAATACGAAATATTATTCGAAGAAACAACATCGTATTTATTAATGTCCCTTGGTTTGTACGTTCAGCCGAACGGAGGGATAAACTAAATGCCTGTAGCGTTTAATATTAAAAATGACAGACACGTGAAAACTATTCAGATGGAAACGAAAGTTTGTTGCAGTAGTTGGCAAACTGATGCAGCTACTTTTTAGAGCATTTCAAATGAAATTTTCAGGGAATTTAATTTAACTCATGGTTTAATTTATTTAAAAAAAAAGAAGTTTTTCCCCTTTTTTATCCAATACGCAGGCAACTTAGTTATTATCGAAAGGCACGAAAAAATTCTTGATAGTCAGTTGTCTACAAATCTTTAATAATTCAGAAGCAAAATAGATTCGAAATGACAGTTTTTTGCATCTGAAATTTCTTTCGTTAATGAAGAAAAGTTTTGTTTTGTTCAGTTTGCATATTTCAGAAACGAATGCCTTACTTTGAATTGCGAAGAACAGAAAACGTAAAAATATAGTTTGTATCACAAAAAAATAATTCAGATTCAACTTTCAAACAAGATATTATACGAAAGAAGAACTTTTATTTTTAAAATTAATTACACCCGCTTATAGAACTTCGTACTATCGCATAAAAAGGACTACCCGCGAATTCGAAGAAATCGCGTGGCAAGATAGCACTGAATTACTGGTAAATAACCAATGAGCTTGCGCCTCTGTGCCTCCTTGGTCGCGTGCTAATGTATGGATCCTTGGTTTTTGATAATTCAAGGCGCAATGCATCGTGACGAAATAGTTCGCTTTGGAGACGCTGCGCGTTGGTGTAAGAAAAAGCTCCCTCTTCGCCGATTGAATATTTTAGGTGCTCGCGTGCCGTATATTCAATGCTTCGTTCTTTTTTTTTGTTTGTATTGAGCCCAGTAGTTGTCCGGCTGGCATCGGGCATCGGTCTGTCTCTCCCGCAGAGTAGCTTTCATCTTCTTGATCTTTCGGCTTTATTTGATTGAAATTTTGATTGTACAGTGCTAATCGATGGGAAAGAATTAAGAGAACTAAGCAGTCAGTTTTAAATTTATTTTTTTCTATTTAAGGATTGATTGCACTGATTCTTGATATTTTTTTTATTTAAGGATTGATTGCAGTGATTCTTGATATTTTTTTCTATTCTTGATATTTTTTTTTATTTAAGGATTGATTGCAGTGATTCTTGATATTGAAGTGATTCTTTATATGAAAGTTTTTTAAGGAAAGTATGATAATTCGGCACGTAAAGATTGGTTTGAACATCATCGGCGCTTGGCCAAGATCATCGTCATCAAAGGTTCTGTTCGCAATGCTATTCTCTTTTGCATTCAGTTTGATCTTTCAGATTTCGAATTTGGTGATGGTGGCAACTGAGTTAGACCAATTGATGAACAACTTAGGTACAACAATGCCAGTGACGTCGGTAGTATTAAAACTGTCGGTATTTCGGTCGAAATTTCGGTAAGAAACGCATTAACTCTAAAATATTCTCTTCTTTTTATAAAATCAATGTAAAGCTAAACAAAATATTTCATTAGGTTCGTCAGATAGAATTTAGAAAAATAATCGACGATTGTATTGTGATCGCACATTTATGTTATTCTAAACTCTCTTTAAAAAAAATTCGAATTTTGCAACATCTTTGAGATTACAGTAGTTTCTTTAAATTATATTTGACAAACTTAACCGTATTTTTCATTCGAAAAGTAGCTTAAACAGTGGCACTTGAAATATTTCAAATCGTCGCTTCCAAATAAAAAGGTACTACCACAGTTTCATCGGAATCAAAAAAAGCTACGCGTGAGTTGGTACCTTTTCCAACCGAGTTCTGAGTCAGTTCCTTCTCCAACCGGGTTCCGGGTTAGTACCTTTTCCAACCGCGTTCTGGGTAGGTACCTTCTCCAACCAGGTTCCGAAGTTGGTACCTTTCCCAAGAACATTCCTAGTTCGCCTTCTTCAACTGAATTCTGAGTTAGTACCTTATTACTCGGGAGCGACGAAATATTAAACATTCCGAAGACTTTCAAACTTTCTTATCCTTATGATTAAACCAAAATCATTCAATTAAAAACCAAAAATTTTTCAGGAAAATGACTAAATTCATATATTTTATTGTATTAGAAGCGTAAAAGTTGTTATAGGAGAGATGCTTCGAGACTGGAAGTGCGAGAGAGGCCTGGAGCGCGAGGTGATGATGAAAAACACCAGGATAGCCTTTTACTTGTCCAACGTAATAGCGGCATGCTACAACGGCCTGATACTGACGTATCTCACGATAGCAGTCATGTCGTACACCGCCGAGGACGTCAACGATAGGCAGTTCGTCATGCTGGCGGACTTTCCGATTAAGGAATCCAAACGCTCGCCAATATTCGAGATTCTGTGCCTTTTGCAGTTTGCCGTCGCCTTCTTCACGGCGAATGGACATGCGGTGATGGAAGGACTGCTCACTGCCTCGGTGCGTTGGTGCTTTTTCGTGGACTGACTTCGATTAAATTTAAAATTAAATTTAATTGTCGACTAGTTTTTCAGGTTTTGCACTCGAGCACCAAGGCGTTCTTAGTTTGTCAAGAGATATCGAGGTTCTCCGAAGTGTGCCAGACGGACGGCGAGTGCAGGAAGCGTGTGCTAAAAGCCAAGGAGAAGCTCATCACCAAACATTTGAATTTCATTAACTTCACTGAATGTATTCAGGACATCTTCTCTTACGTCTCGTTCTTCCACTTGTTCTTGATGACCTTGATCAACTGCATAGTTGGATACATGTTGATAAATGTAATCTATAGATTTACCATCTACTATTGGATCTAATAATAATATTATTGATGACTATAATTCTGCTTCTGCACAGTTATCTAGTGTAAATAGGGATAATATGTTTACCTTGCTGTTGTGCATAGCGTACATGTTTACTGCTCTGTCGGCTGTCGCGTCTTACTGCATTGCTGGTGAATTTTTAGCATCGCAGGTTTGTCACACTTGTCACGTTTTACAATTACCGAGATAAGTGAAAATTAAATATTTTTAGGGAATGCGAATTTTTAACAAGTTGTACGACATTCCCTGGTACAAGTTTAAGCATGCGGATATTAGGATCTTGACTTTTATGGTAATGAGAAGTAGACAACCTGTGACTATCACAGCTGGAAGTTTTGGCAACCTTTCACTTGTTTATTTTACATACGTAAATATGTGCTTAAGTTTGGATTTATTCTTTTACCTTGAATAATTCGATCCGTCCCTAAAGTTATTTTTCATTATAGATCATTAAAACGTCAGCTTCTTATTTATCATTAGTAAGGGCTGCTAGTAAATAATGATGAACGCTGTTGTACAGTTTTAGTTTATTTTACAGAAAAAAGTCAACAATGGAAATAATTAAAAGTATCGTAGCTTTTTTAACAAATGCATTTTCTACCCTTGTTAATGAATTGTAAGTTTGCATCTGCTTATTATCCTTTGATGTACTTCGCCACACATCACATTTTCCAGTAGAAAGTCCAGTATTGGAATGAGTGATTATCTATGTAACAGTGATTAGCTATGTGTATATTGAAAACTTCATATGGATCCTATGGTTAGAGACGGTCAAAAAGAAGTGGGAAAGACGGCGAATTTGTTCAATGATCATCCCTGCAAGAGGAAAGGACCTTGCCACACTCCTGTCTTTTAAGATGTACGCGGAGAATCATGTTATGTTCTTAGCAATTACCTCAAAAAGGATATTGTAAGTCTCGAAATTCTCAAGCACTTCTTTGCAAACCTTTGCAAAATCTTAGACTCTATTTTGTATGTGACTGATTCCTTCTGATCAAAAAGTAATGTCCATTGCTGCATCAGAGTTCTCATCATTGGTTAGATTTAGATGTCAAATAATGAAGTTCCTCCACTTTGATCGAAGACTCGCCATGCCATTTAGTCCTAGCAGCTAGTTCTGCTACCATGGACTGGTTGGGGCGGTCAAGTATTGGCGGTTGCGTCTGTCAGGCGCCACTAAGCCTGGTGCAGTCTATGACTTAGCATTTATATTCCTAGTCTACTCAAAATAGTCTTTGCAAGAGTCACCTGGTGGTTCATCTGGATTCTGAAAAGCCCATTCAAAGCTGATTCTAAATTATCGTATATTTTAATTGGATTCTGAGTTAATACCTTTTACTCAGAAGCGACAAAATACTCTCTTCTTTGATGAGTTATAACTTAAGGGAAGAATAACGTAATACCAACTATTAGTTGTTGTCGATATGTACACACTGTAGTGTATTGGCACTACTGTGCATTGTATTGCACGTTCCAGTGACTCATATCTGAGTCTCAATTCGTAGAATTAATCATTTGGTTGACAACAAAAAAAATCACCTAAAGGATCGACAAAGTTGTTACATGCACGAGCATGTAGTTTTCCTATTCATCAGAGCACCGGTAGATTGATAAAAATGAACTTTTGCTAAAATTAAACTTTTAGTTGGTAGTAGTTTATTTTCCAGATTATCAACTGATCACTGAAAACTTTTATTATTTACATATTATTATAAGATAATCTCACACCTTTTCTATTTTCAGAAGTATTCACGTTATCATACTCTAACCAATTTCACCAATTTTCATTTAACCAATTTCACAGCTGTTGTCAAAATGGAGAAGATTCTAGTAATGAAAGTTTCAACAGTGCAAGAGTATTGATTCCCTTCTCTTGCAAGAAGGTGAATAAGAACAAAGGAAGAATTGTACAAACTACAAGAAACTACTGTACGTAGCAATCTGCATATATCGCGAGGCCAGCACTGAATCGCTGCTGAATAACGAATAAACTACGTATCTGAGCGTCTTCGATCGCGCGTCTCAGTATTTTGATAATTCAAGGCGTGCAACATACTATTTGCATCACTAAAGTTTTGTATATCTCCGCGAGGACAAATGTCTCGTCGTCGCTAATTGAATATTTTAGACTCTTACATGGTGTCCCCTCCACGATTCATAGTTTTCGCATTGAGTGTAGTATCTATTCGACTAGCATTGCACATTGGTCGGTGCTGGCTTGCAGTTTTCCTTTTACTTAATCTTCCATTTTTGTTTGATTGCAATTGTCGCAAACATTATAACAAATAAGAAACAAAAGTAAAACGAACTATTAAGATAAAATATCAAGAAAACTTTCAGGCAAATCTAAATTGATTTTATTGTCGAATAGGTGTGGTATTACAAATTTGAATTAAAAAATATGATCATTTGGCACTTAAAGATGTGGCTGAAGATCATTGGCGTTTGGTCAGGCACAAGGCCGTCAATGATTGTGTTCATAATGATAGGTTCTTTAGCTTTAAGTTTAGTATTTCAGATTATGAACTTAAAGATGGTGATAAATGAGTTAGATTTATTGATGACCAACTTGAATGCATCGGCACCCGTCACGTGTGCAATATTTAAACTTGCAGTATTTCAATCAAAATTTCGGTAAGAAAAGTTAATACTTTCGAATCATTGCTTCTGAATACACAGGTATTAACTCAGAAATCGGTTGAAAAATGCTTTACAAAAATGGATGCTGATGTTTTGTTCCACATTATTTACATTATTTCATGCAATGCTACTTTAATCTGATTCAAAAGAATTATATCTCGCTGCTTTTTGTACACACTTCTAAATAATGGTCGTTGGAAGTCTTGGAACAGTCCAACCCCATTTTATGTTAGACGTTTAAGTCTATTCCATCTAATTCTGAGTTAACGCCTGGGGCTCTATTCTGAAAAATTTTAAAACGATAAACGTAGTTACAATTTTTCACCGTGATAAACTAAAATTTTTGCTATGTTTTTGAAAAGACTAGTATTTTTTTAGTTGATATTTTATCCCGATAATTTAAATCATGTATCTAGTGTGCTAAAAAATTCTGCGATAAATTGTTTTATCACCGTAGTAAAAATTGTATCTATGGGTTGATAAAAAATCAGCCATACGATATATTTTGATAAACGGTTTATGGTGGAAATTGAACTCATTTAATTTATTTTACCGAGATATAATATATTACGTACCAAGGTCGGGAAGTAGGTCTTTACATTCGCGTGTAGGTTAAAATACGCGAATGTGAGGTCCTATCTTGCCGGCCTAAGTGTGTATACTATTTTTCATCATGCACCAGTCGAAATTACGACAAAATTATGCGCGTTTTGCAGTTGGGAAGTTGCACGTTACAGGTTAGACGTATTTTCATTACATTCATGCGCAAATACGAGTGTGCATCCTAGACTGCTTTTTGGCCTACTGCGCATCGATATGCGCTTTATTGCGCAGAAAATACGTGTGGATTTAATGGGCAACTTCCCGATCGCAAGACGCGCATGTTTTGGCGTGATTTCGGCCGGGGTACGATGTAAAAACGTTTTATCACAAGATTATACTGTACGTTGAAAATAGTTACGACAAAAATACTAGCCTTTTAAAAAACATCACATTATTTTAGTGGAAAAATCTACATCCCCGGTGATAAACTGTGTTTATTTTATTTCAGAATAAGGCCCCTGTTTACTCGGAAGTGAAGAAAATACTCTCTTCTTGACATCCCTTCTCTCCTAAACCCAATTATTTTTATAACAAATATTAATGGACTTACTTCTCATAAGAATCAGCTTATTTACTGATCGAGGTAATGAAAACTATTGTACAAATAATAATAATCTGGAACAAATTCATATTTTTAGAAGTATACGTGTCGTCCTGAGGGAGTTGCGTCAAGACTGGAATTGCAAAAATGATCTGGAACGCGAGGTGATGCTGAAAAACTACAAAATAACTTTTTACTTGTGCAATGCAGTGGTAATTGCATACCACCTTTTGTTAATGGTATATCTGATAGCAACATTTGTGTCATACACCGCTGAGGACATCAACAATCGGCAGTTTTTCCTCCAGGCAGACTTTCCGATAGAGGGATCCAAGCGTTCGCCGATATTCGAGCTACTTTGTCTATTTCAACTTCCCGTATTCGTGTTCTCCATCAGCGCGCATGCAATTATTGAACAACTGCTAATTGCCTTGGTGGGTTTGTAGTTTTTTTATTAAATCAACTTATTCGAACGAATTTAATTATTAGGTATTTGCGCAGGTTTTTCACTCAAATACCAAGGCTTTCGCCGTATGTCAAGAGATATTGAGGTTCTCTGAGATTTGTCAGTCTGATGGCGAGTGCAGAGAGCGAGTGCTAAGAGCCAAGGATGAACTTATGGCTAAACATTTGAATTTCATTACTTTTACTGACTGCATACAGGACATCTATACTTATGTCTCATTTTTCCATGTGTACTTAATGACTTTAATCAACTGCTCGATAGCGTACACGCTGATGACGTTGATAAGCGTAATTTCCGCTTTATTTGTTATTGAAACAATGATGGGGTGGATTTTTGCGAACGATTTGTAATGACAATTAATTTTTTTATTGGCCATCCTGTCGGTAGTATTTTACAAACTGTCTAATTCCGGATTTTATAAATTTTTATATTCTCTGACCGTAAATAGAGGCCTCTATTCCATTCCATTTTCCAGGTCTTCTTATGTTTGGAAGTAAAGACTTGAAATGAAAATGTTGAACGCAAAAGTTATTCGTGATTTAATGGGATAAATTTGATGATAACCTGAAAAATTGACATTAACCTTGATTTGCATGGGCATTTGAAGCTCATCTTAAGTTTTTTTTAATTACAACCCATAGTTTTTAATCTGGATTCCATCATAACACAACATTTTCCATTGGGATATGTTGCTATATTGGTTAGTTAATGACTTCCAAAAATTAAATAACATTGACTTGCAGCTTCCACGTTACATGTCTGCTTATCTACAATAATAAATCCCATTTCTGTCTAACCTGTAAATGACCTCTGAAGGTCATTTAATCCATGACATGATTATATTGGGACGTAGCATTTGGTTGCTTTTGGAATCTGGGGTAAAAAATGGAGGTTCCCATTACAAAAGCAGATTTGACCTTCAAAATAACTTGAATATGACCTCTAAGATCAAGATCAAGGTCACCAATCTTCGGATAGCAACAATTATAAACAAGCAATTTCCTAAAAAATTCGATTTGGCAATCTATTTCAATCAAAATGTTATTTGATCTCTAAATTATCATTAAAAGTTATTTTAACCCTCGAGATGGGTTCATATCCGAATGTAAAATTTTACGCTTTTGCAAAACCGAGGGACCCAGCTAGGAATTCTTTTCGAAAATCCTAAGGTGATCTTCAAGAGTTTGAAAAGCAAGGTCAAATTTAAGGTCAACATCATATTCATCCTACAAAATCAAACAATGGATGCATTGGACATTGTAACACTGTACTTTTGGGCCTCTACACAACTTTGCCCTTTTCAGTGCTCCGTGGTCCCCAGGGGAGATTTTGCGATCTCAACCCCGGCAGTGTTCTGCCACGGGTTACAACAATCTCTGTATAATTCTTTTCTCTCTCTCTCTCTAGTCGATACTCTTTCTCACTCTCGCTCGTCACCACTATTACTACTTATACTCATACACGCCACGGCTCTACTCTTACTCAAGGTCGCGCGTACCCGGGACCGAAGTCTGGCACGGAAATTGCCACCGGGACTGCGGCGAATACACAAATCTTTGGCGGCACGCTGACGCGCCGCCGGGCACCACTAACCACTCCTCTAATCTAACCTCTCTCTTCCTATTCCCGGGGAGCGCGGCCGTGGAGATGACTCTCCACGCGGCGCACTCACCCAATTCACCCACCTATTTGTTACCACTAACTTCGAGCGTGGCCGGGGATAAACTCCACGTCGCCGGCGGGTTGCGCGTGGGACGGAGTATCTTCACCGGCTCTTGCGGATATCCGCGGGATCGCGGAGACGTACCTCTACGCGACCCTCCGCAGACTCACGCTCACGCAATTGTTCGGTCCGCGCGTTGCACGCGCGCGGCTCCCCGAAACGCAGGGACGCGGAGGTGTCTCCTCGACGCGTCTACCCGCTCACTGCACGGCGCCGTCAGGCGAACGGCGGAGGTTATTCTCCACGCCATCTCAGCCCAATCACTTCGCGGCGCTATCACCTTGACGGCGGAGATCTCCCTCTCGACGCCGTCTCGAGCAAATACTCACTCCCGCTCTTTGACGCTGGCTTGTTGAGCTGCTGGGCGATGCGGCGAGGACTCGGCGTCGTCGCGGCGTCTCCGGGAACGCGATCAGGGTTGGCTCGCTGCGAGGCGGGAGCTCGGCAAGTCGGCTGTCTCCTTGCAGCCGCTCCAGCCAAGCTCGACTTCCTTCCTCGGCGTGGCTGCTCGGCGTCGTCGCTTATCTGCGCCGTCGCCTCCTCAGCGTCCTCTCGGCTTCGTTGCTCTGCTCCGCTGCCTCCTCACGGCGGGCTCGCCGGAGTTCTGCGTCCTTCCTCCAGCTGATTTGCACGGAGGTGCTCCTCTAAGGGCCGGCCGGCGGTAACTGACGCGCCGAGCGCGCGTCTTCTCGCGGCCGGAGCGCCGCGGGCCGCCGCGGCCAATCAGCGAGCGCCAACGCTCTAGCTGTGGGCGCGCGGGGCCCAGAGCTATCCCACACCTATTCGGTACTCCGGTCGCGCTCTTAGCCTGGCCCTAAACCCCCACTTCCTTAATCTACTCCATCTCTCTATTACGTGCTTCGCCGGAAAAATTCCACGGCGCGCGCGCTTCTCTCTCCACTTCTCGATACACTACACCTCTCTCTCTCTCTCTCTCTCTCTCTCTCTCTCTCTCTCTCTCTCTCTCTCACACCAAATCATTTTCAACATCCTGTATATCAAAAACTAAAACCAATATTTTTTATCTGTGTGTTACTTCCTCTATCCGAAAACAATAATATTAATTACTGTTAATTTTGCGCAGTTTTCAGGTGTTAATCGAGATAATTTTTCTACCTTCATCATCTGTATAGTGTATACCGTTGGTCTTTTGCTGGCTGTTGCATCATACTGCATTGCTGGTGAATTTTTAACAACGCAGGTTCGATATATCATTTATTTTTGAAATTACAAAAGACAAATCTGATAATAACATTTTTTTAGAGTACCCGGATTTTTAATCAATTTTGTGACGTACCATGGTATAATTTTAAATGCGTGGATATTAGGATACTAGTTTTTATGACAATGAGAAGTTCCAAACCTGCATTTCTTCCAGTTGGAACCTTTGGCATCCTTTCACATGATTATTTTACATCCGTAAATAAAAGTTTGTTGATATCAGTACATTTTTATAAATATCCTTAAAATAATACAATTCTCATGATAGATTATCAAAGCAACGGCATCATATTTATCATTTATAAGGGCTAGTCATGCTAATTAGTAATAGATTGTAGCTATATTTTACTAGATTATATTAGGGACCAAATCAGGAAGTGAGTAATGAATTTTTTAATAAATTTTTACACATGTAATTACATTATATTGTCTTTAATAATTATTAGTCGATCATAGAAAATAAATTAACTCACAACTCGTGAAAGTAGAACATCACTGTGATGAGTTGTTATCCTTTGAAACGGTGAACAACTTTCAAATCTTTTCAAAAGATGTCGCCAGTCATACTTCTTCAGTGGATGCTGGAATCCTGAAAATGTTCACAAATGTTAAATTTAAATTCTTAATATATCATGCAAACTGGAATTTGTAAATTAGGAAATGCAGTTATTTAGTTACAATTAAAATTATAGTTTTATAATATAATGAGTATATAAAGAATATTTTATCATATAACAAATTAGCATTTAATAAATGTTTTTTATTTAAAATTTGGTATGCTGCAGGGTGATAGTTTCACTGTTCACGAGGAACTATAATTCAAGGTACTGAGCTGCTTTTTCTTAACTTGAAGTAAGTACGTAACAATAACGTCGAATTACCTGTTGAGCTTCCTACTTTCCAGTTTTAAAAAATCTACTATCGTCAATTAACATCGTCCTCGCACTGTATCATTACCTGATGGTTTTTCGAAATTTTTACCAGAGTCAAAATACAAGTACAAGGAATTAAAATTGATAAATAAATAAATACATATTTTTCAATCATTAAAAAATTACGTTTGCACTCTTTTGAATTATACCTTTAAGGGGAAGTTTGTCCGAATGTCTGCAATAGTTTTCAAGAAAAAAATGATTGAAGTTATGCTTGTTTTTTAGGTATTCATAGTAGCCCATTAAAACAATGCATTAAATACCCTTAAATAAATTTAATTATTTTAGAACGTGCTGATTTTCTTCTGTTTACAATATTTTTATCCGATTTTTTGGATGACGTTGCCATTTACGAAGATACGTTCTAAATGAATTAAATTTGGCAAGTGCACATGATCTCTAAATAAATTTCAAGCGTTCAAAAAATCTCAAGTGATTTTCGAAATAAAGAGATTGGTCGAGCCACCAGGGTCTCAAAAATGAACCGACTCTCTAACACCGCCAGGAGTCTCACGATAATGGTCTCGGCAGTATGGCCAGTTAAAAATCAACAGCCCAGCAGGTCCGCCCGTGGGGGGTTCCACTCGATCAGTCAAGGGGTCGTTTCACGAAAAAAAGGAACGAGGAAAGAAATAAAGAGGGAAGTCCAAAGTCGCTGACTGCGCGCGTCTTTGAAGAGTAACGAGGAAGCTCATCCTTGCAGAATAAAGAAAGCTCCTTTCGCTCCCCCTGAACCACGGCTGCATCTTTGGACTTTCCTCCAGATATAGAGGCGGGAGGATCTAATGGGCGCTGGTGAAAATGAAGCGATCGTCGCCCTGCATATTTGAAGAAGAATTACAGCTAATCCAAGTGTATAAGTAAATCTCGTCCCTAACACGACGTAAAAGTTTATTAGTTGGAGCTCGATAAAAGCAGTTTGATTGGAATAACGACGTTGCTTCGATAAGGTAAAATGCGACTTGCGATGGACGTCGCTAACGCCGGCCATAAACGTTTATAGCCACGCGGAAGTGTAAACCCCAAAATCTCTTATCGAATTTTCATCGAAACGCATTCGCGGTCCAAATTGCGTTCCGTTCACCCCTCGAGGCTTCCCTTGCGGAGAGGGGCTTTCACCCCGGCGTCTGCGCTCCTTTCTTCCCTCTCTCTTCGGTCTCGTCCCTTAACCCTCGGGTCTGCCCGGCGAGTATCGACCGGCACGTCCTTGAACCTGACTCTCGCCCGGGCGAGTACCCCCTGCGTGCACCCCCGACCGAGCCCAACAGCTCTCCCCCCTTCTTTTGCCTCGTCTGGTCCGCCGAAAAGCGGCGAGAGCGAATCGACTGCGCGCGCAGTTCGACGACCCCTCGAGCGCATACCCCCCGAGCTCTTTCGGCGATTACATCGCTTTAGCGCTGGATACGGTTGATGGCCTAGACGATGGAACACCGGCTTGCGGGTGCTGGCTGCTCGGGAGGTCTTCCGCATGGAGCGACTGCTCGCTGCTTCCTGGTACTTTTTGTTCTTTTACTTTCACATTCTGGAAATGTGTTTAGGGATTTTTTTTAAATGTTAATGGAATGCGTGAGGCTGTCTTAGCAATTATTTAAGCACTACATATGGTAGCCTTCTGCTATAGAATGTACTCTTTGTTCGTGAAGCAAATTACTTTTTGCAGTTTAAGAAATCTGTACAATGCAAGATGCATTCTGAATTTGTATTTGCCAGAATAAAATTCGACGAATAAGTATGCAAAGGAGCTAATGGGCTCTTTTCTTTTACTATCGATCATGAGGATATATGTAGGTATATGTAAGGATGCCATATAACTTTTTCAACAAGGCGATGTTGGCCACCTTTTCGAAGCATCTGACTTTGAATTAATTTAAAAGTGAATTCAGAGCATAAGGCTCGTTGTTAATACACCAGTTGTCAAAAGTTTGAAAGTTGAATGGGTAAAAAATTCGGTCAAATGTGCTAAAACGAGCCCTAAGATGGTAACATGTTGCTGCTAATGTAGTCATAGGTTCACCATAAGTTCTGACAAGGCAGGAGATTCATCTCTTACTTAATAAGAAGGTACTTTGGAGTACATATTACTATCAGCTTCTTGCTGAAGGTGAATTTACTTTATCGTCTTTATACACCTCACAAAATCAACCGTAATCTTTTAATGTCAGTTTGAGTTCAGATTATACAACCATTTTTAAAGGAGATTCTACGAATTCAGAGTTTTCAGCATATTACAATGGAGATGTGTGATTGAGAATAAAGAATATAAGTAAAAACGTTAGCAGAAAGAGAAGCAAAATGTTTGTGTACAATTAATCCTGGTACCTGCTAAATACAAAGATTAAGAGAAACCTAAGTTTAGGAATCAAATGTGCCGAAAATTTTAAGCGTTAGATCCTAATACTTTAATTTTCTTCATATTTTGGCATAAGAAAACCGTACTCAAAGTTGCAACAAAATCCGTTATCCGGAAATGTGTGATACACTCCTAGTAAATAGAGCTATTGTACAAAAACGTTTTAGATAATGTCCACCATTCTGATGAATCTGAAAATCGATCAATTAAAGCTTACTAAGAGAACCAAATTTTTAATGAACGTAATTTTGTAGCAAATGTGATTATCCCATTTGAAAAGAAAGCATTAAACACAATCGTTCAGCTCGTTATTCGGTGTTTCAATAAATTTAATGATTCTCCTCGCCTCCCCCTCCCTTGCATTTCCATTAGCATCTGTTAATCGGTTGACCCGATAATCTGCGCATTGAAATGGTTGCTCTTTGTTTCGGCGCATTCAATTAAAAATCTTTACGATCGCGCGCACATAATAACGGCGGCGCAGCAACGGGAAACTAATTAAAGCGCAGTAATTCGGGTGAAATTGTTTTAGCCGGCGCGCAGTTGACGGAGGCCGCGTGTACTTAACTCTCGAGGTATAAATTCGAGGGGCACCCCGAGATTGTTTCTCGAGGCGACGTCGGCAATAACGCCGACAAACAGAGTGAATCGTAAAGTATTGTAAAATGCAGACGCAACCCCTTCCATTAGAGTTTAATTGCACCGGCGTAGCGCGCCTCTCTTCCGCACGCTTTTCTCGATTTTCTGCTCGGCTACGCCCCCATTGCGTCGATGCGCGGGGATGCCGTGGGAGCATCGCGGTCCCGGGAAATAGCGAGTTAAACTCAAGGCCGAGTATCGTGGATGATGGGCGAAGCCTTAAAGAGAGCACAAACTCGTTAATTGTTCTGGTCTTGGCCTGGTGCAGAACTTATAAAGGCAATATCGTCTTTAGTCGAGGGAATTATCTTTCTTTCTTCTAAAATTTTCATTAGGTTAAATTATACGCCCTTTCGTCAAACAGTCGTACAAGAAATCCAAAAATGGTTCAATAAACTCCTTGTCAAAGAATTTCAGTAGAAAATGTCACCGTGGAAAAGCGTGTCTTTACAGCTAAAAAGGAAAATCCTACAATCCTTGTCAATTTTCAATTTCACCTTACGGAGCGTTCTCTCTCATTCTCTCACTCTTATTCTCTCTCTCATTCTCCCACTCTCATTCGCTCCCACTCTCTCTCTCTTTCATTCTCTCTCTCATTTTCTCGCTCTTTCTCTCACTGTCATTCTCTCTCTCATTTTCTCGCTCTTTCTCTCACTGTCATTTTCTCTCTCTTTCACTCACTCTCATTCTCTCATTCTCTGACTTTTATTCTCTCTCTCATTCTCATTCTCTCTATCCCTCTCTCTCCCTCTCATTCTCTCTTTCTCAATATCTCTCGTTTTCTCTCTCTCTCTCTCTCTCTCTCTCTCTCTCTCTCTCTCTCTCTATCCCTCTCTCTTTCACTCTCATTCTCTCTTTCTCCACATCTCTCTCATTTTCTCTCGCTCTCTCTCCGTCACACTCCTTGTCTCGTTTTCTTTCACTCACTCTCTGTCACTCTCTCTCTCTCTCTCTCTCTCTCTCTCTCTCACACACACACACACACACACACTATCTAAAAGTAGCACCGTGCTGAACAAAGGATTACCACGATTCGACTAGATATATATACGTTCGGGGCTGTCGACGCGGAACATTGGGGCGCCGCAGTCTTTGTCCACGGGGCTGGGCGGCGTTGCTCCGTAAATTTGCTCGCGACAAACGGACGGGGAGCAGCAACGAACGGTTTTCGCACGACGGCGCAGGGCTAAGCAATGCAGAAAGACCGTGGCGCCGTTGACACTTTCAGCCGAGCGAACTTTTCTATCCACCGGCAGAGATTAAATAACGGACGTTGCGCAGGCGGATTTGCGTTGAAAAGTTGGAGGGCAAATCCAATGTAATCTTATTACTGGTCTGCACCTAATTGCCAATTGCTCGGGAAAGTTTTGAATGTTTAAAATTTTAAAAATTTTGTAAACATTTCAATTGTAGATGATGGTACAATGGATTTTAAGAATACGTTTTTTGTTCAATTATTTTGTGTTTAGTTTATTAAGATTTCAACATAAACGGTGATCTAAAAGGTCGGGATATTGTTATAAAAGCATTTTACATAAAAAATACTTCAGACAAAAGTTGTAAGGGCAAAAAAGATGTCATTTTAGATGACCTTCAATTAACCTTGCATTTTTAGCACAACTGAAGGTCTAATTGTTTTTTTAAACGCCTATTTTTATCTTCAGATTATCAAAGAAATTTTAAAATATGTGACTTTCTATTTAAAAATGCAAGTTCACCTTCAATTGATTATAAAATGAAGGTCAAGGATAAATTCAAGCTCAATGAAGGATACATCTTTTTTTAAAAACCCTTTTTTTCGAAGTTACAAAGGTGATCCGGTCTTTTTGGATCACATTTTATCAGTAAAACGTAAATACGTGACTTATCAACTCTTGTTTCAGACATAATTCAAACGGTCCGCTCCTTATTGCAATTAAGTAATCATCAATCGCAATAAGTATTGTAACTAAAACTTTGATATTCGCTCTTGTAAACAATCAAGGATCCTTTCAATGATATTTTTAAATAAATCTTTATCATTATTGTCGTCTCCTTACCCAAAAAAGTACCTGCAGTAAATTCAGCAAAATTGTGCAGAAATATACAGAACTTCTTGTAGACATTTCTACGAGCACCGCGAATGTCCGTGGTAATTTCTGCAAAACTTCCCGCACAATTCTGCATCATGACGACGTCAAGTCTTCACCTTCGGGTCTGGAGGCAAAATAGTGACAATGAAGCTCAAGATACACGCTATGGGCGATACAGCCAGAACGGAAACTCAAGAACATAGCCGTCGCAGTGACAAATGGAGCGGGAACTGAAAGGCCGCGTAGAGTCCGTCGAATTGAATCTAACGAGGCGGTAAAGCGGGGACGCTCAAAGACGCGGTCGCCAGGAAGCCAGGAAGCCGATCGGTATCTCGGAAACGGCCCCCCTTGGATCCTTTGTCGCCGCACCGGGTTATTAAGCGAGGAGACGCCGGTGGCACGGTATGTTATTGACTGCGCCGCGCTCGCGCTGGAGGGGCGGCCAAAGGAATTCCTCCCGTTTCACAAAGACAAATTTTGCAAGAGAGTGTCTCTTGGCCCCGGTTGCAGAGACGGTAATCGCGCCATTGTTTGCACCGCGGCGTCAGTTACCCGGCTCCTCGCGACGCTGACATCGATTCAAGATCGATCGCTTCGCTGCGTCTGATGAGATTTCACCCCGGCAGGCGTAAACGGGACTCGCAGACGACGAGAACACGCTCAGTTAATTAGAAATTGATCGTATCGTATTTTATTGTTAATTTGGATGTATACCGATTATTTGGTGTGGTAGTTAACGCCACTGGATTACCCTATTTCATTTTATATTGACAGTTAAGAAGTAAGATGATTTTCTTGAAGAATGATGTTTGTTCATTTTTAAATTAAAGTTTCTAAATGAGCAATCACGAATAAAAAGTCTTTATTTATATCTAAATATCGCTTTTTATTTTTCAATGTACGTGTGGTTTTTATTGTAAAGATGATTCTAAATGTTTATTGGAAATATTACAAAGCTTTTGAATTACATCTTACTGCATCAATTTTGGGTAAATTTTATTATGAAACTGTAAAGAAAATTTATATTTGTACGTATACATTAAATGTTTAACATTTTGAAGAATAATATTGCTCCTAAACTTACAGACTTATATGTGAGAACGAGCTATAAATAAAAAGAAGGTAAGCGATTTACTCGAAATTTTTTATTTTTTGCGAGAAATATTTTCAGCACGCTCACTGATCTTTTTTTATTTTCATTATAGTAACCTAAAAGTCGCCTTAATCGTAACAGTTTCTTAGAAGCAGAAAAATAAGAAAATAACTACTCATCCAGGATACCATAAGCCCTTATTTTTCTTTCCTTCGTAAACGTGGGTGAGTTATATTTATCTATGTTTTTATTTAACACAGTGGATTTCAGTACACTCTGATTGACCAAATGTATCTGAAAAAAAGGAATTCTTCAAGCAAAGGATTTATATCAGAATGACTTTCTTAATCCGTTTTTGCTGCAGTCGTTTAATCGTCGTGGAAATAAAGAGAAAAGTAAAAAAGTTAACGACCCGTAAGCAGTAACGTATAGTGTCATAAAAAGTCTGTTAAACAGATAATAGAAGGTGCACTAAATAAATAAGGTCAGTGTATATAATAAGCTTTTCATTAATACGTAGTGTGTGCCATTGATTCATACCATTAATTATATACCCAATCTTCGTTCGAATACTATCGCGTAATAATCTAATTTATCAGGCGCATTCGCGACACGGTTATTGTGACCGAAAAAGCGTGAAACTGCTGCTCATTATTTACCATCTTACCGGGTGATTATCGCGCGCTAATCTCTTAGAGATTTATTGGAAAATTTCGGATCAGAATTATCAGCGATCGTTATCCATACTGCAATCCATATAACCAAAGTCATTTTCATCGATCATCGTTCCCTAAGTGGCCTAATCCAATGGCAACGCTTGTTGCAGTTACATCAGATATAAAAAGTACTTTTTGGGATTACTGATTATTTCTCCAGAAAGCATTGTATGCAGCCGATTTTTTAAAAATTAACTTTGACAGAACACAATGATTTTCTTACTTAAATTGAGAGTTATTTAAAAAAAGGATTTTGCAGAAAATATTTAAGGTCATATGAAGGTCAACTTTTTGTAAAATCGAAATTTCTATTTTTGACTTCAGATTTTTAATAAGTTTAATTTTAATCGGAAAATTTCATTTTCGTATGCGAATGCATGTTAGCTCCCGCATTTGATTTCACAACTTTATTGCACTATACATAAAATAGGGGTGTTTTCGTGACTTTTTTGACCTTCTTGGCATAGATTTTGACCCATTAATTTTTCACCTTTTATATGAATACACCAATTTCTGCTCTTAATATTCTGATGCAAACATTAGAGATTTTTATTAAAGTAACACAATTAGACCTTCGAGTGATCTTAAATTAAACTGAAGGTCATCTGATGGGCGTCACCGTATGTCTACAACATCGATTTATTACTTGCTTTAAAGAAAAGATAAGTTATAAGATTCAGTGCGAGCTCACGAATTGATTATAAGCCTTAATAAGCCCCGAACTAATCAGTGAATTAATGAAAAGCGATGCGTCACTTACCTATACAGGGACAGTGATTAAAGCGAGAGTAGAGCGAGCGTCGGAGGAGCGATCGCGTCACCGTCGCTCTGGGGAATCGAGGGAAGCGGCGGCCTCGCGCGGGCCACGCGTGTCGCGAAACGTCGCCCGGGGCGATTTGTTCGCGGTAACAAACGAGCGAATCCCGAGCGGATTACGGGCCTCGGCCCCGGAGAAATTGAAACGCGGCGCGCTAAGTTGAAAGAATCGTCCGCGAAGCCGACGGTAATTATGCCGGGGCGTGCGTCGAAGACTCAAAGTTAGTTTAACGGGGATTTGATCAAATGCCGGATTCGAGGGGGTGGCTCGGCAGTTGGAAATCAATAGCACCCCGGTTTCTGCTTGCTCGCTCGATCGGAGGAGATGTTTTCTGGTCTGGTGAGCGATGAAAAAGCAGTCGATCCCATTGAGAAGAATGATCGCCGCGATAAAAGCTTTTATTTGAAGTCTTCGTTCGTTTGTTCTTAATATTTTTCTCTTTTTGTTTTGGATGAAAGGATTTGAGATTCATGAGAGGTATAAAAAGCAATAGCTATTCACTTTCGCTCCCTGCAAAGTTTTGTTAAGGGGATTATTACCTTAAAGTATGATTCGAAAGTTAGTTTTCTTTTTAATTTGTTTTAATTGTAGCGAATACATATAAAAAAATGTATAGGTTAGCGTAACAAATTTACAAGGAGAGAGAACAACTTGCGGGTCCCCCATTTTGCAAAAACTCTGAAAAATGATTATTTAATCGAAAATGATGAACACATATCTTAGGATTTTTCTGATAGAGATTATTAACAAACAAGACAACTTTTTAAAAAATAAAATGTTCATAACACATACATTAAAAGTCGCCTTGTCTGATAAGACGTATCAGATTAAGAATACTTTATCGCTGTTAATGTTTCAAGTCCTGCGTATAGATTTTTATTTACTAGTAAATGCAAATGCAAGTACTTTATAGCGAATAAATAAATAAATAGATAAAATGGTGTATTTTTCTACATCTTTCCTGTTTTTATTTTTCTAATTCATATTGTTGATTGCTAATACTAGCAGCTGATTATTTACTTTTTAAAAAACTTGAAAAAAATATACTTTTTAAAGTGAAATTTTGTATAATAATAAAGTGCAGATAAGCATCCTAAAAATGTTTGATTTTGGCCTCACGTAAAAAACAGAAAAATTCTTTTCAAAATAGCAGGTATTGTACATTGGATTCTATTGAACGTTACTCGACGTAAAATGTGTGACTTTTTCGTTCAAAAAGTCTATAAAATACATTGCCATTGTGCCTCTCCAATGTTGACGTAATATTTCAAATTCGTACTCGCATGCAGACGTCGACCTGTTTTCAGAAAAAGCGCTAAAAAGAAAAACATAAACTAACGCAGTTTGGTTAAGTGCTTGGATAAACCATGTTTATCTTTCCTCGGCGAATGAAACGGGAAGGGGGGTGACGTGGTGTTGTTTCAAGACGAGTCGAGATTCCTCGTGGTCCCACCCCCTCCCGGAGGGACATCGAAGTCCGCGGCGCCGGCTTCGAGCCACGTAAAGTAAACTTTGCACAACTCGCGGTACACAAAGCCGCCCGAGCGAAACTACCCATTATACGCAGAGCTATACGACATTAAGCGCGATTCACCGTATCTTTTCGGAGGGCTGTAATTTTCTCGAGCCCCGCTGACCACCCGATTGATCCTGCCTTATTCGGTCGTCCCTTCGCTAGCCTCGCCCTTTTTTGTTCGCGAAGAGGTCAGTCCTGCGGTGCAGCGAGCGACTGAAAGGATAAAGGGGCGGCGCCGTGATTCCTTTTTATCGGAGGAAGGGGGTTGGGGTCTCATTGTCGGTCGCGTGAATTAGCGCGTGAATGATAAAGTCGGCGGGAGCGAGCTCTGTAAGCGAGCGCCGTAATTTATGGCGCGAGTATTTCATCGCCGGGCAAAAATTGATAACGACCTGTTGGTGGGCGATGGTAGAGTGCCATTGTGATAGGCGCTCGTCCCATTAATGCGCGCACAATGGGCCAACTTTTGCCGGACAATGAGCTACTGGCGAGTTATTGTTTCATTAAAATCATTTATATTAAAGGCTGGTTGATTATTGTGAAGGATAGCATTTTTTTGATTAACCATAAATCCAGTTGATTCAAATGTTTGTAAAGAATTTATTTAATTTGGAGGAAAAAAAACCTAATATTAATTAGATTTAAATTGTATGATTTTTAATTTTTTATAGAATTATATTGTTGCAGAAATGCCTAATTTTTCATATCACGGACAGAAAAATGGAAGCGAAACAGCACAACAAGGTAATGGGACAGGAGAGTGCATCGTACGGGAACGAATGGAACAAAACACTTACTATTTAAAAAGAAAATCAATAATTGAATGAAAATAGATCTTTACAATATCAAGTGACCATCAGTCAACATTATTAATGGAAAGTAGTTTTAAGACAAAGATGAATCCGATCGGTTGTTCAATAGAATAGGTTCTCTGCCTCATTGGACTCTGGCCGGGTACTCCCAATCTCGGCGGTCGCATTCTAGTTTGATTGACTGTAAGGTAGAATTTGCCGTTTCAATTGTGAAATGCCTTCGTGCAGATGAAGGATAAAAATGTATCCGCTTACGAATAGCATCAGCATCGATATATCCGCTAAGATAATAGGTGTAAGTAGTACATATCAGACTATGGTCAGACGCGATAGCGTTCCATTTGAATTAACTTAAATTAATTACAAAATAATTTCTTTGCTTACAATTGTCAATATACCCTTCAAAGAAAAAGCTAACTCTAATTATATGAACTAGAAGTTATTGCATTTTAGGACCATCACTTTATCCAGTCAATGAATATCTTGACGGATAACAGAAAATTATTTTCTTGGACTGAGTTTGATTCGAGTTTGGTCCGAGATTAGTCCGAGTTTGGTTGCAGTTTATTCCGAGTTTGGTCCGAATTTCGTATGAGATTCGTCCGAGTTTGATCCAACTTTGGATCGAGTTTTATCCGAATATGGTCCAAGTTGGTCATTAAATTTATCAGAAAAGGTAATTGCAATAATAATTAATATTTTTGCTACCTTTGCTTACGGATATCATTAGTATTGATATGTCCAGCACAGTCTGGTATGTACTACTTACTCATAATATGCTAGGATATTATTAGTAAGTAGTACATATCAGACTGTGGTCAGGCATGGCGTCGTTCCATTTGAATTAACTCGGACTGAAGTTCAGTTATCGTATTTTTTAAAAAATCGCGACTTCACATTTTTTCAAGTATAAAAGTTTCAATTAAGTCCAGGATAGTGCCAGCGTATAGGTAATAGGTAAGGGAACGCTGTAAAAATATGTATTTTAAAATTAAAATTAATCGCTGGAGACACCTGCACTGGAAAGTTGAAATAAAACAGGGCGGTGTTAGCTAAAATAATAATAAAGTTTTAAAAGGATTCTTTGTACTTACTTATTTTAATAAGAGTATTTTAATGTACTTACTTATTTTAATGTAGTTGCTTCGTCGTCTTCTTTCGCAAATTTTAATTGATAAAGGATAATAAAAATCTGGTGCAATTTCATAACATAATTTTTATAGGATATCAATGTTGATATTATCTTGCAATTTATTTTATACTCATGACAATTTCTCATTAGAAGTATGAAAAAAAGAGACACAGCTCTTGCTTCGCTACCGTATCGATACCAACTGTGCATTATTACATTGTAATAACTAGTACGCGCAAAATCTCTTATTCTCTTACACATTCAGAAGTATTAATAGTTGCCGTGCATTATTGATATTTGCGTATTGCGAAGAAGATAATATAATGATAATATAAGGATAAGAAGATAATAGATGATAAAATAATAAATAACGGGGGTATCCTCGTTGCTTTATCAACGAGATTCGGAAAATGAATTTTTTATCGGCGCGGAGATTGTCGACTGAAAGATTGATATATCGCCCTGGGAACTTGATCAAAACATAGGACAGCCTTCTCATTGGTCGGCTGCGCGAGGATAGAAATTTTTTTCCGCGCGAAAACAAAAAGCTCCGTTACTTAACGATCGTTGCGGATCAAATGCACGACGACAACAATTATTAAGCTGATGTACGAAGAAGTAGGATTTAATTTTTTTTAGTTAAAGTACGCAATTTTAAAAATAAGAAAATAAAATGATATTATTAATTAATAAACCTCTGGAGATATGTTTGAAACTGACTGGGCTTTGGCCGTACGGTTTTAATATTATTGGTCCTCTGATGGTGATGTCGACTGTCATAACTACACTTCCATTTCAGTTCTGGAATGCGCTGAATTTATCAAGTGACTCTGTTTTATTGATGGACAGTTTGAGTGACATTTTCGCGGAGGTACTAATATTCATTAAG
>JAXIUT010000021.1:3780782-3798175 GCA_035586675.1 Eurytoma californica | reverse complement strand
CCGATTATTTCTGATTTAATCATATTGCCTTATTTCCTATTTGTAAATAGGATTGAATTGATTCTTCTGAGCAGGGCCTGCTGAAAAAAGTCAAATACTTACCAAATGATTATCAACTGATCATATGATAATTATGGGAGAATATGAGAATAATCATTTGGTATTCATTTGATAATCATTTGAAATTCATTTATTAATTATGTGATTTTTTTCTTAACGGAACTTTAAACAAATTTTGTTGTATACTCAAATGATTATCAAATGAATACCAATATCACACACGATGATTATCATTTATTAATCACTAGATAATCACTTGATAATCATTTGATAATCATTTGATAATCATTTGACTTTTTCAGCAGGGCTTTAGTGAAAATGAAAAATTACTTTTTTCATTAACCATTACGATATAGTAATACATCGACGTACTTGTCCCAGGAGCGAATTGGCGTTTCCGGGAATCTCGGGTAGGCTGTGGCCGTCGTCCGGGAAGGCGTTCTTGTTGAGGATCCCGTTGAAGTTGAGAAACTGTGTGTCGAATTCGATTTTGGCCTTGATCAAGTTGCTGAACGACTGCTTGATGATTTCGTAGTCCTTGGCTTTGTCGGCGCTCCTCGTGGCCTGCTCCGCGCTCGCCAGCAGATTCGAGGCGTCGCCTGCGGCTACCCCGCTCTCCGGCGCCTGCTGCGGATCCTTGACGATCCCCACCTCGGCGCTCGAGTCCTCCGCGTGCCTCTTGTTACCCGTCAGAATGTCGCCCCGCAATTGCATTTTGACTGTCGGAAGTTTCTTACTTTTTAAATTGTGCTCCGAAATTTCTTCTGTTTTTTTTATTTTTTAGGATAAATTTTACCTTTATTTTACTTTTAATGAATGTAAATTATTAATTTAATCAAGTTAAAATTTAATTTCAAAACTTAAAATTTAAAAACAATGGGAATTTAACTTTTAAGGAACTATATGCTAATCAGTCAATTCACTTTATTAAATTGATGATGAGCTTGAAAAATTTTATTAAATATTTTATTTTCTTTATTTTTGTAAATTTCATATCTTTGGATTCTTATGTAGTATTTAAGTTGGATATAATTAAGTTTATAATTGATAAAGAAAGAAGAAAATTTCAAGTGGCTGATTAACCACTACGACATTTGATAAACTTTGATAATTTTAATAAACAGATATTATCGTCAATTTCTTTCACTTATTTTATAAAATTTTCACGTTGATTTCTAAATTGAAAAAAAAAAAAAAAAAAAAAAAACAAGTACAGTGACGAAATCTTTGATTACGATACTGTAGATTAAAACTTTGATAATTTTAATAAACAAAAAATTATTGTTCATTAATAAAATCGTAAACATTTGAAACATTCTAACCTGATGAAAAATTACGTTTTAGAAATAAAAAAGAAACGAATATAAATAAATAAAAAATAAACAAATGTAAATTCGTTAGTATTATATACATAAATGTCTACGTTTTTTAAAATGTATGTATGCATTTCTCAAAATCATCTTAATGTGTATACTTTTCAATTTCGTCTTAACGATAGTATCATATATAATGATAATCATCATAATGATATTATAGGTTTATAAAATCGCTTAATTCTTTATAAATTCTTATATTTCTAAATTGTAAGAATTTACAAAAAAAAACGACTTAAATAAAATTTCAATGTAAAATCACGCAAACTCCTCGCGCCCGATATAAGCGTATCTTACTGTAAATAGCGTTCAAGTGATTAAAGAATAGTGATCCGTGTTTGATGACGTTGTGAAAGCACTCGTCGAGGTCCTTGTCGACGAAGTAGATCCTCGCGAATATGGAGTTCTGCCAGAACTTGGCGGGCTTGAGGCCGCGGGCGGGCGAGCTCTTGAACTCCTCCCAGGTCTCCCACTGCCTGGAGGAGACCTCGGCGCGCCGCTCCAGCGACAGGTCCTCGAGCAGCTGGTTGATGCGCTGCATCAGCTCGACGATGTCCTCGAGGCGCTTGGCGAGGGGCGCCGGAGCCTCCTGTGGCGGCGGCGGCGGCGGCGGAGGCGACGGCTCGGCCGGCGGCGGCGAGTCAATCGCCGGCTGCACCGGCGGCTCGTCCAGCGGCGCGCTCAACGACTCCGGCACCTTCGCCGGCTCCTCCTCCATGGTCGCGTCCATTTGGCTGCCTTTTTAACGTGGCTGATGTGTCTGTGCGTGTCGTCAAATTTCGGGGAGGGTCACCGGAGATCGGAGGGGCTGGCCATCGACGGGCGACTGGACGACCTGGCCGGAGACGCGTCGAAAACAGGTGACTGGTGCCGCCGGTGGAGTACGCTGAAGTTGCCGCTCGCTCGCGGCGAGGCGACTGGGAGGCGGGTTTAAAACAATGATACGGTGCACACACGGTGTTCATATGCTTGACTATCGTAAAATTTATTTTAGTCATCTTCAGTATAATAATAATTACAAAATTACATCGTTACTGTATAAATATAAGTATTTCCTACTGTATAGGCACGTAGCGTATTTTCTTTTTATCTTTATGTACATTGCAACTGTCCCTAGCTTTTGTCTATTTCTTTCAAATTGCATCTCTTTTTTTATTCGCTTCTCTTATTTAGCCAGTCTCTCTAGTCTTCTTTTTTTCTGTTACCTTCAACAAACATTAACAAAAATTTACTCCGCTTTTCGCGGAGATAAACTTGTCGAACCTTCTAACCGTTTTACAAACAATTAGTCAAAATTCGAACCGACAGTCGTGAACGCAAAATGAACTATTCATTACCTTTGTCTCACTTAGTTACCCTCTACTTATTTCCTTTGCTGCGCATTCCATCAGTCACGCAATTTTTCGAAATATTGTTCCGGAAAAAATACTGAAATTAGTTTTACAATTAAATTTAAGGGGACATCGGAGATCCGATGACTCAGAAATGTTAATAAACTTTTTTTCTGATATTATTATTAGGACGCTCTTCCTTAAGCAACAAGAAACGACATATAATCGGAAGATGTAAGAACAACAAAAACCTAGGAAAATGAAAATTATAATGTATGCGATGCCTACAGAAGGCTCCGACATCTCCTTAATATTTTTAATTCGTTATACACACGCCTACTGCGCGCGTATTGTCTCTTTAAGCAGTTTTTAAATACAAGTACTTAATAATCACGAATTGGTAAAATTGTTAAAAACAAAACGCGCTTATACGCGCATACTTATTGTCGCTTTGTTAACATTACAAAGAGTCTCGCTTCTTTGCAAGTTTATCTATAATGACAGGTACGATTTCTATTATCACCCTCTCATCTGGGTCTCTGGCTCCATTTTGCAACAATCCTGCATGGTAAGTATGTAAGGCACTACGCTGGCTACGCTTACCCTGCCAATAAGGCCCGCAAAAAAGAGATCTTCTAATACTCGTGGATTTATCGAACGCAGAGGCGCTAATCGTAGAAGCAGTCTGGGCAGCCGTTCGGAACCGACTCGCTGCTGGAGTTCAGTCCAAGCGGTTTCTTGTAATACTTGAACGCGTTTTCGCCAAACTCCGGCGAGAACATTGTCTGAAATTTTAAAGTCATTAAAATTATAAGATCAGACTGAAACTTATAAGATTCGACTACTATATTTTAATGTTTTTTTATATAGAGCCGAGTATTTTTACCTGCACTGAAAAGTGTCAGAGCCTTAAGATAAGCGTATTCAACAGAATCAACCTGTAGTTTGTGTAATGAGCTAACGCAGTCTTGTAAACGACAAATGTGTTCTGTCACAGACTTTATTTTATTTGCAGTCATTTTTTCTTGGGCAATACTTGCTTGAAGATGATTTATAATCCATGTAAGAATACTGGGAAGAGAAAGAGTGTAAGCACACTGAGCCAGACCTAGGGTAAATAATTGACCCCAAGAACTGCGCACCAACGTGGTTTGAATTTCCGATCTGTAAAATATTTATTAATAACTTTAATGCTGTTTGTTAAATAAATTATGAAATCTTTTCAAACTTCGCAAATACTAACGGTAGCGTTTGAAAAGCTGGTATTCCTCTGGCCCAGTGAACGGATAAAAATAATAATCTCGCTGCACTTTCGCAAATATAATGTATCGATAAGTATGCAGGAGCAGGACTAGGAGCTCTTAGTTCAAAATGCATGTGTCTTTCAAATAACAATTGACCACAATTCCAGTCTTCGTCTTCACCATCGCCGTTTCCATTAATATTCTACGAATGAAACATTTTTGTAAAATCTGAAAAAAATGTTATAATGGAGGTCAAATTAGTATCACTTACATCTCCTGCCATGAGTTTGGCCATATTATCAAGCGCATGAGAAATTAAAAGTCGTTCTCTTGCTAATGTCAAAGCATCACTGAGATCACTATCACTACTTTGATGATCTTCCATGCTGGGACTTTCTGGTTGATGGTGCTGCTGCTGCTGCTGTTGCTCCCAAGCACCAGGTACTGATGAAGTATCAATAACATTTGGTTGTTGCGGTTCAGGCTTTATACGTGTATTTCGATTTCCTCCTTTCCCACCTGTTCCTGTTTCACTGTTTCCAAGAACAGGTTTTCTTTCATGTTGCACAGCTGTAATAAAAAAACCATAAAATGAGATATACTTTTTTAGAATAAATTCCTATTTTTCAATTGAATATATTACAATCACTTCGCATGCCCATGGCTAAACATTTTTGAAGTCTGCAGTACTGGCAACGGTTTCTGTGATGCTTTGTCACTTCGCAACTTTTACTCCCTCTACACTGGTAACCAAGCTGTTTTCGAATACTTCTTTTGAAAAATCCTTTACATCCTTCACAGCTTATAGCTCCATAATGTCTTCCACTTGCTCTGTCCCCGCAGACTACACAAAGCTCTAGAGATATACCAATACCCAAGCAAGAGTTACGACCATCTCTTGACATTTTCATCTAGGAAACAAATATCATATTTAAAAAATTTCCAACAAATAATACAAAACAAGAAATAAACAAAATATTTGCTTACTTCCATGTCAACACCAGAATTGCTTCTTACATGTTCAAGTCCAGGATGAAGATGGTGATGCATCATACCAGCAGCGGCAGCAGCAGCAGCTGCTGCTGTATAATGCTCCACTCCTCCTAATTCTCTCTTTAGCTTATGATCTGACATTTCCAAATCTTGCATATTTTCTATATTACTATTTTGCACATCCAATCCAATGTGGTGTCTTCTTAAAGATCTGTAATCCCTCACTGCAATATTATGCAGATCAGCTTTGTTTTCATTCAACTTTTCCTCACTGCTTGTTCTCAATTTGTCATTAATAACAGGTTTTGACTCCTTCTGCAAAATGAAAAAAAAAAGATCGATTTTAAGAATAAAAATCCTCTACTCGATTTTAATGAGAAAAAAAGATCGTATACTAAGTTTTTTTTTACCTCAGTGTCGACCTCGGCTTCGGGTTCGGCCTCCTCGTCCTCTTCCTCTTCCTCGTCATTTTCCTCCTCCTCCTCGGGCTCGTCCTCCTCCTCCTCCTCGCTGTTCTCTTCGTGGGTGCCCGGCTGCTGGCGCCTACTGTTCTCCCTGTTGGCGCGATTCAGCTGCGCCGTCATCGAGCGGAAATTCACGTCCACTTGCTGTTTCTCCGGCTGCTCGACGTTCTCGTACTCCCCGTCTCTGTCCATTTCTCTCTCTCTCTCCCTCTCTCGTCCTCTAAAAATAAAAAAGCCGAAAAAGAGGCTAAAAATAAGAGTCGAACGTGTGTGTGCGCGCTCGGCGACGCGCCGACCCAAAGATGCCCGATAATCGCGCGAACTAACGAAGAGAAAAAAAAAGAAGCAGCCCGAAAGTTAAAAAGAAAAGGAAGCGAGAGGAGATGAGCGCACGAAGTAGAAAAAAAAAAAAAAAACAGGCCGATACCGCGAAGAGCGAGCGCAAGGAGAGCTCGACGCTGGCGGCGGCACCTGCAACGCGCCGCGCCGAGGCAACACCTGTGCCGCGTATACACGTAGGCCCCGTTCGTCGAACTTTAGACTCCGCGCTCTAACCTCAATGCTATTTACCTGTGTCCTCGCGCTCGACCCCGCAGCCTCCTCCAGCCGAGCCGTCGCGGCCTCCCCCAACAGCAGGTGCACCGAAGCAACACCGAATCGACTCACACCCCCGCGACACTCGTGTTGGCGATAAAAGAAAAACAAGAGGGGTAATAATAAACGTACGTATATCGGATGCGACGCCCGCGGACGAGTTGAACCTTCGGAGTCGCGCTCACTGACGGTACGCTGCGTTTGTGGGACGGGAAGAGCAGCGCAGGACGTGGAGTCGCGGGGGGGAAGGAGGAGGGGGGGCGGAGAGGCTGGCGGCAGCCTGGCAGGTAGCCAGCGGAAGAGTAGGAGCGGAAGCGGCGTTCGCTACTTGCCTTCTCCTGCGCCGCCGCGCGCCTACTCCACCCAGGTGCATTCTCAAGCTCGCGCTGCTACCCCTACCACACCACCGGCCGGGAAGAGACCGCCGAGCGAGCAGAGCCTGACCTTTCGGAATTTTAAAGGCTGCTGCTCTGCAGCCGCTCTCCCCGACTCGCTCTATACGATTTACATGCCCTCCACTGTTCATTCATTAATACCTATGCCTTAATTTAATATGCAACTTCGCTTATTCTTTTTATTTTCTTTTTCAAGGCACTCCGTGTGTATATATACACTCGGTCAGTTCTCAGAAAATAATTTTCTCTTTATTTATTATTAAGTGTGATGGATATGTATATAAATAAGAGTATACGAAAAGAAGTGTTTAAATACCTAGCGGTTTAGCGGTGCCGATGAGCGACGGAGCAGGTGCATTAAGGCCACTTGCCGTGGCGCGCGCACATGGACACCTGTCCACCTACGCTCGCGCAGTACTCGTCCAGCAGCTATAATACAGTGTACAGTGGACGCCGCGAATCGTCTTCGCACGCGCGAACTTAATTGCGCTAACGTCTCTCGCCGAGAGACGAGAACGAAAAGGGAAAAAAAAATAGAGCGAGAGCGAAGATGGTGCGGGCCAGCGCGCGCGCAGGACGAGAGGAGCGAGACGTAAGGTGCCGCGCGACATGCACTACGCTCGCGCGCCTCGCGGAGGAGCGGAGGGGGCGGCCGCGGCGGGAGGAGGGGGGGTGAGGCGTGCAGCGGTGCAACACGCCGCGCGCGGAGAAAGAGACGACACACTAGCTAATCGGGGCGTGCACCTAGGAGCTAAAGGTGCACGAACGCGACTCATGACTTGCCCAACCGCCTTTTCGAGATCGTGCGCCTCGACGCGCGCTTATGCATATCGCCGCGAGCTTCTCTCTTTCTCGCGGCGATGTATACACGATGTATACTGCTGTGGAAGAGCCGAACTGTCGCGCTTTGCTCCGAAATGAAAATCGGAGCATTGCGATAGTAATCCTTTGTTTTGATTGTGCTACGTTTATTTCTTGTTAGAGTTTACTATAATCCTGATGATATTAATCACGAGGATTTTAAAAATAAATATTCATAGTTCATATTATTTTAGTTTTTTCAAAGCTTTTATTATTTCATTATTTCGTAATAAAAAGCTAATGATGATTTACGGAATTTTTAAGGTATTACAGGAAAATTAAAGGGACTGTAATGGTAATACGGTAAACTAATTTGAAACGCTGATGTATGTATGTATACATGTATGCATACATGTGCATTGCACTGTACTGTACATATAGGCTATAGTAGGTCGACAGGTAAGGTAAGAGTCAATTCTAGATGGCACCGCCTGTCGACAAATGATTGGGATGCGTGCTTGCATACGAGTTTTTAAGACTTTGTTTACATTCGCTGATTTAGCGTAGAAAGTCACTCGCGGCATTCTTTTTCATTTTTCGACAGCGAAATATTTAAAAAAAAATACAATTACTTAAAATAAAAGTGGAAATAAAATGAGTACGTACACAAGTATATTAAGTAATTGCTCATTTTATCATTGATGGAATATAATAATACAAATTCTCACCTGATTGTTATATCGACGTGAAATTGAACAGTGGCGCGCAATATGTATTTTTTTTTTTTCAATTATACGAATCTCGGTAAAAGTAGAAAGTTATTGAATATCAGACCATAACCTTAATACGGGAATTTCACCTTTGTTGGAGAGTACTCGCGTAAGGCCTTTCTTCGCGATGTGACATCTGTCATGCGTCACGTCGCGCATGCGAGCACGTGATCCATCCCCACCGCCGCACGTGTGCAGTATATGCAATCTATGTTCCGTTCCGTTTGAGGCCATTCGCGCGACTTACTACTATATTAAACATAATCAGTGTAGTTTCTAACTTTGATTTTTAACGGCGCTTTATCCACAATAGATAAAAGCGCCGTAAAAAATGCATAATCAAAATTCGAATACTAATTTAAAATGTTAATACAGTAAGAATAATTTTAAAAGCTTTAAATAATAATTATAAATAATTTTAAAAATTTTTGGGCAATTTTTCTTTTTCTTTTGATACAGCATGGGTGAATGAAGAAGTAAAGAAATTATAAAAAACACTGATTTATTTTGTAAATAATTTTACCATTACATTCACAGTATCATTTAGAATAACCAACACAGCCAATCCTCTATGTCATTCATTTCATTTTGTCTATCATTATTTCTTGCAAAATAATACACGCTTATGTGTGTACATGTGTATAAATGTGAGTGTGTATGTTTATGTTTGTGTCGCAAAGGAGAGAGCAAGACTGAACAAAGGCACAGGGGTATCAAATAAGGGGAGTTCCATCATGAGTACGGCATTGCATGTGCCTCACGCTTAAGTATAAACATTAGGTACAAAATAAACAAATAAAGTGCTTGAAAAACTTGAGGCACATGAAACAGAGGTCTCATAGTGCAAAATCTGACATACAACTAAACAAAAATGGTAAATTCCTCTAGAGGATAAGGAATACATACATTTTGATATAGGTACACTGTCCTTAGTGATTACAAGTATCAGACATTGATCTTGTAATATAAGTTTTGTAGTTTCTCACAACTGCTAATGGCAAATGAAATTGCCTATATGTCTTCCTTTTAAAATCATCCGTACAAAGTTTAAACAAGCGACAACGTTGAACATTTGTTCTCTTAAATTCTTACAACCACTAACCGAAAACTTCTTGACTTGCAAATATCAGATACAAAAATCCATCCTCGTCCTTTTCGCTGTGATAAAGTTGAGCCATTGTGGTACTTCCGCTGGCCATGCTCCTCTGATTGACCAGCAAGAAGAAAGCCTGCGTTGGATGCAGCTGCAGTCGTCTCCTACAGTGATCATAGAACAAGTCAGTATCTTATGTAAACAATGTGAGAAGCCAAGACACATAAATCCAAGCCCATTTACCTTATGATCTTGATCAATTCCGTGACCGACAAGTGATCGGGCACCAAGAACTTCGTCTTATCGAGAAGCGGCAGCTGCTTCTCCGCGTAATACCTCTCCACTATGATGGGTATTTTGTTCGGGTGCTTCTCCTTGATGAGCTTGACGTCGGCCACGCGCTGGTCTATAGAAAACGGAGCAAGGCAAAAACGATTATTGGACGGGTGTACAACGGGGCCGCGATGCGTGTGTGTTTTCTACGGCGTGCGCGCTAGTGCGCAGTACGCGCGTAGCGAATAGAAGCGTGCTTATGCTCACCGAACGACCGCTTTTCCTTGAACGACTTCGGCGTGGAATTCATGTCCGCGCGTGTACTGGCGACGTCCCCTGCGGCGACAGCGCTCGCTTTTCTCTTGCCCTAGGGAGTCCTCGCGTCCTCGTGCGCGCTTAACACCTAGCGTCGCGTTCTCTCCTGTCGAGCGCCTCGCATCACACGCTTTTCTCGGCGCTCGTGTTTATTCCCTTTTTTATCGTTAATCTGGCACGATGGAGAGCGAGCGTATAAACTCGACGCGCTCACTACAAGCTGGCAGCGCGTTGTCTGGCGTACTGCGCACACGCGAACGCTCGGCGACGTCCAAAGCAAAACACACCAAGCGGGTGTCGCACGGCACGAGTATAGTATATATAGCACACTTCTAGCTCCCGCTGACGGCTGACGGGCTGAACAATAATAAGCGATACCGTGGACCAAGCCGAGCGCCAGCCGTAGTCGACCGCTGCAGCGCCGAGCGACGGTGCAACAATGAAACGACAGGCGCGTCACTGCGCACACGCGCAACAATTGCGCGCGAACATTTGAATCGCACCCCCAATTTCTTTCAATGTATACACAACGGATGCACATTATCTCAGCGCGCTTCGATACTTTCGTCATTCTCTTATCAAACACGCTGAGTTTGAGTTAGATAATTGGTTTAGCGGAGTGGACGTTATCACCGATGACCCGGAGAAGAGAAAGCGATAAAAATTGAACTAATAGACTGCCATCGCTCTTACGAGGAAAAACAAGAAGTGCACCGAATAGAAAGTAAGCGCATTCAGTAAGGAACTCGTGGACAAAGCAAGACGCTCCGAGAGCCTCTCCGGTATCTCGTTAATCCGGCGAAAGCCTAGAAAAGGTCCGAACGTCGAAGAGAATCGATCGGCTGGACGTGTTTATCCAGCGCGTGTGGGTGTGAGCAGCGCGCCGCGCGGCTCGGGTCGTTGTTCGAGCCAGTAAGTCGCCGAGACGTGAACTCGCTCCCCCCCTCGCCACCACATCGGGGAGGTAGAGAGAGAGAGCAGCCGCGAGTCGTGTATACAGATTATATAAAAAACAGGCGGACTTTGCCGTCGCGTGCTGCCATCTGCTCGGCGGCGAGGGGAGTCGCTGTGCCGCGGCGTGCGGATCTCTCCGACGACGAGTACAGTCGCCGAGGCAGGGGGCAGGCGTTAAAACTGATCGGCTCGTACCCGTCGCAGCGTTATACGCACGGCGTGTCCCCGCGAGAGTCCGAGCGCCAGCACAAAGTGTGCAGGCTCCGCAGCCGATCCTCGCTTGTCTCCGCGGCGGCGCGCCGTCTTGTCAGCCGCGCGAGCGCGAGGTAGCATAGAGCGCGTTGTGCACGAGTCGAGTCGTCGTCGGAGTTGCGAGTACGTATATCGTACCCCCGGCCGATAAATCGCCCGAGAGCAGAGAGTTGCAGTGGCAGTGTCTCCTGCACAAGTGTTGCATGTGTGTGTGTGTGTGTGCTCGCGCTCGCGGCGTCCCTCCCCGCGGAGAGCGTCGCCGTCCAGTCCAGTGCTCGCCAGCAACGCACGGAGAGAGAGCCGCCCCGGAGGCTCCGCAGGAGCAGAAAAGAGAGAGAGAGAGAGAGAGGGTCGACGCTTAATTGAAACCGCCGCCCAGTAGCCGCGAGTCAGTCGCGAGGAGGACAGCCGGAAGCGGACCCGGGGAGAAGGAGAGCGGCGCTCGGCCTCCTTTGTGCACATCACCATCGTATTTATCGGAGTCGCGCACGAGGCTCTCCGCTCCGTCGCGCTCCGCGAGGAAAGACCGCGCGTGTTAAAATGTGTGTGTGAGTGCGAGCCCGCGCGCGCGCGCGCTGTCCCGTTTACGTGAGCGTGAACAAGCCACCAACAGCGGCTACACAGCAGCGCATGTGCATTCTCCGTCCGGCGTCATCGAACCCCGAGCTCCTCCAGTCGAGCAGGTAGACGGCGAGAGAGAAAGAGAGAGAGAAAGGAAGACGGCGAGAGCGACAGAGAAAGAGAGAAGAGCGCGCATCAGGCCCCGAGAGTGCGTGGGAAGCGCGAGCGGACCGGATGCGCCCGTAGCAGGACAGGCCGAGGACCATGCATCCCATCCCCCCGGGTTAACCCGGGGCCGTCAACCCGGTAGCGCGGCCCTCCACGGCAGGTAATCGGTCGGTAGCCAAGAGTGGCGCGACGACGATGCCCCTCTCACGGCCGCCCCCGCTCTCCGCGGGCATCTCCTCGCTGGAGCAGCTGCACGCTTACGCGTACGGCGAGGGCGGCGGTCACCTGCCGCCCCTCAAAGCCGGCAGCATGCTGCTCAAGCAGCAGCAGCAGCAGGCGGCGGACTCGCCGGCGGAGCTGAGCCCGGCCGCGGCCGCCGCCATCCTGAGCACGCACCTGCCCAGCCTGAGCTCCAGCGCCAACAGCAGCCTGCAGAACCTGGCGGGCCCGGGGCCGAACAACCCGGTGGACCTGCTGGCGCCACCGGCCGCCGGTCAGCTGAGCCTCCACCACTCGCGATCCAACAGCCAGTCGAGCTCGCCCCTCGTCGCCTCGGCGAAGAACGCGGATCACGCCCACCACCACCATCACCACCATCACCACCACCACCATCAGCAGCCGCAGTCGCAGCAGTCGACGCCGCAGCAGCAGTCGGCGCAGCAGCAACAGCAGCAACAGCCGCAGCAGCAGCAGCAGCAGCAACAGCAGCAGACGGCGGTGGGCATGGGTCAGAAGCCCAAAACGCTTACCATCACGCCGGACATCGTGATGAAGCTGTACATGAACAAGCTGACGCCGTACGAGCACCACGAGATCTTCAACTACCCGCAGATCTACTTCATCGGGGCGAACGCGAAGAAGCGGCCGGGGATCATCGGCATGCCGAACAACAATGACTACGACAACGACAAGGGCTCGTACATACACATCACCCACGACCACGTGGGCTACAGGTACGAGGTGCTGAAGGTAATCGGCAAGGGTAGCTTCGGCCAGGTGGTCAAGGCGTACGACCACAAGAACCACGAGCACGTCGCCCTGAAGATGGTGCGCAACGAGGAGCGCTTCCACCGCCAGGCCCAGGAGGAGATCAGGATACTGCGCAACCTGCGCGAGCAGGACAAGGAGAACACCATGAACGTCATACACATGTTCGACTCGTTCACATTTCGCAATCACATGTGCATCACATTCGAGCTGCTCAGCATCAACCTTTACGAGCTGATCAAGAAGAACAAGTTCCAGGGCTTCAGCCTTCAGCTGGTGAGGAAGTTCTCGCACTCGCTGCTGCAGTGCCTCGACGCCCTGCACAAGAACAAGATCATACACTGCGACATGAAGCCCGAGAACGTGCTGCTCAAGCAGCAGGGGCGCAGCGGCATCAAGGTACACGTATAGCGGACGCGCGTGACGCACAGACGAGAGGAGCTGGCTGTTTCGCGCGCGAGTAGCAGCGGCCAGCGACGCGGTGATTAACGGGAATTCGGACGAACCGGGAGTAACGCCTTTTGCCTCTTTTTATTTTTTCTTTTTTAAAGACTTTTTTTTTGGTTGCGCCTCGCTGGCGGTCGATCGGGAATATAACGTTTTCTCGAGGCGCGCGGTGTGATCGCGCCGCGTGAATAAATTATAAAAACTGTCTACCTTTGGGTCATGGATAGACTTATCGATTGTTGTTTTCTTTCTATCGTTTGATTTGTGCACTAATTGGGGAGTTCGCTACGCGAACTTGATGAATTGAAGGAATTTCGTGCGCAGTAAAATTTGTGCTGTTTCGCGAATCTGCGTTTTTTACGTGTATTATACTTGAACGAAATTTTGGAGAGATTCAAAAAAAGTTAATAATAACTGGTAGTTATCAATTTTTAAGCCGACTTAAAATGTCACTTGGAAACAAGTGGTGTCTATTTTTATCGATTGATTGACACATATTTCACCATCCACTTTTATTACTCTTTCGCATCCTAAAAAATCATTAAAATATCATGTGACACATTCAATCCTAAAGTTTACATCACCAGGAAACGAAATAGAACATTTTTAGGGAAATCGACGTGAAATTTCCACATGCGTGAATTTTATCGCACCATTTATTCAACAAACAAACGCAACAAACGTATTTATATCATATTTTTTCATCAAAATACCGTCTTTGCACTGGAAATGTAGGAAAATTTACTGTAAATTATTGGAGGTGGAGGATTTGGAGCACAGCCTTGAAACGTTATAAATTACCATAATTGTGACAAAGTTTAAAATACAAAATTGTAATTTTGCCAACCCTTTAAATATGGATTAGTGAAATTTCCGCGATCTCACTATTTTTACGTGTACAGTCACATATTCTAAGTATCTCATAAATTGAATCAGCGCGATACTTTTAGCTTCTAATATATCACTATAGACATCAAAATCAACATGATCACTGTAGACATCAAAATCAATATGATCACTGTAGACATCAAAATCAATATGATCACTGTCGACATCATAATCAACATGATCACTGTAGACATCAAAATCAACATGATCACTGTAGACATCAAAATCAACATGATCACTGTAGACATCAAAATCCACTAATTTAGATTTAAAGGAAAGGATTATAGTAATTTTTCTTATCCAAATTTTCGTATTAATTTGTCTCGGTGCGCAATAAAATTCAAATCGCTGCGAATAAACAAAAAAAAAACCAGACAAATCGGCGCTTACACAAGTGAAAAAGCAAACAAGCGGTGGCATCAGCAAGTGGGCCGCGCGATCTCCGTAACGGGGATACGATCCCGCGCGAGAAGCAGACGCCCTTATCTCGTCGCGTCTGAGGTAAACAAACAAGCGGAGCACCGTTCGCCTCTCATTGTCCCGGATCCCGGGAGCCCGCTGATCTGCTCCCGCGCCTCCTAGGGAGGCTATTGTTCCCGGCGAACGAGTCGCCCGGCACTTCGCGAACCTCCCGAGACGCATCCACCGCCCCTCCCCCCCGGAAAACTTCCGGTTCGATATGACTGGCGCTCGCTTGAGTCAGCCGCCGCGACACTCGAAAATAACCGTCCGCCGGCTGCGCGCGTTGAATCATCCCGCGGGGAGAAGTGTACAGTACACAACGCGGATGAATAATTTTCGAGCGGTCCGTCCTGTGAGGCGACCGATTCCCCTTATCGGCTCGCCCGGATTATCCTGGATTTATCTCCGTTCGACCCTTTCGACCGTGACCGGGCGAAGAATTTCGCCGATAGTGAATTTCTAATACCTGACAGATTTACGATCGGCTGCTAATAAAGACTCATTAAGATGCGACTGATAGCGCGTAGGTTTTCCTTTTCCTTGCGTCATCGAACGCACGTAAATGTCAAAGCGATCGGTGAATCAGTCGTGCAAAGTATTTTTCCAAATTTCCTCCTGGTCGTTTTATCTGAATGTAAAAGAGTGAAATTCACGCCGAATATTGAGAGTAAATATTCATTTATTCTACTTTTTCGATAAGCGGGCGACTTTTAACGTTAAATAAGTGCTTCATATTTAGAGGGTTTGTTCTTCTTACGCAATCGTTTGATAATTTGCATCGCACACGGAAAGCAATATGAAAGGGGAGTGGTTACCGTTTCAGCAACAATTTTTTTTCTTGATTATTCCCTGGGATAATCGCAACGAGATCTAATTAACAAATTTGTATGCTGCATTAGCGAATTAATTAGTACCTCTCGGTAGCAAAAAAATCATTATTTTTGCTTTTATAACCAAATCGTTTTTCCCGTTCCGTAACGGCAAATGACTTTTTTGCCTCCGCTCGAGTAGCAACAGCGCTGTCAAAGCAATCGAGAAATAATAACAGATTGAAACAGAGAGCGCGATAAAATAAAATAAAATAACATAAAAAAGAAAAAGTTTTATCTCCGGTGAAAAGAGAGAAAGATAAATAGCGCGATAAAAGTCTCGTCGATTCTGCGCGACGATTACTCCAAGATGTTTATGAATCGCTCGTAGTTTGAATGAAACTGAAGTTTCATTCAAAAGCCCGATTCTCGCGCGACTGTATACGACGTAAACATTCGTATATAACACCTGGTTTTTCGCGACGCTCTACGTACCGCCGCTCGAGTAACGTTCGACTCGATAAATTCGTCAAACCCGGCGTCGATTTCATCGTGCTCGAGCTTAAAGAAAAGCGCAAGATGAGAAATGGGGCTGTTAAACCGGCTAACGTCACGACGAGAAGCGATACTTCGTAGAGTGAAAATATAAAATTCGAAATAGCCCGGCGCGCGTAATAAAACTCGGCTAGAAACTCGATGCGATTTGTGCGTAAAGAGCCGGCCGGTCTCTATTAATAGTCAACCCCCGAAAGCCATCCCGGCGTCTATATTTACTCGACGGTAGTGAGAATGAAAGGAAAAAAAAAGACTCATCCGCACCCTCGTTAACTGATATTTTTTCCTTCCCCGCAGGTGATCGACTTCGGCTCGAGCTGCTACGAGCACCAGCGAGTCTACACGTACATCCAGAGCCGCTTCTACCGGGCGCCCGAGGTGATCCTCGGGGCGAGCTACGGCATGCCGATCGACATGTGGTCGTTGGGCTGCATCCTGGCGGAGCTGCTGACCGGCTTCCCCCTGCTGCCCGGCGAGGACGAGCCCGACCAGCTGGCCTGCATCATCGAGCTGCTGGGCATGCCGCCCAGCCGCCTGCTGGAGAAGGCGAAGCGCGCCCGCCAGTTCATCAGCACCAAGGGCCACCCGCGGTACAGCGGCGTCAACGTACTGAAGGACGGCAGCGTCGAGTACAGCGGCGGCCTGTCGCGCCGCGGCAAGTTCCGCGGCCCGCCCGGCTCCAAGGACCTGAAGGACGCCCTCAAGGGCTGCGACGACCCGCTGTTCCTCGACTTCATCTTGAGGTGCCTGGAGTGGGACCCGGAGCTGAGGATGACGCCCGGCCGGGCGCTCAGGCACGTGTGGCTCAGGCGCCGGCTGCCGCGGCCGCCGGACGTCGCCGCCGAGCCCAAGCCCCAGCAGGTCGTGTCGGCCAGCGCGGTCGCCGCGCCCACGCCCACCACGGTGGATCTGCCGAACCTCGCCGGGCCGCTGTTCGCTCAGTCCATGCAGCAGTCGCTGCCACCACCCGGCACGCTCCAGGTAAAGAATCATCGATATCGAGAAGGTATGATAACGACGGCGAACAGGTCACGTGGAAGTTGGGGTATCTCACTTATCTGTAGAGTGTTGGAGCTCCGGATTAAATTTTAGGAGATGTTTTTATGCATGTAAAATGAAAGAAGTCGAAGTTTTAGACACTAACGTCAAATAAAAAATCTAGTTTTGAAGTAGAAGGTATAATATTATAAATTTCAAAATTGATAATACAAAGTAGGATAATAAGTTGGTATAAATTTCCAGAAATCAGTACGCAATACGTATCTGCTTTTTGTTCGATTCTGCCAACTGTTAAAGACGTCAGCATTAATTAAATCCTTGTTATGTTAAGAAATGTTAATTAATTCTAAAGATATCGATAATCATAAGAAGATACAGAATGTTATGTTATGGTCTAAGAGCTGGCTACATAAAAAGCAACATGCTTCGGGCCATGAAATATCTTACCTGGAAAAGGTTCGGTTACTGCCGTCAAAACGAAAGCCCAATCGTCAGAAGGCGCACTGGAAGCTAAAGGCGTGGGCGGATGATTAAATGTGTATATTTTAAGACCGAAAAAACTGTTGAGGGGCAAGGCTGAAAATTTGCATACATATTGAGGACTA
>JAXIUT010000021.1:3752078-3780682 GCA_035586675.1 Eurytoma californica | reverse complement strand
TACTCTTCTGACAAGAATTTCCCTGATTTTTCTCGTAGTCCTCAATATGTATGCAAATTTTCAGCCTTGCCCCTCAACAGTTTTTTCGGTCTTAAAATATACACATTTAATCGTCCGCCCACGCCTTTAGCTTCCAGTGCGCCTTCTGACAATTGGGCATTCGTTTCGACGGCAGTAGCCGAACCTTTTCCAGCTAAGATATTTCATGGCCCGAGGCATGTTGCTTTTTATGTAGCCAGCTCTCCGTCTATTAAGAAATGATTCTCTGTTTTGATTAAAGTTTGACTTTTGAGTCAATTGACGTTGTTTAAAATAATAAAACTTAAATTAACGTTTTTATCTTCGATTTTTTATATACATTGACAAAATTTTATTTTCTTCGGTTATTTGAAATTAACCTTTATATCTTCTACTTACGAACTAAAGAGCATTTAAATCTAAAATTTTGACACCTTTCATATTTACATGAAAAAGCACAACTAATTCAATGAAATTTGAAAATCTAAATTCTCATACTCTCCTAATTAGAAAAAAAATTAATCACTCTAATTTTATCGTTTTAAATTTGAATAATTTTTATCTAAATTTCTAAATTTATAATATGAAATAGATGTTTATTGATTATTGAAGCAAAATATATAACTTTATATTTGCTTTAAATTTGAAAGTACTTTAAAATCAATTAATAATTTTGTGAATGACTCCCATTTTTTAATCCACGATCTCGCTCATTTTTCACTATACATTGATGCCTTTCTCGTCCTTCTACCGACACTAACACGATGCGTTTGCTTCTGTCCGTGGTAGGGCAGCGGTACGTTGGCTCTGCGTACGTGCCCGTCCGGCAATAGTCGGGGCTCCAGCAAGGCCGCCAGTTGCTGCAACCAGCAGCAACAGCATCAGCATCATCTCAGCCAGCAGCAGCAGCACCACCTGAACCAGCAGCAACAGCAACAGAAGAGGGATGGCCACCAGGTGGCCTTCAACAAGCTGCGCGACTTCCTCGTCGATCTGAAGAGCAGCCACAACAACCGCCGGGAGCTGTACACGCAGCTCTCGCGTCTCAACTTTTCCGATGCGTGCGAACCTCCCTTAACGTCCTACCCCGATAAGGCTAACTCCCAGTGCCACTCGAAAGCCCTGTGGGACAGCCTGAGGTAAGTCCTGCGCCGGCACGCTTGACGCACCCCGCGCTACTCTCGCCTCCTCCTACTCCCCGTTCCCGTCGCGCCCGTCGGCTCTCTTCCTCCTTGTCATCGCAGCCAGTCGCATGTCGGCCCTGCGCCTCCCCCGATCTTACCGATCTGTTTTTTCTTTCATCCGTAGCCTGCAGGACGTTAAGCAACCGAGCAACGGCTCCTCGCACGACAGCCACAGCTCCCACGGTTCCCTCGGCAGCGTATCCGACAGGCCGCACGTCGACGACGCCTGGGAGGACATAAAGCGCTGTGCCGCGGAAATAGTCGCCGGGGACGAGTAGGGTTCGGCTCTTGGATTACCTTTTGCGCGAGCGTCCTGCCCGAGGCCCTCAGCCGCATTGCATTTTAAGTCGACGGCGAAAGTTAATCCAAGACTCGACGAAGCCACTCCCGCGCTCGGCTTTTACGTTTCCCGAACGCGTATTATTATATTAGATTTTTTGAGTTTTTCTTACTCTACTGTACTGACTACTTTGTATAGCACTGAAAGGTCGACCACCGTTCGATCTTTAGTTTTTAATTGGTTTTTTTTTTTTTTTTTGTTCTTTCTACGTTTTATTTTGTACTTTATTACTTAATAGACTGTACGCAAGATTCGACGGAACGATATGTTCGTTTCATCGTACGTATTTATAACGATAATCAGCCGAAAATCTGTTTCATCTAAGTCACGTTTTTTCAGTCGTGATAAGTAAGAAACAAGATTTCATGTGATAACCGGAGCATTAGCTGTACTCTCGTGTGTTGTCTTGGGAATCGTTGTACGAGACATTTGGCGTTTCGCTCATCGATCGGTCGATTGGGTGCTAAACTACTGCCATTAGTTTTTATCATTATAATAACGTGTCGACTACGCTCGCTACACGTGATTTTGCACTGAATACTTATGTAAGTGGAAATGATGCATTAAAGCTTATAATGAAATTGTCAATGTACAGATTTTTATAATTTTAAATGAACTCGACTACTTTAGATAAAAAGACTTGATGTGTCGTTTCTCTTGTTTCAAGTCCTTTATAATTGTAATTAAACTAAAATGAAATTTTGAAAGTAAAAAATTACTTATTAAATCGCGTAACTCCGTTGGACTTTAAGATCCAACGATAATGTCGTCCTAATTTTTATTGCATGAAGGAATTTTACAAGATACACTCGTTTGTACATTCAAATTTTTATGTGAAAAGTCATAACGCGGCGTTCACGCTGCATGTATGAAATTTACGAGAGGCGAGGTCGCGACCCTCGAGTTAAAATCGTTGGTTATTTGTTTGTTCTAAAAAGCTGAAGTGCATTTCAAATGGATTACGTCTTGTACAACGCGTCCCTGGATCTATACTCGCGTGCGCGCGATCTGCCGATATTACTGACATTGAATTATAAGGCTGTGATCCAACGCGCGACATTTTGTCGAGATGAGTTTCTTTATACACGAGAAATAGAAGAGAACTAAGTAAGGCGAACAAAAATAAATAATTAATTTTAAAAAAAAGAAGTGGCGAAAAAATAAAAAGAAAACGTGCTCTCAAGTATTTTAAATTTGTACGTCGTGTACAAACGATGCGTGCGCATCTTGTATAATTGTATCGTCTGTTCCGCAATCGCAGCTGGTCGCCGACTTGGACACATCTGAAAAGTATCGCTTCATTGAATCTGCCTATAAAAAATTATAAAATTCACGTTGAGGAGAACCAATCGGGATAGATTTTTAGATTTTATTGTATAATAATTTTACATATATGTAAATTTATGTAACTTTTTTGTGTGTAATATATTGGTGTCTTAATTTTTATTAAATTTTAGATACACATAATAATCATATTTTATTGCTTACTGTCGAAGTAAATTGAGAAGACAAAATTTTATCATAAAGACCTTTGGCACTTTTGATGACATTTGCCAATGATTTTTACAACTAAAAAAATAGATTTTTTATATACACATATATGTGTAAACAAAAGTAAAAGTCCCCTCGTCGCCTAGCTTCGTTTGCAATTTGCGTCGTAAGGTACATTAAAAAGAAAAAAAATGACAAGCTTTGATAAGCTAAGTAATGATGGAAATTGGAAGTTTGCAAATGTGGCGTAGATAAACGGAATTTTTCTCCGCTTGCCTGGAACTCGCATAGAGCACGCGTTATCAGCTTACGGTCATCTCATTGCTAGATGAACTTTTTAAAAGAAAAAAGTAACATTCAAAGCGAGAACCGAGTGATCGTAACTGGAGGTCTTAACTTTGTTCGCATTTACGTAAGCCGTGATCGATAGGCAAAAAAAAAAAAAAAAAAAATTGTAAACGAGGAATTGTAAAATTGATGTGTAGACAATTGTAGAAAAAAAGGTATAACAAATGACAAGTTTCACACGGTGATATTTAAAGGATGAAAAGATATACAGAAAAGAATAGAATGGTCATTTACATAATAACTGCGATGCGATGTTTTACTTTCGTTGTTATTAAACAGTGTAATAATGATCGAGCAATAGAGAAAAAGCATAATGTGTAAATTTCGATTCCTTGTTTCGTTTTTTAACCGTCGATCGAGATCTTTCATATCCAAACGCTGTAAATAATTCTGCTCTTTTTGGAGTTTGAAAGCCACGGTGTAACCGACAGTACGTTGTAACATTCAAATCCACTTCCGTTCAGTCCAAACAAATTTTCGTAGACTAATAAATGTTTTTAGGATAATAATTCTGTTGGTGAAATAAGTGGTTCGTCACGTGAGAGACAATTGAAAATTATGCGTGTTCTCCTTTTGGACTAAGTGCTAGACTTTTAGATACCTACCACGTTTGCGCGCGCCCGCGCCGTGTGTGCCTGTTTTATTTTACGAGCGTAAATGTATATATAAAAAAAGATTTTTTGAGTACCGAACGAATTTTTACACGTGTATGTACGTATGAGTGTATGTATATCTGTGCACACGTTTGAGAACGACTTGTTTTATCCACATCTCATTTTTTAATTCTCCAATTTTAATATTAAGACTTGCTCGAGTTCGATTGCGATGAAGGCTTTCAATCGATTATGTTCGACCACGGAGCAGCGCAATTATAAATCGTTTCTGCGAAATCAGTAATGCAACTGCGCGATGCGAGTGTCAACAACCGTTTTTTAAATTCACGTTGCGTTTTATCGCGCTCCAATTTTAGATCTATCCTTGCGGCGCATTTTTTAAGAAGCGATTCTTCCTACTCCGTCGAGCGATTTTTTTGCAAATTTAACGATTTATTGTGACATTCGTGCTGCGTTCTGTTCGAAACAAAAAAAAGCCAGTTTTATTTTGTCTCGAAGTTTGACCTTCCTCAAAGTGAAAAGGATGCTGTCATTAAAAATAATACAACCACGTTATAAGGGTTAAATTTTTATACCGATTGTAGAAGATGCGCAGTACGAATTTACATAAGTCGTAATACGAAAAGTCAAACTAGAATAATTAGAAAACATTCGATACTTCTTAATTTTAAACGATCATTTCTGTGTTGTGTGGCTTTTTTTGAGTAACGCAAAGAAAAAGGAAATCACTGCGTGTCTTTGCACTTGTAAATGGTCACCTTGGTTTAAAGACTTAAAATTTAGTTCTTCTAGTTTTTTCCTTTTTTCAATCAAGTGACATTTTGAATAAATACGTGAAATCGTTTATAGCAGTGTCCTTGTTAAGTAGAAAAATTATCGTTGTAAGTTCGCACGCATGCAACGATAAGCGACATTGTAAATATAGCATAAAGTATACTCATTCGATTCGTTGCGAAAAGTCACAAGTGTTGCGACTGATCATTACCAATTGACTTTTTCACGAGTATCGATTTTGATAATGAAATCTAATTATTACGAAATACTTGTTTATTATAAAAATTCTCTTTGGAACAAATAATGCAAAAACTGATTTAGCATTGCATTCGTAAATTGTTAATCGGCCCTCCGCGCGTTCTTTTTCATAAGAAGGAAAAAAAATTGATCAATACTTGTCGACTTCTCCCCGCGAATTGGCGCACTTCAATAAAGCATTGTACTGCATTATACCTTTGTACGCATCAATAAAAGAAGGCCGTTTATTATAACGCGCGTGTTCTCATTCATAATGTCATGTGTATAATAATAGTAATAAATATAACAATACCGATAACAATAACGATTGATGAATTTAAGCAGACGTAAACGATTAAAGAAAAATCCTAGGTGTGTAAATGTATAAATAAGGGTGGTTTATTGAAAAAAAAAGAAACGAACGCTGAATGACGAAACTAAAAAAAAATCCTAGGATTAAACGAAGAAGAGCCGAAGGAAATGTATAGCGAATATAGCGGGAGAAAGAGCGGAGCCGAGGAGTCCCGCGGAGCATGATCTCTTAAACTCGTGCCGCGCGGCGCGCTAATTATTTAGTAATTATGTATAAACCAAGAACGCAAAGACATGAACAAAAAATAAAATGTATACTCTCGTTACGTCCAACCGCGTTTTACCTCCTAGTTGAAACGAGCCTCCCTGCGGCCGCGGCGCCCGCCGCGGCGATGTAAACCGGAGAAGCGCCGCAGTGGAAAAGCATCGAATGCAAAGTTTAAAAAAAAAAAGGAATGAGGAGAATAAAAAAAAGAAAGGAGGAGACAGGAAGAAACAAAGGGAGACGCGCGAGTTGCATCGTATATAGGTAGGATAGTTAGGTGAAGAAAAGAGTCGAACGCCTTTGAGAGTATATCGCCTCGTCCGGTTTGCCACGGATAATAAATAATAAAAAAAAATGATTAATACTATTGCGTGTACCTAGAAACGAAGAAACATTGAGAGGAGGATTGGAGAGGGAGACGACGAGACTCGCGGCGCCAAGCCGAGCGAAGCGGTCGAGTGCGTCTTCTTGAGATACAGTGCCCGAATACCTGATTTGATTATTATAAATTGAATAAATACTGCTTATGACGGTTAAGCCGACTTGTTTCTTTAGTTAGTTAGTCATCCTATATTCCTTAATGTCCTGTGCTGTTTGTGTAATTTCCGCATCTGTGGCTTTCTTGTACATGCACAATAATGTAATGATACTTTTTCGAAATTGCGTTTGTTCTACCGGATTTTTTATTGCTTAATTAGAATTTTTGAAAATTGATGTAAATGCGATTTACGTGATTTTCAAAAGTAAACCAATTTTACTTACATCTGAGGCTTCTGATTTTGATATATAATTTATTTATTACCAAACTAGACATAGATAATCAGTGATAAGTACTTATATTGCTTTTAATAGCCATGAGTGCTTCAGTATAATTAGTGTAATTACTATAAAGTATTTTTATTAATTGTATAATCATTAAACATCTGGTATAATCTAATATGTATAATGTGAGTTATTAAAGTACTAGTAGTATGCAGTTGACATTACAGTGAAAACAAAAAATTAAGAAAAATGTTTGCAGATGCTATTTAACTGCAACGGGAAATAATAATTAACAAAATGAAAGTTAAATATCTATAAACGAAAAATTAAATTTATCATTTATTAATTTAATTGAAAATGTTAAGCTACTGTTAGAGCCCTATGCAAACAAACTTATACAATAATAAAAATTAAAAATTATAATAAGAGTGAAAAAATACTATCGCAATGTACATATAAGTGTTTCAAGCATGCATTTAATTGTAATTCTTTCTATCTACTACACGAACAATATGTGTGGGTTCCTGAAAAAAGGCATTTGTGTTTTTAATTTTAGTTGTCCTTTTCACTTTAAGGCAAATTAATTTACGTAATTTTTTACAGTTCATTTAACAGATTCGATTACAGTAAATTTTTACTTAGTTTTGTTCGTTCATAATAAATAATGTAATAAATTCCGTTTGTAATATTTATGCAGTGCGGTACGATCCATTTATAGAACTGAATATTGAATAATTGCAGAAGATTTGCATTCCAAAATACACAAGACGACGCGTCGAAGAAAAGCTCGCCAGTTCGCTCAATTAATAACGGCCCACATCGATAAAACCGCGAATAAATCATGAAATTTCTGGTACAATAATCGATGCAGTCACCCACGAGCGAGCTTCAAAATTATCCACCTATTTTTCAGGTCTCCCCAGCGCCTCTAGCGTCGCGACTGAACCTCTCGCGTTCGCGAAAGAAAAAGGAAAACGGAAAAAAAGGACAGCACTAGTGGCACTACGTAGATGGTAAATGCGCGCAGCTCCGCCGTGTGCATGCGGGTGTACACACAAGCGCGTCGCGCATTAATCCGAAGTAAATATACGTCGCGCATTAATCCGAAGTAAATATCGGGCCGAGTCCCGTCGCGAGTGTGCACCCCTCATCTGCCGGATCGCCTCGGCGATCGATCCGCACCGCCCGCGCATCGGAGCGGACCCTCCAGCGTCGGCCGCGACTCGAGGCCCAGTTCCCTCGACCGATAGGACTGCGGGCAAGGACGTCGTCGCGTCGGTGTGTCCTCGCTCGCGCGTGTGTGCGTAAACTCGACTCCCTTGTGCGCCGCGCGCCCCCCGTGTGTATGTGCACAGTGCGTTCGCGGAGAGCTGCGCCATGAGCAGCGTTGGCTTGCGTCCTCGCGTCGTCCCGCGGAGCTTCGCTGAGCAGTAGCTCCGGAAAGTGTCGCACCCCTCCCTCCTCTCCTCCCCGTCCGTTGCACCGAGTACTTTTGTCGTCGAGGTGAGCGCACGGCCGGAGCAGCGCGTGCAGGTGAGAGCAGCGAAAGGCTTCGTCGCCGGACTCGACGAGCTTGCAGTATGCTCAGCGGGACCCGCGGCCCCAGGTTATTATGGCAGCGGGAGAGGACAGTGTTGTCAGCGCCTCCAATGCGTCCAGCAACAACAACAACAACGCCGCCGCAAAGCCCCGGCAGGAGAAGCAGTACGACTACCTGCTCAAGTTTCTCCTGGTGGGCGACAGCGACGTAGGCAAGCAGGAGATTCTCAGCGGCCTCGAGGATGGTGCCTTCGAATCTCCCTTCTGCAGCGGCAGTGGTACGGACGAATTTTTTTACCTAGCTCCTTTTAATGAAATCCGAGGCTAATCGGTGTGGTCTTTTTTTAACTCGCAGCCTACAAAACTACAACTATTTTGCTGGACGGAAAAAGGGTGAAGTTGCAGCTGTGGGACACCTCCGGCCAAGGGAGATTCTGCACTATTATTAGGTCCTACTCCAGAGGAGCTCAAGGAATTCTTTTGGTTTACGATATCACCAACAAATGGTCATTTGATGGAATTGATCGATGGTTGAAAGAAGTCGAAGAGGTGAGTTATCTTGGTTTTGTTTTTCTCAAGTCCCTTTGATAAAATACTGACCTCATTTTTCATGAGAACAGCAAGCTCCTGGAGTACCAAAAGTATTGGTTGGCAATCGTTTACATTTGGCTTTTAAAAGACAAGTGAGCGAGCGTGATGCTGAATTGTACGCCGCTAAAAATCGTATGGCCTTCTTCGAAGTGTCGCCTCTGTGTGATTTTAATATTAGAGAAAGCTTTTCCGAGCTTTCTCGTATGGCTCTTCATCGTAATGGAATGGAACGTTTATGGAGATCTAATAAAGGTGAGAAATTAACATTTGAAATATTTTAAACTCAGCAGTTAAATGTCATAATTAGAAATAACTAATTTAATTTGTTTTTACAGTTCTCAGCCTTCAAGAGTTGGCATGTCGTGCAATTGTAGCAAGAACAACTGTTTACGGCATAGATCAGCTTCCTCTGCCAACTTCAATAAAATCTCATTTGAAATCTTATGCCATGACTACTGTGCCCCAGTTGCGGCCGCGTTTGCATACCTCTTGCGGTAGTCGGACTCTCTGTACCATAAAGTCCTTGAATCTTGGCCATCGCAAGCTTCGATTCATCGCTGGTACAAGTCCCAGCAGCGGAGGTTCCTCGACGCCAGGTAGCTCACCGTCCGGAAGTATTAACGATTCACGTACAAGCTGTGTGGGTAGGAATTCTTGCACGATATCTTGATCAGAGAAAGCGCCTTTGCTGATGCATTAGGATTAGTGGCTAGCGACATATACAGATTTTTCTCTTGTACCGATCCGACACTTTCAGTTAAATCTATCATGATTTAAGTTGCTTTAAACTAATAACTTGTAATCGGGAAAAAAAGTCTCTTTAATTTTACGAAAATCACTTCCTTTATTGAATTTGTGGAACGATAAAATTTTAGTGAATTATTGATATAGAAAAAAAAGGACGTCCATCCTTTATCTCTGAGAAATTTGAAAAATTTCTCCATAGCGGATAGGGAAATTCTCGATACGGGCAATATATGACTTAACTGTGTATGTAAGAACGTGATAAATTTTGTGTAAGTGTGTATTTGAAGCGCATGGGAGCAATGTAATCCTATTCACGCAATTTTTAATTCTTTGAAAATTGAAGACTCCATTATGATAATTACGAAATGTTATATTTTTTATTTTATTGTTTTATTGTTTTTGAAATTTGTTACGACCGCAAGTTACCGGTTAAAAGTATAAAGAGTTTCATCCATTCGAATTTTCATTAACAGAAAGATTCACAATCAGATGCAATCGTGGATTTCATTGTGTGACCATTGAAAAAAATCCAGAGTAAACATACTTTGGTAAATTGTGTTCTACAAACTTTGCAAAAAAATGTACAAAACGATTTTTTACTCTCTTTCTCTTCCACATTACTGACTTTCACGAACATGTAGCGAGCTAGTCACAGTGATGAAACTTCCAAACTCTATATACGAACTCTTATTCTTCCATACTCGCTATAAGTTTATTTTGGATTAACAAAATATGTATTTATATATAAATATACGTTTAGAAATTGTACAAACATTGCACAGGGTTTTACCTGATAATCGACTTTGAAAACAAAATTCAGCATCAATGCTATTTACTGAAAAAATAATGCATTGTTACTCGCAGAAGTTTAAATTAAGAATTCGAACTCTCATTAAAAAAAATGCTAGAGCTGCTGAACTTTGCAAAGTTTAAAAAAGAAAAAGAACTGAAAAAAAATTTGTGTATAAAAAAAAAACTAAAAATAATCGTCTCATTGTTTGTGTATAAGCTACTGTAAGTCGATTTAGACGCGATTGCAAAAGAACTGGATGCCAACCATATTTTTGTACATCTTGTATAAAGTATTTTATGTTACTTACAAAACTACTCGTTAACGTGTGTATGTAGGTGTGGGTATGGATATTTGAAATCATGTAAAGAAATTGCGTGTATATCGCTCGTAGTTAAAAAAAAAAATGTGAAACACTTGTAATATAAATAACATTCAAGCACATTATGTTTTTTTAATCGACAATTGAACTCCTCACTCCTGTTATTGCAAAATAAAAAAAATTTCAAAACTCACCCTCGTGGGGTCATTATTGATTACCATAGCAACACAATAAGCGTGAAATACCGAGCTGCATACACAAAAACTTATGTTGTCTTCATTGTTAAGAGCACCCAGTACAATGAAATGAAAAAATGAATGCGAATACTCCGCATTTTAAGTTGTATCTCAAGTTGAAACAACAAGAGTGTATAATTGACAAGTCTATCGAAGCTTTTTTAGTTAGCAGTAAAGCTGACACAGAGGTGTGTCATAGTCTCAAGCGTACGATTGACCAGTCCGATAAAGGAAGGTAACCATTAAATTTTTCATGGATTTATTTTGTTTTGTTTTGTTTTGTGTAAATCTATTAAAGTTAAATTTACTCCAAAAATGCAGGAAAGAATTGGTAGGATCACTTAATGAAACAGTGTCCAGCATCTATAAAGAATTAAAGGCCGTTAAAGTTACGATTAACGAGCAAAAGGTGGAGAAAATCGGTAAATAAGTTACTCACCGGAACACAATGAAAACTTGTACTTTCTTTAAATATCGTATTTCTTTTTTATTTTCGTTAAAGACGTTGAAGATTTGAAGAGGAGATTGCAAGGCTTATGGTCGCGAATAGAGGAGTTTAAAAAATCCTGCAACTGCATCGACAGTCTGAAAACGGAGCAAAATAGTTTAGAAGCTGATCTCAACGCCCTTCAGAGATCAATTCGAAAACACAAGAATTTCAGTTCGGCCGGTGGTTTACATTGTAAAAGTTGGGATTTAAAAAGTCAAGCGCCAAAGGACGAGTCGGCAAAGGAGTGCGATTACGACGACGTGGAAGACTTTTGTACTTTGTTAGCAAAAACGGGTGAGTTATTTTTCTTAATAAAAAGAAAAAAAATAAGATAAAATTGACGATCAAGTATTTTTAAATAAAATATATCTTAGGTATGTCAATATTGATTAAATAGCAAATAAAAAATCTAAAATTTGCTTGGAAGTATAATACCCTAAGTTTAAAAGTATATTAATGTCTAAGAAAAGTTATGGCCAAAGCCAAAGGTTGCTGAAATGGGTATAGAATCTCAAGAATCTCTTGTTAAGAAAATTGAATTGAAATGTCATTTAGAATTTATTACTAAATGGTTAATATTTAATGATGTGAAAATATCTATTATTTTAAAGAAAAGTTATAAATAAGTATAGTGCTTTTAAACTTTTTCTCACAAAATCTGCAGAAATAAATGTAACTTCCTTTTTTGTATAAATTTATTTATAATCAGCTAAAACTTAATACTTGATCAGAATTTTTTAAACAACCACTTTCATTTTGAAATCTCTACATTTTCTTTAATGTGAAAGTATTTTATCTTGTGCTTGCTATACTGCAAAATAAACTTAATATGGGAAGAATATGACCCTTAATGGTTAGTTCATGGAACATTTTAAAAAAACTTTGGGAAATGTTTTTTATGTACAGATTTATAGTTTCGCTCCTTCCCTAGGCCAGAAAAAAGGGATTATAATGCCTCATTGTTAGTCCGAGGGATCCAGAGGGGTAGGAAAATTTCTTAGTAATTTCGGTGGTTCGCACCACATGTGCGCGGTTCAGACGCTTCGGCCGTCCGACCGTCAATAAATCACACTTTACATTGCGACGAATGCAACAAGACGGTTGTCGGCAATGTGTTGGAACTGTGTCCTCTTAATTTTATGCATTTCTTGTCGCTGGCCGAGAAAAGCTTTACAAGGAAATTTATGATTTTATAACAAAAGGTTTCTTGTGTTGAAATCTTAAGTGTTTCGGGAAAGTACTTTCTACCAGTTTAGAATTTTCTGTGAAAATGCCAGGACATGGAAGATACTATGCATTTATTGTTTTTGAGATTCTACATTATTTTTATGATTCATTTAATGGGCCATGATTTATAGTTCTTTAGCTACATCAGCCACGATATGCGCAATACTTAACAGTACAGTTGTTATGGGTGGTTGTGGAATATGTTACTTTCGATTAGCTATTAACTATAACATCACTGAGAGGCTATGCACTTGAAAAATCACCCTTAGATTTCTTTCAATTTCCAAAAGATTTCCAAAAGATTTCTAAAAATTTCCGCAAGATTTCGTTGAGTTTTAAAAAATTTAACTAATTTCTTATAAATTATTGGAGTTTAAATCCCAATCGCCATCCCGATTACCCGGGGCTCAAGCATCCGCTATTTACCGATCCTCCGAGCGCAGGTCACACGGGCAACTGGAGCGAGGAGGATCACCTGTTCTTCGTGCGTGCGCGCAACAAGCACAAGGGCATTGCGGCGCTCGTGGGGGCGATCCAGGCCAGGTGCCCGGACCTCACGAAGGAAGCCATCGTGAACCACGAGGCCTGGTACAGGAAGTATCTGGAGCTGCGGGAGAAGCAGCGGCTGGCGGTGCGCGAGTGGCGGCAGCGGCGCGACGCCGAGAGGATCCAACGCCGGCGCGAGCACCAGGACGCACCGACACCCAAGCCTCCGTCGCCGTTCGTGTCCAAGGTATGGTAACTTAGAAGAAACTCGGATTATACCTTAGGCGGTTACGATTTCGTCGCTAATACGGAAAAAACATATTTTAAGGAAGAAAACTACTCGAAAATTGATTTTTTTGGTGGCAATTTTCTTAAACAATTACCTACAGTAATTCCATACCACTATTTTTTATTAAGTACATTCGAAATGATACCTTTAAGGACTATTTGGAAGTAAGCCGCCGTTTTTACAGTTCAAAGTGGATTTTGTCTAGTTTTCAAGGGTTTTCAAAGTTCTATTTAGGCTAATTTTCTTAGTCTTTTACTACATTTTTGAGAAAATATTTTTCACGGAGTCTATTACAAAAAATCGAAAAAATTTGGAGATAGTATCCGCATCCTTAAACAATTCCAAAGGCACTTTTACTTACTTTAATCCACTGGATTTTGTTTATTTTCTTTGCAAATAACGTTGCTTAATTAATATTATTACCAAATAAAATATCAAATGGTTTCCTTCAAGAAGCAGCCGACGGAAGAGGAGGAGCAAGCCGAGGAGAAGAAGCGTGAGGCGTTAAGGCGTTGGCGGGAGGAGCGCGACAAGGCCCGAGCCGTCGAGCAGGAGCGCGCGAGGTCGGCGGAGAGGGCCAAGCTGGAGTCCGCGGAGAGCCGCAGGCGAGCGCGCGACACGGAGATCAAGAGGATCCTCGCCGAGCGCAGGGAGAAGAGCGAAACGAGGCTGACGCGCGAAACTGAGCAATGCCTTAACAAACCGAGCGGCAATAGTTTTATCCTGCAGTACTATAGGTACGAGGTGCTTTACATGTTGTGCAATGGGAGAATTTTTTTGTTAATTTTACTACGGTGAATATCACCGTACAGGTAACATAAATAGGCGTAAGCGTGGTACGGTTTGATAAAATGAAATCGAGTATTTTGTTTCAGCATTTAGTTTGTTTTCGATTAAAAGTTACCTTTTCAAACTTGTTTTATTGTAATAGAAGATTGAGACTTGTTAGTAAAGTTTCTTTAGATCATGGATTTTACCAAAACTTTTAATAATATTTTGTTATGTAAAAATATGCATAAAGCTAGTCTTAAAATTGTCAAAACTATAATTTAGTAAAGTTTTTAACGTTGCATCAATTTGTATATGAAGTAGCAAGACATAACATGAAATAAGAAAAAAAGTAATTTAATTGTATAGTTTATACGCTCAACAATGTTTTGCCCTTTCAAAGTTAATCTTGCTTACAAAAATATTTTAAATATACGAAGTTGTTGTTTTACTTATAGTTATGGAAACATTACATTACAATTCACATTTTAACATTATTAAACATTTCTCTTTTTCGGCAAAATTCGTGATTTAAGAGAGTGGTATGCTTTAAAGAAGTTTATGGAATAAAATTACCTACATGTTTGACGAGTTCATTGCATTTCAATATCCTCTTAAAAAATTTTCCATGCTCAAGAATCATTTGCAAAATGTCTAAAAATTGTTATAAATAGGTTACTTGTTTTAAATCCATCTTACATCAGCACTTCTGTTTCAGAGCTAGAGATCAAGAATATTTAGAAAAAAGAAAAAGTATATTAATGTCTAAGAAAAGTGTACAGCCAAAGCAGGTTGCGCAACCACTGCAGTGCAATATTTACAAAAGCAATGAGTCGACGTTATTTAAGGAGACTAAAGCTTGGCAGGACAAAATGAGAAATGATGATGTTAAACCATTTCATACAGTATCTTATATTAAGGACTTACCAAAAAGGTACAGTAAAATGAACAAAAATATAATTTTTCTATATGAAATACAACAATCAACTCCATGTTTCTTTTCTAGAACTATAGCATCTTGGAGAAGTTTCGAGATTACAAGCTAATGTCTGAAACGGCGATGATAGAATTTTTTTATCGATTAGTGAAGATATTTTTTATTCTATTTTTATACTCGACGAGATTTTTTGAGTAGGACTTGTGTGAAACAAAGGAATTTGGAGATGTACTGTAATAATGCAAGAACTCAACTCTTTGATATATGCTTATTATGTTTATTTTTTTATGAACGTACCTTTCTTCTTTCAGACGATGTACATAATAAGTTATGAGTAAACGAGCGTTAAGTCTTATCCAGAACTGCCGTTTTGTCTTCACTTCGCCATAAATTTTCATTAAATCTTTACAACGATTTCACGGTTTTTCAGAGGTTTAGGTATCGCTACACACAAACTTATTGCGTTATGGATAACATTAACACTGGACAGTTTTACTCAAATATACATATATATAACGTGTATATATATATACACTTTCTATGAACCTGTTCGTTAATTGATATTCTTTCGTTAGATTACCAAATACAAAAACATAGTTTATGCGGTATGTGATAATGTTATAATACAAGCGAGCCTCCCTATTGCGTCGAATAAGGTGCTAACTCTGGCTTTCTTTCTCATTTATATGGGACCTTACTCGACACGATACATCGACCACCTCATGGAAATACTTATGTACGAATAGAGCCCCTAACTTACGTAGAAATATAATTATTTAGAATTCACTGTACTCCCTATAGAAGGTTTATTACAATGAAGGGTAAAGTGTAAAACAAAACGCTTTTTCCTTTTCTTTTATTCTCCTTTTCTATTACACTAATATATAACTGTCTTTCTTTTGCTTCCTATATTTTTTTTGTTCTTAAACTCACTTGGCTCTTGCTCTCAACGTCGCGTTCATCCATCACTCTCTCTTTTCCATTCTCTCTTACTGTTGCTCTCACATATACGACTTTGCTTTCTATTATTTATACTCGTTTGTATATGCTCGTGTGCCGTCCTGTCAGTCCATCTCGTCACTCATTAGTTTATTTTTATCATCTTTAAATCCTCTTAATAAATATTTACACGTGTGAAAATTTGTACAGTCATATCTCTTTCTTTTCTTTTAAATCTTCCTCATGTCTTAAACTTTTGTTTTTATTGTGATTTATTTTGCTTCGCCGTTGATCGGTGATTCGCGACAATTTCGTCCCACCCTTATAGATCTATCATTGCACGCTTTTATTTTTTGCAGAAAAGAAAAATTCTCAACCGACACCTTGGAAGCAAATTTTCCCTCTCGCACCTGAACGGTGAGCTTGATTAGACACATTGAACTGCCTCATTTTCATTCTCACTGTAATTTTCCTACTATTCCGAGGGATTTTGCTTTCTAAAGTAAACTTCAATATATAAAGATTTCACACGGAAAACCAAAGTTTTCGCATTAATTTCCTAATACAACTTTTGATCTATTATATTACGTTTATGTAAGCAAATCATTAACCAAATGCGCGGCTTAGGAAATATTTCGTTTTTAAACGCTAATGTGTTTAAAATTTATTAGATTCAGTTAGACAATAAATAATTTCCAGTACTTATTTAAAAAAAGTATAGTTGAAAAATTCGTTTAATCATTAAAGGACGTAAATATCGACTGCTAAGTCATCGCTTCAATTCTTTATTCTACTTATTCTCCTCGCTACTCTCGCGTGGAAAAGCTGCACCTCACAACACAACATTCCCAATTTCACCTCGCCATTTCTGTTAAAAGATTTAAATACAATATTAATAGCGTATACATCAAAGACGAGAGCGCCGAGTTTCCATTTAAGGGATGAACATTCTGGGAGAGCATAGAACGTAAACTCTTTGATTAATAAATACCTAATATTACAACAAAATCACCATTAAGTATTTTCTCGTAATATTCGATCATTAAGTTATGTTTTTTTTCATTTCGGTAAGAAAATAAGATATTTTAGTCAAAGATTTTTCATTATTTGTTTTCATTATTTACACAATATGCATTCTTAATTCTTTTTACAAACAACGCGTTTCTCTCCCATCGTCGCTCCGTCTTCCCTTGTACATTCGCTCTAAATAATATATTTTCTTAGCAATTCTTTGCAAGCATTTGAGACACTAAATTCGAATATACCACCGTGTTGTTCCACTATCATAAAAAAGATACAATAAAATGAAAAATTATTTGAAAGTAATTAAAATGTACGTGTTTTACTACAGAGCATTCTCTCTCTCTCTCACTCTCACTCTCTTGCGCTCTATCTCTCTCGTTCTCTTTCTTCCTTTTTCTCTCTCATATCTTCTTTCTCACATACCATTTTCTTGCTATGTAGAAAACGGCATCGAATTCGGCTGGTCCATTTTCTTTAATATTTTACGAAGAGGGAACGCTTCCCTCTTATGAAATAAAAAGCAACATCTCATTATAATTAGCATCTATGTATTTAACTTTATCTCTCTCAATTCTATATATGTACACATATAAATGTTCACGACGCGCTTTGAAGGAGTCCGTTATTCAGCACCGGCACAGTGGAAAAGTGTCTTTCTTCTTTAAATACATAGCAATAAAAACAAAGTAAAAAAACGAAAAAAGGTAGAATCGAAAATACAAAAAAAGTATATCGAAATCAGCGACGACGCGTGCTTACTCACACGCAATAGTCCGGATCGCTCACATTGTCGCTGTCGCTGCTGTCCGACAGTCTTCTCCTCTTCTTCTTCTTGTGCTTCTTGGGCTTCTCCGTTTTGTGCGCGCGGTGCTTGCGGTGGTGCTCCTTCTCCGTGGAAGAGTGATGCTGATGGTGGTGGCTCGTGTGTATCGTGAGCTTGGGCACGCGAGGCGGGCCCTGGCCCGGGTTCATCGAGTGGTTTGGGTGTTCGGCCGCCAGATGCACCTGATACTGGACGGGATTGGCCGTAGCGTCAGCGTGGCCGCCTGCGGCATGAGTCACGCCGTGCTTGTCGTGCTCCGACGTGTTGGCGTGCTGCCTCGCCTGCTTCGTCGGGCTGCTGCTGCTGCCACCCTCCTCGTCGTCGTCGCCGTCCTCGGGATCTTCCGGGTCGAACTTGAGCATGAGCTGCTTGAAGTCGAGGTATTCCTTGACGAGGCGCCGTCGGCCCTCCTCGTCCAGTTCCTTCTCGTCCTTCAGATCCTCATTCAGCCTCTGCAGCGTCGCCTTCGGCTTGAACTGCTGGTTGTTCTTGCGGTTCACCGTTTTCTCGTACACCTTCGCCGCCTCCGACGGTGAGTACTGGCTTATCTTGGCGTCGGAGAAACCGTACAGATCCTTTAAGTGCTGGCGCAGATTTAGAAGAAGAAGGAAACCCTGACTCGCGGTGATGTACTCGCGCAGAAGTTTCGTGTCTTCTGGTAGCCTTTGGAGTACTGTCTCTTCATCTTCCTCGTCGTCCTCCTCGTCTTCCATTGCAGCGAGCAATTGTTCTGGTCGCGGCATACCATCAGGGCCGAGTTGAGGCATTATCGGCGCCGCAGGTGGTAGAGGTGGTGCCATCGGCATTTGTCCCGGTGCTAGCATCTCCTGCCCCTGAAATTATAATTTTTAATGGGATATTGATTTTCTCTGAATTGTCAAAAATTCAATTTTCCAAAAATTTTTTAAATGAGTTTAAGGTAACGTAGTTCACTAACTAACCGATTTACTTGGATTCATCTCTGAATTTCTTAACATTTTAGTTTATATGTTAAACTCAATATACTTGTGAAAAGAGTGCTTATATGAATATAGTCAAGAATTTTATATTGAAATTTTTCAAAAACTAATCTAAGTTCTACTATCACTTGAATTGAGTGTTATAAGGCTCATTTTATAATTTAGAGGTGCTGGTAAAAAATTGAAGTAAAATAGGTGATATAATACCGCATAAAGTTTAATTATTTACGACGCCCACGATTTTCAATAAATCAATTGTATTCTATATTACATTTTTAATAAGAATTCATTGATCATATGTACAATTTTCTATTGGGACCACTATATGAATAAAATGAGCTCTTATAGATTAAAATCGAATAATTAAAAAAAATTTGATTAATTTTTCTTCTCTGTATAATAAACAGTATCTACGATTTGAATAATACTTTAACATATCGTTGTAATGTAAAAGAGTGATGTTGAAAGTGAAACAATTTAATAATGTACCTGTGGATATATGAATTGCTGTTGTTGATTGAGTATATTTTGGTCCATAGACATAGGTAGATGTTGTTGTTGTGGGTACTGTTGTTGCTCTTGTTGGTACGGATGTAACGTCATACTTTCCTGTTGCTGAGGTTGAACACTGCTCTCCTTGGGCAGTAGCGCTTCCTTGAAAGACTGCAGCAGATTCGTACCAGCCATGGAGATAATGATATCGATGTGGTGAATGATAAAGAGTGGCTCATCCTGCACCTGGTAGGAAAAGTAAGCGAGATTGTCGGCGAGGTACAACATCTGCGACAGGCTGGTTTTCGCGCTCTCGTCGAATTGCTTTAAGAATGATTGGACGATGGCGCGCCTCTGCTGCCTCGTGCTCCTCAGGATGGTATAGAGGAATCCGTTAAGCGCCGCGGGGTATTCGCCCTCCCTGAGTCTCATTCCTCTCACAACGGTTGGATCTTTCTGCAAGATCTTCTGCAGCCTGTAGCTGTGCTTGATGCCAACCTGCGCCTTCGTGTGCACGAAGCCCGGGTATTTTTTCTCAATGTCCTGCAGCTGCTTGTCGGCGCTGTGGCTCACGGTCTTCTCGCAGTCGGTGCTCATACAAATGAGATAGGGCACGATGGTTACAGGGTGGACGAGACCCTGCGCCAAAATCAACTGGATGACCTTCAAGGCCGCTTGTCTCACGCGGGGGTCGGCGTGCAGGAATGACTCAAGAATTTGATTGAGGTATCGCTGAATCACTGCGCTAGCCATACCCGACGATACGTCGCCCATCTCCTTCAGATTTTCCTGCTTCGACATTTTCGCCCACTCCAAGTCCTGCTTTATCATGCGCTTCTCTTCCTCGGCGAGATAGAGCTCGATATTGTTTAAGACTTGTATCCTCATCGGTATAGGTGCTAAGTCCGAGGTGAGGAAGTAGTGGTACAGCTCCTCCAGCTGCGGCCGCATCATGAATTCGTAGTGCCTGACGCAGAGGGAGCCGATCGCCGATAACGTGAACTGGCGCGAATCATTTTCCTGTATCGCAAACAAATAATTATTAGATTTGTATGAATGTAAAACTAACCATTAATTCTAATCATTATTAATATTAACATCGTATTACATAGTCACTTTTATTTAAAAAAAGTTATTTAAACTGTGATGGTTTATTGTGAAAAAAGATTGTTCTAAAGTCAATTAATTGATAATTATTTACTTTTTCATAAACAATTCTTTTTATAAGTTTATATTTTAACTATGGTAAATAAACAAAATTTTAATTTTATTATTTTTCTAAAACATATTAGAAAATTTATAACATGAATTTTTTAATGCAGATAAATTTTATAAATTTTGTAAAAAGAAAAATGATGAAAATCATACCTGATTGACAAAATAATTAAGTGTATCGAAGACCTGATCCTTGATGTCATCGGGTAGGCCCTCGATGATCTGTGGATCCGTAAAATCGAAGTGCCTGAGCAGCAGGCCTACCGTGAACAAGGCTCTTTTGAAATAGGCCTTCCTCTGGACCAGGAACTTGTTGTCGGGATCGCGCTCGTAGTAGAACTTGTAGTTGGACAGTATACCGAAGTACTTGTTGAAGCAGTCCCTGATGAGCTTGTAGTTCTTTGTGACGTTGTTGACGATCGAGCCGAGGCAAGAGAGGCAACTGGCGACCACGTCCTTCTCGTGCTGCAGTATCACCTTGACCGAGTCCTCCTCCAGCTGGGCCAGAAAAGTCTCGCTGGGGTGTTCTATGAGCGGCACGACGAGCTCGAGGGTGTGGGCGACGCTGCTGATGAGCTGCTGGTCGCCGCGCGTCTGGCACTTGAGGGTTAAGTAGGGCTGCAGCGTGATGGCGTGGTTCACCAGCAGCTGCGGCCTGATCTTGGCGAAGAGGTAAAGGGTCATCATGCAGGCGATCAGCCGCTGAGACGAACCTGTCTTCTGCGGCTCGAGCGGTCCGTTCGGCTCCGGCCGCTCCTCCAGCCTCAGCACGTTCTCGATCAAGCAGTCTACGATCTGTGTGCAGGCGGTAAGAAGTGCCTTCGGCGGCTCCGTCACCAGCTTCGTGCTGTCCTCCTTGTCCTCCTTGGGTTTGTACAGACTGACCAGCAGCTGCTCGAACCACTCGAGTTTCTGGTCCTCCTTCATGCAGACCGCCACGACGTCCGTGATGTTCATGACCTTGCGGATCAGGGCCGCGCTGTCGAGGGTCGGTCGTTCCTTCACCGGCGTGAACCACATGTTCTGGAAGACCTCCATCACGAGCTTGCGTATACCCTCCTCGTCGTTCACCCGCCTGATCATCTTCACGCAGATCTCGGGTATCTTCTCGTACTCGGGGAACTCCATGCAGATGTCCTTCAGTATCTTGATGACGCGCTTGCGCACGCTCACGCCGGTGTCCAGGATACGCGCCAGCAGTTTGTCGTAGTACTTGTCGATGAGCTCCGGTCGGCTGAGGACGAACTTGCCGACGAGGTCGACGGCCGCCTCGCGCACCGACGTCGAATGGTCGAGGAACGAGTGCTTCACGCCCAACTGCATGTCGCCGCGGGCGAGTACGCTGGGGTCGGCCTCTACGATCATCGTCAGGCACTTCATCGCCTTCGTTCTGATGGCGATCGAGTTCTCGACGAGGACGCGCAGGATCTGCTGGAGGTAGCGGTCGAAGCTCTGGGAGAAGGGCCGCGTCGACGCCAGGTACTGCGAGATCAGCTCGGCCGAGCTGTAGTCGATGTACGTCTGCAGAATGTCGGGCTTGGCGCCGGAACTGCACGGCCTGATCTTGCTGATGATCAGCCGCTTCTTCTCCTCGATGACGCGGTAGGAGTCGGAGTGACGCTGCTCGTTCGCCTCGGACTCCTCGGGGGCAGGTTCCTCCTCCGCGGCGTCGCTTTCTTCGCTGCTGGAGAGCCGGCGGCCGCCGCGTTTTCTGTTGCGCTTTTTGCTCGGCGAGGACTTCTTGCTGGGCGACGTAGCCTTGGGTTGGCCGACGCGCTGCTTGTCCATCGCGCAGTCCTTGTACCACTGGGCGAGGTAAAAGTGACGCGCGTACGCCAGCGCCGAGTCCTTCGTCCCGTTCACCGCCAGGTAGTCGAGCAGTACCTTCTGCAGGAAAACGACGCGCTCCTCCTCGGCGCTCAGGCCCGAGATACCCTTGTCCTTTACGCGGTCGTACTCCGAGTCGCGCGACTGCTCCGCCTTGATGTCCGCGATGATCTGATCGATGGTGGCGAGCTTGCAGTGCGAACTCACCGCGTCCTTGCGCAGCCGCGCCGCTACGACACCGAGGTACTCGATGGAGGCGACGCGCAGCGACATGTCCGAGCTCTTGTTGGAGAAGTGTCCGACCAACAGCTTGCCGAGAAGGCTAAGCATGAGCTCGGCCGCCGGCCACTCGGGCTTGTTCACCGTCGCCAGCAGGTCCTGCACGAAGTTCTCGAAGAGCGGCCGGTAGTCCACCTCCTCGCCCTTGCTGCCGCATTTGTTCAGGAAGGCCGTGAGGAAGTTGCCGGCGAGCCTCTGCGCCGCGTCGTACTTGCTCAGTATGAGGACGTCGACATCGACGTTGCTGAGCGGCGCGTCCGACCTCTTCTTGTCCTCCTCGTCCAGGCGCAGCTCCTTGGCGGCGATTGCCGTGTCCGGCAGCACGACCACGCACTGGATCAGCTGGAGCACCAGGGCCGTAAGCATCTGGATGTAGTCGTCGGTAGAGAGCCTGTAGGTGCGCAGGCTGCGCTTGCTGCTCGGCAACCGGGCTATCGAGGCGAGGATGTCGTCGAGGAGCAGCCGCCTGTGCTTCTCGTACTTGGTGAAGATGACGGTGACGAGGCGCAGCGAGCTCAGCTGGAGGTCGCTCACGTTCTCGACGAAGAAGGGCGCGACCCCGAGGGTCGAGGCGTGCAGTACGCTCGTGTCCGTGAGGATCTGGATGTTGAGCAGCTCGGCGAGCAGCGCCACCAGTTCATTCAACTTGCTGTAGACCATGAGGAGGCTCTTCTCGCGCACCTCCTTCGCGTGGCTGCGCTTCTTGCGGCCGCTCGCGTTGAAGTTGTCGCTCTTGCCCTTGGAGTCTATCCGGTAGACCGGATCGTACGACGGGTAGATCGTATTCTGCAGCTGGAACTTGACGAACAGGATTATGCGGTCGATCACGTCCTCGAGGTAGATTGTCTTGGGCATGTTGCTGGAGGTCATGATGTGGAGGCAGACGAGAGAGGCGTCGACCGCCTGCTGCACCCGACTCATCGCTATTTGCATCCACATGCGGCTCTGCTCGGCGTCGTCGTCCGGGTCGGCTAGCGGCGACACCTTCGCACCGTCCCTGATGTTCTTCTCGAGGATGTTGAGGAGGCGCACGAGCTTCTCGGCGGGCACCGACTCCATGGCCCCAAGGGACTTGAGCTTGGCCGCCTCGGAGCAGAGGGCCTGAAGGTGGTGGTCGGCGATTAGCAGCTCCTGCGGTACGTCGCCGTCCTCCTCGACCTCGTCCAGTGCCGTCTCCTCCGTATTCTCGAATATCGTCTCGACCAGGCTGTTGAAGCGCTGGTAGGTGTTCGTCTCCATGAGCTCCTCGACGCTGAGCTTCGGCATCAACGGCACCATCTTCTTCTCGAACTTGCGGATCTTCGGCTTAACGGGCGTCAGCGCCTCCTCCTTCTTATCCTCGTCCTCATCGTCGTCCTCTATCAGTCTTTTTCTGCGCGCCGAGGAGATGCGCTTGTCGTCGGGCGTCCGTTTCTTCTCCGTCTTTTCCTTACCGCGCTCCTTCCCCCGGGACTTGAAGTACTTGTTGTTCCGACTGCTCTCCTCGTCGCTGTCGGACTCGGATTTTATGGATTTGTCATCGCGGCTCGATATGCTCGTTCGCGTCGTTCGCGCCGGCGACTTCTCGTTTGACGTGTTGAGGTTCTTCTTCATGAGGGCCTGATCCGCCAACCTGGTCAACATGACCACTGGCTCACCTCTCCCTTTCAAGGACATTTTCTCGTCCTTCACGTACACGTTGTTTGGCTGCTGAGGAAGGGGCTGCTGAACTTCTTGCAGGTGCTCTATAGGTTGGCTCTGGGGTTGATGCACCGGCTGTTGCATCGGTTGATGATGTTGATGGTGCAACGAGGGCTGCGGATGTTGCAGTTGCTCAAAAGGTAGATGGGATTGCATAGCTTGCGTCGATTCACATTCGGGCAAAGGCACCATGGTGTTGTTCAAATTTGAATTTGCGCTTACATTATCAAACATGTTGGGATGTGGCGGTTGACCCATCCCAGTAGGCATCATATCTCTGCTCTGATTTGTGTCCAAGCTTCCAATAGGTAAATCTATTTCGGGTAGACCAGAAACCTGATCCAAAATGAATTGTTGATTATCGTGGATAGTCTGGTCAATATCCATCGCTTGTGATAAGTGGGGTTGATGCAAAGGCCTGTTCATCATCGGATCGTACATTTGCTGATGGACATTCATAGGTGGCTGTTGCAAATGAGGTTGATGTAGCTGATGATGGTGCTGTTGAGGCTGCATTTGATGATGCTGACTCATTGGCATTAAATTTTCAGTTGGAGGTGTCATTTGCATATGATGCTGCGGGGTCATCCCACTGGACATCGCATGGTGCTGGGGCGTTACATTTCCAAGAGATGACATTAACGGGCTACCCATGTGAGCTGGAGAGTGCATATTAAATTGAGCAGCCACATTATTTAAACAATGAGTATCTTCCATCATGTGTTGAGGTGTTGTTGACGTCCTTGTTTGTTCGGTTATAACAGTTGCACGAGGCGACGGAGAAGGCACAGTAAAAGGACTACTTTGAGTAACATCTGTATGATTTTGGGGTGCTACTGGCATCCTAGGATGCTGAGCATGCGGTATACCACCAGGTAACATTGTTCTTCCTACAGGCATGTGCACAGGACTACCTTGGGGCGTTTGCCTGGAACTGGAAGAGTTTGAGTAAGAAGGAGAAAAACCTTCATAGTTGCTCGACATTTGGTGGCTTTGCTGTTGAGGCCAACTTCTTGGCGAATTATATTGGGGTCCTTTAAAGACGTGGGGACTTGTCTGCAGAATGGCTTTTAAAAGTTCGGGAGGATCCTGTTGTGCGTCCGAGGGCTGCTCCACACTGGCGTAATTGTCTTTCAATTCGATATGATCCGACGACGTCTGAGAGATAGACCTAATCAGCTGAGGTACCAAATTCTCATCGCGCATACTTAACAAGATCTGTGCCTCGTCTGCCACTCTGGGATGAAACAGTAGAGACTTATTATCCAAGGTTTGCGGCAGAGGGCTAGGCAAAGGCATTTCAGGCAACAGATCCGATAGACTCGCAATTCCCGCGAGGGTAGTAATAGGTACACTCGGTATTACCCCATTCATTTTGATCTGTATTTTCTCTGGCATCTGACAGCCTGGGCTGCTGGTAGCTATCACTGTCCAACAACAAATGCCTCGGCTCCCAAATCACTTATCCACAAGATCCGCACTGCGGCTGCACTGACTGCGGGCACCAGTAACAAAAAAGCCAGCGAAGTCTAACTGTTCGACACTTGTTCACGGCAGACACTGAAGCACTAGTGTCTTCCCACCGGGCTGAGAGAGTCACCCCCTCAGGTACCCATGGTGTCTCAGCGGTAGCATCAGCCAAACTGCGAGGAGGCTCTCGGGTCCTGTGGAAGGCGATCCATGGTGGCTGCTCGGGCCTCCGCTGAAAAGCAACAGTCCCATTGTAAGCGCGGGGTGCACCCCTCGAGGCTGGACCGCGCGGGTCGCTTACGTAGAGTAGAGAGTGTGGAGCTGTCACCTCAGTTACGGGGCTGCGCTGGCATCGCCGCTGCTGCTTCCCTGAGTCCGCGCGGGGTCGCCTCGGCGACGTCGCCTCCTGGGGGTGGCCCCGCGACAGCCTCGCCTCCGGCGGCGGGCTCCTCGGCTGGCTGGTCCGGTGGGGGCCTCCGCGGTCGCGGCGGCGGCGGCGGCGGCGGCGGCGCACACACACAGCACACGCTCGGTCGGCTCGGGGCCGGCTCGCCGCGGGCGCCTCGGGGCCGTCGGCTAGCCTCCCGACGCTCGCTTCCACGGCAGTCCACCGGCGGGTGGTCGGGCGCGCACGGGCCGCTCGCGGCACAGCCACTATTTATGGTGCGTACACGAAGAAAACAGACACAAAGGCGTCCATTTTGCCTCGATGCTGCTCTACGCGCGCGCACTCGCACCGTCTCTCTCGCTCGCGCTTATATTCGTGCCCTCTCGCTCCCCGTGGAAGCGCCGTTCGCGGTTGCGCCGCGGGCTCGCTCGGCGGCGATCGTAGCGCGCGCGCACGGGAGAGAGCGCCAAAGCGCCGCTGCGAGAGAGAGGATCCGAGATGCGCTGGCGTGTGTGTGTGCGTGGGGGCGAGGGCGGAGGGGGGAGGTGCGCGTATACGGAGAAGAGAGAGAGAGAGGCGGACGCGCAACGGGACCGAGAGAGCGGCGGCCCAGCGAGAGGGAGAGAGAGGGAGCGGAAGTTGCGTAGCGCGACCGTCGCGGGCGGCCAACTGGGCAGCGAGCGAGCGCGCCACTGTCAGGATGGGCTTCGCCGAGCCGGAGCGAGAGGGCGCTACCGGTCGCTTAGACGCGCCGATCGAACGTCGAACGGGCTATATAATAGCCCGTCCTGTACGTGCACTTTGTCGCGGGGCGGGGAGAGGAGGGCGCGACCGACCCGTTATTTAAGTGCGATCAAGAGCGACGACGGTGCTGCCAACTACGCGGACGAGTCGCGCACTTCGGCACACTTAATAAACTCGCTAATATTTATACTTGGGTTTTGTTCTTTTTGCGAATTGCGCGAATGCGTTTTTCATACGTTTCAATTTTTCAATGCGCTTCGGGTGCACTTTCACGGACATACGCTTTAAATTAACAATATAATCTGTATAATCGTTTGTTTTTAGATTCTTGATAGTTTTTATTTATACATTTATTAATTTATCTAGAAACTTTTAATTTTTAAATAGAATTTCATTTACTTCTTTCGCATATTATAATAACTTTTGATACGATTTTCCAAAATGCAATTAAAAATAATAACTTTTTCTAATTTATAAGGTAATCAATTTTATTACTATTCTTACGATAAGAGCGTGTATAAATTACTTAAAAGTATTATTACTTATAAGTGTATCATTTTCAGGGACCGAAAGACTGTTTCACAAAAAAATTATATTACGAAGTTTGATAGGAAATCAATATCAGTTCGGATAGCTAAACATTCATCGAAATGTTCCTTGAAATAATAAACACATTAACAGATGCAGACTTTTTGGTCTCATTATATACTTATGATGCATGAAATAAAGCTGTGCACAAATTCAGCAGACGTTGTGTGTAGGTTCTGCAAAAATAATTTAGAATACCTCGAAACACTTTTTGCTAGTACTTTCACAAATTCAAATAATTTGAAATAAATAAAATTTGCATAATATCAGCAAAAAGCTGCATAAAGTTATAGTTTTTTTCCTTGATGGTGCGAAAAATTTTACAAAATTGATGTAGATTTTATGCGCTAATTCAACATAAAAACTGTTGAAAAATGTTACTTTACAGACTATATAAAATATAAAATCGAACTAAAATTCCTAACAAATATATATCTACCTGGATAACTTCCGATCGAAGGTAGTAATAGTTGGTTTATAATAACCTGGGAGCACTTCATTTACATAAATCAAGACATACATATGTAGTTACCTTACGCTCGAGGATTGGATATAAATTTCTTCAAAAACATTTGAAATTCAATTAATGTTTAGTGATTTTCTAATATTTTGAAAGATCTATTTCTAATCTATTTCTATAAAAGAAAAGCATGCTTGGTAATTCACATTGTAAACTTTTCATTGCAATAGCAGACTAAAAACTCGCGCAAACGCAATAAAAGTACATGCTTATAATGATTTATTATTTAAATGTAAGTAAAAAATATAAAAGTATTATTTATACAATTGGGGGGATAAAATTTACAAGATCCTTCTATACAACAACTATTCTGAGCCTGTCCCGTCGAATCTCCTCCTTGTGCGCAGGCGGTACGTACGGATTAGTTTCAGGATTTAAATTTAATCTGAAAATAAAACGGATATCTAAAGTGAGTCAAGAGCGGGGTATACACACAATATACAATTTAATGAGCGATCGGCAGATAAATACGTACTCGTAGTAAGCGAGAGCGCTGGCGCAGTCGACGTTGTACCACCAGTCGCAGGCAAAGTCCTTCTGGCTGAATATCGTCCCGTTCGTACAAAGGAAACTCGCTCCCTGGACTCCCTCGCGGCCATCGTGGCACACGTGGTACGCCTATTAAAGAGTCGGCATAAATATAAGTTACTCCTTTAAAGACCATTCTTTTTCCGTCGGAAAAATTTCCAAAGGCTAATTCTTGTAACGACACGTCGTTACTGCAAAGTATGAAAAGGAGAGGGTAAACTGCCCTAGTTAAAAACACTGCATCTGCTTACCCTAGCGGAAATTTAAAATGTAGAAAAATGTAACAGTGTTGAAACAGCATAAGAGTTAGTACGAATTTGTAAGATATCGTACCTTTATGTTGGATTTCGAACGTCTTTTAC
>JAXIUT010000021.1:3735593-3751978 GCA_035586675.1 Eurytoma californica | reverse complement strand
GACTCGGGCAAGATCGACGTGACCAGCGATCCAAAGCAGATCTGCCCGCCGACGATCTTCGTCTTCGACCTGTACACGAACGAGCTGCTGCGCGCCTACTCCCTGCCCCACGATCAGATCAAAGAGGACTCCCTCTACTCCAACATCGTGGTGGACGTGCGGAACGGTCAGTGCGACCGCGCGGTCGCCTACGCCGCGGACGTCTGGCGCTTCGGGCTGATCGTGTACGATTTCTACAACGACTCGTCGTTCCGCGTGCAGCACCACTACTTCTTCCCGGACCCGCTGTCCTCGCGCTACAGCCTCCACGGGCTGGAGTTCCAGTGGACCGACGGCATCTTCGGCATCGCCCTCACGCCGCTGGACGTCAACAACGAGAAGACCATGTTCTTCCACCCGATGTCCAGCTTCCGCGAGTTCGCCGTGCCGCTGTCCGCCATCCAGGACAAGGACGCCGCCGAGGACAACAGCGACAAGTTCGTGCCGGTGGGCAGGCCCCGTGCCCAGGATTACGGCCACTCCTCCGGATCCACCATCGATCGTAATGGAGTTATGTTCTTCAACATGGTGACGAGGGACTCGGTTTGGTGCTGGGATACTAGAAAGGAGTACATACCGCAGAACCTCGGGGTCATAGGATCGAGTAATGTGTCCCTGGTGTTTCCCAACGACATAAGGATGGACCACGAGGAGGACCAGAACATCTGGGTGCTGTCTAATAGGCTGCCCATGTACTTGTACGGTTATATGAATAAGGACGAGGTCAATTTCAGGATTCTGAAGGCCAATGCCAGGCAGGCGGTCAGCAACACCGTCTGCGATCCCAATTATATCGTGCCAGAATACACCCAAGGTTATGATGTCACTTGTTAAAAGTAGCTTATTTCGTAAAAAAATAAAACTCATTAGTTGTAAAAGTCTTGATTAATAGTTATTGTATGGAAAAAAAATGTTATACTAAAAATTGCTATAGCCTTTTCTGAGAACAAACTCGAAAAATAAAAACAAAATGAGTATAGTGACTACTAAATGTTGCTGTATAAATATACTAAAATTTAGTATAAATTTTCTAATCATTATACCATTTTTTTATTTCTCGAATTTGTCCTCGTTTTAGTAAAAACTATACTAATTTTTAACGCAATGTTTTTCTCTGTGTGGATACTGACAATAATTAAGCTTATTTTGCTATAGTATAATGATTAATTTAATGATACTGAGAGTAAGATTGTACATCGTTTAAAAATCAAACTTTAATTGTTTAATTTATATTTATATAAACTGACATACCAGTGAACAAGTTCCAAAAGGAACTTGTTGCCATTTGTTGTAAGCAGATTGTGTATGATAATAAATGTGTTTTTTATACAAAATATATTTTTAGATTTCTTCATATATTTATCTATAATACATATTCATTGTTTGTATTTTTTGTTAACTAGTTCACTGGAAATTCTTCGATATCGCTGTTGTCGGAGAAAGAACGCGTTTCTTCGAGTTTCCGTTTCTTAGGGTAATCAAGCGATTTCAAGCTGTCGACGCTCTCAGTTCTCCAGTTTAAAATGCGTTGTTTAATAAGATCCGTTTCAAGGTACTCCCGGTGGTTCTTCACCTTTTGCTGATAAGGAATTCCAACGTCAGCACTCGGCAAGTCCAAATTTTTCGCTGCAAAAGTATTCTTTATAACATTCTCTTCATCCTTCAACTTATCCGAATTTTCTTTTTTCGCTTCAGCCGAAATCGGTGGTTCCTTCGCGAAAGCTTCGAGCACAGTCTCGCCACTCGCAAAGTCCGAATTGCTCAGCTCCACCTCGTCCTCTTCGCCGTCCAATTTCTGCTTGGCCTCATCGCAGAGCGACACGAGCTTCTGGAATTTGTCGGACTTTGCCAGGGTCTTCAGATTCTCGACGTCGGCGGCCTCGCTCTCCATGAACTTGTCGCAAAACGAATTGAACGTGCCGATCAGTTCGTCGTTGGGCTCCAGAATCGCCTCGTCGCTCGGGCAGTTCATAGAGTTCAACGCCTTTCCCTCGCTGTCGAACTCCATCACGTTCCCCGAGGACAGACCCTCACCCTTTTTGCAATGATGCTTTTGCACTTTGCTCTCAAACTTAGTCTCGTGGATTCGGCTCCTTACGGTGTCCTGGTTGTTTCTCATTGCCGATGGACCTCGAGATCTGCCTCCACCGCTTGATGACACCTTATTTTGATTAGATAATTCGGTCTTTAGATTCTTCGAATTTTTTATCGACTCCCTTGGTTCCTTCAACGGATTCGAGAAAATCTGATCATTCACCATGTACACGCTAGTTTCCACTGGCTTAATATCACCCACAACTTTCGCACGCATATCATCCAGAGGATCAAACCGATCATCCAGTTCGTCGGGTAACCGGTAATTCTCGGCCTCCGCGAGGGTCTCCTTCGAGGACTTGAGTAGCTCCTGCAGCTGTTCTATGAGGCTGACCGACAGGCACTTCCTGTGCTCGAGCTCCTCCTCGTCGGCTCGAATGAGCTCGTCGAGAACGTTGACCACGTCGACCACTTCGTCGCCGAGGCCGCAATCCAGCTCAGCCTCGCAGAAGATCACGTCAGCCTCCGGGGCGTCCGGCAGGCTCTCCTCGAAATTCCGCCAGTCGGTGGCCTTGAAGATCTCGGCCATCGTCAGGGCGACCACCTGGAAAATCGGGTAGGGCTCGCTCATCTCCGGCCCGAGCCGGAAGCCCCGCTCGCACTCGTCGCTGAAGGAGAACGCGCACTTCAGCATGTTGACCGTCTCGTCGTCCACTATGACGTTGTGTCGTGGCTCCTCCGCCTCCGGTGCTGACGTATCTCGTCGAGGAAACTTGAGTGGACTCGACGGGTCCAGCCAATCCATCTGTTCGAGGTCTTCTCCTGCCTTTCCAAGGTGACCTTGAGGTGGGATTTCGGTGTCGCTGCGACAAGTGGCCAGCACTATGGTACCCGTCGATAGGTTCATTTTGTTTTTGCAGGATTCGGTTTCCAAATGCTGGTGTTCGGCGCTCTTCGACGTCTCCGGAGATTCCACAGGCTGGTCGAACAGCTTCTCGTTGTATCTGAATAGCTGCTTGTGATTTCGGTTTCTCGCCTCGCCGGTATTCTGACCCCGCGAGTGGTTGGACTTGCACGTTCTCTTGTCCACTTGGACAGGCCTTTTCGAGACGAAGTCGGAGTTCCGTATGGTCAGCTCCGTCACGGCGTTCTTGTAGCTCGTCATCTTCGATTTCTTCTTCTTCTGCATGAGTTCGCGCTTGTCCTGCTCGAGGGTCAGTTTATTGTACGCCTGCAGATTTCGCAAATCCTTGTCCTTCTGACCGTCGAAGTGATCCAGCTCGGAATACTTCACAGGCACCTTCGTCTTCTGGATGGATATACTGGTCTTCTCGCGATCGTCGCGAGCCGCTGGTTGATCGAGTAGCTTCGTCAGCTTTCTTTCCACCGGCAAGGTAGACGTGGTCTTCGAAAAATTAACTATGTTAATAAAATGGGGAACCTTGTTTTCAGAGACGTCGCTGACTTTCGACGGATTAACCGATTTATCCACTTGATTAGACGGAAAACTTTTTCCAATCATATCCGACGAAGTTCCAGGAAAATTGTCAACGTAGTTCCACTTGCTCTCGAGCACCTCCGTCTTCGGATAGTGCAAAAGCGTGCCGCGCTTCTCCTTGTGCCTCTTCTTTGCTTTGAGCGTGGGTTCGGTTTGCGTGTTCTTGTCCTTGAGACTGAAGTATCCAATTGGTCTGTGCTTCGTCGGGTCGATCACCGAGCCGTTCTTCTTCAAAAAGGTATTTTGATCCAGAGAAGATTCTAGCTGATGTTGAAAAACTAGCCACTTTCTCAGGCTGTTGTTAGGAATGCTCTGATTGTTGAAGTTCATAGCTCGACACATCTTGTCCATAAGTTCAAAATTCTCGTTCAACAGGCAGTGCAGATCTTTTTCTTCGCTTTTGGCGTACTGATCGTTTCCTCTTGGCACGAGAGCCATGGATGGTGACAGCTGAAGTGTATTGAGAGGTATGTCAGGGTAGTCTACCGTTTGTGCGCTTTTGTTCTTTGTTTTTTTTCGCTCTGCATAGTACAGCTCCTTTGGTTTGAAATCATCTCTTATTATGGTATCTACTTTTACCGGCACTGGTTTTAGAAAATTTTCGGTTCGTGCATTTACGGTCGGCGTGTCATTCTCCTCATCTTCGCTGTCGTCTTCGGAACTGGAACAGACGCACTCACGAACAGATTCGTCCTCCTTCCTGGGTAAATTTGGCCTTTGATTTTTAAATAATTTTTCCTGTCTGGGCTTAATCTCAATCACTTCCACTTCTCGAGGTGAATATCGATTTCTTTCGTCTTTTAACGATCTTTCTTCCTCAAGCAAATTCGATTTCTTGACTTCAGCTAATCTTTCTTCTTTGAGCAAATTTGATTTCCTGATTTTGGATGACCTTTCTTCCTCGAGCAAATGCGATTTCCTGATTTTGGATGACCTTTCTTCCTCGAGCAAATGCGATTTCCTCATTTCGGATGCTTCTTCCTCGAGCAAATTCGATTTCTTCATTTCAGATAAGCTTTCTTTCTTGAGCAAATTCGATTTCCTGATTTTGGCTAATCTTTCTTCCTCGAGCAAATGCGATTTCCTCATTTCGGATGATGCTTTATCCTCGAGCAAATTTGATTTTTTCATTTCAGGTAAACTTTCTTTCTTGAGCAAATTCGATTTCCTGATTTTGGATAATCTTTCTTCCTCAAGCAAATTCGTTTTTCTCATTTCGGATGATGCTTCTTCCTCGAACTTCATTTCGGATAACCTTTCTTCCTCGAGCAAATTCGGTTTCTTCGCGTCGGATAATCTTTCTTCCTCGAACAAACTGCACTCTTCCGTTTTCCGCGACGAATCTGACTTTTTGAGTTCAGTAAGCGATTGTTCCTCATCGGACAAAACCATCGATGTAATCTCTTCGGGCAGATCCTCGATGTTCAGCAGTTCCATAAGTAGATCTTCATCCGCAATTTCGGAGGTCGTCTCCTTTTCGCGCGACTCGGGCGTCTCGCCCTCCTCCACGGGCGAGAGTATCCTCTCGAGTTCCTTCTCGTCCTGCGAGTCGTACACGATGATCACGCTCTCGTCCGTATTGGCCCGGCTGGCGCAGGATATTTGGTCCGGTAAGGCCAGGTCGATCACCTCGACGTCGACTGTTTCAGCGTTGCTTAGAACCTTGTTCAGCGATCCCTTGCGAATTCGCGCGCTCTGCAGCTCCTCGTCCGTCAGGTTCAGGATCTTTATCGTCTTCTCCGCGGGGGTCAGAGCTTCGTCGGACGATAAGGTGGAGACGGACGTTCTGTTCTGATTGATCGACCGGCTGCGGTTTTCGGCCAGGCCCCCGAGGGATCGGACCGACCGCAGGTCGCTCATCACGGGGGAAGATTCGAGGGTGACTTGCTTCAGGTTCGGAATGCTGGAGGACAGCGTGTACGAGGATTTACGACTTTCTTGCAGACTTCGGCGTTCCTTCTGACTTAGCATCAAACGGCGATCTCTCTCGATCGCGCGGAGGTCCATGTAAAAGTCGAAGAACAGGTACCAGTTGCACCATGCTATCACTGAAAAGATAATTTGAAAACAAATTAAAACGTAAATACATGCTGCAAGTAAATTAATCCACTTACTAAATAAGTGAAACATTTTTTAAGTTTAAGTAAATATATTTGAGTCGATTTAACTTATTCAACTTCTCACTGTAAGGAAGTGTTATAAATGGTGTCATAAAAGTTTGAAATTAAAATTGTCGATACTAAAATATCTTTATTATTATTATTCAACTTCACACTGTAAGAAAGTGTTATAAATGGTGTCATAAAAGTTTGGAATTAAAATTGTCGATACTAAAATATATTTATGATTTTATTTACCGATTTTTTAAATATTAGATGCAAAAAATTGCAGAAAAATGAGCAATAAAAATTTTTAAGATAAAAATATTCCTACAAGAAAAAAATCGTCCTTAACTGAAACGATATTTTAGTCGTAAACTGGCCTATTCAATAAATAAAAAGACCATATTTTTGACCAATTAGTAATTATCATTAGTAAGTAAAAAAGGGTTTCATGTAACCGACAAAAATGATCGATTTAAATTACTTAAAGTACTATTCATTAATTACAAAATTACTTTTAAACAAAAACACACATTGAGAAACAATTCTAGTAAAAATTACTATCCTGTCTAGAAAAGTAGCCACAGACTGTCTTGTAGTGGAAAAATTACCATACTGTGTTGTAAATTTTACTAGAATTATTTGAAATTTTACCATAATTCTATTAAAATGTATAATATTTTCTAATAAAATTTACAATACAAGACGGTAATTTTTCCAGTACTTTCCACTAGTGTGGCCACTTTTCTATACAGGATAGTAATTTTTACTATAAATTTTGTTCAATGCATAGCTTCGTTAATTCAACTATCCCTATTAAGATGCGCCATAAATCTCTTTTTAACGCGCACTCACCGAGATTGATCGTTTCAACCAAAAGAAATTCCAGGAGAGACACCGTCGAGATCATCGACTCGAAGTAAAAAATGAACGCGAGCACCAGGGACATCATTTTCGGGAGGATCGTATTCAAGGCGTGTATCGTGAGCCATGGCAGCAAAATGTCGGCGCGGCTCCAAGTAATAATCGGGTACAATTTCAGCAGGTATGCCAATGGATTCAGTAGGCTGCAGAAAAATTGCACCACAACCGTAAGCGTGAGCACTGAAATAAAAGCGGGGTTTTAATAGCGCGCCTAATTCCATTTCCATTTCCGAGAGCGGTGGGGGGAATAATTACGTTTCTTTATCCACGAAATGAAATTTCTGCTGAACTCGCCGTCGCTGCGGGCTGAAAATTGCAGATCATCTATGAGGCTTAGCTGGGACACCACTTCGAACGGTTTCCAGTCCAGGGTTGAATTAGCCTTGGAAAAGGATAACAAAGATTGAATTTAAGTTTTTATTTTTACATTGATTTGTCTGTTAAATCGTCGCTTCCTACGGAGACTAACATATCTCGAAAAAGATCTATTTTAGTTGGCTGTTTTTAGAGTACCAGAGTGAAGTAAATTTATTTAAAACCAGAAAAATACGAGGTATCATTGGCATGACACCCTAAATTTATCAGATTCTTGAAGAGTTTAGTACAAAATTGTTATTGCTATTCGCACCAAATCCATGTAAAATAAACCCTTTTTGCGATACACTAGTGTTTCTGGGAGCGACGAAAATAAAATAAATATGCTGATGATTACCAATCCTAGAAGAGTCATTATTAGCAACTCAGTCTGGAACGATATGTTTAAAACACTTCCGAGTATTCTGATCATTAGGCGAGCTTCTGTATTTCATGAGAATTTCTAAATGGTCTTTTAAACTTTTCTTGATGGTCATTATTCGATTTTAATCAGTTTTGTAAATGCTTCCTCTGCACAATAATTTTGACATCCGCACTTCATAACCTTAGGACATACCACTTTGAAAAAAAAAAAAACCGAAAAATTGTATTTTGTCAATTTGTCCACATAATTTGCCGAGAGAGTAAGTAAACTTTATTAAATCAAGCGACTTTTACTTTTATGTAGCTTTCTGATATGCATCAGCATTTTGACCGACTCACAATTTTGTTTGAATTAAGCGCGCCTCCATATGTTGTTGATGCGGCACCGCATTCCCCCATCCGCTCTCCTCGGGCTGTCCATCTTTTTTTTGTCGGTCGATAAAGCTGGTTGCACGCGCTCGCACGCCTCGCAGTCGGCGTTCAAACGTAGCCGAAAAATGGCTGTGGAGCAGCCTGCAATACCGGAACACAAGAGTTTTTAAATAAATGTAAGTGCTTCAAAGCAATTTAATATTTCGCTTTATTACTATGTAAACGCTTTGTTAAATTTTTCGAAGTAATTATTTACTCGATTCACGTTGAAATTTTAGTTGAAATAAGAGGGAAATTGGTTTTTATAGTATACAGTTAGGTTAGGTTTTCGCCGCCACGCTATACCGTCTTCGAACGAACGACTTTTACAATTTTAATAATCCAGTTTTATTGATGAAATCTTAATAGTTTTTTATTATTGTTTACGACTATTCTTTTATTAAATTATTTTTTGATGCTATGATTTAAATATTTTTCATTCTGTTAGGAATTTTACTCAAAAAATTTCAAATGCAAAGACCGTATGTGCTTTGAATATTTATTGATAAAATGACAATTTTTTATAAAAATTTATTAAAATTAACGTTGATTATAAAAGATAAAAATTTTACGTACATTTTATTTATGTTTACTTTAAAGTTTAGAGTTATTGTTATTATTTCGATGTTTGCACATTTATTTATTTATTTTTTATTTTATTTATCCAGAGTTACATAATAACAATTGTTGATCAATACAGAGTATAATTATAGTTACATAATAACACACTATACCGTCGCAAATCCTGCAGAGGAAAATAATTCCTGTTCGCAGGTCCGGTTTAAACTAAGTAGAAAAGAAAAATAGTAAAAGAAAAGTAGAAAAAAAAGAAAGAAGAGAAGAAAAGAAGAAAAGTAGAAGTAAAAATGCTGGATCGGTTTTACTATTCAGTAAGAACTTCCAGTCATACTGGTACGAGACATGATTATTTACAATAAATTACCAATGGATCCTTATGAGATCCCTTGATTATAAAATTTTGTATGATACAATAATTAATAATTATACAATTTTAAAAAAAGTAATACCTTTTTCTAAAAATATAATTTTTTTTTATGCAGGTAACTAGAAGCTTCAAGTTACACAGAAGTTGGAAAATATTTAAATAGATTATTGCTTTATGATAAAAGCAAGAAATAGTTTGTAATTGCAAATAATCCAGTACTATGGACATCCTTGCATCGCGATTAGCAAAAGATGCTAATAGTAAATCCAAGTCAGCAAAGAAAGTCAAGAAATTAGATAAAGATGATCCTGGTAAACGTAAAACTAGATCTGTACCTAAGGTAGATTCTAGTAAAATAGGGAAAATGTCAAAGAAGCAGAAAGCTAAAAATGTGGTAACAGATATTCCATTAAAGAAAAAACAAGCTATTAAAGATATTATTGTTCAATCTCAAAATAATGAGAATGAAAAATTGATACAAAAAGTCACAAATATTAAGAACAAGAAGTCGAAAGTAGAAGATGTTAAACAAAAGGTAAAGGATATTAAGAAATCTATAAAAGGTGTTATTTCTAAACCAGAAAAAGTAGGAAAGAAAGACACTGAAATTCTTAAAAATAAAATTAATTTACAATTAGATCAGAAGTCTAGTTTAAATACATCTTCAAAAAAAGTACTAGAGTCAATAAAAGATAAGAAGGGTAAAAATGTTCAACCAGAATTAGTAAAAACTAATAAAATTAAACAAACTAAACCACAAGTAACAAAAAGTAAAAAAGTTAAAATTGAAACACAGATAATAAAAAGGATAAAAGATCAGAGTATCGGACCAGAACTAGTACAAAGAAAGAAGAATAAAAATATTGAACCAGAGACAGTAAAAGATAGTAAAATTGAAACATCAGAACCAAAAATATCTAAAGATAATTTGAAATCTGATAAGAAGACAAAGCTGAACAAAAAGGAATTAAAAGCAAAAGCATTAAAAGAAAATAATATAAATAGTATCAAACCAACAAAAATAAAAATTGAAGAAAAAACAGATGATTTAGATCAAACAAAGAAATTAAAATTATCTAAAAAATTAAAATCTAGAAATGTAAAATTAGTTAAAGTAGAAAATGAAGAAATTAAAAGCATTAAATCTAAAAAGAGGAAACAAGAGGATGTGGAAGAAGAGGACTTGCAAAGTTCAGCACAACCAACATTGACAAAGAAGGAAGTTCTACCTCTTGTTAAAGCTCTTCTCAAAGTTACTGCAAATGAAACAAAATCAAAGAACAATTTATTCAACTCAGAAAAGCCATCAATTTTACTTTCCGTAGCCTGCATTAAAGTTCCGAAAGTGGCTCTGCACCAAATGAGAATGTAAGTATCTATAAACATAAAAAAAATAGAAATGTATAAACTTATAAATAATATAATGCACATGATTATTCACAATAATTTACCAATGGATCCTTATGAGATACCTTGATTATAAAACTCTGTATGAAGTTACAATTAAATGTAATGTTTTTCATGTTGATAATCAAATCGACACTACTTATGATTTTATATTTTGTTTCAGATCTCTTCCTAATTGCATGGTGACAAATGATGACGAAGTAGCCTTATTTGTGAAAGACTTGAAGAAAGGTAGACGAAGGGATTATGAAGACACTGTACATCACTATGAGGATTTATTGCAAAAACATGGTTGTAATCGAGTGAAAACTATTTTACCTATTAATCAAGTAAAAACTGAATACAGACAATTTGAAATGAGACGAAGACTGTTAAATTCTTATGATTACTTCCTTGCTGATGGACGAATTTCTGGGCACATGGCACATCTACTGGGAAAGACTTTCCGACAAAAGAGAAAATTACCAACACCTATTCACATGGACAAAAAAGATTTAAAAGAAGAAATTGATAACGCTCTTAAAAAAACAAGCTTGGAAATTCACAGTAATGGTGACAGTTCAATCACTCAGGTTGCCACTTGCTCGATGAGTGCAGATAAAATTGCTGAAAATATAATAGCAGTTGTAAAACACTTGGGTGAACATTTTCCTGGAGGCTGGAACAACATTAGGTCTTTAAGCATAAAAACTCCATTGGGTCTTGCCATCCCTATCTACATAACTTTAAGTAAGAATTTATTTTATAAAATTTTAATAATGATTCAATCACTACATAACAATATTTTTTTTCTTTTTTGCAGAGAGCAGAAATACAGTTGAAGTTCCTGTAGTGAATCCAAAACGACCAAAGGCTTATAAAGATGTGGAAGGAGAACTGTCTACTTTCATTAGAAACGTCTCTGTTAAAGTGTCAGCTGATGGTACAGTCGACGTTCAACATCTTGGGGGAAATGAGAGTGACAATGAGGATGATGAAGGTGATGAAGATGAAACTGAGGAAGTTTCAGAAGAAACCGAAGATAAAATTAAAAAAAGAAAAACTAAAGAAAGCAAAAATGATGATGTCAAAGAAGAAAATGGAAACGACGACGACGATGATGATGAGGTTGAGGATGAGGATGAAGATGAGAATGAAGATGAAGAAAGTGATGATGAATGAAGTAACTCATCATTATTGTAAATAGAACAATAACTTTTATTAAGTTAAAATATTTATAAGATTATTTAGAACCATTTGTTTATTAAAAGTGTAAATAAATGCGTTATTTTGTACAATTTGTTGAGTATTATTATATCTATATAAATTTAAATAAAAAAATTTAATACTTATAAATATATTATTGCGGTCTTTATACCAGTATAGAAATCTATAACATTTTTAACTATATACACATTTCTAATATAAAATTGTTTGATCTTTTTTGGATATACTTTGGTAGTTATTGGTAGGGGTTATCGGCACTGTACTTCCATTTGCATAATGTATAGATTTTTGTGCTGCATCAATAGTAACATTAGTAGGTGCGTGAAGTACTACCTCAATTTCCTGGTAGTTTTCTAGTCTTTGTACATCTTTATCTCTTCTGATTTTTGTGTTAGGCAGTTTTCGCAGTTTGACTATTTGTGCTGCATTAATGTCTAATTCATCACAACACGTTTTGATTAAATTTTCATAAGTTAAAGCATGACGTGGAAGATCAACTTCTATGAAATCCGAATCAGATGCATATGCAACTCTTATTTTTAAAACTACTTCTGCAAAGTAAAAACATTTTAATCATTCAAATGTAAAATAACATTTATAAGATTTATAAAGCTTACATTAGAAATTTAAAAAGTATTTACCTTCATGATATATATGATTGCTGATGCTTAAATTACTGATGCTCTCCCTAGGATAATCTACCTCTATCTTAGCATTCAATGGAGTATTTTTCAGATAATTAGGCACAAAAATAGGAGCTTCTTGGTCAAAGGACGACTTGCAGAAGTCAGGAGCAGCACCTAATAATTGCAAAACGTACGGATTGGATGACACTGATGCTGGTGTATCTCCCTTTTCTGACTTGACATTTCTGTCTGCTCCACTTTTCAGCAACAGCACCACGACGTCCAGGTAATTTCTTTTGCAGGCCCAATGAAGTGCTGTCCTAAAAAAACCATTCGAACAAAACGTAATATCCAGCATCCAAATTTAACATTGGAAAAAAATAAAAATACATCAAGAATACTCACCATCCATTGATGGCATGCCTGGCATTGACATCGACTCCAAGATTTATCAATTCCTGAACGGCGTCGGTGTCGCCTATGCAAGCAGCTTCCCTCAGCTGCTCCTCCAGCACTTTTCTCTCATCCATAGTTTGATTTAAATAAAAGGAACCGTTCAACTCATTCATGCATCAGCTGCTCGTCACTATATAGTCCTTATACTCAAGGCAGGAGGCTCGAACAGCTGTACACTGTACTAGGAATCGATCTGTATTACGCGTGTGGTGTACATACGGTGCGCGTAGGTGTAACGCGTAAGTACAGTTATAGTAATCGCAGTGTGGTATTGTTTTATTTGTTTATAGAGGGCGCGGCGTGGGCGCAATTAGGTCCCTCGTACAATCAACTCGCGCTCGCTAACCGCGAGCACATGCTTCCGGCGATCTACCGAAGGAATGTAGAATTACTAGGGTAAAACCAGGGGTACATACTTTAACTTAACCTACACAATGACGGACTGAGAAAGTGAGAGAGATCATGTGTTCGAATACAAAATAGTTTTTATTTTAAAATTTTTAGTAACACATGACTTTAGTGCCATTTCGGGATAACCACTTAAATTTTTGTATGATAAAACTTTAAAATTATAAAGCTTACTCATTTAAATAAAATGGCAAAATCGTTGATAAGATTTTCTACGTTGATGGCAAACGTCTCAACACTTGCAAAATGCACATCGACAACAAGATTTTGTCACAGCAAGAGTGATTTAATAGGTAAATTTTTTATGACAATGCAAGCTTTTATATTGGTAATGAGTACTCTGTATTTTATTCATTTTTCAGAAATAACTAAAGAATTTAAAGATACAACCGGTGATATAAAAATTGAGGAACCCACTCCTAAACAACTTTTTGAGTTATTAAATGACGACAGCGACTTGTCAAGTTTAATTAAAAATCTTGAAATAAACAAATCCAAAATAGACAGTCGACATGCAGTGGTTGCTCTAACGACAATGCACAAGTATTTTTCTAAAAATGGAACGTTAACAGCGGAGGTGCATGACAATGAGCATTTTTTAAGTATGTGCTCCATATTGAATCGTCACCTCACAAGCATGGAACTGCCACAGATAATACAATCTTTAAAAATTTTGAATTTCCTCAATGTTTCAAGTTCATCCATGATTGTCCAGTCACTTTTACAACTAATCAGACATTCAATAAACGATTTAGCACTTTATCAAATTTACTATTTAGCTTATTTATTTAAAATAATGGAGCCAACACCTTTGAGTACTGGTATAAGTGTTTCTTTACCAGCAGTTTTTATGTCACAGCTGAATCTAAAACTTGATAAAGATGACATTAATGAATTAAACAATGCCTTGCGTTATGTAAGCGAAAATACAACTAATGAAGAAACAGTCCAATATATTTTGAATGTTCTCAATGATAATATAGATCCTATGAATTTAAGTACTGCAATTGATATTTTGATGTCACTTTTGAAGATTAAAAATAGTTCTAGCTCTTATTATGATGTTCTATACAGAGTACAAAATATTATTTTAAATGAACCAGGTAATTTTCGGCATCAGTCAGTAGTAAGTGTCTTAGCACAATTATGTACACTAATTACAGAAGGGTAAGATTAAACACAATTAGTAGAAATAAGTTACATAATTAACTAAAGCAAATTACTTAACAATAAATTTTTTTGTAGGCAAGAGCAGTTCTACAATAATCATCTTTTGGATAAATTAATTGGATTCATTGTAGCTGACAAGTGCAGTTTTAGTAAAGGATCATTTGTATTGAATAAATTAAACAGATTTCAGTACATTAATATACCACTACTAAAACACTTATCAGAGTTATGTACTAAAAATCCCTCAATTTTATCGGAATGCTCACCATTAGGCATATCAGCTCTTGCCACAGGATTGGCTATAGCAAATTTTAAACCACCTAATTGGGATGTATTACAAGAAATTATTGTAAATAATTACAATCGGATCGCTGATGATGCTACCTTAAGTTATCTAGCTCTTCGTTTAGTTTCATTGGACTGCTATAATACTAAATTATTAAATTACATTTTTTCTATAGATCAAAATACAGAATTAATGTCTTACCATTATTATCAAGCAGTTAAACGTTTATATCTAATTGTAAAAATTTTGCATCCAACTTATTCTGGTAAATGGCCGCAGCAAAAAGTTATTGATACATTTCGAGAGAGAGAAACTAAAAAATTGAAACTCAATCCATTATTGCCTGCATTGGAGAAAATACTTGGAAATCCTTCTTTAATTAAGACTCAAGTGAAAACTCATTTTGGACACGAAATTGGTACGTTCTAAAAAATGCATATATAACTTACTAAACTTTACTTTTAAAATAACATTGAAAATGTTAATTTTTATATAAGATTACTTTGAAATGTTTAATAGATCACGTGATTGTTGTACAAAACGGTTCTCCTATTTCTGTTCAATCAAGGAATCCTGACTCGGCTACTTATGTAGAAGATTTCATTATACCTCCAAATAGTAACAAGTAAATATAGATAATAAAAATTAATAAAAAATGAAAATTAATCATAAATTTAATGTTATATATTATACATTTCAGAATAGCTGTGCTATTTTTACCAAAAAAGGCATTTGGAAAAAATATTCCAATAATGGAAGCTTCCTTTTCATCGTACATTAAATCATTAGAAGCACTTTCATTCACAGTAGTACATGTATCTGAGAAATTATGGAAGTCCATGTATGAATATGAAATGCTTCCATACCTTAAGTATTTGTTAACATTATCACCTATAATAGACATTCAAAGCAAACAAAAAGTGAAAAAGTTGTAAATAATTGTTAACTACGATCAAATATGGACTTTTTATTTTAGATTCAAATGTAAATAAATGTAAAAATGACTTTTATTGGAAACATAAAATTAATTCATTTATCAAATGATTTTTAATATTATTTTAACATTAGATAATATATATAAAAACAGTGTTTAGAAAATTTTGTTTTTAATAATACGTTTAGTATAATAGACTCTCATTTATCTTTGCATATTTATGAAATCTAAAAAATTTAATTAAATAAACATAAAATTAATTTAATTTAATTAAATCTGTAAGCTCGATTAAAAATGACTCGAGTTTATATAGTTAAAAGTAAAACTTACTGCTCCACTTCATTAAAAACTATACGTAATTTTTAACAAACTATTTTTCTCGCTGAACTTGTAGAAAAAAAATAAAAAAAATAAAAAAAATCTTTGTAAATTTTCCCTAAAATCTCGAATGAAACGTAGGATCGTACAGGCTGGACAGTCGAATGAACAGTAAAGTCGTTGAATTTTTCTACAAATATATTTATATAAAAAAGTAATTTACGTATAAAAAAGTATAAAAAATCTTTTATAAAAAATATATACAATAATACACAACTAAAGATATCTACACTCGAGGCCGCCGTGTGATAAAGAAAAGAAGAAGGGGAAGGAGGAAGTCGTACGGCGCTCCACCCTTTCTCTCCCAGTCTCTCCTTCTCTCGCCGCGCCGCCTTGTTACACTCCGCTTTCGCGCGGAGACGCGCCGATCGCCCTCCGATACCCGGGGAAGTGTCCGTTGGCACAATTAAACCGGCAGCCGCTGATTTGCATCGGCGGAATTCGCGCGCTGCCTCGGTGAAAGAGCGCGTCGCCGCCGTTCTCCTTTTTTTTTCTCTCGCTCGCTCTCTTTCTCTTTTTCCGTTTCTCTCAGACTTCGGCCATCGGGTCCCCGTCGGCGTCCGAGTTGCTCTCCGCGGCGTCGACGAACGCCGTCGACAGGTCGCCCGCCAGCTTGCTCACGCTCTCCGACGACACGTCGTACATGAAGATCTCCTTCTCCGCGTCGCTGTCCGACGTCGGGCTGAAAAAATTGTCGCACGTTACAATTTTGGCGTGTGATTTTCTTTACTGAGAAAAAGGTTTAGTGAAATTTGCTGCATTTCATAGTAACCGGTGGACATACTAGACTAAGATAGAAAATTTTACTATAAAAAAAAGAAA
>JAXIUT010000021.1:3699538-3735493 GCA_035586675.1 Eurytoma californica | reverse complement strand
TTAACAATTTACACAATTTTTTTAACAGTGATAATTCTCTGTGATAAAATTCACCACAAATTCGCCATAATATGCAAATTCTGGCCAATTTATAGCTGATATTTTTACAGGATTTTATGAAGCGCTAATAACATCTACATAGTTATTTATAAATCTAGCACTTTCATCATTCACGCGTGTATTTCGTAAATTGTTGTAAATTTTTTGCCCAACAAGGCGAATAAAAGGACTATCTATCTCGCTAACCATCTATCTATCTCACCGATGCGGAACCACCTTGCGCCACCGGAGGCGCGCAACGCACGGGGGCCAGTGTCATCAGGCATGAGTCCTCGCTCCTTCGAGGATGCTCCAATTTTTTTTTCTGCGATCGCGCGAGATTAACCGGTAATGAGGCTCCGCGTGCCTTCATTTCTCATGCGGCGGCCCCCCTTAATTGGCGATGGGAATGCCGGAGCAAGCGCGCAAAACCGGGGCGTTTTGTCGCAATCGCGCGCGCGCGGGTTATTAAAGCGCGCGCAGGTAAAAGTTGCAACACGTGCGGAGAGGCACCTCCTGGACCCAGGCGGGATGCGGGGCGAGAGTGAAACCTCGCGCTTTTTTTTGCCCTCTCTCGCTCTTTTTTCATAAAAGCGGTCGGATTGAAGCAAAACGCGCCGGATTCAATTTACCGCGCTTGGGTAACGCGCTGCCGCTGGCTAATTAAGAATGTAGCCTCCTCTCCAATTTTCCTTTTTTTTTTATATCGTTTTTTTTTTCTCTCTCTCTTCGTCGGTTTTCTAAAATGTGCTCTCGGTTTCTCGGGATGGCCTCAGAGGATGCGGCGCGAACTGCGATTAATCATTGGGATTTTAGGACTTTCGAAAGTATTAAGAAAAGTGTAAAAAAAAATCGAGTGCAATGAACTGTGGACGGAGTTAGTTAAGCGTGGTTATTCGGATCTAATGTAAATGAGTGGACTGTCTCTCTTTCGTTTGACACGGAAAAATATGAGAAAAATCATCGTTCCGAGTAAATTATTAAGGTCGAATCTCAGAGTCTTTAAAAAAAGAAAGAGGTAATAAAATGATTATAATTTGGAGATTGATCCACATTTTCAGTTTACTGTCTTTCTTTTAGCAAAGGTTACCGCTGCTGATTGAGGATAATTTTATCACGAGTTCCGTCATTAAAATGATCGAAATAGAAAGTTTTGGCTGACAGATTTTACTTCGTAATATAATATTTTTCTTCCTAAAAAAAAATGGTTGGAGCATCGAAAAATCTTATCAAACAATTCGTATATAAAAATAACTTTAAATTATAATTTTTTATGTTACACTAATGAAGAAAAAGTGTTTATCTATCTTTAACCCCATTATGAAACTGACGACAATACTAGTAAATAAGTCAACCCATTTAATTAAACCTTTTACTCATAACACCTTCTACACAGAAGACAGAAGAAAACTTCACTTTTTTTTTTTTTAATTTCTTAAAACTAGCTTAAAAATCTTCAAAAAAATAAGCGTATCAAGCCAGATACAATTGAGATTTAATAACAATTTTGAGTCATTTCATACATAAATAAAAATGAAAAAAAATTAAAATACCCTTTAAAAATATTCACTGTCTACTAGAACAAAACCGCTTCTTAGACTTCATTTTAGACTTTCAACTCTGAATTTATTAATAAAAAAAAGTTTCCAATACTAAATTTTTATTCAAAGGAACTAAAATCGATAAGAAAATAAAAATCGGTTACTCACGTGGTGACGAGAAGTACGACAGACTGCCTCTGTGGCTCGGTGAGCCTCTCCTGCTCAAGCCACCGCTTGTAGTTCTCGGCGGTGGGCTTCTTGACAAGCTGCTTCAGACTCTCGCCCGCGAGGAATCTGATCGCCTGCACGTCCCCGGCGATCTTGCGGTTCTGCCTGGAGGACTGCTCGAGCGCCGCCTCCGGCTGGAATCCGTAGTCCACCGGTGCGAGCACCACGACGGAGGAGATCCTCTTGCCCCGGAGCTCCGGCGCGTCCGGAATCGGGAAGCTCGTTCCGCTGACCTTGAGCGGCAGGTACCGGTTGTACTGGCCGCCCGGGGCCGGTTGCTGCTGCTGCGGCTGCTCGCCGAGGGCCACGGCCGAGAGCTGCGTCGCGTTCTCCGCCAGGTGGCGCTCGGCGAGGCTCTGGCCCTGCGCGGTATTGGGGTCGAAGCGCACGACCTTCATCTCGACGCCGCCGGGCCTCAGGGTGACCTCCTCGGTGCGCAACGTGCCCTCCTCCACGGAGTTCTTGCCGAGGTTCGACGTGGGCGCGGCCACCTGCACCTCGTCCGAGTCGATCACGGATTTGGGCCGCTTGGCCAGCTGGGGTACGGGCTCGCTGGCGGCGGTCGCGGCGGCGCCACCGGCGCCGTAGAAGTTGGCCAGGGCCTCGGGGGGCAGGTCGCCGATGTTGTAGCCGCCGACCTTGTCGTAGTCGAGGATCTGGATGTCGGCGTTGCCGAGGATGCCGGAGCTGAGGAGTTGCTCGCGAATGTCGTCCGGCACCTCGTCGGGTAGGTTGGCGATGTTCTCTTTGATTTTGGCTTCGTTGCGGGGTGAGGGTGTGGTGGTTGTTAGAGGCGTCGTGGAGGGTTGCGTGGAGGGTGGACTCGTGGTAGCGGGTCTCGGAGTGGTGGAGCTGTAGCGGATGACACCTGGCGTCGTGGGGGTGTAACGCAGGCTGTTCGGGGTGGAGGCCGAGCTCTTCTTGTAGTCGTTGCTGGCGGTCTTCGTCACTGGTGTGGCGTAGATCTTTTGATTAGAGTCGAGGTTTTTGCCTTGATACACTGGTCGACCCCAGATCGACGACTGTACCACTGGAGTGTCCTGCGTCTGCGGCCTTTGCTGTTGTGGTGTGGGTAGGTTCTGGGAAAAGAACGATTGTGGGTCCTGATAGATTGACTGTTGCTGCTGCTGCTGGTGTCGTTGAGACTGTTGCTGGAGTTGTTGAAGCTGCTGCTGTTGCTGATGTTGCAGTTGTTGCAACTGCTGCAGTTGCTGCTGCGTTTGTTGCTGTTGCTGTTGTTGTTGTTGGTACTGCTGTTTTAATTGGAGATCATTTACTTTCAGACTTTGTTGAGTTAACTGCTGAGGTTGCTGCAAAGAACCAGAGAATTTGTTGCTGTTCACGTTTCCAAAAGAATTCTGCTGAGGAAGATCAGCGAATACTGGGTTTGGTGGGAAGGGTCCTGGGTATAGTGGATTTTCTCTAATAGCGTAGTGTTGTTCCAACTTTGGAATGGCTTTCAGAATTTCACCACCAGGATTCTGCTGTTGCTGTTGTTGCTGCTGTTGTTGCGACTGTTGCTGTGGCTGCTGCTGCAGAAGCTGCTGTTGTGGTTGCTGCTGTCCGAACTTGTACTGCTGTTGATGGAACGATTGCTGTTGTTGTTGCTGCTGCTGCTGCTGCTGTTGCTGTTGCTGTTGTAGACGCAACTTCTGTTCTTGTTCCTGCTTCCTACGCTGTTGCTCCAGAAGTCGGTACTGATCCTGCCTTTGCTGCTCTTGTTGCCTTTGCAGTTCCTGCTGTCTCTGTTGCTCCTGTTGTCTTTGCAATTCCTGCTGCCTTTGCTGCTCCTGTTGTCTCTGCTGGTTCTGAATTCTTTGAATCTCCTGCTGCCGCTTCTGATCTTGCAATCTTTGTTGTTCAAAGTATCGTTGCTTTTCCTGTTCGCGTTGCTGCTGCTGTTGTTGCTTGTACTGCAACGTCGGATCGTAGTTGAAGTTAGTCGGTGTTTGCTGGTTCGGCAGTTGCTGTTGTTGCTGTGGGTAGTTCTGAAGCTGCACATTTTGATGCGACACGGACAAAGTAGATGGCGATCCAGGCTGCAGAGGATGATTCACGTTGAGTCTATGAGGAGGTCCAAACTGGTTGAACGGCAGACGTTGCTGAACTTCCGGCAGGCCTTGAATGGAAATGGCTGGCCGCTGCTGCTGAGGCCTTTGAATCTGTTGGATTTGCTGGTAGGGATTGCGAATATGCGGTGGCACGGACTGATGGAATTGGGGCTGGAGGGCGAAATTTGGCGGTGGACCGGGCTGCGCGGCAGCCGGTGGTCCCAGCAATTGCTGCTGCGAAAAGGAGTTAACGATACGCTGCTGAGGAAAAGCTGGAGTGACACGAGGGGGAATTTGCTGGAGAGGAGCGAAGGGACCATGCGGCCTCTTCGACGAGCCAGGTGGCGGGAGGGCTGTAGGTTTGACAGGCAGTAAGTCGCCCGGTAAATCCTTTAAATCACTGCGCTTGTTGTGGTTATTCGGTGGCACTGCTTCCGACCCGAAGGTCACACGAATACCGCTGCCGTCCACGTGGAAGGTCTCACTGTCTGGTCGAATAATAGCGCGCAGAGTGGTCGAGGGTTCGAGAGGCCCTGGTGTCACTGGAAAAGAGTTCAGTGGAGGGTAACCCTCGGGTTCCTCGTCAGGTTTGATCTCCTCGTGTTCCTCGACCGGGGTGATGGCAGGGATAGGTGCGTCGTACACCACTCGCGGCTTATCTTCTCCGTACTCCTGTTTCTTCTCGTATTTCACATAGAACACCTGGATAGGTTCCTTTTTGGGCTTTGGCGGCGGCGGGGGTGGCACCGGGGTCGGCAGGGACTCATTTGACTCCTTGATGATGATCTCGATGATGGGCTCCGGCTCCGTGGGGTAGTAGTTGTACAGCGACTCATCGTAGTAGCCTGACTGTTCGTCACTCTTCGCGTCCGCCGTAAGAGGATTGTACAGCGGGTCGCGCTGCGAGTACTGGGCTATGGGTTCCATTTGCACCGCGTAGGGAGGTGGTCGGCCTCGCAGATACGACAGGTGCTGCCTCTTGTCGCGGCTTTTCGTCTCATTTTTCGCGGCGATAGACCCGAGCACACAGGCCAGGAAGACAATCTTTAAAAGAAATAAAAAAAGGCTAACATTAATGCAATATTCGATAGTAAAGGCACTGATGTTGCCTTTATTCTTCGAAAAATAATTAACTTTTAAAAAAACTTCAAAGAATTCATGGATAAAAGTGCGATACAAAGGCCACTGAACTCTTTCTTTGTTTATTTTCACCAATTAAGTATTAGAGTGCTGCAGAAAACGGAATAATTCCAACCGAATTATTTAGTCTGGTAGAAATTCAGTAAACAGTTGTACCTGCAACCGAATATCTTTACTCAGATTTTACGTCTGCGATCTTTGTTATTCAAATGAAATTGCCTGCCGTAAAGTTAGATAATGACATCTCCACAAATCATGGTATTTTAAAGCATTATTAAACAACGACAGTACTACAGAAGTATATAAATGCAGAGTACAAGCACCGATTAAGACTCGCATCTTAATGTGTCCAAAAATGCGAAACTTTTACTCGCAGATACCGTATTCTTATATAAATCGTATTATCAAACAATCGTAACTAATCACTTTGACTCTTAATTTTTTTTTCTTAATTACACCTAAAATATATTATGCCGAAAAATTCTCGGAGTCATTAAAAGCAATCACGGTTGACCAGGAAACGCTAAATCTATTCATCGAACGCGGCAATTTAAGAGATATACACATAAGTCTACATTGCATGCAACATTTTACGACCGTGAATGTAAATTGCACCGCCCGAGGATTTCACATCGTAGCGCCCCATAAAATCAGCATGCCCGCCGGCGGATCGACCGCCGAGGGAAAGAAGAAGCAAAAAAAAAAAAAGGAAGCCTCGCGCCGATTGCGCAAAAGCGCGCGGATTTCCTTCGAGCGCGCGCGTCTTTTTTTTTCTTGCTCTCCCCCCGGCGGACTCTTCCGCCTTCGGTATAACCGAGTGACCCGATTGCGCATCCTGGATCGATTGGCATTCCAGCGGCGGCCGGACCAAGTATAGCCGCGCGCCGGTAGGCCAGTCGCGTCCGTCGCGTAAATCGCGGAGAAAATGCGAGAGAGCCGCCGAATCGGCGAGGCAGGCTTAGGTAACGCGCGGCGCGAGGTCGCCGATCGGTGTGTATACCCCCGTTTCTCTCTTACTCCTTCGTTTTCCCGATCCTTCGATTCGACGCGGTCGAGCTTTTTTTTTCGTGGGGGATGCGGGTAACGGGTGACGAGCGGAGCGGCGGTAAAAGTTGCCGAGCGTTGCGTTACACGCGCGAAAGCGCCGGCGGTTAGACGTTATTAATGACGCGTGCGCGCGCGCGCAACTGTCCGATGAGCGCGCGGATTTTATAAGCTTATGTAAATTGCGTGTTGTTTAATAGACGATGGTTTACTGTGGTTTTTTTTTCACCGATCGGTGGACGATCAATCGAGTTTATTTTGGTTATTTCATATTTAACGATCGCGTGTTGGCTTTTTTTAGTGTCGTCTTTCGCGCGTCCGGATGAAATTAATGAGATGTAAAGTGAAGTGAAATAGAAACTCTGAAAATGTGAGCACTTGGAAAAGTTAGATTAAAAGGAAGAGTCGACTCGTCTTAAAATGTATGATCACTTTTGAGTAAGCCGATTAAGTTATTCGGATCGATCGAGTTACAGTGGAAAAATGCATAATCGGGAGGAGAAATCGCAGGGATTTTGGATTTTTTTCAAATTCTGAAAAATGATTCTTTTGTCCAAAAAAAATGAACCCGCGGTTAAAGAATTTCTTGTACGGAACTTAATAAATAAAAAACGTTAATTACTCCAAAATTAAACGTATAATAACTCATAAAAAATTAAAATAAAGTAGAATAATATAAGTAGCTTTAATTAATTTTTAATTATAGATACTTAACTTTTGAAGCCATAAAGATTTTCTTAATTTCATAATTTCAATTTTCAGTATTTATGTCCTACACTTTATTTTCATTTTTTACAAGTGCTTACATGATTTTTTCGTTTTCGTTTTCAGATAATAATGAAGATATTTAAAAATGCATATTTCTCATAAATTTTTTTAAAATATCACCTAATTTCGTAACTAGACTCCAGTCAAGAATCCCAAAATCCGGTATATTCATATAGACCAAAAAAACCGTTCAGAAAAGTTTGAGCAAAATCCAAGACTGATCGATTGCCCCTAGCTTCTCTGCCATTTGTCCGTTTAAGTGCGCCGTTAAGTAAGCCACTTTTAATTTTAAGTGGTTCACTGTTCACTAAACTGAAATCATTAGTTTTCAATTGTTACTCAAAAGATCGATTGTGAAAAAGAGAAAGATCACGCAGTTTAAGCGTAAAGAAAATTCGCCTTCAATTTAATTAGATCACTTTGACATTAAAATTAAAAGAAAAAAGTCACTCGGTTTAAGTAAAAAATAATTTCGACTTTACATTGATTAGTTCACTTTTGACAAATAGACATTTCACTAGTATTCCGTTAAGAGAGAATTTGATAGTTGAAAAATTTCATTTATAACTGTCAATAGTCCTCAAAATAATCATTAAAATCACTTACACGTAGAATTCTATCGCGTCCCGAGCGTCTAGGAAAGAAGCCGCCAAACAGATTAATAGAATATGTAAATAATGAAACGAAAAATTGCTACACGAAAATAAATGACCGGCAAAATGATAATTTATAATATGAAAAGTGAAGGTACAAAAGAAGGGTTCGTACTTTCTTCTCGCCGAATATAGCCGCACTTACACGTGAGTAACACTTTTGTACAAGCAAGATCGATCGAGCCACATTTCTCCGCCGAGCTACCTACCAGCGTGAATTAATGGCGAGCGACAAGCACATAATTCTTTTTCTCAAAATGACATTCCCACAGCGTTCATTAGCATCTTCCTCACTTTTCCGGCATCAATTATCCGCGCTCCGGTGAGCTTTCGAAAATTCATGAGCGAGACGCGCGTCGCTCCCGAAAACTCGAGGAGGAAGCGCGCGCGCGCGCGCGCGGGAAGGAAGAATGAGAAAAAAAGCGCAAAGCAAGCGTGAAACCTCGGCCGGCGGCTGTCGTAACGGCGCTTCCTCTTTCGATTTTTCGCGCTCGGGTAAAAGCTGCCCCCCCGAAGTGAGAGTGCGGCCCCGCGTCGAATTACCAGTCTGAGGAGGCGCATGGCTGCTCCGCTCGTTCTCCGCTTCCGCTGCGACGGGGGTCCCCTCAGTCCAGGCGCGGGCGTCTACCTCCAACGTCGAGATGTCAAAAAAAAATTTTTTTTTTTTTTCGATAAAACAAAAAGTTCGATACAAGTGCGCACTCGGTCTTGTGTGTGTGTGTGGGCTCGAGCTAGGAGCTCGCGGCTCGCGCGCGCATCTCTCGGCGGGTGCAGGTGCTCGCGCGCCGCGCGGATATTTCACACTGAGCGCGATCGCCGAGCCGCGGCTGCCGGGAAGCGACACGCGCCGGCCGCGGGGGGAGAGGGGAGGGCCGCGGAAGAAGCGGCCGGGGCCCCCCTTCCCGACACGCACGCCGAGAGAAAGAGAAAGAGAGCCGCGAGGAAGACGTCCTGCACCTATACGGCCTTTCTCTCGCCGAGGCCCCCACGGAGATGCGCGGCGCTAGAGAAACTCCGCCGCGAGGCTCCTCTGCCGCGAGATCCTAGCGTCTCCCTCTTTTTCTTCTCCGACGATCTTTTCGAAATGCGCCGACGGCGGGCTGAAGCGCGCGCGAAACCTGTCGGCCCGTCCGCCGCGCTGGAAATTCGATTTGGTTTTCGGAGCGACGCTTGCATTTAATTTGCATCGCTTGATAGGAGCACTGAACAATAAATTAGTAAATTCAACTAAATATTTAATTGAAACTACTAAATACTTTAGTAGTTTTTTTTACTAAAGCAGATATGCAGATAGATATACAACAAATATTATATCTATCTATCTCTCTACTTTAGTTTCAAAAAATGTTTAGCTCATTCAAAGACATATTTAGTTAATTTAAAAAAATTATTTAGATTAAACTCGTTAGAGAAATATTTAAGTTAAAATTTATATATTGTTTTTTAGTAAAGAAGAAAATTGCTCGAATCCTTGGATGATTTTTTCCTATTTTAGATTAATAAACAAAATCTTTTTGGAAAAAAAATATTAAAAAAAAATGTCAGGTAGATCCAAAAGAAACTTATGTAAATGAAAACGAAAAAATCTGAATTGATCTTAAAAGAGATCATTTTCAAGACAAATCTGGAAAAGATTATTTTAATGCCTTCAACATTTGTATGCAGGTTGTTAATTATAAAGTACTTTTCAACCTACTTTATATCTAAGTGATCAAATCATTATACATAAATTTTTAAAAATAACTTCAAGTTTATTAAGAAGTTAATGGAGAAACAGAGCAGTCTATTTTTGTCAGCAGGTCATTAAAATTTTCAAAAGGGAAAAAAAGATCGTTTAATTTTCACTTATCAAACGATTAACCGTTTTCATTGAAAATTTACGAGCTCATTCGAGCACTCGTTTAATAACATCTTAGCTACTTGCCGAGTTTCAGTGAAAACTGCGGATCGATTGGCACCTTTGCTTTCCTAAAAGTCGAGAAAAAAAAATAATGTCTTCATCCCGGACGGGTGAAAGTGAAGCAAATAGCGAATTTTCATGAAAATTCACGGATAGCCATTAAAATCTTTTCAGTGCATCGCGTTTAATGGGAAAAACCGGTTGTCTCGAAAAGAGCCTGCCAAAGACTCAAAAAAAACGGGCAACGTCATTTCCGTGCGATGCGGTAGACCCTCCTCCAGTAGAAAATGGACACGTTTAGCCAGACCGAATGTTTTTTTAACACTGTCGCCATTATCCGCGGCGCGATGATTAATAACTCGTTGACCCCGGCGCGAGTGACGCGGGTATCGGCACGAAATCACCAGAGAAAGTCATAACAATGAAAGTGTGAAAATTTTCGTGTAAATTCATTAAACCACAATCGAAAATCTTCATCAACGCGCAATTGTAAAATGTGAAACCACCGCAAGAAAAACACTTTGTGAAACAGCATCGCTCAATTACCCAAAATCTCGAGATATCTATACGCGCGCCCACGTATATACAGCTTAGAAGACAAGACGTCTCAATCTCATTAAGCAGCATCGAGAGCGAATTCCTCGGCGCAGTAAACTCACCGCGGCTCGACGGAGGCCCGTAAATCATCGCCCGCGGCCGAGAGAGAGACGCAAGAAAAAAAAGAAGTTCAACCGCGCTGAGCGTTCGAAAAACGCGTGAAAAAAAAGTGAAAATTGTTTCGCCGCACGCGACCGCCGGCGCTGCACCTCGTCCTCGCCGAGGTCCGTTTTCACCGCGACGAAGGAGGGGGGGCATCGTCCGGGGAAAAAATTAGGCATGCGAGAAGATGTCGCGCGGCGGCGCGGACTTCACTTTCATCGCCGCGGCGATTATCCACGAGTAGAGAGCTCCTCCGCCGTGCCTTTTAATGGCCGCGTGTGAATCGAGCGCTCCGGCAACGATTCGGTGGCTCGAGGGGAAAATTTTTGATTGCCCGAGCCTCCTCGTTTCTCTCTCTCTCTTCTCACCTCTCGGCCGTGGGATTGGGAAAAATTGCCCGGTCGAGGACGCGAGCGCGTCTTACCCGTAGTTTCGAATCGATCATCTCGATCGCTTTAGGTGTATTGGCCACGGTTTCGCGGTGGTACGATTCACCGAGAGGTAAAAGTGCGCGCGTTTGTTGAATTTGATTGATATCGCGGCCGTTTTGTCGGAAACTCCGCGGCTCTCGGTTTCGAAACGGACGCTGGTTTTAACGAGCGACCGTTTAATGAGCGTCAAAGGATTTAAAGAGCGATCGACGGGTTTTATACAATTTCATCTCGATCACTCGATATTTGGGTTTCTCAATGGATATGATTGTAGGCTATTTAACCGCATATCTTTTAAAAAATGGTTTTCATCATACTTCATAAAAGGTTGCCGTATTAGAGCCTCTATTAAAACATTTGCAACGTCTTCAGTGGGTGAGAACGGAGTACGATTTCCAAAAGAATTTATTTGAAATTAAAATTGCGCAAAAAAGAAAGTACTTCTTTTAATATTTGAAAAAGAACGCTTTTTTATTAAAATAAAAAATTCATTAGTTCTTTCGACATCACTTACTATTTTTTTATTAAGTACGTTTTATTTAATAACTTATTTAGAATTCGATTAGATCGACCGATCTGAATTTTAAAGATGGTAATTTAAAAGCCGATGACGTAAAATCATTTAATTTGAATGTGAACAACAAATGTAAATAAAAAAAACAAATGTTTTCATCGAGAATGACAGGACTCCGGAACAGTGAGGCGCGCGAGACACTCGAAACGAAAAGCTTAAGATCATCAATTACGAAATAAATCTTCACCGAGCAACATGTCGATCATCCCGATAGTACCGTCGCCTCGCGATTAGAATGGGTTAATTATGACTTGATGCTTTCAAAGTGAAGCTCCCTTTATCGGATCCGCTCGTAAAACAAATGAAAAATTACGACGTAAGATATGGATCTGGCCCATGCAGGGTCTCATCGTGCCCCGCGCTGTATAAACACATACACACAAATACACACACGCGCGCGCGCGAAGCCGACAATCATCGCCGAAAAGTCGCTGTGTCTCGCTCGCGTCAACGAAAGCCCAGGCGGCCAGGGAAAAATTTTCCCGCGGGTGGAATTCAATGCAAATAGCGCCGACGGTTAAGGCGCTAATAAAGCCCAGTCTAGCCTCTATAACTCCTCCTCCCGACCTCCGCGCGGTCACTCCGTTCCCGCGCGTTTTCACCTTGCCCACGCCGCGCTTCCGGGTGCTTATCTCGCGCGACTTCGGCTGCGTCCAGAATAGAGAACTCACTAGCGGACCTAACAGCCTAAAGGAGCCATTTTCCTTACGACTCTCGATCTTTAATCAACGTTGCGACAATATTGTTTTCTAAGATTCGCAATAATGATTAATGCTATAGAGGAATGGTTAATCTTGATTAGATCTATACAAACAATATTGCCAGAAATTAAAAACGCCCTTTTATTTTTGTAAAATTTAATTTTTCCACTTGATCTGCACGCAAATTTGACCCAATATTGTAAAGGTACTGTTGAATATTTATGCAATATTCCTGAATATTATTTGGATAAAAAAATATATCCTTCTCAACAATTAAAAATTAATTTACAAATAACCAAGTGGTATAGTTGGTATGGTAATATTACGTACAAATTTAGTCAAGATTACTATTTCTTCTACTATATTAATTATTCTAGCGAATCTTATACGATATTGTATACAAACTCAATATTTTAATTAACTATATAGGTAGCGTTCCGAATAGAGAAATAGAGGAAAAATAAGGTTCTCCCCGCAAAGAAGGCACTTTATACCTATTAGACTCCTTTTGAATGTAACTTATAAACTCCCTATGAATAAAATTGCTTATTTTATTCCGGGCATCTCATGGTTGTTATAAAACCTTAGGTTTTTTTAAATCCTTAAAGAAGTAAAAGTCTACTGGTCAGATCTACACATAACCCTAGTGATAAACTGCTTCTTCCTGCATTAATAAACCTGATCATTTTAGAACCTTAGCTTCGCCAATCACTAGTAATAACTGATCTATTTTAAGCGCAGTCCTATGACTAAACTCTTCGTTACAGGCATCTGGTCAATAGTAAGTTAGGCATCCGCTAGAAATGACTATTCTGGGCGCAGTCTCGAGGATCATGCATAAAATAGCTGATTGTGCTTTGACCGCGTTACTTCTTTCCGGAGGGAGCGCCGCTTGGACGCGCGTAAGAGGTTAGATAATACGCGTATGGGAGAAACGCGCCGCGTGAGGCTGCAAATCAATTGCGGTGAAAACATACGGTGAAATGCCCGTACAAGTGCGATGCCGCGCCGTGGAGAAATTTTCATTGTGCTAAGCGTGGGCCATGAGTGCGGCTAACATTACCATTAGCCTTTATTCCTTTGTTTTTCACACGGTCTCCCTGTGTGTGTATATATATACATAATATATATAACGTTAGTTACGGAGAGCCTGTCGATTTTAGAATTGTCGTAAATTAATAAGACGATTTTTCAGTTAGTTTAATGCCGATTTGTCACTCTGATCTCTACTGATTTTTGCATTAGTCATTACCTACGCGCTTACGATTTTTTTCTGCGGGTTCTCAGAAACACTAAATGAGAAAATAAATTTATAGAAAATACGATGATTAGGTATATATGTATGTGTACATATACGGTTACGTAGCTTGTTTGAGGAAGAAATTAATTTATTGAAGACTTTTATGATTAGATAAGCTGAAAGAATATGTTATATTGCAAAGAAAATGCATGGATGTGATAAAAATTAAGAGAAAACTGTTTGACGGCGCGCTTATTAGCTTTTATGATGAAAATTAGTTTACTTTATCTTCTACACTTGCTTGATTCATCAAATTTTGAGATAATTAGGCTTCATACATCCTTGTTGATTATTTTTTGAGCTGCAACGTTTTAATACACCGTTTAAAAATAGACGAGATATAAATTGCAATATATGGATTTTATACGATGGTTCCATGAAAAAGTAACGATCCATCAAAGAATACTTTATTAGACTTTGCTTTAATACGATTAATTCATTCACCACAGACGCCATTAACATTTTATCGACAATAGAAGTTGCACTTACTCACATCAATCTCGAAGCGCCGTATTCGAAGTTTGATTGACTCCTACATTACCCGAAAGAGTAAAAAAAATATAAAAGAAAAATGAAATTTTTATAGACTTTCTACCGGACACAAGGGTTCAACTATAGCCGCCGAGTAAATTATTTCTCTTATAATACAATTATGAACTAGAACATGACCTTGCAAAAAAAGAATGACTCGCCGAGGAACACTTTCATCCTCACCGCGTTTCTATTTTTTCCTCGCCTCATCGGTCACGCTCGGCCCACCAGAGAAAGACACGGGGGGCGAGCGAGATGCGATTGGTATTCGATCGGTGAGAATCGAAGATTCCTTTGGGAAAGCTAAGCGACGACAATGTCCATTCCGATGAAAATCCGTCGCCGTCGCTTTCGAACGTAATAAAAGAAAAAAAAGAAAAAATCAACACCCGCGCACTTTCACGAGCTGGAAAATGAGCGTCGCGCGCGACGGGGGATAGCACCGGCGCGCGCATCACGCGACGCGACCGCGGCGCATCACGAATTATTTCCGAGAGCCTCGGAAATTGCCGATTCGTGTGTGGACGCACGGAGGAGGCTCGCGCTCTCTTTCCCAGCCTCGTTGAGGATGCCGTAATTGAACACACGCATGGCCAATTTTATTTGCTCCGGCCGCGGGCAGATAGTATCGAAAAGGAATCGACGCGTAGTTTTACTTTTTTCAGTTTTATGTTTACTATAAATTCTTGATGGCGATGAACAGACTTGAAACAAGATAAAGAAAGTTTGGAAAAATTATAATTTTTTGTAAAATTTACTATAATTATGGCAAATTTTACTATAAAAATTGTAATTTTTACAAGGATTATAGCAGTTACTAGTATGTTCCCCGTTTCAAATAATTTATTGTAAATTTTCCTACATAATTTTTTCGAAGATTTTGCGATTTGTACGGATCGAGTGAGGAGTTGGGGACTGTGAGGTACGATCGAGCAGTTGACGTGCATTAAATTGAAAAAATGAAAAATGCGTGTCTATATATTTTTTTCAATTATCTATCTGGCGGCTTGAATGGAGTTTTTTTTATGTAAGTTACCAATTTAGCGTGTCTGACTCGATCCTTTGAATCTCTTAAAAAATCGAGTGTCGACTTTACACTAAAATGAGTGTAAAATACGAAAAAAATAAAGCTATAAATCCAGTTGGTTGTATAATTCCCAGCTCTTACACAAATGATAAAATTAAAAGAAAGGTATATCGAACAGTATGTATCCGTTAAAAATTGGAAGATTCGTTTTATTTATGAAAACAATATGTATAAAAGGACTCATTAATTAAACTAAAAGACTCAGTCTCACACTCAGAAAAAAAACTACACGATGTATAAAAATCAATTTCCTTCATTTCATTTTATTACTAATAACATTTTTTAATTTTTCTCCTATGCACGCAGGTGAACTCACTTTTGAATTTCAGAACTGTCACTTGAGTTTTCCTGGAATATTTCATAACTATATGAGTACCTATCGTTATGTACACAAAATACTAAAGTTTGAGGAACATCGTGGACTTTTTTTTCGAAAGTTGAGTTGTCGCGGTGGCTACCGAGCGGAATAAATCAAACCGCCGGAATTTCAGGTCTTTTGAAAAATTGGATTGTGAAGACTGTTTTAGCATCGGTTGTTCGGTAGAATATGCGAACAATCGATAACTTGAATTTTTTTTCTTTCAACTTATTAGGTAAATTGTTGCGGTTGACCATTTTCTAAGCACCTATAAACCGCCTGCACAACTTAGGAACTGTGTGCAATATTTCTTCGAAACACTCGATTGACTATTGCATAAACATATATGCATAAATTTTGTAAATTCACTTTTAAACTGTGAAGCAAAAATGATGTAAAATACATTTGACATTAAATTTTTTATGGAAATTGTTATAGTGAGATATTCATTTGAGATATGTATGAAATTTAAAGAGCCAGAGCTAATGGAATAGTGACACACAAATGTGAATTATTACTAAGAATTTAATATTTGAGAAACTTTGCGTGATATATAACACCCAGTTCTTTATAAAATTCAAAGATATAGCTTTTAAACTTTCAAAACCTTAAACACATTTAATTTTTTCGCGGTAGACGTTAATTAATTATAATACTCTTACCCATTAACGACTGCCATTTATTTGATTTAATTTGAATTAAGTTGTTTGTCGAACTTGAGTAAATACAAAAAAAAAAAAAATGTTCTCGTTTCTTTTCAGCATTTTTTTCTCACATGAATAAATAGCCATTCGAAAGCAAATCCAATATTATTTTTTCCCCCTTTTACGAAATCGCCGCTCGACTCGAACACTCGTACCGAAATCGAAGACTCCAAAAAAATCCTCTTCACTTTCGTCGAGATTTAAAGAAAATAAAAGGAAGGAACACCGGGCAATTTTAAACTTCCGATCAATTTTTCGTTCTGTGATTTCACCAAACGATCGTACCCATCACGCCCACTCCTCTTGCGGCGCCGAACAAAAAGCCGTGAGATCGGCGGAGTGAATTACGCCGCGGGATTAACATCTCGATAACGAGGGCTTCCTGCCCATTTTCCCGACGCGTCGTGCGACAAACGTCCGGGAAAAAAGAAAAACTACACGAAAATACTCCGTCTTCAAGTCCAAGTTTGACCGAGACGAGACGAGATTTGATTTTCGAGAGTCATATAAAAAAATTCTGACCAAATTTCCAGATTGTTTTTTATTAATTTATTAAAATTATGGAAAATTTTTGTTATACTTCTGTATAACTTGTAATCGCATTATAAGATAGAAAAATATTCACTTTAATCTGATGCACAGATTTTATTTTTAACTATCTAAGGTTTTTGCGAAATTCAAAAAATAAAATTTCAAAACAAGTATGCACATAAATGTCAGTGCGCATTGGGACTTGGGAGATTTTTGAAAATCTGCTATCAATTCTCGAAAAAAATCAAGATTCTCATTTATCCTCTAGATTTGGTTTTGCTCTAGGGAAATAGGCAGGGGAATGCAATGCACGTTGCGCGCTTTCTAGTTCGTGCGATTTCGAGATCGAAATCAAAATCGAGGTTGAGTTAAAGATAGGACTCGCAACGTCACAGATTCTTAATCGCTAAACTTATTTATTTAACTTTTTGCACCGAGAGTCTCACCAAAGATCGAGATACTCGAAAAAGCGAGATCCTCGATATGCATCGTTAAATTATTTCAAGATGAGAATCTCAGCTTCAAAAAGAGATTTTCTTAAATCAACACGAGACTTACGTAAAATACTTTCAAGAATGCACAGCTGTCAAAAACATGATTTTTTCGTATCGAAACCAAATTTTGTCGACGAACTACAAGTTTATTATTTTTACATTCAATTTAATTTAGAATGCATTAAATTATATGCAATTTAAATTGAATTTAAATGAAAAAATTAAATTAATTTAAGCTTAATATAGAAATGTAAATAATTCTAAATTTAAAAATGCATATGTAGAGGAAAGCGGGGCTTAGCGGGCCATGGGGCAATGTGAACTTTCGGGGCATAGTGGACCGCCCAATTAAACGTTTCATTTGCTTTGAAAAATATTCCGTAACAAGTTTCATTCAAAATAAAGCCTTTTGAAAGAATATCATTATTACATTGATGAATTACACTAAAAAAAAAGCTTATTGTTACTAAAGAAATTTTACTTTATTCAAGTAAATATTACTTTAATTGAAGTAAATGTTACTCGAATCAAGTAAGATTTCTTTATGAACAATAACATTTTTTTCAGTGTACTATATACAAAAATTATAGTACTACTTACATCCTGATTGAAATAAATATGAATCAAATTTAATGTAAATACATGTACCCCGAAAAAATTGCAACCATGGTTGCAATTTTTGAATTTTATGCACGTGCTGCGCAGCACGTGCATAAAATTCAAGAATTTTTTTACCAGTGCAAATAAAAGAGATTTCTCTAAAAAAACTGAGTAGACTGAGTCACTCCAGCTCGGAGTGTGAATTTTTTCCGAACTAGAAAGACTTCCAATTCCCTCTCTCACGCTCCAAGCGCGTCAAAAAGCGCCTCGGTGTCCCGCGCGCGTCGACGCGGATCGCACCGCGGCGATCGGCCAATTTGGGACGGTGTCCTTCCGGTGGCCGGCCTACGCTCGGGAATTTCGAAAGGAGGCGGAATTTCGTCGTCCGCGCGCGTCTCCTCTTTCCCGGGCTGGCGCGGACGATCATCCGCCGATGGGCCGTTTGGCGAACGTCCAGCACCGCGAGAGGAGGATGAGGCGCGCGGCCTACTTAGTAGGGGGGACTTTCACTCGCGCGTCCGTGTGTATAAAACACCGGCGAGCGAGAGGCGCCGCCGTGGGGGGACGATGTGTATCGCTCCTCGTATAGTTCCGATCTGTATATGTGTATATCGTGCACCTGGCCGGGGCACCGGCTTCTCCGGCAGACCCCCGCGGGCACCAGGCTGGCTTTTCGATGGAAATTGCCACAAGCGCCGGAGCTTGCGATTCGGCGGATGCCCGCGGGACGCACGCGCCTTTTTTCTGATTTATGGATTTTTCAGGACGATTAGATTAAGTAGCCGCGGGGTAGCGGTTCTTAGGAACAGTGCTAAAGTTTTTTCGTTGGGAGTGACGAATTCTATACACTTTTTACAATATTTGCGAAATGTAGGTAGAATGGGTCGTTTTTTTGCGGATAATTATTTTTTATTGAAAATAAATGGACTGATAAGTAAATAATGTAGGAAAATTTGTGTAAATTTTATGGTGAGAGAAAAATATTACCATAATTGTGGCATATTTTAGTATAAAAACTGCATTTTTCCAACGATTATGGTAATTCTTTTTGTTATCCAAGTCAAATAATTCATATTAAATTTCCCTAATTATTTTTCTCAGTAAATCATTTTATTGTAAGTGCGCTCTATAATTTTTGTTTGAAAATGATTATCATTTTGAAAGAATTATTGATTTATTTATGGTGACATTTCGGTCATTGCTGTCATCTTCAGGTATGAGTATATTATTTTTTGTATACTGAACATTTCATCATAAAACAATGTATACGTATGGTAAAACCGTATTAGTTGAATTGAAATTTTTTCAATCGACTTATTTTTACCGTATTATACCAATATGTTAAATAATTTCTGAAGAGGATAACAAACTCTATCCGAACTTCACCATAAACCTACAAATAACTCAAAATTACCATCGACTTTCAATTTCCAAAAATGAACAGTAAATATTATTCAAATTTGAAAGTTTGTAAAACATCAATCCCTTTAATTTACTTAATTAACTGTAATATAATTTGAAAAGTAAATCGCGCAACAGCAAACTTTATACCAATATAATGTTTTCCACGAAAATGTGAGAAGCCATTAGGAAGTATCCGGTCTGCTTGAGAAAAAATTGTAACCTGAAGCACTGTGAGTAAGTATAAGAATGCGTTTTTTATTGGTTTTGCGCCAACAGCTGCACCGTTTCGAAACTTTACTCCTCTTCAGAGTAAAACAAAAGTAGAATACTTATATGCTCGTTTCCATGAGAATTTCAACATTTTCCTCAATCACTCAGTCGTTAATGTTTTCGTTGTCAATATTACAAACTACTACTTAATGTCAGTCAAAAAAAAATAATTGGAGCTTATTTTTTTTCACTTCTTTTTTCATAAGCAAATTAACAAAATATGTCGTAATAACTTACAAATAAATGCTTGTTTAATTTTTGTTAACCTAGTACACATTGCGAAATATCCTTTTACAATAAAGTTGATAAATCGTATTCTAATTTAATGTAGAACCTGTTCAATCTCCTTTTTGCGAATTCAGAACCGTTAGACTTGTTCGAATACTAAGTAGCTTTTTCCGTGACCGAGTTGAATGGCATCATTTTTATCGAAAGTGGGAAGAAATAATCATGCCAAGAATCACAATATAGGAATTAAATTTACGATTTGCTAAAAGAATTATAAATAAATCAACTGGAAAGTTTTGATTCCAGTCTGATTTAAAACAATACAGGTATAAATCAATCTCGTCTTTGATTATATAAAAATCAATGTATTAATAGTGGTTTCAAATGGTTTCAATAGAAAATATTCATAAAAGGTGTAGATAAACTCCCAAATTAAAAACAATTTCATAAAAATAAATTTCAATATAAATACTTATTAACTAAAAATATAAATAAATCATATGCTTTATATATAATAAAATAAATAAAGTGCAAATTATGTTATTTAACAATATTATTGTTAACAAATATTTACTTACATATTTATTTATGTTGTTGGGTTGGATCAATAAGTTAAAAACTATAAACGTTTATTGTACTAATTTCATTACTGTATTGATCTGAATATTGACCACAATACGTTCCGATGATATCTGCTTAGTTCTACAAAAAATATGTTCATGATATTATTTAATAATATATATTTAAAAATATTAAATAATAATAAATTAGGTTGTCCTTGTGAAAAAATTATTATTATCATCAATATTTGGGTGAATCGACATTGAATAAACAAAATAAAAAATTATTTATTCAGATTAATTACAGTTGCACACCATCCCGTAGGGAAAAAAGTATGCACTAGTTTTGTGCATAAATTTGTGCATAATTTAAAAATTGTGCATATGGTTGTGCATAAATTTGTGCACGGTTTTCGCGTGGCAGGCGAAAACCGTGCACGCATTTATGCACAAATGTATGCACAATTTTTTAATTATGCATAAATTTATGCACAAATTCCATTTGTGCACAAAACTTTTTCTTACGGGATACATGAACGCATACTGAAAAATTCACGCAAACAACCCAATTACGGTTACTTATAATATAGCTTACCATTGATATAATCCTCTTCTGTATATTTTATATAAATAATGAATGTATAAATAACATATTGAAAAAAAAGATAGTAATCAACCTATTCATGAAAAGAATATAAATAATTGTGTTTTATATTGTGGTGAAGGGAGGGGTACTATCGTATTGTCACTGTCATATCAGCGTCATATATGATGTACTGCGTTCATTCTGTAAGACATGTACTTAGGTATTTGTACACTGCATATATATTTGCAGTGACAAATTAACCCCTGAAAAAAGCTAAAATGGTTACGGAATACATCAACTAAAATTTTAAAGAAATTATAAGATATTTTGAATAAAAATATATTAATAAATTCGTTAAAATTAAAAATCTACTTCTAAAGAAAAAAATATAGATGTATAGCAATTTGACACCGTCATTATAGCGACAATGCAATATCTTCATTTGATGACTCACCAGTAAGGTGATACACTGTACAATGTATATTTACAGTGCCGTTGGACAGTGACAATTAATGCTGAAAAAACTAAAAGGGTCAAGGGGTATATCAACTGCAATTCTAATGTAATTAAAAGACATCTAGTTTAAAAGTTTACTATTAATTTAAATAAGTTAAAAGTTAATTACACTGTACATTAAAAAATAAAAAGTCTATTAATCTGTCTATCTATCTAATCTATTTGCAATATCTAATTGTTTAGGGTGGGTGTATAGGAACAACACAATATAAAACAAAGACATTATCAGCGTTAAATTAAAATATTACCACAATAAAAACATATTTCATTGGACTACAAATAATAAATTATCAAAATATTTGTTTATAAATTAAAAATCTATCGGCCGTGAATGATAAGTGAAAAGGTTGATTACTATAGAACGAAAAAAGCACTCACAGCCGCGTATTCCCTCGTTGTAGACGACGGCAGCTTGGCCTCCATCGTCATCTTCCGCACCTTCGAGTGCTCGGAGATCCCTTCGAACCCCACTACATTAGAGCTCGAATTTTCACCGAAGACCGAGATCAAGGTACATAGATGCAACAAAGGGAATTCGCATAAGACTTTATTTTCAGATTCAAAACGAGCACAGACTTTATTTTGAGATTCAAAATGAGCACATTATGCATTAATTCCCATTGTTGCTTCTACCTTTGTTGAGACATCTAGACAGCAAAAGTAGTAGCGGCGGCAGAAATCTTTTTTCAGCTGTAACATACAACAGTGCATTAGAGTATTATTTATAATATATTTCAAATATTTAAAATGTAAACAGTCTGATAAAAAATGGAAATTTCTACTTCTTATAGTTAGTTTACATGTCAATTACATTTTTGTGACAAATGCAGATCTACAAAAAACCAAAGAACTCTTTTTGATAATAAATCATCTCAAAAATTTTCATGTACAAATGCCATGCTGTAATTTCATGCTAAAGAATTATGAATTTTGATTCTAAAAATGTCGCTTTAATAAAATTCGATTTTAAAAATAAGCAATGTTTAATGCAAAAATAAAAAGTAGATTCTTAAAATTCAAAGAGTATACTATCAAATTTAATTATCTTTCACTTTTTATATTTTTCATTCACAAGAATCGATCATTAACGATTTAACTTTTCATTGCAAAAAATTGACCTTCAACAGTTCGAGAGCATAAAAAGAAGCTTAAAATTTAATACACGAGCTTGATTTTACAATAAAGGTTATAAAATGTGTCTACCTCTGAATCTCTACCTTTATATTAAATTTGAAAAATGTCGTTGAAGCTCTCAATATTGAATAGAGAAAAAATCCGAAGAAATCACTAGATTAAAGTGAAAAATTAAATTTTAGATAAAAGCGAATTTAAGATTATTTGGTTTCGTTTGCTCAGTGTTAACTATAATCATCTGGGTTTTTTACTCTTCCACATTACAAAAATATAATTTTTAAAATGTTTGAATGTATAAATAAATGTCACTCGAAATTTTGCCATCGATTCAGTCTTATATTCTTATATTGGTTATAATAATTAATTACCTAATTCATTTTTTTAAAGCTGTGTTGTCACTATTCCTTTTTGGGCCACAATGTACTGAAGACATTCGATTGACTTTCCATGTTACATGAGAGTAAAACAGTTATCAGGATACTGCATTATGTGCGTATGTTAAAATCTGAAAAACATTTTAAATAATTAGTAAAGCCTTGGTTAGTGTGAATAATATAAAAATTTTACAAAACAATTTCTATAGCAATGGACATATAATATATGCACATAATATATTTTATAACATGCATATTATATTAAAAGTTAGAATTCTACATAATATGTGCACATTATTGTTAGAAAATCTATACATTAATTCGATACAAATTTAAATATCTTGTTGATTTTACACTTACATATATATTCACAAATGTCCACTCGACAACTGTAAATGGATTATTTTTGTAGCAGGATGACATTACAATACTTCTGAAATCCAAAGATAAAAATTTATAAAAATACTGCAAGACTATAAGAATTAGATACAAACTTAAACAACTTAGTAATTTTATACTTACATAAATAATTTACGTGCATCCATGAGCCAAGTATAAATGAATGATGCAGTAACAGTTTTAGTGCGTCTTTTTGTACGATAATGAAATCGTTTGCCATCAAGTACTGTGCAGTCATAAACAGAAGCAAGTTTACTCAAACTTGCATGTACTATCCAAACTGAAAAATATTTTAGCCAATTAGAGAATAGTTGTCCACTTTAGTCACAAAAATATTTTACAAAACATCCTTTACGAATATGGATTATAAATGAAGTTTAACATCAGTTTTTTTATGTTAATCACAAATTTATATTTTTGTACCATTCTATAAAATTATTATAAATGTATCCAAAATAAGTAGATATGAATAAAGAATTTTAGAAGTCCTATATACTTACATGTATCCACATAAGCAGCATTTCTTCATCACATGCTAGTCGTAGTTTTGTTATTTTGTTGTACTTTTGGAATTACATTTATACCAAAAGCATTGTTTACTAGTATCAGGTACTGTGTGTATGAAAAACAGATGCCATAATACTCTTCTCTTATGTGCATGTTTTTCAGTCTGAAAATCATTTTAAATTGTTAGTAAAATAGTTATTAATTGTAATAATGTACATAAATGTATTAAAAAGTATTCTCTTAAGAAAATTAATTTTACTTTAACGTAGCATTTTTAATGACATTTTTTAAATAAAATTAATCGTTAAAATATAGGAATAATATGTTATGCACTATTATTAAGATCACAAAAACAAGAAAATTTATACATATTGAAGTATTCCGAGAGTTTTATACTGTTACCTATATTCACATATTTGAATTGAGTAGTGCAATATGGTCACTACGTTGTCTGTTAATTTTCTTATTTGTTGCCCTCGTTTAATTAGTTGATCAAAATTAAGTATTTCTTTAGACGAGTGAACTAAAATCTGCCTGAACAAAATAAACCACGCCCTTTAAGTTATCTAAATAAATTGATTGCTGCTATGATAACATTTTTGATAAATGCAATATTTTTAAAAACTGATTCAATAAAAAATTAGGAATTATTCAAAACCTAATTTCTAACAAAATATGTTTCTAACCCACTCTCTAATTTTTAATAAAATAAGCTTATATATGCTATATGTGTACTTAAGTGGGTGAAAAAAATCTCGAAGAAAAAGTCACTAAGTTCGGCGGACGACAGACCTGACCGGCACGATCGTATGGGGGAAAAGACCTGTTATACTGGCATTGCTTATAGTCCCCCCCCCCCCCCAACACAGCCACCGATACCCTGTCAAGTGCCACTTGCCAGTATGTATGCTCAATCCAGCGTATACTACATCAGATATGCGTCAAATATTGAGCCAAAATAGCTTTACGCTTTAATGAAGGAAGATTATGATCGGAATGTACTCATTGTCTGTCATTGAAAATATGTACATGCATTTAGGGCACATACTGAATGTAGCAGAATGTAATACACGTATCATATATGGCAAACAGAGCTTCGCGTATATATTCCGGTCATTACCATATAATTCGATATCTGCGGACCTCCACGACCCTACCCCTTCAACGGTCGCCGCGAGAATGTGAGGGGCGCCGCCATCTCCCTCTCCCTCACCCGATGCCCACCGCGGGGGACGCGGGGCGATTCCCGGAATTGAGATTTTATACACATTATACTCTCACGACCGGTATTTAATTTTTAGCGACATTTTAGCTTATTACTTGTTATTCTCTTTACTACGGCGTCTGTTCATTGGGCGCCTTTTGAGTGTCTATGGGCATGCTATTGGGCAACTACTTCTCGAATATTCGAAATTCTTTGTTACAAAGACTTGAAAATTCTTACCCTAAAATGTAGCTGGTGTCTTATAATGCATGTACACATGCTATTTAGGCAACTTTTAACGAAAATAAGTGTAATTTGCAGTGGTAGAAGCCGCGAAGTTTCTTCACGATCTCACCCCTCTGACGGTCGCCGAGAGAATGCGAGGGCAACCGCCAGCTCTCCCGATATCCACCGCGGGGTAATTCTCGGAATTGATTGAAATGTTATGCTCATCTTATTAGGACTCTCATAACCGGGATTTGTCATAATTAACATTTTATGACATATTTGAAAAATTACGTTAAATTCTACGAAAATGGCGGCTGCTCATGGGCGTCTACGGGAATACTATTGGACGGCTATTTCGCGAATATTTGCAGTTCTTTGTTTTAAAAACTTAAAAATTCTTACCCTAAAAAGCAGCTGGTGTCTTATAATGTCTGTATACATGCTATTTGGGCAACTTTTAATGGAAATAAGTGTAATTTGCAACGGTAGAAGCCGCGAGCTTTCTTCGCGATCTCGCCTCTCCAACGGTCGCCGAAAGAGTGCGAGGGCAACCGCCAGCCCCTCATCCCCCGATTTCCACTGTGGCGATTCTCGGAATTGAACGAAATGTTATGCTCATTACGACTCTCGTAATCGCGACTTAATCTCCATATTAACATTTTATAACACATTTTGAAAAAATACGTTAAATTCTACGAAAATGGCGGCTGCTCATTAGGAGTCTACGGGAATGCTACTGGGCAATTAGTTCTCGAAAATTCGAAATTCTTTTTTACAAAAGCTAAAAAATTCTTACCGATAAATGTAGCTAGTGTCTTTTAATGCATGTACACATGCTATTTAGGCAACTTTTAACGAAAATAAGTGTAATTTGCAGTGGTAGAAGCCGCGAAGTTTCTTCACGATCTCACCCCTCTGACGGTCGCCGAGAGAATGCGAGGGCAAGCGCCAGCTCCCTCTCCCGATATCCACCGCGGGGTAATTCTCGGAATTGAGATTTTATGCCCATTACTTATCCCACGACCGGTACATAATCTTTAGCGATATTTTATCATTGTAAATGCATTAATTATTATTTTTTTTTAAATGTATTATACGATTTTGTTGAATTCTATCAAAATGGGGCCTGTTCATTAAACGCCTATTGGGCGACTATTGGGTGGCTATTTCGTGAATATTTGCAATTTTTTGTAACAAAGACTTTACTATTCTTACCACAAAGTATAGCTGGTGTCTTTTAATCAACTTACAGGTGTAATTTAGGCAACTTTTATCGAAAATGAGTATAAATTTCAATGACAGAACTCGCGAGCTTCCTTCACGATCTTACCCTTTTAACGGTCGCCGTTTGAATGTCAGAGCCAGCGCCGCGGCTCATTCTCCCGGCATCCACGGCAGGAAGATTTTCGGAATTGAGATTTTATGTTCATTGAAATATATCGAATAATTAAGGGTCTAGCATAGTGATGTTCATATGCATTTTAAGACTATAAGGCGCCTAATATTCGAATATGTGAGTGCAAATTTCACGAAACAAAGACGTAAATATACAAAATAATGAAATAATGAAAATTTTCGAAGCCGAAATTTGTGGACCTATCTCAGCGATCTTACCCCTGCGACAGTCGCCGGGTGAATTTCAGGGCCAGTACCAGATCTATCCCGATTTCAAACCCGAAGACATAATATGATTTATATTGGACAATTACGCAATGATCATTTTTACACTGATTCTGTTGTTAATATGATAGAATACTTTTAATATGTAATATGTTTTTCTTTAAATATGCAATGACGTAAAATTAAAATGTAAATACATAAGTAAAATGTACCATTTACTTATATATTTTTCTTTATTTTTAACATATCAGGGTTAGAACGATTGAATTACGGTATTTGAAAGAAGTCATAAATTTTGTTTTTATCAAAACGTTAAATAAAGATTTCTGAATTTAATTTTCATAATTCATGTGCGTTACATAAAATTAAATATTATAGCTTACGAAATTCATAAAGTAACTTCAAAAGGCAATTAATTTTTAAAACAGAAAGTCATCTAATTAATACAAATATTCATATCAGTTCACGTTACACTATGGACATAAGTATACAAATATTTATTTTCCATTGTATGCACAAATAAATGGAAGTAATGTTTTTTTAATCGGAATTTCTTTTAGAAGCTTGTTTGGATTATGTTAAAAGAAAGTATCTTTTAGAAAAATGAAAGTTAAATGCAAAAATTAAAATTATATTCTTCAAATTCTAACAGTAGAATAAACAAATTTTAGATATTTTTCAAATTTTTCAATCTGTTCATATGATTTGATGATAAATAATTTTACTTTGTATCATAAAGTACATTCAAAAATGAATCTTTATGGGATGGTTATGCACATAAGAAGAATCTTTTTCTTGAAAAATTACATGACTTATATACAAAAATCCAATAAAGATCTCATATTGGATTTCATACTTCACTTATAACATTGAAATTTAATAATCGAGGTTGATTTTGTAATTATAAAGTTATAAATATCCATCTCAGTATTTTTAACTTTATATTAAATTAAAATATGTCGACGAAACAATGCACGCTCTCATGAGAATGAAAATCTGTAAAATTATCATAGATTCAAGTAACAACATTACTCTATTTCAAATAAAATTGAGCCACTTTAAGCTCGATTGGCTCAGTTCTTATTCTCCCGTCATTTTGTCAATGCTATTCAGTGATGCAATCTAATATTGGTTACAATAATTTACTACCTGCATTGTTTTTCGGACAGTTGTGTTGTCGCCATTCTATGTTATGAGATAATGCTGAAGATATTCTACTGATCTTCAATATTGTCTGCAAAGTAATTCAGCAGCTAGAATAATAGTTATAATGCATTTGGGTTGTGATCTGAAAAACACAGCAAAATCTTTGTTAGTAAAGACTTAGAAAAATAAAACTTTTATAAAAGAATTTCTTTAGCAATTTTAAACATAAAGATATTTTTAAATTTCTCAAAGTTTTTTAAATAAAACTTATAAGTGTATATATACTGTTACATAGTGTTGAAATAAAATTTATAAGATTATTAGATACAAATTGAAATATCTTATTAAACTTTTACTTACATCAATTCATCTACGTCCATATGCCAAGTGTAAATGAATCATTCTTGTAGCAAATTGAAATTGCATAATGCAATCTTTGGAAAATTATTAAGGTTGTCTTATATTATAACAGCATGAAATGGTACTTCTTTCTTCACTAGTAACAGCTTTGGTGTTCTTTGTGTACCATAATGTAGTTGACTGTGTTTATGACTGCCATCCAAAAGCTACAATATTCTGATGTATTCTGCCTTTACAATCTAAAAATGATTTTAAATGTTTAAAGTAAGATTGTTAGTTTAATCAATATATTTCGCAAAGAAGTTTTTTAAATAAAATTTACCATAAATGTATATATTATTATGTACTGTTACATACTATTATTAGAAAGTATAAAACAATTATATAAAAATTTAAATATTGTATTAATTTTAGACTTACATATATTAGGATCATGTATCTCCACATGACAAGTTACTTGGGATACGTCTTTTTTGACTAGTAGCAATGTTGTCTTTCTTTTCGTGTGATAATGAAGTTGACTGCCATGAAGTACCATGTTCGCAGTCATAAAGCAATCTTGCACGTATTTTACAAACTGAAAAATATTTTAACCAATTAGAAAACAATTGTTGCTTTAGGTTTAAATATTAGTCTTAAAATATTTTACAAAAGTTCCTTTAAGAATATATAAATTGCATTAAGAATGATAATAATCCTAAATATATTTTAAGATTACAAATATTATAAGACATTATTAGAATGTACACAAAATAAGCAAACAGGAATTAAACAATCTTTTAAATTCTATATTATACTTACGTATATTCACATGTGAAGCAAAAAAATAATTAATCTTGGAATTGATATGATCTTCAGTAGTAAGAGGTGCTTCATCGTCAGCCATAATTTTATTGAGATGTTGTACCTTTGAAATTTAATTTATTTCAATAGAATGATTCACTGCCATCATGTACTGCTAAGGATATGAAAGACTATACTGCATTGATACCAAAATATTGCATTATACACATGCTTTATAATCTGGAAATTATTTTAAATAGTTAGTAAACGACTACCTATTTTAGTAACATAAATGTTCCAAACTACAAAGTATTTCCTTTAACAATATTAATCTTAAAAAGTTAACTAAGCATTACAGACATTACTCAAACAATTTTTTTAAAATAAACATAATCATTAAAATATAGGTATAATCTATTATAAGTATAGCATTGTTAGGAGATTCATAAAATACATAAATGTGTATCAAAGTTTTTTGTGAGATTTGTACTTACACATAGTCACATGTGAAGAACAAGAGTATTATGACAGCTACATTGTCTGCCAGTTTTCTTGTTTGCTGTCTTCGTTTAATCAGTTGTTGAAAATTAGACATTTCTTTAGACGAGCGAACTAAAAGTTGTCTGGAAAAAGACATAGCACATTAAGTAACCTAAGTAGGATGATGATCACTATAATGATAAGATTTTTGATAAATGCAATATTGTTAAACTCCTAATTTGATAAAACAGTTGAAGTTTATTCACAACTTAATTTTGAGTATAATGTCTCTAACCTCTTCACTAGCTTATAGTCATAGACGTAAGCTTATAATATACCTAATATGTTTACGACTGTTATTTATCTGCAAAGCAAAGGGGTAAGAAAAGCAAAAAGAAAAGCACACAAAAATTTCAGCTCACGCCGGATCGGACTGACATAATAATCGTGGGGAAGTAGGAGAATCTACATTATGACTAGGATTGCTAGTTCCATTCTCCCTCCCAATATAACCACTGCAACCCTGTCTGAAAGCTCAATCTGGCGTACCTTATTCTTGTAGGTACGTATGACGAAAATAGATCAACACTGCGTTTTATCACATCATGGTAGCCATGTATATGTACATATATGTATGTTTTGTGCATAGGTACGTTCAATATAATTCAATGTAACGGACGCTAATATGTTTGATATGGCAAAAAAGCAATTACATTTCTAATTTATCAACAAGATTTGACTGTTTGAAATACGCGGATTAATTATAACGATCGTAACGTACTGTCACAGTGATATGCATAATGCCTATTATATGCGTAAATACGTGTAACTATCATATGTTATGACACAAAGACACGACAATTCTTACTACAGATTAGTTCTTACCTATTGTCTTAAATATACTGGCGATTTAGGCAACTTTTATCGACAATAATGAACATTTTCAACACCGGAATCTGCGCGGGCCTCCTCCACATCTTACCCCTCCGATGGTCGCCGCGTGAATGCCAGGGGGCAGGGCCCACGCCCCCTACAGCTTCCACCTCCTCTCTCGATATATCTATAGCGGGGTGATTTTTGGAATTGAGATTTTACACCTATATTGCGACATTCACGATTCGGGACTTAATCGTTATTGATGTGTTTTATACGGATGAGTGTTATTAATATCTACGGTTTACATTAAAAATTACACTAAATTTTACATTTTACGATTATTGTAGTTGCTTATTGAACGCCTATTGGGTGCCTAGTACGCGAATATTTGCAATTCTACACTAGCAATTAAGTGAACTTTTACCCCTAAAAGGATAATATGAATACAAAACCTGACACTTCGAGCTCGGATAAAATTATGTCCAAAATCTAGTTTTTCATCAGAATTTTTTTTATAACACTATAATTGCATTGATTAGAATTCTTTACGTTATACTGTTATTCTCTTTAAATTTGTAATGCAGTAAAATATATAAACCTTATACTTTATTTAGTTTTTTCTTTAATTCTTAAAGGAGTAGACCTGCAGTCTCATCTGTAAACCCTTTACTTATTATAAAGTATTTTAATCGCTAACATATTCAATTTTTACTCTTTCCGAATTATAAATGTTGAATTACGGTATTTTAAAGAAATCATAAATATTTCGCTCGAATCAAAGCGTTGAAAAAAATCTTTTGTAAATTTAATTGTCATAATTTATACGCGTGTTATATAAAATTAAATACAATAGCTCACGAAGTTCATTAAATCGTTTCAAAAGACAATTAATTTTTAAAGCAGGAAGTCGTTTAATTAACACAAATATTCATAACAGCCCGCGCGTTACACAATGGAAATAAACGTAAAAATATTTATTTGCCATTGTGCGCGCGAGAAAAAAACGGAAGTAGCTTATAATACCGATTTCTCCTCCAAATCGTATGATTAATTAACCGTTATCCCGAAAATCCCCGGATAAAGCACCCGCGTACGTGAGAAGCGCGCGTCACTACGCCGAGAGATCGAGCATTATATTTTCTCCCGCGCGCACCTCCCACCGAGAAAATAAAAAACAGGCACCGACGCGGCGTAACTATGCAAACGAAGCGAGAGCATTTATCAAGTGTTTATCTACGGAGAAAAAAAAAAAAGGCGCACCGAATGCATAATCCCGCGGGAACCGCCGCCCCGCGCGGACAATGTGGGTCGAAAGTGCGCCCTGTCATTAAGACTGACGCAAAGCAATTTGTGTGCATCGTTAGGCCGGGACGTAAAATCGAGCGCGCGCCGTGCGCGTTACGCGAGCACTCGATTGCGAAAACGGGAATATGGGTGAAAATCATAATTTGACGCGCTTATTTGGGACGGTCGCGCGTCAATGCCACCTACGCGGAGAGAATAAACTTGATAAAAATTGCTATTGTGGTTAAGAAAGGTGTGGCAGTCTTGACAAGCGAGAATTTTTTATATGAAAAATATTAATTTATCGTAGTAAAATTATAAAAAGTACTATTTTCATATTAAAAATTGCTATTTTAAGTACTAAAAATTCTCGCTTGTCAAGGCTGTCACTCCTTTCCTAATCACAATAAAAAATTTTATTAAGTTTATTCTCTCCGTGTAAAATTCATTCAATGGACACTCGTTATATCGCATTCGCCGGTGGTCTATCGAAAGAAAATGTAGTCGTTAACAAAACCGTCGTTTTCTGGAGCATTTCAAAAAAGGTCTATTTTAATTTGCTGTTCTTTTAGAGTACCAGAGTGAAATAAATTTGTTTAGGACCTGAAAAACTCGAAGTATTATTGTACCCTAAGTTTACCTGAAAGAGTTGACTAAGTATAAAGTATCCAGCCAGAGCAAATTTGCTCTAGTCCCTAGTGGAAATCCAACATAAAGATACGATATCTTACAGATTTCTACATTTTATTTTTTTACAGATCTTTACATAATATTATATATTCTTACTATTATTTACATTTTCTAACATTTGATTACAATTTCTTACATTTAAAAGTTTTTCGATGTTTAATGATTTTCAAAAAAATATAAGAAAATGTAACCAAAAATAATATTATATAAAAATCTGTAAAAAAAAACTGTAAGATTCTGCTCAAAAATCCAAAAATTTTTTAATGTAAGAAATCGCAATAAAATGTAAGAAACAATTTAAAAAAGTAACAAATGGTAACAAAATGTTAAACAGCGCAAGAAATAGTAAAAATTAGTAAGAATTTGTAAGATATCGTAACTTATATGTTGGATTTCGAACATTATTTCCGCTAGGGGTGCTATAAAAATCACGAATTAAAAATATTAATATTAACTTTTATGTAATTTTATCTCCGATATTGAATAAAATATTTAGACGTTATCAGAAATACACGTATTAGTTGAATTTCGTTCATGTACTCTCAAAATGTAGAACAGTGAAAAATTCAAAAAATCACTCTTTTCCAGAAAAAACTCAGCCACTTGAAGCTCGATTGGCTGAATTATCCACTCGCTTCGAGTGTTTTTTTCATTCTTCCACATTTTGAGAGTAAGTGTGGGAAGCGTTCGAAAAATCGTCACCCGGGTGCCCGATGGGACGGCGCGGGACGATCAACCGCCGGAGCCAATTGGACGTTTTCGCGGAAGCGACCGCAGAGAAGCGCCGCGGTTTACCGTTTATAAGAATTTTTTTTCATTTCAGAGGGACGAGGGCTATCCAGCTTATTGGACGAAGAAAACTGTGAGCGCGTAATTTATACACGTAATACCGTGAGAGACGATGCGGGTATTTATTTTTTGTCGCGGATGAAGTCAGGAAAGGGAAGATTTGAAAAGCTGTTGACAGACACTGGTCGTCGCTCGAACTGGATTGGCGTTGATTTATAAGTAATTTGATGGGAGAACGACGGCACTAAAAATAATTGGTACTTAATTGTTCGTCCTATAGATTGGCCATATAAGAAAATGAAAAGGAATTTTCAGGATTTATACCTGTACAGGTGATGTCCATGTACTTACAGGGACATAATAATATATCATTTCAAACATTCTTAAAATATTAATTTTCGTCATCACTGAGAGAAAGAAACGCTAGAAATGAAACAAATTCACACATAAATCTAGCGAGTAAAGTAATGGGTCAAACTGACATGATCATAGTAATGCGGAATATACCAGAATTATTTACCAGGCAGTAAAAGCGCGCTTTCGAAAGTGGGAAAGATTTTTTATCAAAACAATAAGTATTTAAATAGTTTCTTTTTCAATAAGAATAGATAAATTCGCCATTCGCTTATTTTTAACTTCTTTAACATTTCGATGCTTAGGCCAGTGAAATTCTACGTGCGAGAGGCACCCTCTTTGAATAAAATCACTAAAAATAATCACTAAAATAATCACTAAAAAATCACTAAAATAATCACTAAAATAATCACTAAAATAATCACTAAAATAATTACTAAAATAATCACTAAAATAATCACTAAAATCATCACTAAAAATCACTAAAAATAATCTTATAAAATCACTAAATTGATCTTAAATTTAAATTAATTCAATTAATTTCAAGGAATTTCGATGTCTCTCTGTTATTTCTAATAAACTATTATTATCAGAAATGCCTATCTAAAATTCCCTTACAAATTAGCCTGATGGTACTTAAATTATGCGTGGCCCCGGTGTAGATATCAAGCGGCACGTGAAGAGGCGATGTATAAGGCAGTTGCTTTCCACCAAATCCATATTGGGAATGATATTGAGCGGCGTATAAGGAGCGCTGACACTGATTCCAGGAGGGATGAGTTTTCTCTCTCCTAACAGAGTGGTTACGGTTAAGAGTGAGGCTAACTTAAATTTTCTTTTATATAATCGCCATTCATCATTGCATAGCATTAAATGTAATTTAAATGACAAAGCATTTAAGTTACATGCAATTAAACCGTTCATTCTGTGTAAAACTTGAAAAATAGTTAATTATTACCCCATCTCAATTTCTACAAGAAAGAAATTCTTGCGTTAAGACACTTTTTGTGATTCAATGATGCATTAATAATTATTGACTTTAAGAAGTCTCGAATGTTCGTGAAGTTCCAATCAATGACAAATTTTGACATTTACAGATTACATTTTACACCGTCATATATTATATTCGGCTTATAGATGAGTAGAGAGGAAAAATGATCAGTGGATTCAACGTTTCAAATTCTCCTCAGTCGTATAGATGCCGAAAATAAATTTTCTAAATGGAATTATTCGAATCATATTTTTTTTTTTATTCAATAAAAACATTTTGGTGAAATTTTCCTTTGATCTAAAGTAAAGCTTCCAATATTACTTTCTCCACTCCATTGGCCTACAGACTTCGGGAAGCTATTAGGCTAGATTATTGCATTTATCAAGGTGTAAACGATTGCATAAGGTATTATCGAATGTCATCTGTAATGACGACAATCAATAATTGGATTACCCTGCAATTATAAATATAAATTATTTTATTTTATTGAATATTAATAATGTTATGTAACAAACTTGTAGTAAAAGCAACCGACCAGTAATGTTTTATACTTTATTCAAAAAAAAGTTCTATTACAAAATTACTATAGTCCATTATAGAGAGAATAAACTGGAAACTAGTATCGCACACTATACGTGAGCAGAAAATTTTACTATAAATTTAGTTAAAAATAATATAACCGCGTAGTAAAATTTAATACAAATGTGTAACACATTTATTAGTAACTATATTAATCGTTCTGATTATTTATTTAGTTTTTTTCGCTTTATTAAAGATTAGTAAAGTCCACATAGTAGAAAAAATAAAAGACTGCTGAATATTCTGCGAAATTTCTGCAGAAAATGCTGGAGAAATTCTAAATTTCTGTAGATTTATCTGAAGGTTTTTCTGCAGGATTTTTGTTTGTAGAAAATTCTGCGGAAAATTTTCTTCAAAAAACTCTATCGAAAATTTTCTGCAGAAGATCCTACAGAAATTCGAAATTTTTTAAGATTTATTTGCCGGATTATCTGAAAATTTTGCAGAAAATTCTGCAAAAAAAAATCCATCAGCAGACTTCTTTCCTACCGGGCATTTCTCACACTGAGAAAAATGCGTAATAAAAATTACTATAATCCTGATGAAAAGAGCGACCTACTTGACACTTTCGGCAAAACAGTAAAATTTGATATAAATTTTAATAATTTTTGTTATAGCCACTTAGAAAAATTACTAAGTAGATTTGTAAAAATTGAAAGTTTTAAAATTTACACAACATTGATCAGATATTACTAAAGATTTTAGTAACTTTTACTAAAGATTATCGTAAATTTTACTAAAGATTTTAGTAAATGTACATGTATTTAGTTTCATTCTAAACACTAGGTGACGACGCGAAAATTTCTACTCGTAAGTCATCAGAAATAGGTCTGGTTACTATATAAGGACGATTGGTTATAACATTTAATAATGTGTGCGATATTACCGACTGTTTGTAGTGCGAGCGAATAAAATATATAAGGTATAAAATGCGCGATTAATATCTATATTATAATATCTATATTATTAAGTACCACCACTTATCTATAGTAAGTAAGTGGTTATGTATATAAACAAAGGGGAAACCGGCAAAAGTGAAAATTTGAAAAAGATATCAAGTCCATTCCAAGATAGAAGTAAAATAGATAAATAGAAATAGAGTTAATTGAAATTTCATTTTTAATCTACACGAATATAATTTCATTTTAGTAAAAATTGCTAATGATTTTAGTAAAAATTGCTAAATACTTTAGTAAAAATTACAAATCACTTTAGTAAA
>JAXIUT010000021.1:3685321-3699438 GCA_035586675.1 Eurytoma californica | reverse complement strand
ATTAATTTTGTGAGGTTAGTATTATAGCTATAATATCAACAGTAATAGTTATAATAGACTTTAGTTACTGTTTTTTTTCATTAATTTAGTTGCGTCCCAGCGGTTCTCAAGTGCGACCGAGACTGCGACCGGATTCAGTCGCAACCTATTCGCTAGGGTAGCGAGTGACCATTTATACTAAGATTTATTTGAGTTTTCGCGGTTTCGTTCGCATAGTCTATGATACGTAATGTTGTTATGAAACTGGTAACGTGACAAGTAAGGAACGACGTTATTACGTCACAATATGATCTCACCCAGCCGAACCTCGGGCGAGGGGAACGGAGCGTCGAACAGATGGCGACTGCTGGCCAGTGGCTGTGTCGCTCTCGATGACGTCATTAGCAGCAAGCAGTAGCAGAAGCGATAAGCCCGTGAAAAAAGCAAGCGAGTAGCCAGCGGGAGCATCAGCGAGACCTCAGTGCGCGCCAGACGACGAGCCCTATCCCCGACGCCAAGCCCAAGTCCGACCTCTACGCGCCAACATGTCGTACGCATACCTCTTCAAGTACATCATCATCGGGGATACGGGTGAGTCCCGAGGCGAAGGATGCCATCGCCTACTGCGTCGCCTTGACAGCTACCCCCCCATTGTTTTCGTCCGCCCCCAGCGTACAGTCCCGCGTACCCACCACCCCTGTGCTACGTCGCCCGGGCCACGGCCCCTCGGCCCTCATCCGAGGCGACGTCGCCACGGGGCTTCGGAAATTTTTCGGAGCATCAGACGGAGTCCGTTGTGGGGATACAGTGGCCGCGCACGCGACGAATCTGTTACGCATTATGTTATCGGAGCCTGCTTCCTCCTGGCCGTTTTGTAGATAACGCCTCGGTGTAATTAATATGTTCGAGCGCCGCGGCGATTGCGATTCGTGTGAGATGCCGAGGATTTCGAGAATATTCGGACAGGTTTTTTTTTTTGGAATCCAGGAGGCTTCGATGGCCGCTTCCACGTTTCCTTTGTTGTTTATGTTTACAAAGCGCAGACGGCCTTGTGAGTAATGCTTGCCTTGTGACGTTCTCTTACAGGCGTGGGAAAATCCTGTCTCCTGCTGCAGTTCACAGACAAAAGATTCCAGCCGGTGCATGATCTCACTATCGGAGTGGAATTTGGTGCTCGCATGATTACCATCGACGGCAAACAGATTAAGCTGCAGATTTGGGACACGGTAATGCTTTCTTTACTAATGGCTCTTTGTATTGCTGTAAAGAGATTTTTTTATGGAATAAAAATAATGATTTTTTATGGAATATTTATTTGATTATGGAAAATAAATTTTCTATTTTTTTTTTGGAGCAGGCTGGGCAAGAGGCATTCCGATCAATTACTAGATCTTATTACCGAGGTGCTGCCGGAGCACTCCTTGTGTATGATATTACACGTAGGGAGACTTTCAATCACTTGACAACGTGGTTGGAGGATGCAAGACAGCACTCAAACTCCAACATGGTCATTATGCTAATTGGCAACAAAAGTGATCTCGATGCTCGAAGAGAAGTCAAGAGAGAAGAAGGCGAGGCATTTGCTAGGGAGCACGGACTTGTCTTTATGGAGACCAGTGCAAAAACTGCAGCGAATGTAGAGGAAGCATTCATTAACACGGCTAAGGAAATTTACGAAAAGATTCAAGAGGGTGTATTCGATATCAATAATGAGGTTTGTAAAACTCTTATTTTATTTTCTTTCATTTAAGGAGAATAGAGCAAAATACATTTGAAAAATTTATTTTCAGGCCAATGGCATTAAAATTGGACCATCTCATTCTCCAACTAGTCCCGGAGGTATAGCAGGTTCTGGAGGTCAGGGAAATACACAGGGAGGAGGATGCTGCTAGGGGCTGGGTTTTGCATGTCCACCACTTTATCCCTCAACGATCTGAACTGATTATCTCATTCCTGCTCTTTGTTTTTACAGGGAAGCGCCTACATCGTATATTATTTTCGTTGTATATTAAGATAATACGTGATATAGGCAGTGTAATTTATGTTATTTTAATGGAAAACATATATAAGAGTAGGCATTATTATAAGGCAAATTGTTGAACAACACGGCACACATCATACCAATAAAGCCTTATTCTATAGATTTCTCCAGATTAACGAAATATTTCCTTATATTTTAATATCTTTGAAGGACAAAGGCATTTGTGAGATAATTGAATTATGTGTAAAATTAGTTTAAGCATATTTTTAAAATTGTGTTTTATGTGTTTATGGTGGTGACTTTATCAATTTACTATTTTGAATTACTGCTTAGGAAAGGCAGTCGATCAAATTTCTTTGAATTCTTTAAAAATTAAGCAAGATGAATATAGTTTTTGAGCAGATGTGTAAATTTCATGCTCATTCATTTTACGTAATTTTGATGTACTTTTAATCGTAATTATCAAGTTGTAGTCGCGTTCTAGGCATCGAAAGTAAAACCTACTTGGTTCATATTCATTTTTTAAGATGTACATCTATAATTAAGCAGGCTCTTATGAACTTTTAATTATATCATTATTTTCGGTGCTTCAAGAACGCGATATTTAACCAAGTGCAAAGGACTATGTTTAAATAATTGTGATGAAGGTATAATCCCTAAATCCACTCGCAGGAGCGGTGGAAATTCTTTGTCCCAATTGTGGTGAAGTTTTTTTATTAAATTGACAAGGCAGTAGAAATTCTTACCTAAAAAATTATTTACCAGCTGTAATAAATTAACTAGTCAGAAAATTTTATTTCATAAATTAATCATGGAAAAAATTATGACATGTAATACTTAAGTAATTATAATAAATATATTCTATATAACCGTAAAAAACAAATCAAGTGAGCAAAAAAGAATTTCTTATGATATTCTTTTTATTCAGCTTCTGTACAAATAATTAGTGATTATATACTTTTGGTACGTAACAAAGGATTATAAAGAAATTTTCTTCGAGATTATGCCAGTAGGATTAAAAAATATTTCATATATTTATACATCCAATATAAAATTCACTTAAATAATTGTTAAATCATTTGCTTTACTATGATGTACCGAATAAGGCTTTTGGAAAAATCTTTATCATGCTAAATCTCACCCAGAACTTATTTGTCCAATTCCTAAATATAGAATACAATAAATCATCTGATTTAAAATATCAGCTAATTCTTTTATTGTAGTGTATTTTTTTTTAATTCTTTTGTAAAATTTAACTTGTTACTTAAATCCTTGTAGAAAATAGATTCTCTTTTCTTTTAGCTTTTTAACATTTTTAAAATTTAAAAAAACTTTTTTTAATTACGTTATGCAATAGCATAAAATCCATAATGTGCATTTAAAAAATATCGATTTTTCATTGACGATAAAGATTATAAGTTGCAAACAATAAAATATCAAAGCTATTTTACGCTTAAAGTAATACCACTCTACAAACACCGCTGCGTAAATGCTTTATTAATCAGACGCAGCGGAAGAAAAGGGGGTAACTCGGTAACGTCAGCTCAAGTGAAGTAAGAGAAGAAAAAAAAGAACAAAGCGATATCCCACAGCGGCATGCATTTACGGCTATTAAAGTACCATTCGCGTCTAAAGAGCCCGAAGAAGTAAGTGCAGGCGCACTCTCGCGCTCGTTTCAGCTGATTCGTCGGCCGTCGGATGCTCCGAAACATACTGCGCGCCTGCGCGAGCGAGCGACAGAGACGGAGGGAGGCGGAAAAAAATAAAGCACACGTAGTCACGTATACAGTGTAGACGCGGGTGGTGTGGACGATCGACGTGTGAACCGGCGGACGGCGACGAGTGCAGGTCCGTAGTGGGACGAGCAGCGACTAGGCGAGGCTGAATTGCTTCGTCGGGGGATGCCGCGGCAGTCCTGACTGACACCCTGCAGCCGCGCCAAGGACGTCGAGAGCCGGTGAGCGCACCACCTCCTGCGGGTCGCTGTCAATTTTGAGGTTAGGGCCGCCCTGCGCTCGTCCGGCCGGATCCCACATCGGCCCATCGTCGGCGCGTGCCCCTAGTATGTGACAGCGCGACGACGAGCTCCGGGACGCCCGCGGCACTTGGACGATTGCGCAGCGCGAGACAGCTGCAGGCAGCGGCAGCAGCAGGAGGAGGAGGTGAGGAGGAGGAGGACGCCTGGAACGCCGCGCGACGCCATGATGGTAGGTGGAACCTGTTATCGCTAGTCGAGCCCCGACTGCCGCTGATCATCGCCAGCCGGTCGGCCGACACTGACCGGAAAGCCCCTGGGCGCGACTCCCTCCCCCTCCGTGTTTTTTAAACTTGCCCTTTAAACGCGGCGAAATGTTGCAGGACGGGATATGCGACACCACCGACATCATCAACAGCGTGCCCGCTAAGAAGGTGGGTGTTTTGGAGCAGTTTGTTTTTATCGTTAGGAAGTACAACGGAACGTTTGTTTTGCTAGCGACGTGTCCGAGGTAGTGAGTCACGAGCGACGGAGGCAGCGATTGATGTAGATATTTGTTTGTTGCAGACTCTCTCGAATGAGTCTTCGTTGGACATCAATGATAAGGCACTGCAGGTTGACATATCGGATGCACTCAGCGAGAAGGACAAGGTCAAGTTCACTGTGCACACAAAAACTACACTGCCAGACTTTCAGAAGCCTGAGTTCTTTGTAGTTAGACAGCACGAGGAGTTTGTGTGGTTACACGACAGATTCGAGGAGAACGAGGAATATGCTGGTTACATTGTACGACATTAATTTTTATTGGTACTTCAATGTCAAGGTCAAGGGTGTAGAATGTTTTTTGACATTTGTTGTTTGCTTAGATTCCTCCTTGTCCTCCAAGGCCAGATTTTGATGCCTCAAGAGAAAAACTACAAAAACTTGGCGAGGGTGAGGGCAGCATGACACGAGAAGAATTTATGAAAATGAAGCAAGAATTAGAAGCGTAAGTTATTAATTCATGTATTAAATTAATTCAAAGCTTTTATTGTATTTATTCAATTTTCATTCATCTCTTTAGGGAATATTTGGCCACTTTTAAGAAAACTGTTGCCATGCATGAAATGTTTTTGACTCGCCTAGCACACCATCCAGTGTTCCGAAATGATCACAATCTTAGAGTTTTCCTAGAATATGATCAAGATTTATGTGTGAGAGGTTAGTTGTATTATCTTTTAAAAGTTTAATATTTAATTGCAATTTAATCTTACAACTCTGCATTTATCTACTTTTCTGGCGTTTAAAATGTTTTTTATGTAAATGATGCAAGATACATAACACTTTGAGTCATGATTACATCTTTATTCATAAATTTCTTATGTATCTTGTCAATCTAAAAGAGCTTTAATGACATAGTGGGACTAATTAGCCTCTACTTCTTCACAGGTAAAAATAAAATGGAAATGTTTGGTGGACTTATGAAATCTTTTTCAAAAACAAAAGATGAGTACTACTTGTCTGCCACAGTTAAAGATGTCAATGATTTCTTTGATCAAGAAATGACATTCCTTACACAGTATCATCATAACTTAAAAGAAGCTACAAACCGTGCCGACCGTCAAACTGAAAAGCACAAAGACGTGGCTGATTCCTACATTAAAATTTCTACTAATCTTTTACAATTAGCAACTACTGATACTGGAAAACTTGAAAAGCTACTTACAAAGATTGCTGAAACTTTTGAAAAACTTCGGGTAAATAGTATATTTATCAAAAATTCAGTTTATTTATACATTGTTTTATTTAAATAATTTATTTATAATATAGAAAGTGGAAGGCCGTGTTGCATCTGATGAAGATTTGAAACTTTCCGATACTTTACGGTACTACATGAGGGATACTGCTGCAGGAAAAAGGTTATTGATTCGAAGGTTAAAAGCTCTGAATGCATACGAAACTGCAAACCGAGCTTTAGAAAAAGCACGTGCCAAAAATAAGGATGTTCATGCTGTAAGTATTCAATATTGATGAGTACATTCTATTTATTAAATACTATTCAATATAAATTAATACTTCAAATTAATTAATTTTTCAAAACAAATAATAAAAGTAACGTTGTGTTCACTAATTTATTATTTTGCTATTACTTTGGCACTCTGTACTTAATGAACAAATTTTGTTGTACTTAACAACTAATTCAAATTTTCTTGCTCCTAAAGGCACTGGAGGTTGCAGAGGTGTGTCCCTTTCTTATACTGAACTTGAAGTTATTGTCCATTGTGCAAAGATTAATTTTCTTATTTTATATTTTTACATCTTTACGTATGCGTATTTTTAATTTCATATGTTCATTTATTTGTGCAGTTGAAATTGTATACTGTTAATTAAAATGCAATTTTAATTTTTGCACGAGAAACATTATACTTACATTGAGCATGTTATATATGGTTTACTATGCATGTCTTCTGCTTATTTTGAATTGAAATTTTGCTTCTCGATTGTCTGTGGGAGACGATAATTTTTTTTTACAAATACTTGTGGTATTTTATATTCCCTTTCTAAATTTTGTTGTATTTCCAATTAGGCGGAACAAGCTCAAACTGAAGCGTGTACGAAGTTCGAGCAAATGTCGGAAAAAGGAAAAGAAGGTAGTTTTTTTATCATTATTTATGACCTTTTTTGATAAAAATAAATATTAAAAAATTACTTTTTGAAACTTTCAGAACTCGTCGATTTCAAAACGAGACGAGTAACGGCATTTAAAAAGAATCTCATTGATCTTACAGAATTTGAAATAAAACATGCAAAGGTGAGTCATTCATAAATACTTACATGTACAGAAGTTAAATATACGTACGTTTTGAAAAGAAATTAAATTATTTTAATTTTTTTACACTAGGCTCACGCTGAGATGCTCAAAAAGTGTCTGACAGTTCTCCAAAACGAGTGATTCAAAGAAAGTAATTTTACTAATCGTCAAGATTTATACTATAAGTGAAGAGAATGCAAATAATATGTATTTAACAGATTACGATATTATTATATTGTAAAATATTATATTTTTTGTTATTCTAAGCCGCAGTAGCGCGCCAAGTAAGTTTAAGCATTAAAAGAGTAAGATAATTAGGTGTACCGAATGATTGTACTAAGGGATGAATGAATTTTCTACATTGTTTTTCAAGCTGTAAAAAGCTTTCAAAAAGGTAGACTTTTAATTACCTGAAACACATGTTTTTTCGATCGCTTATACAAATTTGCATAAGATTTTGTCAAATTTAAACGCGTACATTTAGGGATCTTATAAAGTTGAAACCTTTTTATCTGTTATGTTTATCATGGCTCTTTATATATTATATTATGTAAATGAAAAGATAGGCATGTATAAATATATATAAAACATATGTAACGCTACTCTTGTACACAATATAATTAATGTTTTCATTGATAGATAAAATAAAAAAAAATGAATTTGGAATTTGCGTTTTAAATTTTTTTATTGTGTTTCGAAAATATCCTACATATCAAATTTCATTTTCTTAAATTTCTTTTTGTACTTTTCTTCCAAGACTCAACATTTTAATGTAAAAAAGTAGCTAAGAATGTAAATATCATTTATATTTCTTATCTTAACGTAGATGTGTTTAAGAAGAAGCTAAACAGTTTAGTAAACGAAAATTGTGTTATACTTAGCTTAGTTTTAGTATTATTTATGAGAAAAGTTCCCAAATGTTGGCTTCTTCGCAACGTCGCTTAATAAGGTTATTGACTCACTTTTCTAGAAAAGCATCAGTCTTTCCTGTTACTAAAGATCTTCCTTTATAAAGTACGGTGAAATTAATCTTCATGACTCTTGATTTAGTTTTTGTAGTGTATTGATAGACCTTTTATATTTTTAACGGTATTTTACTCTCTTGATTCTGCAATAAAGAATGAAACAAAAAAGATTAATAGGATCAGGATATAAAGTTGGGAAGTAAATCAATAAAGTAAGCACTACCTGTGTTTCGCATTATTTTTATTGAATCGAATCATTTCTTTCTATAATACATGATTGCAGACATATACTGAGAAATTCTTGAAGTTGCAAGTATCATTGAATCTTTTGAGAATCTTTTTGAAATTCACCGTAATGTAATCGTATATTTATCGTTCTTAATCTTAATATTAACAGACCCTACGATTTAGCCTATTTAAAGGCGTGCGCGCAGCAAATCACGAATTACTCACAATAATTAATATCTTTCTCCCTTCTCGCAAATTTTTTTTTACCTTTTTTTAAATATAATCAATAATAATGTTTAAATGTTAAAATTTCACGGTTTCGACGTTTCGTGGGCTGCTGCGCGCACATGATCTCATCATACTCTGCTTCCTCTCTCTCGAGCCTCGTTCGTCTCGTCACCGAACTCCAATGCGTCCTCACAATCCAAATGAACGTTTACCTCGCAGTGAACGATTCGATAATAATTAACTCGCGGAGATATATTTATATATATTTATATATATACTTTTTTTTATACATAATAGAAAAATTCTAAAAAGGAAAACATCATCCATATCTCACCACTGTATATAATATCTGTGTGACACTTCTTATTTTTTTTTTCTTCTGTTATTCAACGCAACGAAGAAAGACCGAAACAAATGTAATCCCTTTCGTTCATCTCGATTTTTTCTCGCACATTCGCACTTGTCACTTTTTTCTCATTTTCTCGTATCTTTCTCTCACACGTTATTTTCTCGTACATTCTCTTTTTCTCTCGCTCTCTTTCTCTCCCTTTCGCACTTCTGAATTTTTGTTTTGTTTAATGAAGACGCGATCCCGGCGTTCCTTTTAAAGGAAAGCTGCTCCCTATTATACGTGTGTACGTGTGTGTGTGTGAGTGCGACGCGACGTGCGTTGAATTTTTGTTCTCGCCAGTCGCGCGCAGGTGATGTGCGCGAGTGAGAAACAAAAATTGGCGTGGGAAGGATATTGACCCCGGCAGTTCGCTCTTTGGAGGGACTTTCGTTCCTTGTTTTTCTCTTTTTTTTTTAAATCGACTTTATCGCGAGTATTTTCAACGCTACGGAGGAAAAAGGGGGCCAGGCTGCGGATCGAAGTTACGAGGTCGAGTGCCATTAACGTTTCGACGTACAATTTTCCGCACTCGCGGAAAACTTCTCGAACTATTGCTTCTTCCAGCGGAAGTATTTACCGCCGGCTAATAAATTAGATCATCGATTGCGTGGGAGGCGAAGTCATTCGAGCCTTCTGATTTTTCGTTTGCGAGCAAATGCGAGTACTTTTTTACTTTTTTTCACTTGGTTCGAAGTTCAATTTTTCAGAAAGTGTTCACTTCGGCTCGGAAAAAATTCGAATCGTTTTACTTCCTTTTAGCGGACGTATTACGAAATTTCGCTGTGTTTGTATTTGTGTCGCGCTCCAACGAGAGAAAAAAAAAAATTGTTTTTTGAATTTAAACGGATTAGATTACTCGACCGACTGTGAATTTCGTAATTGCTATTGTGAAAAATAAAGTGTCTTTCTTTAATTAAAATATTCGTGAATCGATATTTTTTTCTTTATACGAGCGTCAAAAGCTCCAGAGAGATCGCTTCATATTTCCATATCGCAAACTTTTAGAATTAACGTCGCTCCGCGCCGGGAAGTCTATTATTGGGGGGAAAAAAAAGTCGCGCCTCCGCCAGTTCGTTACGAAGTTGCTTTGAAAAGCCAGTAGTAGTGCCATTAAAAATCGTCAGCATTGTGAAAGTAATATTACGAGACAACTGCTTCTAATATAAAGGCCGTCCGAGCCCGGAGAGCCTCCACTCGACGTTTCCACATAAAAAAAGCGGGAGGGTGAACTCCATTTAAAAAAAAAAAAAAAATAAGAGGAGAGGGGCAAAGAGGATAGAGAGAAAGGAAAGAAAGAAAAAGCGTAAAAAGGAAGCAGCGCGACACAGAAAACTCTCGACAAAAGTAGTCCTCCGAGAGGGGACGCGGAAGGGAGAAAACTCGATGAGAAGCCATCGTCGCGTAATCAATGGCTGCGTCTACTCGGCTGCTCTCGCCCCCCGACGCGTCCTCTGCCCTCCGCGCCCGTTGCACCGAGTGTCGCGGCGTTAAGAGCAACTCTTCCCTCCGACGTTGAAAAAAAGAAAAGAGTCGTGTCCGACCGCAGCGCGCCTCTTACTACTCGCGCGTCCTCGTCGCCACATCGAATTATCGATCGCGAAGGGACGAACCCTACATCCGCAGCATTTTTTTTTATCGATTAGTTTATTACAAGTCTTCCTTTGAATACTCACCAAGAGCTTCAAATTTTTCTTTTTTTTTTTTGTTACTTAAATTCCGAGCTTTCGGAGCTTTGAAAATTTGCATGGAAATGAAGCGCCCGCGCGAATTGTAACAAAAAAAAAGAGGATCGGCCAATAAAAGTCTTACGGATTCTGTGCATATCGTCCTCGCGCGTCCCGCGGTTGGCTACTGCGTTTTTTTTCCCGCGAAATTGAAAATGAGAGCAGGGAATGCGCGATTTTTCTTCGATGCGGAAGGGCCCCTCGTTAGCTCGGGGGGCGCACGCTAAAGCGATCCTAATTACCGCGGCATTCGGGAAAAGTAATTAACGCCGCGCGCGCGCTGCTGTAAAAGTAAACGTAATAATGTCGCGGTCGTGCTTTACGATGTTGCCGCAAAGCACTCGCCTTCCCTCCCCGTCCCCACTTTTTTCTCCTCTCTCGTTCGCCCGCTCCGTTTTTTTCTTTCGTTGCTTTAGTCGGTTTTTTCTGTGTCTGGGGCATATTTCGCGCGACGAATAACCCGGTTAAAGAAATCTTTCACTATCGCCGGGCCTCTGTAACCGAGTTCTTTTAAATGGGAATTAAGACTTTTTTTCGCTTTATTTGCGGTGAAGCTTTTGTAATGAAACTCGAAATAAAAATTATTTTGCTTTTCAAGAGAGTATAGTTTTTCTTCGGGTACGTGGTCAAAATGAACACATCGATTAAAAGTCTGTGGTAGGCAGTCGTTCGGCTGAATCAATATTTGGATACTACTTTCAGTTATAATGTATGTCGAAATTTTTGCTCATCCAACGTAATTTGCATTATTTACGAAACGGGAGTGCTCGCTTGCCTCGGTTTTATGGTTATTGAATATTTGACGCGAGTTTTGTTAAGATCGTTAATTATTCAGTACGACTGCTAATTGAGTCTCATAAGTCAATTTAACAAAAGCGCACGATATGGAGATGAATTAAAATTTTATTTACTTCCAGAAGTGAATAAAAGCTCTTTTGTACATTAATCATTCATGAAAGTTTGCTTATGTAAAATTCCCTAAAAATCAACAGTCTTATTTGTATGCGATAAAATGTTGATATTTGAAACACTTAAAGAAATTGATATTTTGGCAATAACAATGGCAATATCTACGTCGTTTCTGTATTTAAGATTTAAGCCAATTAATCTAATGTTTGTGTTTAATTAAGCGTTTGAATAATGAAGAATTAAAAGTTTTTAATTTTTCCTTTATGCTTATAATTGTTCATCTCACTACTTAATATGTAAAAAAGCATCGTTTGCATGCAAACATTAATTTTTCTCAATGATTTAAAAATTATATTTGATTTCTCATTAATAATTCACAAAGGATCGATTAATATTCAAACAAAAAGAAAAACAAGTTTGCCCTTAAATGCAGAAATGCCGTACGACTTCGCTATTTTTCTTCCGGAATACACTAGGTGCTCGTTCAAGTCTTACAAACTTATCGCCACTCAACGAAACGAAGACACTTCGAGCGGTACAATCGTATTGCACGCCTAAAGAGCTCGGACGTCGCGTCGAAGAAAGGAGAGTCGGAAAAGAGCGCGCGACGTTAAAACAGCGCCTAATCGAAAGACTCGGGCGCGAGCGAATTCATCGCCCCGGGGGCGCGATTGAAACGGGGCGCGCGAGTCGCGCCATCAATAATGCACAAATCGAATCGGCTAAACTTTACCGCTTTATTTTACGGTTCCAATCGCCGCCGTGTATAACATCGATTCGTACGTTCGCCGGCGATCGATTCGCCGGATAGCAATCCAATTTCGCTAAATACAATCGGGGGGTACTGGCGCGGACACTTTTTGTTTTATACGCCTTCGTTAAGCATTCATGAATTTATTTATTTTTTTTTTCGTTCGTTTATTCGTCTCGTCCGCCGGGATGGGACTCGCATTTCACGGAACGACTCGTTCCTTTTATTTTATCGTTGCGCGTCGCACTTGTTAAGTGTACAAACTGGAGTTTTTTTTTTATTTTAAATCTTAAATCTAATTTTGGTTCTTGTGCAGTACGTGTGCAAGTTGCTGGGATATTCTCGCGGATTTCTTTTTTTTTTTTTTTAATGAAAGATTTTGGCTTCGTCACGATATCTTCATCATCGAGCGGTTTTTCATTACGTCCAATGCACCGTAATAAACTTTTAAAGAGAATAGCGCGAGGACACGGATCGAAATTTAACGTGAAAATTTTGGGTATACATGTTATAAATATACTTATTTAACAGTCCGAAATAACTGTACATGTTTTAGAAGCAGTTCCACTTAAATTTTAAATATAATAGTAAAATTAATTTACCTCTAAATTTATTTTTATTTTATCATATACCAGCTTTTCAAAGGGAAACAAAATACACAGTTAAAATCAATACTCTTTTCTCTCACTGTGTGTGTGTGTATAATTACAACAATAAAAACGAAACTCCACCATAGAGTCTTAAATTTCTTTTTTACACAGTAACTATACCCCTTAAACTTTACTCACATATAAAGCATACTCACACTAACATCCTAATGTACAGTAAGAATCGGAATAAAACCTCTCCGTGGAGAAACTGAAGCTGCCCTCTCGGAAGGAACGACTCCTCCCTTGTGTTTTTTTTCGCGCGATCGCGGCTCGTGCGTCTTTATTTGCTCGGGCGGCGAATCGATAGCGGACAGCCGGGGCGAAGGAGCCGGAGCAGAGGCGCCAGGTACGGAGGTGGCCCTGGGGTTGACAGGGTAACGGGGTCTACGGGACGAGTCCTTCTTTCGCGGTCCGCGCGCGAAATCGGCTAATTGCGAATATTTACATAATCTGGGTCGAGCGCGCAGGCGAGCCCCGCACATTTGTCGCGACGGAGGACGCGGGTAGTGACGAGAGGCCTTGACGTGGAATTGCGGTTTGATTCGTATCGCTGCTTTTTTTTTACTCTTGTTGCATTCGAGTCTTGGATTTGTCACTTGAAAAAAAAAAATACTGCCTGCGATTATTGATTGACTTGTTAAGGGTAGCATTAAAATCGTTTTTTTGAAACCTAACTGGGAATCGGTAAAAAACTTTGTGATCTTTCACAAGTCGGTAGTCATTTAACCATTCAAATTGAAAGAGATGAATATTTCGATGTTTAAAGGATATTACAAAGCATGTCTTGCAACTTACGTTTGGAAAAGTGAGGGTACGAGTAATTGCGAGCTGTAAAGCGAAAACCGAAATACACAATTGCCTCCCATTTTAACATCTCCCGCTCCTAACTAAAGCGGAGCATCACCCGTTTCATTATCTTTTCGCTTTGCACCGCCAAATTGCCTACACCCATTTCCTCGCAAACAACAACTAGTCGCTCTAAAAAAAAAAAAGAAGAAAGAGAAGAGAAGACACCCGTTCAATAATCCAGCTGCAGAGCGCATTCCCTATCCTTCCAGCCTCGCTCTGGCTGAAAATCCGGACTTTGGTCGCGTCGCGACAAAGGTGTTCTCGCGACAGCTGTAAAAAAAGGGAGAGAGAGAGAGAAAGAGAAAAAAAAGCGGGTCGCGCGTGTCCTCCCACGCATATACTCATTGCCGCGCTCGCAAAGAAACGGGAAGTAACGAAACAAAGAGGCGGGGGGGGGGGGGGGGGTGGAAAAAAAAGGGACGAAAAAAAAAACGTAGCGAGCGATCCCGCGTGTACCATCCCGCGGCGCACGCACGCGTCGGCTGAGAAGACGCGCGAACGCAATGTACAATGGCAGCTCATTCCTCACCCATCCTTTTCATCCTCCTCGCGTATTCTTTCCTTCTATATCGTTCTTCCTCTTTTTTTCTATGTATATATATGTGTATATATATATATTCGTCGAATACAATGGCCCAGCGTTAATAATGTCTCTCGCGCTCTCACTCGCTCTCTGTACCTCTCTCTCTCTCTCTC
>JAXIUT010000021.1:3669836-3685221 GCA_035586675.1 Eurytoma californica | reverse complement strand
CGTCGAATACAATGGCCCAGCGTTAATAATGTCTCTCGCGCTCTCACTCGCTCTCTGTACCTCTCTCTCTCTCTCTCTCTCTCTCGCACACTTTGACAATCATAATTTTGTTTGACGTTAATTAATGGCGTGGACATTTTTATGAGTCGTGTTCCTCTCCGGTCTCTCCTGGTGAGTGTGTAGCGTATAGATCAACGTGTGTCCATGTCGGGGTGTCTCTCTCTGTTATTTCCGTGAGTGTGTGGTGGCTGCCTCGCTCCTGCGGTGATCGGTAACGGCTTATCGGGCCTCGAGTCCTAGTCCGGCCAGCAGAAGAGACTGGACGAGCAGCAGGCCAACTAGGTGGCCGCTCCGCCGCGTGGCGCCCGACGTTTTGCGCCGCAGGATCGCCGCCATTTTGTCGCCTGCAACAGTGAACATTTCCGTGGTTAACAATCGCTCCTCGCGTGCGTGCGCGTATATATGTGCATGTATAAAACGACCCGCAGCTGCGTCGCGGGGAATAACGGGCCTGGCGCGGGCCAGCGCCACGCCTCGCCGTAAATTGACGGCGAGGCCGTGATGTAGTCGACGCTTCGTGAAATGGTTCGTTAAAATGGTAACGACGATTTCTCTGTAGGGCGTGTGTACTAGCCCCTTTTTTTTGTTTTTGGTCGGATGCGTTTTAAAAATGATGAATTCTTGCAAGTTATGCGTGAAAAATAATAGTTGAAAGCTTTTACGGGCGTGTATAGGTGCGATGTTTTTTTTCGGAAAGATTATTTTTTTCTTTATATTTATTATTGTTTACGAATATTCTCTCTTTCAGGAAATTTTTCAAAAATACTTTTTGACAGATGTAAAATAAACGTTAGTTTTGTATTTTTTTATAAAATATTTGTTTAGGTGTAACAAACATTGGATTTAAATTTGTTAAAGGCCAAATAAAAAATCGGTTTCCTTAAAGAGGGGATACTGATATAAGAAACCTGCCCGTCTGACCGGATGCGTCCTAATCTACTTTCATGGACTTATTATGAATCAGGAAATAAGCTAAATATTTATCAACTATCTATAAAAGTTCCTATTTCATTTATATTTTGAAAATTATAATTAGCTCTCCTTGATACAGAGACACTTCCGTAACATTCATATATTAGAAGAAATCAGGATTGTGGGTCAATTCTAAAATATCATAAAACCTGTAAAAATCTTATAAAATTTTAAATAGTTGTATCAAGTAGGTGCTCTAAAATAGAATAATACTTTTCATAATGTAACACTTTCCATCCACTAATAGGAAATTAACCAATGACACAAGTGGAATAGTAACCAGATTAAAAAAATATTCGAAAGTCAATAAAAAACATTAAAACTTCACAAGCCTTCTTTTAAAAATGGCTTGCCATTCTTCAATATTTCCAGTGAAATGAAAAAGTTGTAAAAACGATTTTTCATCCTCGAAAACACTAAAAATAAATCAAAGTTACTTCCTCCCTCCGAATTTTTTTCCATACAAACTGTCGAGTGCCTTCAAAGTTAGAAAAAAAAAGAAAGAAGAGGAAGCCTAAGTGTCCCGCACTGCCGGAATTTCCAGCTGCTCGTACTGCTCGCTTCCTTCGTTCAGTTGAAAATAAGTCAGACGACGAGAAGCACAGCTGCGGATCTAACTTCGCAAAAAACGTGCGAACGCGTCCGAGAGTAAGAGAGGGAAATAGAGAGGGAGAGAGAGCGAAAGATAGGGAAAGGAGGGGAGGGAGGGGGAAATAGAGAGAGAGAGAGAGAAGGGGGAGAGAGAGTGAGAGAGCGAAAGAGGAGAGGGTGTATCCGATGCGAGAGGGATGTTGACGGATCGAGTCTCGTCTCTCACCTCCTTTCATCGTCCGATCGCGTCGCCTCTCTCCCATTTTCCCTCGGCGCCTTTCCTCCCTTAGCCTTTCCTTTTTCTCTCACTCTTTTCATTATTCACGTTTTTTTACGGCCTCGGGATTATTCATACGTGACTGGCTTTTTGGCGCGTCAAGCGCCTGTTTATTGGGACATTATCGATGCGCACGAGCCAAAGGCAGAAGCCATACGCGCGAAGATGGATCTTTATTCATTTTGCATTTTGTATTCATGCCGGCATGGGTGGCGGGGATCTCTCCGCTTATCTTATTCAACATTTCGGAATGTTAATAGAGTGGCGATGAAAAAAAAAAAAAAAAAAAACAGGAGTGGCGGACATTTTTTTCCCGGCCCTGTGTATAAGCTTGACGGACTCTCGGCGTCGAGGGGCGTCGGAAGGTTATTGGCGTCTGGTGTCACGCCTTGGGTTGACGCTGTGATTTTCATTTTATTCGAATTTTTTTATTTTACAGGAATTCGCGATCACTCGCTATTTACGGTCGCGTTAAATTCAATTATTTAATTTTTTTTATCGGAGATGGAGTTAATGAGGGTTTTTAAATTCTAATTAAACGAAAAATTTTTATCTGCATACTTTTATTAAATCTAATTAATGAAAAATTTAACTGAACATATCTTGAGTTTTTTTTCGCGAATCGAATGTAATTTAAATTAAAAATTCTTAAAAATTTCGTATCTAACTTTTACACGATGCCAAGTGAAAATTAATTTCATTAGTTCACTGGATGACGTTCTTCTGAACTAACCAGAACCATTTCTTTCAGAAAAATATCGATCAAACGATGCAAATAATACCGAGAAAATATCCACGTGGATATGAACTCCAAAATGTCCATCGCAGATACTATCGCTCTCCGTTAAGAAAAGACATAAAAAAGTTTGGTTAAAATTTATACCGGGAACTTTTTTGGTATACACTGCTTCTTTCTTTTTTTTTATAACATCGCGACGCGAAACAAAAGATTTTATTAGGTCGTTACGAAGGCAGTAATGTTAAAAGTGATTGCCATCGACAGGACGAGGAGCATTGACGGATTACACGTCGAGGCCAAGCGCGAGCGCGTGGGCTCATCCGCGCGAAAATGTCGATCCGCGAGTATAAACCGACCGCCGGGGGACCACCCCCCATTGTTCGTCCCCTCCCCCCGAAACTAAGCGCCGTACGAAAATTCGTAAATTTTCGAGCGGCCGTCGGGAAAATTCGCCGGGTCCCTTTGTTCGGCCGAGTGTTTCTTCCGTTGTTATCGGCGAATGATAGTCAAACACGGTAAAATTGGAATTTTCAATCCGGCCGAATATTCCGTAATGCGATTACCGGGAGCGCGGATTGTCTAACTTCCCGAGCCGCCCCCTCCCCCCCGCCGTATATATCCGCGCCGCACCTCCGGCTCCATTCGACTTTTCAACGAGTTTCCCCCCGGCGTGTACTTGGGGGCCGTTTCAACCCCCCGCAACTCCCCGGTGTGCCCGCGTCCTCCTTCTTTCCATGACGATATTGCTCGCTCCGGCGCTTTTGTTAGAACAATTCGGGAAATTTATGTGCTGCGCCGCGAAAACGTACGGCCGCGAGGAGCCGCGACGCTTTATTTTATTCCGTCGGAACGAGCGAGTAACTTCGAATTTTTGTTTTCAATTTTACAAGCGATCGTCGCTGGATGATTGCGTATTGCACTTTAATTATTGCGGTACCTTTTTTCTGGACACGAAGTTCTTTTATCGGGGAATAAATTTGAATTTTATATGCATATTTCATAAACTTGTTTACATCGAGCGATGGCTTCGGAGAACAGTTAAAACGAGATGACGAGGAAATTTTAAATCTACTTTTATTGTTTTTTTCAAAAAACTACGTAAATTTTATTTTTGAATAAAATATACACAGCCTTCATATGTGTAAAAATGTACATATTAATATTTTTTCTTTATTCATCAAATCGTTATATACTTTTATTATCTATTCCTGTTTTTGTTTCTATCTACTCCTTTTTCGTTTGTTTTATTAAAAAAAATTTCTTATTACTTAGAGAAATTAATTTACAATTCTTTATACATTTCTTAATATTTCATCAAATTCACAAATAAAAAGTACGTTGTGTACTTCGTGTACGTAAAAGTTCATTTTACTTAGAAAAATTAATTTACACTTTCGACCATCTTATACACGTGCAACGCTTTATTAAAAACACTGCTCTAAAATACTGGAAAAATTTCAAGAACAAACTAGTTCGCTCTCCTCGCGTTCTCCATTAAATTTTTACCTGCGCTTCAAAATTTCAGATATAGCCAGGAGAGGACACGTCGCGCTTCATCTATATGAATAACTTTTGTTGTGCACCCGGGCAATTTAAACTCGACTCGGCGCAACTTTAGTCTCCGACATTGAAAATTTCCATACCCGTGGTTCGTGCATATTTTAAAACTGACCATTTCCATTACGAATTTCGAGCAACCCAATTACCCCGAAATATCCGTAACGAGGATATACTTCTTTTTTTTTTTATCAAATTACAAAATTCCGACCGACCCCTTTTAATTAGCGTCGCGTACAGGCGCGCAAGAAAATACCCGGTCAAAACAGCTGCGTGACATTCGAATTACTTCCGAGGCGGCGGGGAGGGGCATAATTAAAACGGTAAACATTCGTCCGTGTCGTTAAATTTTTTTCGTCCCCCCTCCCCCTCTCAGCAATTAACGCGCGAAAAAGGAAGAGGATCCCCCGGAGGAAAAACCAAAGGTCGCGTATTTATAAATTCCGGGAAAAAGCGCGGCTAATTATCCGCCCGCCGGTTTTTCCTTCCGCGCGCCGGCGAGGAGAAGGAGGGGATATACGGGGATCCGCGCGCCGTAGGAATTCCGGCGGTCTTCAAATGCGAGAGAGCCCGGTTCTCCGCTGGAAAATGGGATTTCGAAACTTTGTTTTCCCCGCGAATCTCCCGCTGCTCTCGATTCTCTCCCCTCCCCCAGGCGGCTCCTACCGGGTTATAATCAGCAGGCAGCCGAGGAGCCTCGTCGACACGCTCGCTGAGAATTCATTATGAGCGTCTATTAGAAATCTCCTTCCGCCGGAGTCGCTTCATTGTTCGCGCGGAGTTGCGCCGGAGCAATTAATTCGTTCGCGCTGCAGTAATCTGATGTACTCGACGGAAAAGTTGACGCGCCGATGCTTAAGGGAGCACCTGACGCTCGCTTCATTCGCCTGGCGCGAGCCTATCGCTCCTATCTTTTCCATCTCTCTTTTCTTATGGATTTCGAGTTCGATGGGTGTAGAAGTTGACCTGAGATTGGTTTGAAAGGCCTTTTTGAGTTTTTGGCGATATTGAAGAAGTCGTGAAGTTATTAAAGACTGTGAAGACCGAAGGCAAAAGGTATAGGTTGAGAGAAAGTTTTTAATTTGAAATTTCCACTGGTGATTTTGTGTAACTGTATACTGAAACAATTTTGAGTTTGTGAAAGGTACAAAAATGTTTGTTTGAGTACCGTGAATTATTACAGTTTCATTGTTTTTTTGTACGTATTTATTTTACGTATGCAATTTTAGGCTATTTCAAGAGTGTTAAACATTTTTTAAAAAATATCTGGTTAATTTTACATTTGTACACTGCATAATGTCTAATGTCAATGTTAATCTCATATACATAGAAAAATTTTCATTAAAAGTTACCGTTTTTTTTGACGGTAAACACAGACATAAATTTTGATATAACAAAAGTAACAAAATTATCGTGACTCCACGGTAAAATATACCGACAAAAGAACTTTACTTTTTAATGAAAATTTTTTTTGTATCCTTCGTAATATTTATGCTTTTATTATGTTGTATGCAAATGTACGTTACGCTACCTGATATTAACCAAAATTTAAAAGATATTTACTTCTAGTTCCGCAATTAACGACTTGCAGCGAGCAACAGCATCACTTATACATTTTTTAAAAGTATCCCCATGCCAAAGATGAATAATCGCATGCCGGAAGAAACGAAGTCTCGCTAATTAACATCTCCAAACGCTTGAAAAAAAAAAAACACTTTTAACCCAGTACACTTTATCAAGTGCAATTTGCGCGTCTACCGCAACGCGATTCGGTCCTTATCTCCCTCAACTCCTCGAACAGCAACTCGCTAATCGTAATCGGCGCGCAGCGGCAGGCGACAAACTCCATTACCGCCGTACCACGTACCCCCGCTATACCCTCTCTCTGTCCGCCTCCCTCTCTCCATTAAAAGAGAAAAAAAAACAGAGGCTGACTCAGCCGTGGCCCGGCGTATTTTACGCGCGCGGCCGTATCCCCCTTTTTCGGGCGCGGAATCGAAAATCAAAGCGCGATTTTATCAGTGCCCGATCAGCCCGCGCTAATTGAAACCGAAAGTTGGCCCGGGCCGAGGCTTTAATAACTCGCGGGGCAGAGATCGCGCCGCCGAAAAACGTGTAACGCGGACGAGCGCCCGGCAGCCGCGAAATTTAATTACGCCCGCGGCCAAATGCGTTTCCGATGTAACGCCACTTTTGCCGGGTAGTTATTAATATTTATCGCGCGCGTTATTATTACCGGAACCCGCGTGCATGCGCGGCGTCACCTTGCTTTTTGCCCGCGTGGGCGTGGCTTTTTGCATTTCGGCTGGAGGCTTTTGCATTATAGAGCGGGCGCAGGAGTCAAATTGGTTATTGTTTGGAAAAATAAAAGGAATAGACGAGGGAAATTTTAAAGGTTGTTCTGTTGCACAGCCGTTATGGTTGTGAGATATAGTGGTGCTTGATTCCCTCTATTTTATTCCCTCAAATTCACTTTATTTCCGGAAAAGCGTGCAAAAGGTTTTTGTAAATTTACTAGACCAACAGTAAAGTTTCTTAGTTTTGGAATGAATACAGCGAGACATCAGTGCAATTTTTTCTTAATAGATAGTTTATAAAAACATGAAATAAAGATTTTTTATACAGCAAAAATAATTTAACATAAAACAGTTAACTACTTATAATATGTGACAAAAGATTACTGTAATATAAATTTTATTATAAAGATACTAATTTAAATAATTATTATTTTTTGTTTTTTTTTTGTTAAATTCAAATTTAATTTAATATTCGTTTATTCAATAATCGAGTCAGTTTTCCAATAATTCGTTCTCCGCAGTATATCCGAATTATTTGTATTATCGACTACTGATAAGGGATGCATTCATTTTGCTTAGTTTCATTACAACAGTTATATATTTAATTTTGGTTCGATACTTTAATGAAATTTAAAATGAAACGGAAGCAATAAAATCAATTTACAACAAATAAATTGTATAAGACGGTTTATCTCTTCTTCATTAATTGATCCAACCTTCCGCTAAAATTTCTCAACTATCCTTGCAATTAGTTTTTGCGCAATTTTTTCGATAAATACTTTTCGAAAATCAGCGACAACCCGTAAATTCCCGTGGCCACTCTTGCCCCCATGGAGATGCGGCGAAATTTCGAACCGTTAATTATCGAAAAGAGAATTCGGTCGAGGAAGAAGTCAACGGCTGGAACCTGATAAGGGAGAATGAACGGGAAACTTTATCTTTCCCCCTTCACTTTCCGTTAATAGAAAATTAAGTTTCGTTTTATTGACTTAAGCTCCCTCGCAACTTCCAAGCCCGATTGTTTCCCCGTCCCTTAGCGCTAAAATTCAAACAATACACCATTTAATCCCGTTGTTTATAATTTTATTTACCAACTGTGGAATGCGCAAGTATCCTCCCCCTCCATCAAATGGCCCGTGCGCGGCGGCATCCCTGCAGCTTTCGTCGGGACCCGAACGAAATTCAACGATGGAAAATGATAATAGTCAAATTATGCTGATCCCTTCGCGTTACACGGACCTCTCGCTCGATTTCTCGCTGTTGACCCCATTAAGCGCGACTCCTTCCGGTCCTACCGCGGCCATCTGCAAACCCCACCTCCCCCGCCCGTCTTCCCCGGGCTCGAGTGTTTACTCCTCGAGGCAGTGTCTCTCGTTTGCAGTTAATTATGGTCATTACGAGGAAAATATTTCAGCGGACGAATGAAAGGACCGGACGACCGCGCGCACATGCTTGGGCGAATCCTTGAGACGAACCGCCGGGGATACGTCCCGGTTGGAAAAAAAATGCTGAGCTTTCGTTTGCCCTTTCTCGGACACTCAAATTAAATGCGGATATTCGAAAGTCGAACGACCCTGTTAAGTTTTTTCTTTTTTTTTTATCAATGACTTGGATATAAGTGTTATCGAGAAATATTTATTGTCAATATTTCCAGAGAGGTTTTTTTGTAGATGAAAACGATGTACTTCTTTCCAAAGATAAATCTCGAATTTTATCTATAGCGAGGAATAAGCACAGTTTCATCGCGGAGGCGACGCAGTACGCGCTTTCTCGAGGGGGAGAAAAAAAAAATTGAAAACTATTTGATTTCCCGAAGAGTCGGTTCCATAAAGTAATCCTATTGCTTTCGAAGGATTATTTCCTCGAATGTAATTGAATTTTTTAGTGCTCGTTGTACTGTATTCTTTCTTCCTTCCTGCTTTCTTTTTTTTTTATTTATTACGCGCATCGAGAGCTATTAGATTGCCCCCCCTTTTTTTACGGTGTACGCCACTCGTAGAGCTTTATATCCCTTTCGCCTCGGCGCTCCATCATTTTCGTTTATTCACATCGTGCCTCCATCTTATCTAAATTTCTCTTATCCCAGTAACTTTTGTACGGCTGTTTTCTGGTCGCCATAATTTTGCCTCCCATCTGCGTTCGTCGCGCGTCCCTCGCCCATCTCGGCTCCAATCTTCGATTCCCTCCCCCCCTCCCTCCTCCGGCCTTTTCTTGTTTTCCTTCGCGCCGGACTCCATATTCCGCTTAATCTTATCCTCTCCCTTAGGTGCCCTTTCTCCCTCACTCGCTCCTGGATGCCTTATCGTCGCGCGGCCTCCCTCCCGCGGCGCGTTTACGCTCGCTCGTTCCGGCAGGACGTGTATATGTATACACCGCTCGCTTCGTTGGCATCGTAAATATAAGCGGCCTGCTGACTGGCGCGGAAAAATATCGTCACTCCGGGAACGCGCGCCGCGACCGATCGCCTTTGCCTCCTTTGTTTATCTTTCTCTCTCTCTCTGTGTCTCTCGCTCTCCTATAGTGCCCGTCTCTCTTTTTTTTTCGGCGATTTCTCACGCGCGCGAACTGTCTCGCGCGCGCCTGCGCGCCTCGATCAATACCGACTCGGGGATTGGATCCGGTCGGCCATCCCCCCTCCTCCTACGCGCGAATATTCTTTCCGCGCGGTCCTACCGTACTCGGCACTTTTCTACTTAAGCGCGACTGTCTCGAGGCGATATTTTTCTAGGCAGTGTACCGGGAATGCTCTGTCTGGCCGAGATTTTTTTATGAGGGACAGCATCGATTGGGTGTGCGTCGAGGGTATTAATAGTCGGATGCTTTTCTTTTTATGCAAGCTATCGGAAAGTAGGTGGCCTGCGGAAAAAGGACGAGTTTCGTTGATTATTAACGCTGGAGTGGCTTCCGGTGTCCGGGTAGGTCAAGAACGGAGCTTTATTTCAGTGACTGATGAGACCGGAGATGCGGTTAAAAATAATGCTCTCTGTGGATTGATTTAAATCGAATCTCTTGCGGAGGGCAGGGAGATCGATAGAAAATAATTAGTCCGTAATTTTCTGAATCATTTTTATTTTTAGGTAAAATTAAAGAAGATAATGCGGAATTTCTAGATTTTTCCTTCGCGAGTAACGAGAAAATATAATTGAAGATTTGTCAATCAGTTGGTAATTGCAAAATTAAATTAAAATACGTGCTCGTTAATGTATATTCTATAATTTCATTCGAGGTAATTAATTAGTTTGTTCGTAAATTTTCCGGGAAATACACGAATGACCGTAAATCAAAAATATATTTTTTTTGCAATTTTGAAATTACGCGTTGGTTTAATTATAATTAAACAAACTGAAATATTATACCTTGTGAAGGAATTATTCGGTTCTGAGAAAACTGAAGCTTAACGCAATTGATTTATAATGAATTTTGCTTTTCACTTACGTACCTCACAAAAGGCTTTCCTCGAATTATGTACTTTGTGCATTACATAAACATCAACCCATATTTAAAATCGATTTATAAACTATATTAAAAATAAAAATAAATCTTTTCGAAATATATTAGAAATTTTTACAGTTGTTTAAAAAATATATTTCTACTCAATACTTATTATTCAAAAGGTAATGCACTGAGAGAAGTGTTTTAGAAATGTTTACAAAGAGTTCAATAAATTTTAATAGATCTGGTCACAGATTGACATTTAGGGACTTTTTTAATATATTATAGCCATGAATTATTATACTGAATAATAATGTACTAAAAATTACTAATTGGGGCTATTCGCACCAACAATCCACGAAAATACGTAGATTTAAAGAAAACTAAGGAAAGAAATTTACGTAGATCAATCACTTATTTGTGCAGTGTGCATGTCAATTAAATTAAAGATTTCAACTGAAATTAAACAAACCCCATTATTCGCAACTATTACTACACCTATAACTGCAAAACATACTACTTGCAAACAATAGTGCCACGATAAGTCACTTCAGCGTCGCGCAGAATACAAAGAGTACAAACTTTTAACTGCGTTCCGAATGTTTTCCGATCGCTCCACGAACGAGGAGCGCGTATTCACCCACGAGAGCCGTAAACAGCCGAAGAATAAGAGGAGTCTCTCGTTCGAACTCCATCGCAGCCCCGCGTGCTCCTCCGCGGAAAATTCGAAGAGCCCCCTTTCGCGATGCCCGCGGAGAGGCGCCCCGCCGCGGGTCGTCGTCCCGAGGCTTGAACTTTCGCCGATCGAGCGTCTCGATCTGCGCGCGAGGCCGTCCGGAGTGTCAAATTACGCCTATTAAGCCCCGCGCCGAGGGCCCCGGAGTGCAAAACTTGCATACAACTTCGGGGGGGCCGAGGCGCGCGCCCGTTGATCGATGAGTTCCGAGGCGGCCCGGAGCCTCGGATCCTCACCGGGCCGCGATGCAATATACCCCCGCGCGGAAATTAATCAGAAAGTCTCTGTTGCTCTTTATCCAGCGGCGCGGACTGGGAAAATAAACCGCCGGGCGCGCGGGAGGCACGGGTGAGTCGATTATGACGCGAGCGACGAGCCGGACTGCGATGATTCGAATTTCGATTGCGGGCCGCGCGTATAGGGGTTTGATCAGATGCGGGGGTGTGTTTCTCCTGAATAATTACGCGACGAGTAGTTTTAATGGCTTGCAAATTTTAATGGGCGTTGCTTTTATAACAAATTCTTTTTTCAGGATTACTTAAAAATTATTTCACAATAATAATTTTTTAATATAATTTCTGTGCTAAATATAATTAAATTTTTGATTTATGAAGACGGAGTCTTTCGATTGTATGAAATAGAGAATCATTTTTGTCCATTTTTTAATCAAGTGCGATATTTGATACTATTAACTTTGTTAAAATGCTTTTCTGAGGTACAATTGAATCCCGCACTCAAATGATCGAGAATAGATGAATAAAAACCAATAATAAATTCAGTAATATTAATAGGATAACTTAACGGAAAGTAAATTATATTAATACATTGCGCAGGGAGTCACTTATAGAGGTCGTGTCATTTTCTACTTATCTGAACATTAATAGACCTTTTTAAAATTAAAACGTTCTTCAACACACTTTTCCATTTTTTTCCAATAAATGAAGATTTTTCTTTTAAAATATCCTTTCACGAAAGGTCAAACTTTCAGCTCATCAAAATTTACGGTCATTTTTCCAGTGCGGCGGAAAAGATTTATTCTCGGCTTAAGTAAAAAAGAAGTCACCGTGATTGTTAACTTTTTCTCGTCCCGGTAGGATTAGCGGCATTAAATAGAAGCCGCGGAGCGAAAAAATGGAAATATTACACGGTCGGGGGGTTGAAACTGAGTCTTAACGATCGCCTCGCGTTTCCAATCTCGAAAGCGTGCGCGCGGAGGAACAAAAGGCCGGATGAAAAATTAATTGAAGCTCGCGCTAATCGATCGGCTTCTTCCGCCGAAGACGCACGGGAGGAAAAAGAAAGCGCCTCCTTCGGAGAAACTCGCGCGGCGATTTACGTTACGATCGGCCGGGGGGCCTCGCGAGCGATTTCCGCGAAAGGGGAGAGCCCGAAGTGCCGATCGCGAGTTACGAGCTCGCACGGGCGATTACCATAAAAATAGAAAGGGGAAAAATCATTTTCACGAGTCTCTTACTTAATCCCTTCGATAAAGCCCGTTTACCGGCAGTTACGCAGTACTAAGCGCGGTAAATTGCCGCGACGAGACCGGGAATAACGGAGCACTCGGACGAGCCAGGCGAGGGATCAAAGTGACGGAGGAGAATCAAGGATTTTTTTCTGTTTTTTTTTCGTAAAGGAGAGAGAGAGAGAGGAGGAAAAAGAAAGTCGAAGGAGAAAGAGAAAGAGAGTCGAATTTCAATTACTTCCGAGTGAATGAATTTGAAACAGCGAGGGCTGTTGTCACCGCGTTTTTTTCCCTTTTCTCCTCCTCCGATCGATCGGCCACTCCGATTCTCGATTTCTCTTTTTTTTTCTCTTCTCGACTTCCCCGGTGCTCCGAGTTCGCGCTGCTATAAATAGCTCCATTCATGAATTAAACACGACTAGTCATCTACGTCAAAAGAATGATAAAGGAAGATTACCGGTCTTTGAGAGATAATAGATTGAATAATAGATCGAAGCGTAATAAGGAGGAGAGTGTATAAGGGATGGAAATAGGGAGCGGGTGAGGAGGTGAGAGGGGGGATGGGCGAAATGAGAAATGAGCGAGCGATACTTGCCTTCGGTGACGAAAACGAAGATGGACGCGGGCTTAGTGTTGGAGGCGCTGCACGTGTAATTGCCCGTGTCCGATTCGACCGCGTGGCGAATGGTGAGCCGACTCTGGGTTGGTCCTGGTTCGGTTTGTACAGTGACGCTGCCGCGCGCAGTGTCATAATTTATCATCCGGTTATTGTGATACCAGAAGACGTATTGTGGCGGCGTTGGACTCTGAAAACAAGAGAAAATGTGCCGTTAGCTCAGCGCCGACTTTTGCGCGCTCTGATCCGCGCCACCGTATTATTTCTCCATTTTCACTAAATCCTTCGTTTTTTTTAACGACACTGACTGACAGCCAGCCAGTGGATATGCTTCTTGTGTCTTTCGCTTATATGTTACTTCATTTATGCTTCATTTGTAACTCAGTTCTGTATCCCCGAGGTAAATAAAGATAATAGGGATTTTCTACAGATGAAGTGTTTTTTGTAATGGTAGACATTATTTTTACCATAGGTATATAGTTCTAAGGACAGTGAAAAATCAATGTTTGGAGAGAAATAGTTTACATGAACTTTGAATCGGCTTAATTCTTACGGACCTATGACCTTTTTGGTACATTTGAATACAAAGAGTATTTAATTAACTTACTAGTGAATTATTTATTTAATGTATTACCCCATCCAATAATCCAATAAAGTATGAAATGTGGATTTATATGCATACGCAAGAAAAGTGTGATTTTAATTAACTTCTTTTTACAGTTTTACATCAGATTAAATTTTATATTTATTTTTCTTTATAAAATATTTTTCTCTTTTGTAGTAAGTAGAAATTATTATATAACAACATTTTCATTATTTGCATACATTTCTAAGAATCAAAGTATTTAAATTTAAACGTAAACGTTTTAAATTTATATGTAAACAGTAAGGTAACTTATTTTTTCGTTACAAGTTGTTATTCACAGAAATGGAATTAGCGAGCTTGGCAGATTAAAGTTACTGTTGAACAATATTTAATTATTAAAATGCTTTGACGTCATAACATTTTTAAACGAATTCTCATTTTTTTTTCTTTTAAATTAAGCAAAAAGTATGAATTGTTGTTATATATTACATAGAAAACGAATTTATATTTTATAATTTTAAAATCCATGTTACACAAACAGAATTTATGAAATGATAAAGTAATACATTTACAATATTGGATTATTTATAATATATATGATATTTTCGATCCAATACTTTCTGATAGATTTAGCTCGTTGGTGCCATTTTAAATGAGAAGAAAATAAATTTATAAATTTTCAATTACCTAACTTAGTATACAAAAGCACTGTATGAAATGAAAATATATAAAAAATTAAAAAAAAATATTTTTGATAACCTTTTCATGGAGGCAAAGGCTTTCAACGAATGAATTTTTGAAATTTTCATCGAAGTCATACGTTTTACGATGTCAGAAGTTCAAATAGACTATTTTTAGAATCTGGCCGGATGCACGTGTGTTATGTTCATGCGAAATCCGATACGATTCCGAAAGCCACTTGAGATATCTTTCTCAAATTTTCATTCTTTCGAGTCCACCCATCCACCTTCTCAGCTGTCACCGTTCCTTTCTGAAAATCAGTTCTATAAATATTTATGAATTTAAAAAAAAGTACACGAATGCCAAGATAAATAATTTTACATTATTTTTCTTTTTACATTTCTTTAGAAACATAGAACATCTTCGCGAATTCCAAACAAATCTTCCTTAAAAAAGATAGTATGTCGAGAAGTATTAAAAAAAATTTGATTGGCGATTAGATACATATCCCATGTTTGTGTACGACTAATAAATAAAATAATCTCTAAAAGTAATAAATTGTGAATTTTACAAAATGGATCTGAGAAAATTGAGTACACGAAAGGCGATTAATTTTTCTAGACTTTCAGATAATACTCTCTCCACTTTGAATGATAACAACCCTCAAACTTTAACATCGCCCCAAAAACCTATCCGCTTTCAAAACTCAACAATTAATGCCCCTACAATCGCATTAACGAGAGTCCAGGGGGCTGGAATTTTCGAAGCCCGGGATCGACTCTCGATGCAGTCTCAATCCTCGTGAAACGAAGGCCACTGGAGCCGACGGGAGGGCGGGTACCTCCCGGAGGTGGCAATATCGGGGCGCCGGTGGCACCTTAAGACGGCTCTTGGCAAGCGGGTGCTCGTCTCGCCGATAAAAATCACCGCGGGAAATTCGACGACGCCCCGCGGCCGCGAGCTCGCCCTCCCGCGGATCGATCGCCGTCGGGCGCGCGACGCACCGCGTATACTTATCGCGCACCGATGATCGTCAAATCCACGCGACTGTACGAAATTCGTCGAAAATGCGTGGTGAGTCCCATGTGCTTCGGGATTCTGTTTGCTTTGTACTAACGGCAGTTGAACTCTATAGACTGCAGGAGCTTTTTCTGCGACTTTCTTTTTTGCCCGAATGTTATATGTATATATATGGAAGCAACATTTTCAAGATTATTTCTATTTGTTGTTTTAAATTTTTGCTATTTCTTACATTTTTTTGATAATGAATATCAAAAAGAGATAAGTCTTTAAACAAACCAAGAAGATGGTGCCTGAGTAATTGACGGAAGTAGAAACAGACGGGTACGGTAAGACGGTTTCTTTCTAAAGTACCT
>JAXIUT010000021.1:3652191-3666857 GCA_035586675.1 Eurytoma californica | reverse complement strand
ACAACCAGAGATATTGCCAATTTTTTGGATCTTTATAGTTTTAAAAGAGCGCACAAAAACGGTTCACCACGGCGGCCACCCCCCCCCCCCCCCCCCCCCCCGCCTCTGAGTGTATATGCGATATGTGTACATATATATATACATGTGTGCGCACCCGGACACTGATAGCCCGATAGCCCGATCGCTTTGTCGTGCGAGAGAAGGTCGATGGGCTATTTCGGCTGCGATTACCCTTTCAGGCGGATGCTTTCTTTTACTTTCTTAGACAGATAAGATAAGAGAGAACGGGATGATGGTTATAGTGTGCTTACTTGCTATCTATCTGTTCAGATTTAAACAAGAACGGTAGTGAAACGTTAATTCAATGTGCAAATTATTGGTATTGCGTTTTTACCATGCAGTAGCTTTTTCATCAAAATACTAGTTTCAGGGAAAACCGCGAGAACTTGAGAATCTTACGAAAAACTTAATTAAAAAGACTAAGAACAGCGATATTTAAATGTACTTCATTAAAATTCTCATTCGATTCTACCCTTAAATCAGTTCATCTCCGCAAAAAGACACGAATAAAAGTTCTGCTGTATTTCACCCAATTCCCTCTTGAACATAAAATTATTTAATTTCGAAATGAATTCACAAAATACATAACCGAAAATGAATAATCAACTATTTTTTTTCTTCATGAAGTAATATTCAACTGTGTTTGCCCACTTCAGTAACCTCGAAAGACCACAAAGTCAAAGACGAGAAAAAAAAAAGATCTCGCACGAATTCTCCGCGGCGGTCCATTTTTTGACATGCACCACGGGCCCGGTAGGAAGCTTACACTCCATTTGGCTGACTCGGCCGCGGGGACGAGTCGCGCGCGCTCACGCGGAAATCGCGTTATACCGCCTCGGAGCTGGACATCTCCATTGCCTTGTGGGGCGCGAGCACGCGAGTGCCTCCATGCCGCATTGCGAATTCATGGCCTTACCTCCGCGGAGCCGCGGCTCGACGATGCTTACGAAGTGTGCACAGACGGATGATGCTTCGTTCTTTTATTTTTTATACGTAAGGTAGGAGCTGCGGTGCGATCGATGCTAATGTTTCGATTCATTTTTTATCGTTGAGCGGATTAAGCGCTTTCGTTCAATCATTTAATTGGAATGGATTGAGCGATTGTTGAAGGTAGAGACATTTTTATTTCTATTTGCACGTTTTTTTTTTTTTTGACGTTGGGAATAAGAACACCTAGTACCAGTAGATACAGTCGGATATATCCAGACACTATTATAATTTTTTTAATTGATTTTCTTTAAAAATGAGAAACCATTGATGTTTTCAAAGTATAATGAGCAAAACCAACAGCGTCGGCATTACCCACCTTGTTATTTTAGAAATAATGAAAGGGAGAAATGATTCTACTTAAAAAACGACTTAAGTAGAAACAGTCGGTCATAGTCAGATACGATTATATTTATCTAATTGATTTGATTTTACAGAAGTAAAATCGATATAGATGTCGCATCTGCGATATGTTACTTTCTTTAAATCAACAAAGATATTGCTAATAAGTAGAATCAGTCGGGTATTGTCAGGCACCTTTATAATTTGCCTAATTGATTTAATTTCCTTTCTCTATCAAATCTACAACATGTTACTTGTATACTGATAAATATGTTAGTGTAAAATAAATAATTTATCGAAAAGATGCAATAACATTGTGAAGTCAAACAATTAGGCATACTATAACGGTGTCTGACTATACCGACTGATTCTACTTATCGTAATGCATTTGTTGGTATAAAGCAAGAATAACACATTATGCATGTCAATCATAATGAGAATCACAATTCAATAAAAAGTCAAGTCAAATAAATTACAGCAAAATAATGATGTCTGCCTATTACTGACTGTTTCTACTTAAAATATTTTGATTGTGTGCGATCATCATTATTCGCTTTCATTATTTACAAAATATCAAGGTGAGCAGTGACATTGATGCTGATTTTGTTTGTACAACTTTGTAAAAATGTCAATGTTTTATTATTTTTAAAGAAAATAATCCATAACCACGTAAAGGAAGAATGAAGTACTTGTAGCTGCAGGAAAACATTTTTCCTTTAAAATACAAGCATTCATCACTCGACAAGAAATCTTCTAAAATATATGTAAAATTTTCTAAAATCAATGCAAAAACGAAATTATCCTCGAACGGAAAGAAAGTCACGGAACGACCGAGTCAATTTGTGACGCTTCTGCATCACACTGACTTTATTAAAAGACTACACCGGCGAATCGAAGCCAATCGCGCGATAAAACGCCGCCCCTCGCACGGCGCAAGATACGGGCCGAGAAGAAATTCAGCGGTGCATGCGCCGGCAGCCTCCCGGGCCGATCGGGCTCCTTTTCTCTCGCGGGGCCGCGCGCCTTGCTTTCCTTTTTAACGCACCGGGGCTCCGCGGCGCATTCGGCGCACGCGGCGCCTCATTAACCCATTTTACGGTCTCGGCGGCGCCCCCCAAGTATTTTTTCTCGACGGCGCGCTAATTGCCCGGCCGTCGAGGAGGCAAAAAAATAGCCCGGCTGCAGCTACGCCGGAATGCTTATCGCGCGGACCGATAATTAGGTGCCAATTCCGCGCGACCGCGGACGGGTTAAACGCGCTGATCGGCGGTTCCTCGCCGCTCCTGTACAAACAGTCAATTGCATCGCTTGATTGCGGTATTCTTATTGGGCTTTGAAAGCTACGTATCTTTTTTAAGAAAATTATACTTTGCTTATTGTAAAAGAAATTTTTGTATAAGTTGTATGAGTGTTTGTTCTATTCCTAATATTAGAGTGTAGACTGACTTATTTCATGTATTGAATATTTGATGATGACAAAAATTTAATATTCACGTAGACCAAGCAATAAATTTCTAAGAAATTTAGTTTTATATGTAAGCGAATAGTGTTGTCGATAAAAGAAAATTTCGTGTGAAACAAATCGCATTTTGCACAAGCAAAGTCAATCGACCGGCCTTTTCTGGAACATAAATCAATACTTAAATATGATGAAAGAAAAAGATGACTTTGAAACAATATTACATGGAAAATAAAGTAGCCATTCGTCAGAAATATAATGAAAATAATATTTCGCGCATAAAAGGAAATTTATTCACAATAATTCACTATTTATGAAGTTCTCTATTAACACTATTTAATAATGTATACAATTTATTCATGTTAAATTAAATGTGACTTTCATTGCAATATCAATGATTCATGCTAAATCTATATTGAAGGGTATTAAAAATTTATTACGAAAATTCACGGCGTATAAAGTACCTATATAGCGTAAAACGTGCAGATTGCTTTAGAGTATACCATAAATATAATTTATGATTATGTCTTTAATCTCCGAATAAAAAAAGGAAAAAGAACTTTTAAAAAAAGGAGATAAATTGTATTGACATAGATAGCTTTAAAAAAAAAAATAGAATTTCTTACGCAGCATTTGCTTTCTACAAAAGCTACTAAATAAATAATCTACTATCACACTAATAATTCAATTTCTTAATTATTAAAAGTAGTTCATTAAGAAACCTCGATACCATAATACCCTCATTAAAGAAATTTCATAAATAATGAGCCCTTTGAAAAGCTGCAGCGATTTTTTTTTCCAAGTCTCGATATCACCATCGTTAATCTTATTAACGTTTTTTTTTTTTAAAAAAAACGCAGCCTTCTTAGCAAACATCGATAATCGAACACAAATCAGTTCGCCATAGAGCGCGGCTCGATAAATCCCTCCTCAAGCGGGAATATAATAAAGACTGTCAGCGACAAGGTCGCGCGGATTCAGCCACGCTCCGCTTGTCCAGCGGCGCCGGCGTCGCGCGCAAAAAAAAGAAAAGAAAAGAAGATTCAATAAGCGCACGCCCGAGCGAAACTGGAACTCCCGGGCGCCGGGCCAAGGGTTAGGGCGCCGCGGGTAATCCGAGAGAATGAGGAACGCGCGCGAGTCGCCGGCGCGGCCCGGTAATGAGGCGCGGCTTAATTAAGCCCCCGCGATCGCTGCGCCAGGGAATTTACGATCGGGCTCGCCGCATAAAATTCTCGTTTGACCCGCGCTCCGGGGAAACTCCCCTTCTTTTTTCGCCGGCCGAAGATCCTCTTCCTCGCCGCGCGGATTATCTCGATCGGTGGGCATATCGAATTTTCGCGGAAGTGCCCTTTTTTACGCGGCGCGTTCGACTGGCCGGGTCGTCAACGCCGCCGTAAAGTCCGCTCGCTTCGTAAAGGCTGGAAAGCTGTAGCGGTGGCGAGGCGCTCGTTTCGCGGGGGAGTGTATCGCGAGCGGCGCCAGTCGCGTAAGCCCGGCGCGCATTCTAAAGGGTCTCGGTGCGCGGCCCTATTAACTTCTTGCATTGTGGACGCAACAAGTTGAAATCTAGGGGATGCGCGCCGGCCAATTAAGCGATCGACGCCGGCGACTCGATGGTAAACGACGGGAGATTATATTTTCCCCCCGTTGGCCCGCGGAGTGTTCGCTGTTTTTTTTATTTTGCGGGCGCGCGAAAGCGATCCGATCGCCTTTGTCGCGGTGTCGCGGACCGATATCAAATTGCCCGCGCGAATTTTCCGCGGTGAACGTCCCACCCCCTCGAACTAGCGGCCGGGTTTAACCGATGTGCTTTTATGAAACGTTTGGAATTTCTAGTGAAGCTTATTTACCTTTTGTTTTTGGGAGTTTTACTTTGAGTGATATTCGACTGTTTTAAAAATACTATTGTGGAGTGGTTTACATAGCAATTGAAGAGGAACCTAATAGCCTTCGCTTTGTATACGGAAAACATGATCTGAATAGCTATTAAGCGATTATCGTATTATGACATTGAAAAGTTTAGAGTGAAAAATTCGAATAATCACTTTATTCGAGTTAAAAATCATTCTATTAAAAAAGTCGGCCCCCTCTAAGCTAAATTGGCACAGTTTAAATCAAATTGTTTAATCATTCATTTAAAGGTATTATAATGTAAAAATCGTTAATTTTTAATCAGGAATTTTCACTTAAAAATTGATTTCAATAATAATTTTAAATATAACAATTGTTATTGGAGATAATCATATTGCTATCATACAATATCTCTATAATGAAAAAAAATAGTGTGTTTCAACTCTAAATGACTCAAAACAAACTTCTAACACATTTTTAGAGAAACTTTTTTTTTACTATTACAAAACTTCCTTTATGAGGAAGCAAATTGAATACGTCATTCATTCAAAGAATTACTTATTTTATCCTTAATTTTTTCAGTCTAGAGTAATTGAAAAATCGCAGTATTCGCTAAAGCAATTAGACGGAATTAATGGAGCGAAGAAATTGTTGAATGAAAAAGTTAATTAAATCGCGACTGCAGACGGTATAAATTACAATGGATTGTAAATAGAAACAAGCTATCTTTTCTATTTTTAAGGAATAATATCATCCTTAGTTTGCAGGAAAAGACAAAGTTCAAGAAATCAAGTAAAAATTTAAAAAGATGAATTTTTTAATTATTTAAATAACGAACGATGTAAAATATGAATTATGCTTGGCAGTTGCTGTTATTCAATGTCAATAAATACTTCATTTTAACTGCACAAAAAGAAAAAAGAGAAATATTTGCAATGTATGTAAGGGTTAATTTAACAATTGCAACCAAAAGCTCATATAAAGTAAACAATATCGGAAGTAAACAATGATACAAAAACACAATACAATTAAGTAATTAAATTTTCAGCAAATGGAAATGTACCTTTGAATTAAACATTATTTTTAACCATTGAGTTACATTGACACAGATAACGATATATATTTAAAACCTAAAAAAAAAAAAAAAAAAAAAAAAAAAAAAACATCATCCTTTCTATTCATTAAAAACATCGATATAAAGTTGATAACAAAAAAGGGTCTCCAGAATTCTTCAGTCTTCCATTGCCCAAAAAAACTCACAAAAGAATGAAGTTTCGAGTGTCGACCCTAACGCACTCCACCGCCGTACCCTCCCAGAGCCCCAAAAATTTCGCTCCACCGAAAGGAAAACCCAGCGAAGTGCGTCTTTGCAGCGACGATAAAAAAAAAAGCAGCGAATGTCGCGCTAAAAATTGGCACACTGCGCGAGGCGAGCCCTGCCGCGGCGATCTAATTATCGGGCTGGCGGCTTTTTGAAAGGAATCCGCGACGGAGATGAGGCTAATTTGCAACGTGTCCCGTGCGCGCACGCGGGAGAAACTGGGACACCGAGGCTGCCACCACCGGGCGCTGACAAGCGACTCGATTGATATGCCGCGCCAATCAGTGCCGCCTTATTCCACCAGCCCCCCCCCCCCCTCGCTCCCCCGTCTCCGACGCTTCCCTCGGCACGTCTAATCTAATAATTGTGAATAAACATTTCTTTGTTCGCCCGAGCGTATTGTTCGCTGTCTGTCGAGCGGGTTGCATTGTACTTGCGAAATTGTTCCGTTGTATTAACTTTCTGTTGCTTCGAGGGGTGGTTGTTCCGATTAATGTACAGTTTGGATTGGAAATGTAATTGCACTTGTTGATTGTTGTTACATTTGGTAAAATTTATATTTTAATTTCTTTTTGAACTTCAGATGCAAGTAAAAAATGTTTGAGATGTTGAGAATATTAAAATACTTTCCCTATTACGAAGAAATCAGTTACTGAAAACAGTTGTAGCCAATCTGAAAGTTATTCTATTTTTTTCCTATTGATAAAATGATTTTTGAGATATTTTTTGCTAAACTGGGCAATATGGAAAAATATCTGAAAAATTTTACATATAGATGAGAGAAAATAATATACAACTGCCAGAAAGAAGATATTTCTGCTAAATTTCCGAGACAAATATATCTTTTGTAATTACAATTTAACAATATCATACTGGCTATAATATTGATTTATTTAAGACAATCAATTCAATAAATATAGAGTGCCCTGATATCAAATTAATTAATTAACTGCTTTATTTACTTATGAAGTGACATTTGATATCTGCGGTGAAACCAAATCCGATATTGATTATTCCGAATTGGTGCAGCTTGTCTTTTCAGCGGATATAGAATATTCCACTTCCTAAATTAAAGGACGAAGAAACTTGAAAGTGCTCTTCTGGATGTGCAGTGAGAAACTTTCTTCTTTCTTTAGCATTCATGAGTAATTGCAAAAATAAACCTCAATAAAAGATAAGGTGAGACCGAAAGAGCTTTTGTACTGGACTGACTTATATCTTACAGATAAAGAATTTATATTAAGCATCAAAATCGTCACTGCCTTTTCGGCTAAAGTAGGGCAATTAGTATTTTTTAAAGGATAATTAATGCCAACAGAATGTACTAAATTTTCAATAAAAGAATATAAATGTACATGATCGAATCTTTTAAGACTTCAGCACAAAGAGAGAAAGAGAATTATAAAACAAGAGTCGATATGTGCAATCTTTGTAAAACTTTTTTAAGCATTGCAGGTTGCTTATCAAATATTCTGTTAGAAACTTAGGTCCTTCTTTGAAACAGATGAAAATACATCACACAATAATATTCTGACAGAAGTTGAAACGTTCATCAAATCACGCGGTAGATTCTAACAAACTGCAAAAGCAACATAGAAAACGAAATTTAAAGAAAAACAGTTTTTTGAATAAATATTCGATAATTAAATTGAACTTTTTTATCACTATTAATTAGTCAGAAAGAAATATAAAATCAATTGCAATCACTACTCTAAAAAAATAACTTTTAATCAATTAAAAGAATTTATTTGCGTCAATCACCGTCTATATTTTAATGTTTCACTTAATCGAGTCAGCAGTTTATTTTAGAAAAAAATCTATATTTAAGCTCTAAATAAAACAATCATAGTCGTATATTTTCGACTTTTGCTCAATAATTTAATTAAAAAATCAGTAACATTCCTACGTGTCTTCGAATCTCCTCAGCTCTCTTACGCTCAGGCTACCGACCTCTCGTCCTTCACTTTAGATTTTAATACATTCTTACTCCGGGAGCTTAACATCCTTCCAATATTCTCGCATCGCGAAAGAAGAGAGAGCCGGGAGCATAACTCCTCGAGCTGCTCCAGACAGACCGCTCCAGCTGGAAATATATATCCGGGGAAAATTCCGTCTTTTTTCGTCGGGCCACGATGATCCGCGGCATTGGCGAGGCTGCATGAAAGCCGGGGAGCTCTCTCGTGCGTGGACGCTCACGCCCCCCCTCCCCCTCCAGCCGGAAATGCTGAAGAGGCGGGATTACCGGGTCAAGAGCCGGGGCGCAGCTCCGAATCCGAGGATCTAAAAAAAAGGGCGGCAGCCGTAGCTTTGAAAATTCTAGTCGCGTCGATTCATCGGCGTCGTTTCGCCCAGCCGCCGGCTTGCCTTTTACAATCGCGAGCGATTTTTTGAAGCGGCATCCGAAGTGCAATTAAAGTACCTTCTCCCGCCCCCTCCTCTTTTTTTTTCCAGCGCCACGCCGGCGAAACTTGGGACGTGCCTTTCATTGCCGGGCGAACGAGAGCCGCGCGTAGACTCGGCGCTTTTCTTTTGCGAGCAGACGCGAGGGACCGGTGGATTGAATGGGCGAATTATATTGCTTATTGATTACCTTTTCTATAATACAGACGAGATTTATTATAGACCCGACGTCGACATGGTGCTCTTCGCTACCCAGTATGAAAGCTTCTGGCGTCACTATATTTAGATTGACGAAGTGCGACAGTATCCCTGTACTCCTGGAAACCTGGAAAAGACAAGTCAATTTGTTAGGAGTTGCGCGCTTAAGATTGATGAAAATGCATGTAACCGAGTAAAGAAGTTTACTTTTACTCTCCGCCGCGAGGGATCCGGCGCTCGGCCGAGATTAATCGATTGGGGTGAGAGGTGTCATTCTCTCTTTTTTTTCGTTCATTTCCGTAGATAACTTTTCGGGTGCCGGACTATTTTCTAGCGTAATTTGTGCGGGGGAAAAGTTTTGTAGATAGCGGTGATCCAACGGAAAGAATAATAATTCGAAATTATAAATTTTATTTATTTTCGAAGAGATAAGAGAAATTAAGTCCAACTTATAATGACATTTGATTATAATGATTAGAAAAATTAGATTGCAAGACTTTTTATAATTAGTTAGAATCATATAAATGAGGGAGTATTCATCAGCATTTTACAGATGCCTGATCACCTTGGAGTGGGTTATATATAATGCAGAAACAGCGTAGCCTTTATCGGGATAGATTTTTCCATTTTGGTAAATGTCCATCTAGCGGAAAATGTGTTTAATAATATGCATTGTAGAATATTTTGAACTTGAAGTGGATTTTCAATATATCTTTAAAACGATGATAAATAAGTTAAGAAAATCTAGTTATTGTCTCTCTCTCTCTCCCTCTCTGCTGTGTAATGTATATTAACTCATATTATATCATATTGTATTATAATGTATTATTATTTTTTTTTTTGTCTTCGGACGAATAAAGGAGGATCTATCTATTTATTTCTCGCTCTTTTCCACTCCCAGGTTTTCATGGTCATTCCGGTCTTATCAATTTATAAACTTAGATTTCTTGTTAAATAAATAAAAAATTTTAAAAACAACGAAATGCCCCAATGCAAAATATTCATTTTCTATAAATAGTCATTTGTCTCAATGTAAAATATCCGAAACGACGCAACCCCTTCAAAAACGACCAATTTGAAGTTCAATAAAGTACCGAACAGGTTAGTCACCAGCCGGAAATGAATTAGGTCGTTTATTCAGCTAGCTTGAGCGTGGGTCAATGGTCGCGCAAACATTCGCGGCCGTTTCTTTTCCTTCGGACGGGTTTCAGGGGGAGGCAAACGTAACGCCGGGGACGGTTTCACCGTCGTATTTATCGACTGGCACACCGGGAACAGGGAGGAATAGAGGGAAAGAGAGGGAGAGAGAGAGAGAGAGAGAGAGTCGGGGGTGGGTGTGTGCTCCACGTCGCGCCCCCGAGCCGCGAACTGCGCCGTTAACGAAATTCTCCGAGGCTACATGTTTGCCCGCATAGTTTATTCATAGTTGATTATGCTTATAGTTTCTAGTTCGCGCCGGCGGTCTGTTTAATTGCGCGGCGTCACGTCACATCGACCAATCGCCGCGCGTTCTATCCTGAATGCGCCTCCACCCCCGCCTCGCTCGCGAGCGCGCTGAAGAGACAGGAATTTTCTTGGGTTATGCGGCGCGCCGTGTCGGCTTTACCTGTGCCATGCATTTTTGCTCGTTCGTTAGAAGTTCGCCGGAGTTGGCTCTTCAATTTATGAATCGTGCTTTTTAAGTGAGCGACTGCCGCAACACTGTTTGCGCGATGCGCGCCATGTACGGGACTTTGTTAATAATTCGCGAGCTTTTCGATGCGTAATTTTTATTAGGTATAAAAGGAATTTTTTTATCTGCGCATTATAATTTACGTCCGAGTAAATCCAACAAAGGGGATGTATAAACTAAATGGAAATTCTTTTTGCGATGAATGGAAAAAGGTGTAACCAAAGTATTTTATGCGAGTGCATCGGGTGGGAGGAAGCACAAAACGTACGTTGGCATTAAATAAAAATGTTACGCATTCACGGTTGAATTTGCAAAAAGCTTTAAATTTTTATACGTACACGTCGACAACTCTTGAACTTATGATTTGCGGCAGTTGTAACTCGCACGCGTAATTAAAACCGCACATACGCATTGCAATACTATGCAAAACTTCAATCGAGCTAAATTTAATATTCAATTGTTTGCATTCTTTTTATTTCTATTTTTTCAGTATAAATTTTATTGCAGCTTTTTACTGCTGAAAATAATGGCTGGATGTGTAAAGCAAGTTTTACGTAATACGGTTTTGCATAACATACAGCAGAATAAACTGTAGTTAGGAGTAGTATATTTTCAGAAGGGACTTCGTTAAAATGCGGTTGTCACCTCCGGCCTGATGTGGGTTAGAAGCGACTTTCCGCTGCAAACGAGCGGGAACAAAGTGAAAATATTACCATCTCTCGGTAGTTTTTTTTTTCTAATTTACCCTTGTATCTACCTTTCAAGGGTAAACAACTAGGACCGAGTTGTCAACACGAACTCCGATTTTATTTTCTCCGTTGGTATGTTAAATCAAAGGAAATATTCAACCTATTCAGGGTGTCTGAAATGTCCCGGGACGGCAGTTATATGTTTTCAGCTGTTTCCGGACACACTGTATAAGATAAAATATATACATAAAAGAACTAGATTACTTTGTTTTTTTAGAATATTTTTTACGGGTATTTTATGTAAACATATTCATACTCGAATTGTACTAAAGGTAGTTTTTGAGCAACGATAATAAAAAAAGCTGCTGGTCAGCAAAATTGACCTTCCGACTAACGTAGCCTGCCTCTGCAACTTTAAATGGGTTAGGTAAGCCTATCTTTGCATTTATTACACATAAATAACTTCTTCCTCTTGGATAATTTCGCAGCGCTGAAAACACGCCTTTAGAACTAAAAATGTATAAAAAATAATTAAAATAAAAATATATATTAATTTAACGGTTCCGCACTTCTTCGCCAATCAATTTGTACAATAACGAATTTTCAATATTATTAATTCTGATGACCAGTGACAATAATTGTCGTAATAACTTTTTATAAAATGAATGTTTCTGATCAATTTATTTAATAAACTGCCAAACAACGCACCTTGCAAAAATTACTCTTAATTGAATAATAGTCAATCTAAAAAAAAAGGAAAGCAATTAACGAAATGGTCGGGTACCAAAAGGTTTTTCCAGCATTACGCTGCTATCCTACACAGGTAGGTGCTAGGTTGTTTACGATTCATAAGGGATGCCGGCAAAATTTACAGATCGTAGTATACTTTTTTCGAAATAACCCTAGACGTCCCTCGGGTTATACTCCTCGTTGCTCGGCAACGCTCTTCTCCCGGCACATCCTATTTTTTTTGCACCTTTCTTAATTTATCCGGGACACTTTTTTGCGGCTAATAAATTTCTTTAGATGTGCCGCTCCCGAACGTACAGTTTAATTCTTCTCCGTAATTAGCCACCGTTGCCTCTCCTTTATTTCACCGGCAATTGCCGTAATAACGTAATTTTCGTAACTACCCAATTCGAAAGTTCCTCATCGATCTGCTCCCCCCACCACCGCCCCAGGTGTTTAGCCGTCCTTTTGTACCCGCGCGATAAAGTATTATTTAATGCCGAATGGTCAGGTTGGGTAATGAAGCGGCACGAAGTCATTAGCGAGCTCCGCTGGGGTTCTCTGAAAAATTCATACTTCCGCGCAACTTTCTTATCGTTCCCGGGGTGATCGATATTCGCGAGCGCTCAATTAAGATCCGAGCCGGAAACAAATTCGTCCGGCAACTTTTGTTCGCCTCCCCCCGTGCGATAGCCCGATAATGAAGCCCCCTCCCCCACCCCCCTTCCCCGACCTTTTTCTTTCAAAGTTTGATCGTGAATATCAAAGGTCGCTGCAAACGGCCGCCGACGGAAATAATATAAAAAAGGTGGATAGAAGAATTTGCATTTTGATGGATGCTTAAAAGGGGCGGGGGGGGGGGGTGAAGAGGAGTTTCGGCCTTTTCGAAAAACGGCGGCGGCGCGGTCACTCGTGGGTCGCGCGCGGCCCTTTGGCCGCATTCAAAAGGGCATTTGCATAAAGAACGCGCGGGTCTCTTTGGCCGGGCGCGAGCCTACGAACCCGGGCTTTAAGCCGGTCGCTCCCCCCGGAGACGGCGGACGTCTATATTGGCCTGACGACGAAAGCATCACTCCGAATTGACAATCTCGCGACTCGCCTTTGAGCCGCGCAGACGGTGCGCTCCGGCGGAGGCTGGGGATGTTGATTTTATTAAAAAAAAAGAAGAGAAAAAATAAGGAAACAGATTCTTTGAAGGGAGAAAAGGGAAGAAATTTAATAACGTTATATAGAGATCGATCGGTCATGGTCAGATGTTTGATGGGATTGAATGTGTACGACGCGAATGATCGGGGAGCTTGATTATGGAAGATTATTCAATTTTTTTTTTAGTTCAAAGAAACGTATTAAATAATGCGCTTTGATTGATTGATCTATTCGTTACTCAGCTTTTGAATTTTGTTAAATAAATAAAATTTAATAATTTAGAAGAAATTATTAAACTTGTCATATTATGCTTTTTAAATGAAAGTAAAATATGGCATTCTTTTTCAAATCCTAATTTTTTTTTAGAATTTTAAATTCGCGTAAAAAAGTATGTTTTAAAGCTTATCAATGCTAACGTACACTTAATGTAAATGAGTTTTTAGTCTATTTTTAATTCTTTTGTGTTTTAATAGCGGAAGTACTTTATCTCATTTGATTTATATAATTATTCCAATGGAACATGCTTTGAAAAGGAAATCTGGCGTCCTTGATGAAGTATTTTCACTTTTGTAGAGCAGATTATTATCAAGCAATCGGAAGTGATTTTTTCGTTAAGAAAGAAGGGCACATTGAATTCGCAATTTTTCCTAATGAGTCATGGCGCTACGGAGTACTGTTTGAACAGCGATGAATATACATTGCCATTGTGAGAAATAACACCTTTATGCTTGATCGCAAGTTTGCATGTATCTAAATACGAAAGCTTTCACAGAAATGTAGTACACTATATAAGAACTTCAATTCAGGACTCGGTATAATTACGAATGTTTGTTTTTTATTTTGTTTGAATTGGTTGTTTGAATTGGTTGCTTGAAGTGGTGACTGGGAAAAAAGGTGTAAACGTTCCGTAACATAAAGTAAATATTAAAAATTTTATTTTTAGCAAAGTATTCCGAAGTTGAAATTAAACATTAAAATAAAAAGTATTTAAAATATTTTTGCAAGTGTTTAAAATGTTGAGCATTACGGCCGGCTTGCGTTTTAATTTCCTTAAATTTTCAATATTCATGTAGAAACTCAAGCTGTTATTCAGCGGTAGATTGGATTTAGTAAAATCGATTTCATATTAAGCTAATAATCATTACACTGATTAAAAAGTGTTTGCATAGTCACTTAATTTAGAGTGATATGTGATTGCACCTCTCATAACTCATTTACTACCGCAAAATAGATAGGGTCCCCAACGAGCGAATTATTTCTACAGCCTTTAGAGCAATAAAACTGTAAAATTTTGATGTGCCCGTCGCGCGGAGACGTATTCCCGTCTTCAGTGCAACAGGAAAGCGCTGAAAAACTTTGGCCATTTTCAGTTTCAGCTGCTCGCGCGAAGGAGCGGGCGAAAGGGAGGGGGGATGCCTCCGCTTAAGAAGCTCCCAGGGCCGAGAGCTAAGAGAGCGCGCCGAGAATATAAGACCGAGAGGAAGCGAACGCGCTCGGAACGTCAGAAATCACGGGCAGATAAGAAGGCTCGTTGGAAGTGGAAGCCGTCGTAGGAGGAGGAAGAGGGAAAGCTCCCCTCTCTCTCTCTCTCGAGCGGCGGAAATAAAAGCAAAAATAAAGCGCGCCTCGCGGCCGGGACTATTAGTAGTTAAAAGAAAAGATCGGAGGTAAGTAGATAAGAGATCGCGGCCAGAGCGAGACAGAGCGAGTCTATTATATCCCCGCGAAGTATTAATGAAAAAAGGAGAGCGAGCGGCTCGAGATGGAAAATGAGTTTCCGATGAAACGGGGGGGGGGGGGGGGGGGCCC
>JAXIUT010000021.1:3633880-3652091 GCA_035586675.1 Eurytoma californica | reverse complement strand
TTGGTGTTACGGAGTGGTCACATGTCCTCTCCTGGTATCATCAAAGTTTGAGCTGCGAACAAAGTTGCAAATCTTTCAGGGCACTATTTTGAAAAAAATGGCCATCGGACCCTGAGACTGTGCATTCTTCCTATCGAAGGTGAAAGGAACCTCTTGTAAAAATTTCAGCAAAATCCATGACCCGGAGATGAGATACTCTCCTAGTAAGTTATTTTATACGTACATAACACAATATTTATACAATATTTTACACAATATTTTACACAATAGTTGTATTTTACACAAGTTAAAACCAGATTTATTTTGTTTTAATAATAACTAATGAAATAAGTAAATAGTTAAAAGACTTTATTCAAATTTAAATTAAAGAACGATAATTTAATTGGCATATAAAGTTGAGTCTTTTAAGTGAGAAAAAATTATGAATAAAAGCAAACAATACATTATTAATTAACATGAATCTTTTTTTTTTAAAGTGATAAGAAAAGAATATCAAAAGGAACTTCGTTCCAAAAATAATATTGTATTGACTGGTCTAGTCTGATCACGTGGATATCAGAGACAAACAAAGTGAACAGTATAGGTTAAGTACATGGGTTCACAAGTTTTTTCGAATTATGTATGAAAATATTAATATACGTATATATAAAATTAAAAGACATTTATAGATAAATATAATAAAAGTCCCTCGAAAAGCACAGTGCAATAAATAAAGCAAATAAAAACAGGGTAAACTTTAAAAAAAATACAGGTATACTTACTTATTTAAAAAAATTTGAGTATCTGCAATTAGAAAATCCAATATGCTTTAACTTCTTTTTTTTAAATTTCTACTGCAGAATTATAAAGTTGTAACTACTGCTTCACTTGTTGTGATATATAGAAAGAGTGTTCGGCAAAGTACATAGAATATTCGATTTTCGAATCAGCTGTTTGAAACATGAGTTTCCAAATATTACTGTAGAGGGCATAACTTTCTGTGAAATGTATTACGCGGTAAATATGAAATTTGCGCAGATCTATCTGTGACCCTATCTTGAGAAATCTTACCAGATTCTTCTATCTTTATTTATTACTTTAATAATAAGTATATCATGATATGATGTTGCAATTAAGTTTGAAACGATAACTTCGTTTTCTTTAACCAATAATGCTTCAGGGAAATTTTAATAGTTATGTGTAATAAAACTGACATTCACAAGAATCAATGTACTGCATCATATTCAGCATACATATCTATAAACTAAATTTCATAAATTTTAGTTTTAAAAAAAAAGACGAATGAATCACTGACATTTATTTTATTCCATCCAATTTTATTTATTTCATTAAATTTAATAATTATAAAGAAACAAAAATGCAGAAAATTTGAAATTATTGATTTATTAATTATTAAGAAATAAATAAAGTTATATTATCCTTCTACGTAATTTTGATATTATTTAAGAGCTTGCCGAGAAGGGTTACCTCATATTTAAAAAAGTTTGTTTTATTTCAAGCAGTGGAAGCTGAGATAATTAACTATCAGTTTGATTTAGTGTTATACATGTGCGAACCGACAAGCAAACCGCTGAGAGCTCGCACAATTGTCACGCGGTCTTAATAATGCTTCTCTTTGTTAATAAATCACAAATGAATTGTGAATAAGCTTTTTTTTGTATTTTTTTTATGACCAGACAGCTATATTTTAATATACGAAAGTTGAAAGACATTGCTTTTCAGAAAAATTGCCTGTGAAGAAGAGGGTTAATTTTAAAATTTAATATTTTTCCAAATCTAAATAATTATTAATACGCTTACTTGAAATGACTCATGTCAACGTAAGTTCGTTATAGGGGTTTTCTTAGATAAAACCATATGAAAATTATTATGCCCGAAGCAGTACTAGAAGATTATGGTGTTAGACGATAATTGCGATAATTATGAAACGAATTAATTTTATTTTAACGATGTTTCACAACTCAAACAAAGTTATATCATCTATTGTTATTGCCAACCGTAATCGTCTTTACTTTACGCATCCATTATTTATGCTTTGCTTCGCTACAGACGCTATATTATGTACTTACTTCAATAGCGATTTTCCTTTATTGCATAGCTTTACGTTTATATCAATACTTAAGAAGGATATAGTTATAAACAATTATTATAATGTACAATATAACATCTTTTTTTAATACATAATCTACATGCATTTTATGAATTCGGTGATATTATGCTTCTTTTTTTTTTGAATAATTTATTTATACTTTTTCATCGTGTCTAATATGAAAAAACGTAAAACTAACGATCATAAAAAATATTATCGCATCAAGTCTGAATAATCATTCGCTCATTTATTCAACAAAAAGAGAATTAAGTGAAAAAAAGGAAAAAAATGCGATTTCTCTACAAATTCAAAAATATGACATATTTCTCACAAATAAAAAAAAATTAAACCGAGTCTAAAAAAATCACCGCTAAAGCAGCGGTTCGTGCAGAAAATGCGGAATAAAACACAATAAAACATTATCCTCGGCTCAGCGATGTGAATGTGAGCTTGCGCCCATCGAGCATCGAAAAAATAAAGCGATATCCTCGCTTTATTCGTCGGTGCGCCGCCGGCTCCCGTGACTACTGGTATCGCAAAAAAAAAGAAAAAAAAAAAAAAAAATCATAAAAAAAGCGAGGCACCGCGCGGGCCGCTTTTACAGCGCGAGTCAGGCGCAGATCATCCCGAAAGAAGCAGCTCGCTCGGCCGGAGCTGCTGTTGCTTGTGTTTGCTCGCGACCCTGGTCGCGCTTAGCATAATCCGTTTTGCGGAATAATCCCCTCATTATGCCCCGTGGAATCGGCCAAAGCAGCCTAGTTTATCCCGCCGTGCGACGTTTGTCTTGTCGCCGCGGATGTACAATCACCGTCCGAGTAATTGTCCCTTTGAAGGTGGCGTGCCATCGATCGCGACGCTTTTTCCCGGGAATGCGTCATCCGTCGGTGGGACGGGAGCCGAGGTCCCGGATTTAAAAAGCTGCGTCCCCGTTTCCGGCAAAACAACGCGCGATTTTTCAGATTTGTCCGCGGAGCTTTCGAGCTTGAGAAATGCGCCGCGTCGGAGGTTTTGAGGAGAGGGAAAAAAAGAGGAGGTGTAGGGGGGTACTGATTGCTGGAGCCGCTGTGTGCTGATTCGGGTAATTAATGGGTCAGTGGGATTTTGTTTATTTTTAATTTTGTGATTTCTCTAGAGATTTTTGGCGGATTTATATTTTACTTTGGGTGACGGAAGATAAAAGTTTTTATTTTATTTATAGGGGCAATTTTATTTTTAAATTAGACATCAGTTTATATGCCACTAAGGGTATTTTCGCAAATGTTAAAATGTAAATGTGAGCCCCGTACCACGTACATTTTAAAGTATGTTGTAAATAAAATAGGCCACATTCGAGATTATGTAACTTTACTGCGCAAAAAAGTAGATAAAAAATTGTTATTGCTGAATAAAAATAATGAAACTCTAGATAAAATTAAAAATCTCTTGTAATAATATACATATTTTTGTTCAAAAATATCACTCAAACTATGTACGAAAGTGACAGGTGCGTGATCAGAAGAAACATTTTGTGCGAACATTAAGCATTTCGCAGCAAAACGTTTCAAAATTTATCGATGGTGCTCGTCTCGCACGAGCTAGACACGCTATAAATATGACAAATGCGGAAGGCAAAAAGCTGAAAAATCAGCTTCAGTAGACTAGATTCCAAGCTTGATATATGTCTCGCAATATTTAATCGCGCTCTCACATCGCGTCTTGCAGAGTGGGCGGAAGTGACGACTATGGCTTTCGTCCGGCGCTCCGTCAAAGTCGCTCTCATTTCGCGCGTGATACGGTTAAAATTTGTCAGTAACGTCGGCAGAAACTGAGAGAGATGGAGATAGGGAAAAGCAGAAAGAGAGAGAGAGAAATTCCCAGACTAGAGGGGGCTGATCGACCGGTGGAGGAAGCGCCCGGCGAAATATTATCCCGAGCTTAGGAGCTTTTTAGTCGCGTTTTTTGGTCGACACGGGGGACAGGGTGCCGCTTTTTGGATAAGGAGTCGCCGCTTTCCGATCAAGCTCCCGTGGGAGCCGGCCCGAGTAGGAGAGAGAGAGAGAGAGAGAGAGAGAGAGAGAGAGAGAGAGAGAGAGAGAGAGAGAGAGAGAGAGAGAGAGAGAGAGGAGAGAGGGGGGATGAAGGGAGGAGCTTACTCGTGTGCCAACTTCGGCCAACTTGCGCTAATGTAACCGCCCGCCTTTTGTTTATTTGATTGCTCGAGACTTCTTTCTCTTTCTTCTACGCTTTCTCGGCCATACCCGTGGCCATACCTCTCCCCTCGCTCTCTCCCGGATCTCCCGGCACAGAAAGCTCTGATTGTTATCGTTCCCAAGTTTTTTAGCGCTGATTCAAAAGTTCCACCGGTCCTGTTTTTCTCCTCGTCTCCTTTTCTTCGTGCTTGCGATTATCTTGGTTACCCCGAGTAATTGTAAACTATAGTCTACTCAGATGGCAACGACTGATTTTTATGGATTTTTATCGTCAAAGCTCGCGATTAATTCTTTAATGTAGTAAAGCTCGCGTTTGCATTTAGGAAGAGTTTTTAAAGCTCATTGCCTTTTTATATTTATAACTAACACGCTTTTGTGAGTGGTTATTATTTTTAATTGATGTTTTTTTTTTAATAATGCTGTCATATTTAAGGTAGTTAAAAGCGGAATTTTCTTCATTTTTTATCGTCCTTAATTAAAATTGACGACACTTAATTACTTTGTCAGTGCAATTTTCCTCTATTAAAAATTAAGATTGAAAAAAAAGAAAGATCTCATAAGGACATCTTAATTTCTGCTTTTATAATTAACTATATAAAATGTGCTTTATTTTACAAAAATAGAAAATATTTATAATTCTAAACAACAATATCTAAATCAGTAAATTAATCTATAAAATAAATCACACGCTATACATTGAGGAACTATCCGTTCAACGGGAAAGCTTAACAGGAAGAACGGGTTGAAATATAAATATAAACAAAAATAACACCAAAATAAGCTTCATTATCCATTATCGTCAAATCAGCCTTACACACTGCACCTGGCTGCATCGCGCGCTAACGGATCATCCCTCAGAAGCAGCGGCGAACGCCGGGACGTCTAATTTGCAGCAGCGACCCCCCAAACGGCGCGCTTTGAAGTCGCGCTCCCCGGTGTCTTGGCGGCTGCCGGCTTGACGCCCCGCGTCGGTGCCTTATTGTTTACGCCGGCCTTTGAAAATCATCGGCTCGGCGGCGCGCATACGTCACCGTCGCGGTGGATAAATTTACCGCGGCATTGTCGTCGCTATCTTTTATTGCGGCATAGTCGGCCGCGTACGCGCGATTCACAAGTTTAACGAGCTTTTTGCCGCGCGGCGTCGCATAATGACGTCCCATTGTGACGGGGTGCGGAGCCGATCGCGCATCGACGCACCCACCGCGAAATGATTAATATCCCTTTTAGCGGGAGCGCCTCGATTATAATGGGCGAGCGACCGGAGCTTTTTATCGTCGCGCGCGACGCGCACGCTCGAGCGTTCAATTGTGTCAAGGGGCTCTCTCACGGGCGTTGCCGACGTTTACCCTTCGATCGCTAATTAAATAGAAGCGATTCGCGGTTTACTTTCGTCGGCGGGCCGTGCTTTTAGGGAAAATTGACGGGGGGAGGAGGAGACTTGGAGATTGCCGGGGGGTTGATTAGAAAGGATGTTCTATTGAAGTTTCATGGCAGTTGTAAATCAACGTTATGAACGTTTTTGGGAAATTGAATTTTTAAGCGAGTATGTCCACATGGAACTTCGCCCGGAGAAATGATTTATGTAAAATAGTGTTATTGTACAGACTACTATATTTTGTGCTTTTTAAAAAATATTTCCTTTATGCTACAAGAAAAAGCTTTTTGAAATAGTTTTTTTAAATAACATTTCACGTAAATCATTTTAAAGTGCCAAATGCTGTTTTATTTCTATTTGAAGTTATTAATCAAATTTTATTAAAAAAAAAACAAAAAAAAACCGAGTTTATTTAAAATTAAATTAAAGAGCAACCCACCATCTTACACCAATCCAATAAATGCCCTTAACGCAATAATCGCGACCGTAGCAACTTGGAAAAAAAAAGAAATAAATTGATCGCTAAATGGAAAAGCTCGAGGCTCGATGGGACCGGGAGCGCGGCTCCAGGGGAAAAATCCGCGCGGCCGGGGGAAAAGACGTGTTTCCGGGGTACGGGCGTCGATTTCCCCGGGGGTTGTCCGGCCGGCCTCGACGCGCTAACGAGCCCTTTGCCGCGGGCCGAACCACCGCCCCCCACCTCCCCGCCCCGTGTCCCGGTCCACCAAACCGCGAGGTGCTAATGAGAGTGACGAACTCGTGGGCTGCGTCAAACGAACGCGCGGACTGCGCTAAACACGCGCCTTTTAGCCCGAGCGCCAGCCTCCCACGGGGAGCGGTCCTAAAAGAGGCGGGAGTTCATTTTGATCGCGGGCCATGGGGCGCGCTTGCGCCCGAAATTTGTAATTTATCACGGGACCGAGGAGATGGAAATTTGTTTGAAGAGGGGTGTAAATTAGGGCGAAGAGGCGCGGAGTGGAAAGGGGGAATTCGCTGCTAATTTAAATGATTATCGTAAAAGTATTTTAACTTATTTTTGTAGAGCTCTTTTTTTTGTAAGAGCTTTTTGATAATAATTAAGGACGAAATTAGGATCTTTAATAGACTTTCTAATTATATTCAACAGTTTATAGTTTGCCTTTTATATTATAATCAAAAATATTACAAAGCATGTAATATGAAATACATGTCATCATCTGACAAGATGATTAATTAAAAAAAAAAAATGTACAAAAGACAATAGATGCTTTCCTGCATACTTAATATGCATGGAAGTAGAAACAGACGAGCTCGGTTAGACATGTGTTTTCAATCAAGTTTCTCGTTTAGAATTTCCCACAATAATTCTAATGAACAATTACTTTAGTAGAAAGTCAATAACATTTCACTCTAAAAATAGCGGAATAATTTATCAGCATTATTTTTCATTAAAATTCAAAGCTACAATTACAGATACCACATGCAGATTATTACAAAAACATGTAACTAGTAGGTACATAGTACATTAAAGAAGCTCTTCGATCAATTCGCCTACATTGTTTTCCGGTTCGAGACTCTCCATTCAGGAAGTAATAATGAAATACAAGTATTTAGCGGTAACACCTTGCGCACAAACGACTGGAGAGCGCCTTAACGAGCACTCATAAATTTTCAGGCAAATAACACGCAAGTTTCAACGTCCGCAACTCGACTGTACCTAAGTTCAACAATCCCCGCGTAAAATGACTTTCCGAAATGGCCAGAGTGGGAGGGGGGTGGGGGTAGGAATGAGGGGGTCGTACGAGCGGGGAATGGCCGGCCGAGTCGTAACAAGCCCTCCCGGAGGTCAAATGCTAAATAGTCTCGGGGCCGAGCGACGATTCTCGCGGGCGCGCGGTGCGCGCGACCGCACACTGCGCGACGCTGCATATTCATTGTCCAACTTATTTAATGACTATTAGCGCGCCGAGTGAAATAACCGCGACGCGGAAATTATTAACGGGAACGGCCGCGCGGCCCGCGAGTCGATTGTTTTCCGTTCGGCCGGCGATTTGCGCCGGACGCGCATCGAATCGGAGGGGAAAAATGCTCGCGATGATTAGTTAATTAGCTGGCGGTGAGGTTGGGTGTTTAAAAAGGATTTCTTTTTTTTTCATCAGTCTCACGCATTTTTTGTTTGGTCGGGATTTTTATTTTTAACGAGGGGTGATTAATTGGGTTTTGAACTCGAACGGTCTGTCCAAAAATTCAGTGACGTAAAAATTAATTTATTGTTCCAATTTGCTCTAACTCCGTTCTTAAATTTTTTTGAATTTGTGTAACAATTAACATTCTAACTGAAAAAAATTGAAACACGATAATAAAAATTACAAAAATCTTAATTAATTAGGCTATTCTATAGAATACTAAAAGTCGTTAACAATTTTTAATGATTATTAAAATAAAATTCAATAGAAATAATTTTTAGTTAATAAATTAAATGACTAATTATGGCTTTATAAATTAATTTCACATTGATATTACACCGCATTTAAAGGTGATATCAAAGTCGCTTATTTATAAAAAGTAGTTTGTGCTTTCGCGGAGCGAAACAAGCCGGCGTCCTAAAGTCCCGGCAAAGCACAACAAACGCGAAGTTGAGCTCGCGAGGAATTTTTTTGCCCCGGCCATCTCGAAACCACAGGGGCGCGCGTCCCGCGCCAGCCCATACCAAGTTGGAGCGATAATTGAGTCCGCGAGTCGCCGGGACGTTCGCACCTTTGCGGCGGCAACAGATGCGGCCCGCGCGCACTCTCCACCTTCATTGTCGCGGCTGCATTTGTCCCCCCCCCCCGCGCTTTGAGGGGCGGGACGCGCTTCAGACGCCGGGCGTTCCGGGCTGGAAATTAATTTCCTGCCGAAGTCGCGCGTCCGGGATCGCTCGTCTATACTTTCCTCCGCGCTCGCTTTGCCCCGCGGCACCGCCTCGGACCTTTGACGCGGACTATTACCCTGTTTTTTTTTTTTGCAGCTGCCACCGCCGAAGGGCTTCTGCTCCTCGCGGGAGTCCGTTAGCGGGACTCTGCTGGTATCGATTTTGGCCGGTGCCCGTGTATACCGATACATGCGCGCGAGTGTGATTTACAGCGCTTTTGCGAATGCTCGAACGACCGCGGCGAAAGTTACATGCTGATTTATTTAGACACGTTATTTTTATCAAGGCGCGATTTATCGACGACGCTTCGATGCGTTTTGACTTTAATAACTGGCCGGCCGGTTCGCGCCTTTGACGGAGGAATCGTTTTTGTATATAAAGATTGAATGGATTCTGATCGGCTCGTTGGGTTATGTAATTTGTGAAGGCGCTGTAAATTATTACTGTGAGAGCATTATTGCTACTTGTAGCACCTATACGGTATCTTATTCCTACTTATTTGCTCTGATAATTAGTTTAAGTATTTATACGTGGAGTTTTAATTTTTCTTTTTATATTCCCTCTCTAAATGTGGACTGCCACGAGTAGGTAGCTATATATAAGAAGCGCAAGAAGCAAGTTAATGCATTATAAATTATTTAAGAAATTTTAAGTAATTAACATAATAAGCTTTATTATTATTAACTTATTTAATAAGTGACCTCAAGTACATATTTAAAGAACACGGGATTTAACGAAATAAATTATTTAAGAAGATGGAATTAATTGTGTTCTAATATAGTATCCTGCATATTAGAATAGAGTGTTTGTTTCAATTCACCACTGACTATGCAGTATAATATATTTTGAATAGAATCAACATATTGCAGTGAATTTTTGTTCTAAATTTTATAAAATTAAAGTTGATTAACGGTAACAATTTCAATTGTGACTGTAATAAATATCTCAGTTGCACACAAACGTGATAAGTGAATCAAAAGATAATTGATTGAAGTTAATATAAACAACTTTTACGACCTAATTAAATTACGCAACTAATAGCAGCGCTGGGTATAAAACTAATGGTTTTAAATATAAAATATAAATTGAGTTCTCGGAAACGATAATTTAAGAGAGAGTGTTTCAAATGGTTAAGCTAACAATGGAATATTTTTAAAATAAAGTTAAAAATGGTAATATAAAATAATTGTAAAATTTTACCTACTACCTCAGATGAATTTAATGAAAAATGTCTAGTGCCATAAAAACGTAGTCACATTTTTAAGCTTTTAGGTCGAGCTACCTCTTATTGGCTGTGAAACGCGAATGTAAGGGAATTATATTTATTAAAATATTTTTATCCTTGAAAGAGACGATTTTCATGTAAATTAAAGAGTAAGTATCATCTCAAGATTATAAATGGTGCAATTTTTTCTTAAAAACAGTCTTTAATTTTTCAAAATGGAGCTGCATTAATATATTTTTTAAACATTCTTGAAGTTGCGAAGTTTGAAAGCGAGCCAGAATTAATTTGATTTCCGAGAAAATTTAAAATTCATTTACATCAGCTCAATAACTATTTGCATTTCAAAGTTTTCCATAAAAGAAAACAACTTTTCATGAATATTTTACAGATATCAAAGTTCCCTAAAAATATTATAAATTCCATATTAAACTTTTATTGTTTTTCACACTGAAAAATAATAACGCAGGAAAATGTACTGTTAATTGTTAAGGTTGGGAAGGCATATTTAAAAAAAAGGAAAAAAAATGAATTATTTTATTGGTTAATCTGAATGACTATCGTCAATTAAAGTAAGAAAATAATAAAAAAAACACGCTTTTATTACACTCCAACGATTTGATCCGAGCTGCGATTCTTCACACCATCCAGAATGACAAAGCCGAAAAAAGGGTACAGAAACGATGAGTGTCAGGGACGTATGAGAAAAAAAAGCGTCGGGAGGCATGTAAGCCTGCAATCTAAATTATGACTGCCGAGAGAATCGCGCGGGGGATGGAAAGAGTGCGAGAGAGAGAGCAGAGGAGTCAAAGGGGTGGAAAACGTCGCGGGGGCGTAGTAGCGATAACAAAAAACGCTGGGGCGCGCGCGACGCCGGGGATGGGAGATCCGCGGGCGTTGTTGTTAACTCCTCTTTTAAACGGCCGGAATTAATTAACGTATTCATTGTGCCTGTTGAATGGGACGCGCGAGCGTATTTCGCGCTCGTTTTTTTTTCCGCGCAGCCACCGCGCGGGCTTTGTTCCCGCGGCCGAGGTCAGCGCGTCGCGGCTGACGTAGATCCGAATCGCCGACAAGGCGCGGCTGAGTTATAGCCCGAATTTAAAGCGCGCCCCCCAAGGTCCCTTTGTCCTATCGCCCGAGGAATTTCGCCTCCTCCTCCTTCCATCCGTGAAATTCATTAAAAAGTCGGCCGCCGCCGCGCATTAGCAATTTCAGTCGGGCGGCGACGCGCTCGCGACGCCTATGAAAAATTGATGACGAATATCGTGAATAAATCCGGCGACGTCCGCGACCGGCGCCGTCGATTTGCGGGGGATTTGCCGCCTTTCATTTGGTATGCGGCCTTTTTTCGGATGCTCCTTTGGCCGTTTGCTTGATTGCCCATGCAAAATGATGAATTATGGTGGATTTGTGTGAAACGTTTTGGTGATTTCTCTTTTTTTCAATATTGTAATGGTTTTATTTATTATCAATTTTTGAATACATAATTTTGTTTGTGTTTATTTGTATTTGCAATTCGTGTATTTAATTTCGATACAAATTATGATTTGTACATTTTCAAAGTTGTCCCACGTAAAAAATATAAATTAGTTAAAATCAAGTTTTTAATTAAAAACTTCTTTTTCAGGAAAAAATGAATAATTTCAAATTTACGTTCGTTAGTACGACTGTAAAAAAAAATTACAATTACTTTAAAATTTTACAAAGTTTATAATTACGTCAAGGCACATTAGAAAGTTAAGGTGCGACTTGATGTGTTTGTGGTTTAAAAATCATCTACTATTGCGTTTTAAAAGAAAATATACTTTTACGTTGACCCAGATTTAATGCAATCAGAAAACTTTTCTCGAACAAAAAGTTATAAAATACTTTTGTAAAACTTCAGTGTCGCTGCAGTCTGTGTCAAAGTTTCTTCATACAAATTCAATGCAACAAATAGGAGTTGTTAAAAAAAAATGAAAGAAAATCGTTGCTATTTGAATTCGGCGAACGTATACTCGAGAAAACGATCAGTAATTCATTATTTATGTTCATTTTATATTGACATTTTTCTGAAATATCGATGCACACTACCTGTTCACACTTTTGCTTTAAAGAAAATATCTCACATTAAATGTCACAAGTCATTCAACATTGTAAATTCGAACTTTAATTAATCTCTCTTTTATTTATTTAGTAAATTAATGTGGCATTTCAACGATTTCCAATTAGTACCGCAAAATAAATCTATTCCATATTTTCAACAAACAAATAAATCTGATAAATTGGCATGCATGTATGTACATGCGTAAAGTGTGCTATTTGCCTTTAAATCAGCTTAGGCATTTTAGAACCCACCCCCGAGAAAGTAACACCTCATCCAAAGCGGAGAAACTTATCGCACCCTCGAAAGAGCTCCATCGCCACGAGATCACAATACCAATGACAGGCTATAAAGCAACCCATAACCTTTCCACACACCATCAGGGGCATCCGATGTATGAGGGATTGTTCGAAGATCGGAAAGTCAAGCTTAGCCGAGGGGCGAGAGCCTCGAGTTCCTCCCATCAGCGTAATGGCACGCAGGCCGCCTGTGCGTAACGACTCCTCGCTCGCTCTCGTGTAATGCGTGCAAACAGACGCGCGGGGCTTCGTTCGTCGGATTCAGCAAGTTTCCGGGCGGGGAACGAGAGCTGTAACGCCAGCCGCGAAGATCGCGCCGCCCCGGCGAGATATCGGCCCGGATAATGGTATTGGCAGCGGCGCGAGTGGAGCTTTTCGGCTGAGCCGCCGGCGCCGTGCTCATCAAAGGACGTCTATATTAATGAAGACCGAAGCGAGCCGGCGCACTTCTCCCGGAATGGAGAGGGGTGAATTCGGGACGGGAGGAGCGCGGTATGCGAGCCCCCGTGGTATGCGTACGTACGGGAAGGTCCTGATAAATGTTATTCGAATTTTCAAGGGATTTTTTGGGGTGGACTCGATCTCGTGATGCTTTACGCCGATGGGGCACGGAGAATTGTCGACATTTTTTACGATTCATCCTTTTACGGGGAACGAGTGTTTGCTTATTTTTCTTCAGATTCTTATTTCTCGAGGTATTTTTATCGATGTCGAAGAGACTTTCGAATATAATTTTTTATTTCCTTGTTATTAATTGCATGAAGTCAAATAAAGTGTAAACTTTCATTGTTTAGACAAATTTTATGCTGTAACGATGTATGCTATGATTAAAATATCTTCGAATAGACTGGTCCCTTTTTATCGTCGAATCGAAATCGAAAAAAATTGTTGTCTCTCTCCAAAATCTCTTTTTTTATGCTTTTCTATTTATATTATAATATACTTAATACATGTTGATAACAAGGAAATAAAGATATTTTTGGAATACCCTTTGTTATTAATAGAACTACCTTGATTTGCTTTTAAAAGATTAAGGCTTTTATGATTTTTTAGATATTTTGTTTTATTTTTAATTTGCATATCTAGTTCTCATTTAAAAGATAGTGCGTTTAATGAATTGTAAAAATTTAATTAATTTAGTCATGTATTTGGTAGATATTAAAAACGTCCATTAAAAACGCTTTATTAGGTAACTAGGTACTTAATTAAAAAAAGTTTTTGCTCTTGTCGTAAATGAACATAATTCTTTTAAAGCCACTTATTTTTTTATAATTATAGAATGCAAATTTATTCATTTAATAAAAGCAGAAAACGACTTTAAATTATCAATTGTTAATGCACTTAAAGAGTCGTAAGAGAAAAAAAATGACTGCAATACAGAAATAATGAGTGCAAAAGACTGAAATGATAAAACGACGCTAATGTAAATGACGCGGTGAAAGCTCATTCAGATTCGAAAAGCCGTGAGAGAATATAAAAAAAGCGAGACTCATAAATAAAAGTGGAAATTAGCGAGAAGATTTGAGCGGGAACGAGAATAAACGAGAGCCTCGAAATAAGGGAAGCGAGAGAGGAGGGCAGTGCAGTAGAATAGAAAACGGCGAGAAAGAGAGAGAGGGTTGCTCGCGGCAAAAAGGATCATAACTGTGAGCATAACGAGTAAGTAAGAAAGAATAAAATACACAAATCTCCGGAGAGAGAGCGAGAGAAGAAGACGACGCTCCCGCGGCGGGGGCGAAACGAGAGTGGATCTGGGAGCCGCGGCCGGCCCGAGAAGAAAAGGCTCCTTAAAAGCGAGCGAGAGACGCGGAAATGGAAGCGCGCGAGCGAGCAGGTGAGAGAAAGAGGGCGAGAGCGCGCGGCTTTGAGAATGAAAGATCGTAAAATGAGAGCGAGGGGCGGGGGAGGTTTCAAATGAGAATTCGAGTGAAAGGCACCGAGGGGGGTGGGGGCACCTGATGCATACGCGATCTCTCTCTCTCTCTCGAGCTTCAATGCGATCCCCGGCTCTTTAATATTCGCGCCAGCGAATTTTCGGGGCTTTTATATACTCGCCGCGCAACCGCGAGTTTTGTCAAAATTCATGAAGCGCTAACCGCCGCCGACGCCGCGCGACCTGGAAAAGTAGTCGACGCCACTTGCTCCCTCCCTCTCCATCTCAGCCCTCGGTGCAACGCCGAGCTCCTTTGTTAACAAACGAATTTTTTTTTAGATCCCAGCGCGCGTCGACGGGAAGTCGGTTAAACTTTTAACAATTATTAGATACTTGCTAAGTAGTTTTTCGTGGATGAATTAAGATTGTTAGGAGATCAAAATTTTTTTTTTCGTTGGTGAGTGAGGTTTTTCGTAATAAGCGTAAACATTGGCTTGATGTAAGTTTACGAAAATTTTGACAGTTATATTTTAATTTAATAAACTTTGTGAAAGTTTGTTTACTGCTTTTATCATAGTTTTTATAAACTTTATTGAAATAATTTTGTTTATTAAAGGGGATGAAGGAGTTCCTTCAATTTTATATTAACTGACCCTTTTTGTTTTTTTTTTTTCACTCTTTTAATTTAAAACATTATTTCACTTTATGACCGCCATTCTTTCTTACACTAATAATAAAATAAAAATGAAAGATAATGAAAAAGGTATGCATACATAATAAATCCAGAAAAAAATATAATATAATCTCTCAAAATGTGGTAGAGTGAAAAATTACTCGATTCGAGTAAAAATCGAGCGAATCGAACTTCGAGTGGCTGATTTTTTTTCTGATAAAGAGTAATATTTCACTCGAATAGAGTGATTTATTTTTAATTTTTACTTTTCTACTTTATGAGAGATATTATACCTATCACATTTGAAATAAATATGAGTGCAATTCTGTATTATTACTTTAAAATAATATTAAATCTAAGATTAGTCTTTTAAATAACTTATATGTTCTTTGAAGATTACATATATAAGTTTACATTGAACAATAAAGGCATTCTGTATTACGACAAATTTAAAGTATTTAATTCCGTTACTAAAATAAAATAAACTAAAACGTCCTTAGTGCTATCCTTACAATTCAAATTACACCCGACCGAAACAATCATCGCTCAAACACAACGGACAAAGAAAAAAAAGGGACAAAAAAAGCAAAAGAAACCCAGACAAGCATATACTCGTAAGGTTGAATCCAGTCGACGGTTGGCCGAAGAAAAACGCCGCCGGTAAAGCAAGTAGTACGAACTAAAGGAAACTTATTATCCGTGGGAAGCGGCGCGGGGGGGAGAGGAGAGTCGTCCGATAGCCGGCACCGCGTTCGAGGCTCCTCGTCCCGTCGTGTTCCCCAGCCGCCGCCGCCGCGCAAGTGCGCTGGAAGCTATCGAGTGCGCGCGGGACGGCCGAGGAGAATCGATTTTATAAGCGCCCGGGGACGCGACGTCGCCCCGCCGGGCGAAACGGAGAAACAACTCGGCCGCGTCGCTGGAGGGCCTCCGGGCCAACCTCCGCTTCGACTCGGATAAAACAGTCGGACGCGCGCCTCACCCCCCCCGACCCGCCCCCCCTTGTTTCCTCCCCCCCGCCGGCGGCGCACCGCCGCGGCCGCGGTTCAGGCGAGCGTTAAAAAGGTTTTTGGCGATTGAAACTTTCCGCTCGGCGCGGCGCGCCCTCCCCGCTGGAAAAAAGGACCCCGGTAAATAACCGACGGCAGCGATGCTTTATAATTAAAGGATACCGCGAGCGCAATTTCGCCGACGATTTGCTGGCTTCTAGTTTTTTTTTCTCTTTTTTTTTGGACGGTCGTGCGTTGACCGATGGTTACTATTTTTGTTTTAATGGGGACTATTTCGCCCAGGGCTTGTGATGAGATTTTAGGAAGTACTCTGCTGGCGAATTATTTTGAAATATGTGACTTGCTGGTTGTTCAAATTTTAATGCATATAATTATTAATATTTGATGTGACGTATAAACACATGTGTGTAAACATTCATTTGAGTTCTCGATGACAAATGCATATTTGATTCGGTAATATTGACTGGAAAGTTTATTTTAAAACTTTGGCATCGACCTTGTATACTATAAATAATATTATAAATTAATTAATCGTAATTCGATAGAGAACGTTAAATTGAAAAGAAAAGAAAATAGCAAGTTCGAGGTACTTGAGCAATCCATTTACTTTGGCCTTTATTATAATAAAAAAGGCGTCTTACCTCCTGACGAAATGCAAATAATTATTTATTAATAACTTTTATATTTTTTACATGATTCTGCAAAGAACGCCTTAAATGTACTTTGTAAGGCTATAATCGCTTATTCTACGTCAAAAGCCTTCTATTTATAGTCTTACAACAAATGGAAAGCATTTGACATTCATTAAGTGTATATAAGTAAAGTTCCCCTTCTCAAATTCATACTTAACCTTAGTCTAAAATTAAACTTCAAGAGCCTGGAAAGAGCATGAAAGTGCCTATACTTAATTAATCAAGTAATTAGTTAAACTTTTCTCTGGGTAATAGGTATCATTTATTCGTAAAAGTACTAAATGAGTATGTTAAATTCTGTCGTATTCGTCAATTTTGTTATTCTGCTTTTGTTACTGTGTATATTATAGTCAATAAAAAATTCCATTCAATTAGATTCAATTCAAATCAATTTCCGAAAACATATACAATATGGTTCTCCAATCTTTTTAACATTATAATGATCCAATAATACCGTCCATCATTACCTCGATCATTACTTCAAAGTAATATTACATAAGTTGCATTCAAGAAAAATGTAGGAATAAACAATGCCAAGAGCACTTCTCAAATGCAGAGCACAAAGAGCGCTTGCCTCCTGGAATCTACAATTTCCCTTCTAAATATTCGCGTGGATCGAAAAAAAAAACAGAATAAAAGCACTCGATGGGGGAAAAGCGCATTTTCGTCTCCCCAACGACGCTGTAGAAGATACGTCGAGGCTCCTCGAGACTCGCAACCCCCCGGCTCGATTTTACCGAGCTTCGAAACCTTCCCAATGGTGGCCGGGATAGCCCCGGAGAAAGGAAACTTCCAGGGTCCTCCGTGCGGCGAACCCGCGCGGAGCAAATAAAGACCTGGCGGACCCGGTATAAATGAAAAGATGTGGGAGAGAAGGGCAAACGAAACAAAAAAATAGCACACCGAAGCAGACGCAGTCTAGCGAGTTCCCGCAGTGTTTGCCGCCACTTCTCCGAGCACAAACTCGAAAGGCAAAAAAGAGGAGTTGTTAACGTCGCGGACGGAGATTCAAACCCCCGCGCTTCGGCGGATTAGCGCGCCGCGCGTATTTCACGACTGCGATATTGCGCCCCGCGCGCGCAAAGAGGAGGGGGATAAAAAAAAGGAGGGAACGGAGAAGGCGGAGGGAGACGCTAAGCCCTGACGGTTGTAAAAGTGAATTGTATTGACGCGACTTTACGCGCTCGCGTGTCTCATATTTAAATTCCTCGGGGACGGCTTCGCCCCTCCTTCCCGAGGAGTCTGCGAGGCACCGATGGCAAACGCAATAACGAGAAGTGACGCGACGCGCGGGGGGCGCCGAAAAACTTTGTAAACAAACGCCGGGGAAATCTTAACTGAGCCCTCGAGTTTTAATTGAATAAGCAGTTTGGCGCTAACTGGCCGGCTCGCCGGGGAAAAGGAGCGGCGCGGGCGAGGAAAAAATGAGAGAAGGGCGGCGCGGGATCGGGGAGGGGGTGAAAAGTATAAGGCGCGGCGAAGTAATTTCTCCGATTACCAAACAAGAAAGTTGATGCCGAGAAAGGCTGTGTAGAGCTGCCTGCACACTCGCGAAGTTCTGTGAGTCCAATTTTGTAGGAGGACGGCGAGGAAAGGGGGGAGTCTATCGTCGTACGTCGAGGAGAGGGGGGAGTCTATCGTCGTACGTCGAGGTATAATACGTCGTGCGTTTTGCGCGAGTCAGATAATATTGAGGTAGCCCTCGGATGAGCCTGTCAAATTTCCGACTTCAAAGGGAACTTCCGATCTTCGAGACAGAAATAAGGTTACTCGGGATAGTGGGGGGGGGGGGGGGCGTTTGCAGAGGCTAAGC
>JAXIUT010000021.1:3609403-3633870 GCA_035586675.1 Eurytoma californica | reverse complement strand
CCCCCCCCCCCCCGAGGGAAGAGGCTAGGCGCGCGCCCTCCGTAATTTTTTTCCCCTTTCAAACTTCTCTGTTCTTTCAATCTCGCGCTCGAGTGTTATTAAAATTCACGCTTAGATTGTTACACGTGTGCCAGATAAAAGTGGAAGACCTCCTTTCTGTCCCGAAAGTCTTTGAATGCGAGGTACAGCACTCGCTTGCATTATTAAACAGTGCATTGATTATTGTTTGAGGAGCTTGCATCTCATTTCGAGAGCTATATTGGTAGTCAGTGATTATTTGTGTTTTATGCAAATCTCTTAAATTTTATCCAATGTTTTTTTTTAGAAATATTAAGAAATTTTATTATGAAAAACGTATTTATATTAATTTATGTTCCATCAACAATAATACAAAAAATATAAAGTTTTTAATTCATACTAAAAAATTACTTTTTTAAATTAATCATAATTTCTATAGATACTTACTTTTTAGAAGTATTAAAAATATTCTAATTTATTGATTAGTCAATATAAAAGTTTAATGAAAAAGAACCGAAAATATAACTTTCCGACCTAGGCCGTTTCCGAAAGATTGTATTTTCGGCCTCCCTAGGCTGTAAAATAGTATACATACCTAGTCCTGTATAATAAAAAAGCCTCAGATCACATGTTTGTCTAGCTCGGCTTCGCCTCGATCGACAATTACATGTGATCTGAGACATTTCTTATTATACAGGGCCAGGTACGTAATACACTATTATTCATACATAAAAATCCACGTTATTATATTCAAACTTCACTAAACAATTCTCAACTTACACTTTACTAAAATTAAAAAAAAATTTAAAAAGTTAATTGTTTTAAAAGCTCCATTCTCCGTGCGACACAAAGCTCATCATCGAGCAACAAAACGAAAGTCGAAGTCGTCAAAGCGCCGATAAATAATCGTTTTCATACCCCCGCTTTATCCTGCGGGCGGATAATTGCAGCTTGTAAGCACCGGCGCAGCTTCTTTCCGGCGCTTACAAATCAGGCTTCGTGCGCGCGCGCGACGGGGCGCAAAAGAGGCGAACGGAGAGGGAGAGAATAATACGCCGGCACGCGGGGCATCCACTGGAGTGAGGCAGCCTAGGAGAGCGCGATCGCTTTAACGAGACGCCGGAGAATTTCGAGGGCCCTCGCGACTTTTTGCCCGAAAGCATCGCCTACTTTCTCCCTCCGTCTATCCCTCTCGCTCTCCTTTCTTCCCCTCCGCGCCGGCTCGGATAATGACGGCGTAACGCCGAGGCATTAAAGCCGCAAGCTTCCTTCGACGAAGAAAAGCCCCGGCTCTTCCTCTCTCCCACGGACTATCGAGTTCCTTTGCAACTTCGCCCCGGCGTTATATTTTCACGGCTCCTCTTCCTCGCCTCGCTTATTAAGCACTTGGCCAACGCGATTTTCACTCCTTTTCCCGACGCTCCTCAATGTTAATCTTTGCGCGTGGCGCTTTGGAAATTCCATTAGAGCTTGGAATGCAAATCGCGCGTGCGCCGCCGACTTATTTTCTTTTATTTTTGCGTCTTCGTCTCCACGCGGCGGGATGGTGAAGATTTGCTCGGTGTGTGTATGTGTTTCTGCACGCCAGGCGGAAAACTCGATTCTAATAAACTGGCGCGGTCGGAGGCCGAAAACACGATTGTTTTGAATTTCGCGGTAGCCGAAACAATGAGGGGGAAAATCGATAACCCGTTTTCTCCGCGTCACTGGCTTAATCATTCAACTCTATTAATTCGCCGACGCCCGCGAGGGTTTCACGAGCGCTTTATTTTCGCTCTCAAATGTTTTCCTGACCGTCCGATTCTTTTTGTCGGCGAGTTTATAATTAACTTACATTATATGGAGAAATGCGTTTCCGCGAATGCAGAAATTAACGAAGTTTGTTCGAAAGCATTTTTCATTTTTATAAGAGAGAGGGGAACAAAGAGCAATGTAAAAACAGCGGCTTTAATAATTGTATACACGTAATAAATAAGCGTGCGGTTGGGAAAAAAATCCAAAAGCAAAATGCTGTCCTTTGAAATGCGCCAGCGCACTATGGAAGAGAAATGTAGCGGTAAAAATTCCTCGGCGCAACCTAAAGCCGAGGAAATCGCTCGACAATGTGCGCCGCATTTAAATGTCAGATAATGTAAATACTGAAAAATCAGAGGGGCGACGCTCCCTCGCCATCGCGCGGACCCTCCTTCGGCCGCGGAGGATCGACTCGGATTTCCATAGGCGCTATCCCCTTCTCGATAAAAATCAAGACGTCGGGGGGCTGCTGTCTGCATCTCTCCCCGCGAAAAATACAAACTTTCGAGGATGCCGCGCGCACTCGAGGCTCTCCCGCGGGAGGGACAGTCGGACGCCTCGAATAAAATAAAAAAAAGAAAGGAAAACAAAATTCATCCGGAGCGAATCTTATCGGCCGCCCACGCATCGCGCAAACAAAAGTTTTTCAAGTTCAGCCGGAGCGACTCGGCCGGCCGGAATTAACATGAGCAGTCGCCGGGAAACTCGTCGTCCGAGTTTTTTAAAAGGTCAGGGGAGCGAGGCGATCGATTTCCGTCGCGTCGCGCCGTTTGTTTCTGATTTCCCTCACGGATCCTTCGGCTTCGCCGGGGGCGGAGGTCGGGGGAGTTCTCGGGCGCTGTTCCTTTTTATTTTTTCGCAAAGCGCGCGCGAAGAGCGTGAGGGATTTATGGCCCCGCGGCGAAATGTTTTACTGATTTTCCAGGGGCCCGCGCGATTTATGGGCTGGCGCGAGAAAATTTTAACGTCGTAACGGGGGCCGCGCGCGCCTTTCTTTCCGTGCGACTTGAGGGCGTCTCGCCTTTACAACTCCTCGCGAGAAGGCGGTGGGAGGTGGAAATTAATAAACTTTATGGAGGATACTTTCGCTCTTGTGATTTCAGGAAAACGTTCTTAAGCCGATCGAGTACGGAGCTGCTTTTGAACACTTATCAATGATGTTTTCTTTAAACTTTGTTTCCTTTTTATTAGAAGTAGTAAATAGTTTTAAAAAGAGTCGTTTGATAACAGTAGTTTAAGTTGAGGTTCAAGGTACGCATTAGGAAGTAGTATATGACTTTAAGTAGTATTGCTCAGAGTTTGGTCGGACATTATTGAATTACTTTTATGACTAGAGAATTTCAATCTTACGGTTCGCATATTTCATTATTTGTATTATAAAAAAGAATAATAATTAATAAATTATTGGAATATCTAGATATTGAATTCCTTGTAAATCTCTTGGATAAACAAAAAAAAAAAATTAAAAATGCAATATTTCACTATATTCCATTGAAAAAATGAATAAGGTTTATTCTCATTTATTATACTATTATACTAGCAGTAAAATTGATTTTACTGACGATAAAATCAAGTTTCTTTTAAGCGAGAAACAATAAGTCATTCACAATTGAATACATTTCAAAGCAGATTGCGCGAAAAGGAACTTTTTCTTTATCGTCTTCGGGCGATATAACCTAATACGCAAATGCTATAAAAAAAAGAACAAAAGCATCCACATAATATATCTTGAAAAGACCTAATGGAAGTGCGTAATATCTTATCAAGATCGAGACCGCCGGGCGGCGTAAACAAATTATGTGGACGTGCGATTCATCAAGAGGCAAAAAGGAATCTCTCCTCCTTGTCCGCGCACCCCTTCAAAGATTGATCAGTAGGCCTCGCGCCTCCACCCCCCCCCCTCCCCCGCCCGGCGAGGAAACTAATAAATCGCGGGATTAGAAAAGCCCGGGGGGTAGGCGAGAGGCGTCACTTTGCATTGAAAATTCTCGGGCGGATTCCTCGGCCGAATTCCTGCACGGCGCCGGCCTCGAGGGTCGCACGCGAGGTTCACCCACCACCTCCTCGGTGGCACGCGCGAGCCGAAATTTCCGCGGGGGACTGTACGCAAAGGGCCACTCACCTGGCACTCGTAGGTCCCGTTGTCCCGCTCCTGCACGTACTTGATCTGCAGGGTCCAGTCGTCCGAGCCCTCCGGGTGCAGCACTTGAAACCGCTCGTCGTTCGTGTAGGTGAACATGGAGGTGGTCAGTACGTGCCAGTCGCGCCGGCGAATCCAGGAGATCTGAAATCCGAGAGCGCATTTACGTCACTCAGCCGTAACACTATAGCCACTCGTCGCGTCTTACTTTCAGCCCCGTAACAAGGGGCTGCCCTGTCGATTCACGAAAATGAGGGTTCGAGGAGGCCTTCTTCTCCCCTTCTCGCCCGCACGGTGACGCGCGAAAGAAAAATTGGATGAGCCTTGTGTATACGTATACTCGTGCGCACACATCGGGGCTCATATCTCATACTCATATCGTAGACAAACACGCGCGTGCGTTTGCGCGGGACGAGAGGAGAGTGTGTATACGAGTATATCGCGGAGACGTGCGCAAGCGCCATGCACGGGGAGGCTCATCGAGGGTAAGAAAGAGGAGGGCATTCCCGTGGGAACGAGCTGCGAGGAATGAATTTTTAGCGAGCTGAAGCGCGCGCTCTCCTTTCGTGAAATATCGCGGACTCGCCGGGGGTTGTAAGCCCCTTTCTCTCTCTCTCGCTCTCGGCCCTCATACCACAAGGCTTGTGTACGGCGCGGAAGAAAGGAGGACGTCGCGCGGAGGAAGTTACGGAGCGATCTACCGGGGGCCGAGTTAATTTTGGCGCGCGACTCGAGGCGAGGGGAGAGACGTGCAGGCCATACAACGGAGGCCGTTACGTATGGTAGGCACGTGTAGCGGCGTCCCGGTGAAAAAAGAAACGCTTGCGTTTTGGCGCGGGCCGGGCGGGATAAATAAATGGTTGCCGCGCGCCATCATCGCCGCGGCCGAAATTAATTTTCGAGCCGAGGCGCCGCGCGAGATGAAGGAGGGCACAAAGAGCGGCCCCGGCAGATCGATCGCAGCGATGATGGAACGACTAGCGCGAAGTTAATTCGAAATTGATTTACGGGAGGGCTGGGGAGGGGGGAGGGGGAAGAGTCGAGAGTTTGCCACGGCTTTTTATTAAGGCGTCGGATATCGGTGAGCGGCGGGAATGAGAGCAATTAACAATTAACGTGGAACTGTCTGAAAGCAATTTAGGGTTTTTGTTGGGAGTCCGTTAATGTTGAATGTGAACTTTGGTTTTATTTTCGTTCATTTTTAAAAGCGAATAATGCGATGCAACGGTTGACAGGTCATTATCTTATATTATGCACCTATGAAAGCTTTATGGAGAACGAAATGTAAAAAGTAATATTTTAAAGTTTAGGGCTTCATTAATGAAATGCGGCTTACATATTTCATTGCATAGCTGTAAGATTTGAGAAAGAAAAAGAAACATTTTTAAGTTCTACTCAATCTCCACTTTCTTTGAATTCGCATGGTTTTTAGAACAATATAAAACTAACAATGATACAAGATATTTTTATTGTACTGTACATTAAAATTTATTTCTATTATTGAAATAACAAATTTTATTGTTTAACCGATAATAATTATTTCAGTGGTGAGAAGCAAACATTACTTATTGTTAAGGCGATAATCTGGGGATAAAGTAGCTTATAACTTGGTAAAATGAATCAGATTATCAAGGCAATTTGTGTCCTGTTGATCATTTTATCAAGTGATTAGTGTATAAATGGTCGCATTCATATGATGAACATTTTCTTTTGGTTAGTACTAAAAATTTATGAAGAATTAAATTACAACTAAAAATAATAAATATTTGCACTACAAATGTTTTTACTAAAAATATGTTTATAAGTAAAACGATATTTTGAACTAATCTATCATAAAAAAACTGATTATTATCATAAAAGTCCGTAATCTAGATTTATATAAAACAATAAAAACACAAAAAGTGATTGATAATATACTCAAAATTGTATAATTAAACAAAATTATATAGCAGCTAATGCTAAAGTTCAAGATAAGCATTAAAAAGTAGCATACGGAAGTTTAAGTAGTAACAGTCGACGAATGGTCAGTCATTTTACGGTTCGCAGATTTGTGGCTGCATCAATCTACTATTTTAAATACTAATAAATGATATGGCCCACTATAATGCGTGTAAATCACACTAAAGTTCGAGATAAGCATTAGGAAGTAGTATATGGAAGTTTTAGTAGTAACAGTCGATGCATGGTCAGCCATTCGAATTTTCGTAGATTTCAGGCCGTACAATCAATTAAAATAAACAAATTTTACATCGTCTACACATTCCCAATAACCAATCTCGATCCAAAAGTGCGCGAAATTCAACGTAAAATCACTCAACAGTATCGTCCATCGAGCTCCGAACGCGCGTCGATTCCACCCGTGGACGGACAGATCCGAGTGACCGCCGTTCATCGATCCCCTCCCTTCCCCCCCTCCCCCGTCGATTTACGACGCGGGATAAAAGTGCGCGACGGGTCCGTGCTCGCGCGCGGCTCGTTTACCCGGCCGGTCGGCTGCAAATACGCGATGCATAATGCAGGCAGCGCGCCGGGCCGCGCTACGTGTACAGCCGCGTGCAAACGAGCCGACCAATCATGGGCTTTGCGCTGGCGCAGTTTAGTTGCGACCAACCCTCTCCTGTCCCCCCCTCCGCCCCCCGCGCCGACGTAAGACCCCGAAATTAATGCCGGGCGATTACTCGACGTCCAACGGCACCGCGCATAAATAGCACCGCACGCGCGGGCGCGAGAAAACTAAGCATTATGATGTGCCCCACCCTCTCGAGGAACGCGGACTGCATCGCGATACGAGGCTCGCTTCTCTTGCTCGTCGATGCCTCCGACGTTGTGTAATTGTGTCGCTCTCTCTCTCTCTCTCTCTCTCTCTCTCGTCCGCTTATTTCTTCTTTTTTTTATAGGATGGTTCGGATAGGACGGAGCTCGATTTCGGATTAAAAATTCAGTGGGTCGCGCTCGATTTTTCGCCGGTGAAATATTAAGGGCGATTAAATTTTAGATGCATAATGAAGCGGTAACTGCGTTCGACTTTATATATTCCGGGACTGCGGCGGTAAATCGTGCAGTATTCAAAAGGAGCGGGTGTTAAAGTTTCATTTCGCCCGCCGAATTGATGGGGTAAGGGTTCGCTTACGCATTGTTAAAAATTTCTCGAGGAGATTCGAGGAATGCATGAGAGCCAAAGAATCGACCGATGCGTTCGATGCATAAGTGAAATAATAATATCGCTAAAAAATGCATTTGGGCGTTAACATGATTTTTTCATGGAAAAGGGGAAAATTAAGTCGTATATTTTATATTTTCAATTTGAGAAAAAATGCGGATTACGGAAAATTTTATTTGGACTTCACGTTACGTGGAAGCTGCATCTATGTAATTTGTATTACTTTTGGGAAAGCACGCGGAATTTTTCACTTTTTCAAAAATAAAGTGAAAAATATAATAACGCAAAAATATGGCAAAAGAAGAGAAATTTTTGTATAAAAATAAAATAATTCCCGGAATATATTTTTTAGGTAAATACCCATTTTCATAAAAATTTATGTTTTAGTTCCTTAAATCAATTAATAAAAATTAATACGATTTTACTATTCAAACAACTGTATTGTACCTACAAATGTCACAGTCCTCATTACTCTTAAAAAAATGCAAACGGCACAAATTGCAATTTTGATTCACTCGGAAATTGCGGAAACATTTTATCCACATAACCAGCAATGACTGCTCAATTATCGAATAAACAATGCCGCTGTCCGATCGGTCCGCTCAATTATTTTTCCGCCGCGCTCACGGCACTTTTTCGACAGCGTCACCGCGAAAACCGCGTTCGCACGCTGACAAAGAAAAAACCGAATATTTCAATTAAAACTTTCACCTCCCCCCCTCCCTCCAGCGTCGCTCGATTCACCCCGGCACTGAGCCCACGGGGTACTTTGCATTTACACTCGGCGAGTCGTATCGACTCGCGGTTTTCCCAGCGCGCCGCTGTGAAATTTCAATCGGGCCGCGATAGGGCGCACGAGGCCACCGGGTCGTCGATCTCATTATAATAAAAAGAGCGAGAGAAAAAAAATGTCGAGGGAAGTCACGAGTCCTCGCGGGCCGGCTATGAAAATCAATAGCGCTAATACGGGGGCACGGGGGGGAAGAGAGGAGGCGGCGGCACTCGTGCGTGACTGAGCTTTTGCGCTGGAAATATAAACTGCCCCCCTATTACGGAGCTGTACGTTCGCATCATCGCGGGAAATTTATTAAGAACGAGAGCGCGAACGCGATCCTTTGTTTGCCACTTGCCTTCCCCCTCCCCAGTTCGAGGGGGCGAACGCGAACTCCCGCGAGAAAATCGAACGCCGACCGGTTTTGGACGCGGTTTATTAGCCACGACCGAGCAAACGCCTCCATTAAGGCAATTATTTGGAACACAAAAGCGGATCGATCTGTTTAAAGAGTTGGTTACTCATTGGTGTATTATGTCATCTGTATCTTCGAATTTAATTTTTACTATGGTTCGGTACTGTTGTATAATTTTGAAGGATATTTTTTCATTTGTTTATCGTATCATTTATATTAATAGTTGTAGTCTGTTTAGTTGAAAAGTTCGGAATAAATATTCACGTTTTAAGTGGATATTCAATTCTTTATTTATGAACTTGGATCCATAATGTATATTTTGCATAATTTATTTTATCTTTTGCGAAATTTAAGTATAATTACTAAATTAGTTTACATTCATAAATTATTAATGCAGATCAGCTATGTATGACTGATTGGGTTTTCAAATTTTATATGCTCTTTAGTAAACAGTTTAAATTGATAATTTAATAATAACTGTAAGTGATACGTAATAAAGAAACAAACGTTTCTTTATATATAAATCAAAAGTACCGACGAAACACTTAACTATAATAAAATCTCTACTGTACACATTCTGTTTAAAAAAAAAAAAAAAAAAAAAAAAAAAAAATACACTGGGTCTTATAAATTTCCAATTCCGTATCTCAAGCTGAATTTTTTACAATCCTCGAAAAACGTCGCTTGAAATAAAAGAAAAAATAAAAGTAATCCCTTTGCCACGCAACTCGGTAATAATTAAAGCCAAAAGGCCGTTAATATTAGAACGCCGTTGGACAGTCACGAGTAGATCCATCAATCAGCCTCACGCAATACCGGGGCCACTCGAAAAAAACAAAGCTGAAATTCGATCCTCCAAGTTGGCCGGGTGCACTCCTCACGCAGCTCGGCGCGTCCGACAAATCGCGCTTGTTTCACTTTATTGCGCGGATTTGCCCGCGTCCTTAAAAAGCGGCCCCCGCTCGATATCGGCAAACTCCCATCGCTCTGAGGTGATTGCCACTCGGGCTCGCGGAGGGCTGTAATTGACAGGCGGCGTTCCTCGCGCACAGTTCTCGCGGCAGAAAATCAATGTAATCGGCCGGCGGGCTCGTAAATTAGCGTCGGATTCAAAATCGAGCCCCGCACTCCAGCCATTTGTTTAAAGGAAAAGCGAGGAGATAGTTGCCGCTCGAGAGTCGAAGGATGAGTAGGAGGAGCCCCGGGAAGAGCCCTCCCACCCTCCCCCATCCACGGAGTAGTTTGTAGAACGGCGGGATGCTAGCAATCACGGCTAGCTTGTTAAGGGAGCGCGCACGTGCGCCGGGAGGTCGGCCGCGCGAAAATCGCCGCCGCCACCGCACTACCGGGGGGGAGGAGGAGATCGCACGCGGCGTAGGGTAAAGTTCCGTGCGCGAACGAACGCGCCGGCTGCACACGCGCACGCAAACGAGCGAGGATCTCGTTAGCCGAGTGGCTGTAACGCGTGCGCTCGCCTCGATTGTTAACGCGTTGATGGAGTTACGCCGTGTGGGGGTGAGGGGTGGACAAAGACACTCGACCGCAGAGGGACGCCGATAACGCGCACAAAGACACACGACAGGGCCGCGAAGGGGCCGCGCGGCGGAATCAAACGCCCGCGGGATAAGGACCACTACCAGCCCGCCGGACAGATGAGCAATAAACAATCTGGCGAAATTAACGCCCGCCGCCGGATTAGACTAACATCGCCGCTCGATACGCTTATCTACACGCGTTCACGCATGTACATACACGTACGTACACGCACGTACGCACACTCGCTCATATCTACAACGCAAACTGACATTTTCAGAGCGTATGCACGTGTACGCAAATTCTCACTGACACGCATGCACACTTACAGACACGCACACGCATACCCATGCGGGTAAGTGTACGTAAAAGAAGATGTATTCGCAGAATCACGCTTACGCGTGCAGTAGCGATAACCTGCAAATGTGCGCAAAGCCGTACGTGCACGAACGTGTGTTATAAACGCTTACTACTGGAAGTGTGGGTATGCGTGCGAGAGCGTGGGCAATGCGATATTATTATCGGCGATAGCGGAATAATGGGGTTGGCCGGGCGCGCTCGCGCTGGCGCCGAGATTGGAATCGATTACGTCGCTGTGCGCGTTTACTCGCACACGTGCTTACACGAGTGTGTGTGCGCGCGCGCGCTTGACCCATTGTCTCTTTATTTCGCCCGTCGCGTTGCCGGCCGCGTGGGACGTTTTGTGCCTGCCGATGCCGCGGACACCCCGTCGGCACGGAAATAGCCGCCGCGCGCGCAAAACCGGCCGAGCAACGAGGCGCGCGCTCCACTTTTACGAGGAATTATGCCGCGTCGCCGAGGAAAAGTTCATTCATCGCGCGCGCCGCGCGGATGCATGAATGGCGCGATGTTAGATATTTACGACTGTTGTGTCTCCCCGGCGAGTGGGCTGGCGATGTGTGCGCGTCCCCTCCCCGCGGTCGGGCGCGGCCGGGACGCGTCTCGATGACGATCGATAGGGGTGATTTGAAATTTTTTTTTTTCCCTCGCTTTTCTTTCTGTACGCCGCGGAAAGACGTATAAACAACGGCACGGCGGGGGTCGGGGTGCGGTTTATTTTTGCTGCCGGGAGACGTCTAATTTCATTAGACTCTTTCGCGACTATTGTCGAGGGATGCGCTGGTTTATGCGACGGCTTTCTGTTTGGAGAACGAGAAAGAGAAAGGCATGACGCAGTTTGCAATGGGATTACGCGGTTGCGTCAAGCTCACGTAAATATTGTGCGGGCTTTTGTTTTTAAAAAGTTTTATGTCATACTTTTCAGCTAGAGTTTTTTTTTCGAATACATACAACCAAATTAAAAGCTTTCATTGTTAAATTGAGGAAAATAATAACTTCTAAATACGGAAATGTTTGAATAAATCATAAAATAATTGTGGTTATAAATCAAGTATGCGTATTATTCGAATCATTATTACAATGGAGATTATTTCGATTTTAATTTGGTTAAGAGCTTTATTATTGTCGAAATGTTTGAATAACCCTAATACTATTTTCCTGTCAGTTTTAGATTCCATTTCAAGGAAATTTATGCGGAAATTTATTGATTTTATATTAGATTGGAATATTTCATTTACTGAAGCAAATATGTCTATATATTAAGAACCTTAATACGAATATCTTACTAAGTCCTTTCAAATAATTAAATTAAAAAATACAATTCATTAAAAAATAAAAAGGACAGATTAATATCTTAATTAAAAATTACTACACACCTACAAGTATAAAAACAAATTTCTGTCAGCTTCAAAAAGATAAAGAGCCAAGCATAAATCCCTCATAATAATTCAAACGCGATGAAAATCTTTTAAAACGTATATAACCGTTGCAATTAAAACTAACTTTTCTACAAAAATTAATAAATCTCTGGAAAAGGTCGTAATAAACTTTCCATTGTAATAAAGAGTTCCCCTTTCCAATATTGAGTTACTACTCTCGTTTGAATCGTTGTACAAAAAAGGGGTAGGCAAAAAAAGAAAAGAAAAGTGTCTTTGAGCGGGACCGCACGGTTCAAATTGGTTTGTTTATTAAAGGTACCCAATTCCAGCATGAAAGAAACTCTTAATTATGAGTCCGCGTTCCCCGGCTCCATAAGCTGGCGGCATCAAACGAATATTTTATTTGATATTCCCGATTGAATTGCGGCAGCAATTAACGGCATTACCGCGTTATTGCACGAGAGGCCGCGACTACGCCGACGTCGATGACGTGCCAATTATACGAATCGCGACTGCTGCGTTGATAAAAAATGACCTAACGGTTCCGTGCCTTTTGATCCATTCAGTTATATAATATTTGAAAATTAATTTTCGAAAAATGAGCGAATTCATTAAAGAATATGTTACAAAAGACGAAAATTAAATGAAAATGGATTTAAAAATTAAATTTTTGAACTAATTTATTAATTTATTAAACATATTATACTCGATAAAAGAGATATTTTATTTTTCGTGATAATATTTGCTTACTGTGAGAATTGAAAATAATTGTTAATAAGTGTCTCCTGTCGTGCATTAAAATCATTCATCAACTATAAATGTAATTTTACAAATGAGCTTTATTTTTACGCCTACATTCAGATAAGAATAAAAACATTCATGAGCTCAGTAAATATTTCATTTTTAAGATAATTAACAAACAAAAAACTGGAAATTGTCATAAATAACAGTTGCTTACAAAAGAAAAATTTTCGAAAAGCGTTTCTCGTACACTCGCAAGACACTGCGAAAGGGGACGAAAGTGTCGGGGAGGCCAAAATCGTTAATTTGCGCGAATGTGCCGGGGCGATCGGGCAGTCTCGAAACTTGTTGGGAAACAACGTCGCGGCTAGTCGGCTAAGTGTCCGTCCAAGTTTTGCCGAAATTGCCACGATAACGACGTCCCTTTGAGCTCCGTGGGAGGCAGGTGGAATGGGTGCGGGGGAGAAGAGAGCCGCTCGTATTTGCGTCCTCCTCCACGGCGGCAGCGACAGCGGCCGCAGCTGACCCGCGAATCTCGACTGGACATCAATCTTACACGGCCATTGGCCACGAATAACCGAGAATCTCCGCACAATGTAGCCCCCCCCCCTCCTGCCCTGCCCCCCGCCTCTTCCTATCACTGTCTCCCGCGGCATAGTTCCTCCAGCCTCGCCGCACCGTTCTATTAGGTTCGTTCGATAAAATTGCGAGGTTACCGCATCGGCAGCTGCCCTCTTCCTCCGTACTCCCCCTCGGCCCTCCCCCCCACCACTTGGCCCTCCGACCCAGTACACACCCGGCGAACAACCTCCCACTCCGCGGCTATCCGCGCACGCACGCCACCCGCTCCTTCATATTGATTCTCCCTAACCCTTGCTGCACCGACAGATATTACGAACTTATTGGGGAAAAAAAGAGAGAGAGCGTTTGGCGTTTTCACGTTTTCGAAATTCCATTTTTCGGTTACGTAATATTCGCGGGATTTCGCGACTTTCGTGCGGGAATGCTACGAGGCTAAAAATGCGAATTTATCGCGCGATTTTCAAGGTTCCGGTTAGTTTTGCGCTGAATAAATAAAAAGCCAATTTACAAATTTCAGATTTCAATGACCAAATGTCAATATCAAATATCTGAAACTGATCTTTCTAGCAGAAGTCGGAGGGAATTTTTAACTCCGTCTGACCTAGATGTAGTTGATATGTACAAAAAGATTTATTTCTTAATTTTCCAATATTTTGACGATACAGTCTCAGTTTTATTAAAATTTTTATATTCCTGGAATATCTCCGATAGTACAGATTGAATATTTACTAGTTAATTTCTTCAGCAGAATTGAATTGAATTCTTGACAATATGTTTTATTTTATTTTCAAAATATCTAGAAGTTCTTTTATTGTAGGAAATTTTATGAATTCAAGATTAAAGTGAATATTTTTTTTTATTCCATTCCTATTATTTCAAAAAAATATTTGAGTTTTCTGTCAAGTATTTTCACTAAGCTTTGAGATCTATCTCTTTGTGTTAAAATATTAAAAACGCAACTTAAAAATACGTCGTCTATAATTTGAGGGCTCGAAATAACATGATATAAGGTGTGAGGGGTATATTTTAATTAAAAATGTTCACTTCGTTATTTACTAATTCATTTCTCTTTTTATCGTAGAAAACGTAAAAATAAAAATAGTTCGAACGATATGTTCGAAAAGTAACGGAGAAAGGTGATATAATACTTAAAAAATATTTATTTTATGTTATTTCATTTTCATATTCATTTTTCTTTTTGCATCATCACAGAAAAATATTTCTATCAAAAAATTGAAATTGAAATTATTCTAGCATTTTGCATCAATAAACCGTTTTAACTATTTCGAAAAATCGAGAAAATAATAAAATAATCGAAGCTAAAAAAGAAAGTGCATGCGCAACGTTAAAACACGTATTCGATTAATTTAACGGTCCAACCAATGCCGTCGACCCGCGACGCGTTTCCCGCAGTAATATACTTTTCTAATTCTAATTTAGCATCGCCTCTGTTGCGGATTATTCGCTCTATCGAAGCAAACAGTCAGAATGTTATTGCGAATATCTGGCGCAGTAAGATATTTAGGCAAACTGAATTATTTGATCGAATTCGCAGAATAATTTGGTTGGCGATCTAATATTGCGGGCGCACCATTGTCCGCAAATAGTTATAATTATGGCCGCCGTTGCCTCGCGCGGATCCACCGGTAAATAATTGGAATCTGGATCGGTGAAAAATATTAAACCCGAGGGCCCAGGATCGATAACGGGAGCACGAGCGCTGGCGCCCAATCGAATTTCCATAATACGACGTTTGGCCGGAATCGAGTTCGTTTGTAACCGGCGACGGGGGTGGGGTTAAAAACGGGCAAGTTTTGAGCGAAGGTAGATTTAATATCGAAAAATGCGAGCAGAGAGGTGAAACGGATGGATGGAGAGCCGCGAGCGATGGATATGACGCTGCGCTGAGAGTAACCCCCGGGGCTGGTGTGGAAACTGGAAAGGCTTCGTGCGAAGCCCCGGGGCCTGGGGCAGAGTAGTCCGGGGGGCCTAAAATAAAGCGACCCGCCGGAGACTGGGGCGAACTTACCTCGGCATCCGAGACAGTCCTCTCGGCCAAATTGCGAACTTTGCAGTGCAGGAAGGCGGTGCCGCCGAGCTGCACCGTCACGTTCGTGACGGTGTTGTTTTCGTTCGCCTCGTTGACTCGCTGCAGATCATCGAGGTTGCTGTACCAGAGCGCCTTCCAGTCCGACGGTATGCTGTAGGGTATCCGCCGGTCTGAAATCACAAGAAAACTTTCAAGACGCCGCACCATGGCTTCCCTGACTACCCCCTCTCCCTGATGCTTATCGTCTTCCGCGTACTCGATCAAGTAATCTAATGCTACGGCTCTTGTCAGTTTATCCGGTGTAAATTTAAATCACTGCGATTTTTCTTCTACGATTTCATTTACTTAAGGAATTTTTTATAAAATTATATTGGAAGTAGAAATTTAAATTACTTTCAAATTTTAAATCAGTACACGTTTTGTGTATATTATTTGTTAATGAACGAGCAGCTGCGTGTAAAATTATAAAAATATTTATTCAATCATGCTTTATAATATATTATTTCTTTATTTGTTTAATAATACTTAGCAAGCTGAAAATTCAATAGAAACAAAATGGAATAAAGAACCAAGTTATCTTTCAAAATTAAATGACGGCAAAATACTTTAGAACATTTTAAAATGTATATGATTAATTAATAATATCCAGATATGTCATTGAATGAGGTCAAGTTTAACATGAATAATAATTATTTATTTCATCGAAATCATCGAGAAATTTTGTTCACTGAAATAAAATTAATCATTCATTTTAATTAAGGAAATAACAATTAAGTTTTTTCACTGTATAATTATACTGAAGTTTGAGTTTTAAAAAAATTGTTAATAAAGATAAGAAAAATTAGATGCATCATAATTTTTTATTTAGTTTAGTACGTATATTTTTTGAGAGCGAATGTAAATTAAAAAGAATTGTCTTCGTGAAGTATAAAGATAAAGTACCTCAGTAAGTTTCTGAATTTTATTGTAAAAGGTATATAAAATGAGTGCTTGAAACTCCAAGAATTTTGCTAGTACAAAAAAGTCAGCTTAAAGTAATTGCACGATAGCGCAGTGCATTTTCAAATACTGAAATATCATCAATATTAATTGCAGTGACTGAAAGAGTATTTCGGTGATATGTTGTACGACAAGCAGAATTAAATTTATAGAATTTTCACTCATACATATTCGCCAATTAATTAAACAACCAGTTGTATAATTTTTGCCATTTATTAATTATTAATTAAAGAAATGACGAAATTATTTTTGTGTAGTAGTGAGATATAAATCCAGAACCAAATCAATCAAATATAAGGGGATCATGAGTTGAGTTTTCGTGAAAAGCTCGCCAAACTGAAAGACTAATGTTGCGGTCAATAAAATTAGTTGTACAACTAATTTACGCGATTCCTTGAAAAAGAAAACGAAGCTGGAAATTCAGTCCTAAGCAACCGAGTAAAATGTTCTTTTCGAGGACAGGTTGTAGCACGTAATCGGCCATAAATCTTAATCTCGATCTTAATCGCTCGTCGAGAAGCGCGTTAAATTACAGGCGTGTTGGGCCGCTCAAGCGCCCCCCGGCACAATGAGCGACCCAACGCCCAAGTCTTGCTCCCTCGTCGCTTTTAACGATCGAATTCCATTATTCGCCGCGGATCTCGCGAAGGCGAATTAAACCCCGCCCCGAGGAATTATTATTCGCTTGTTTGCGGCGCCCCGCCGGCTCGTTTACCTTACGGGCTTTCTCCCCGCTCGCGCGAAGGGGAGAAGGCTCGGCTCCTGTTGACGATTGTCGGACGCTCCCGAAGCGTGTTTACGCGCCCGAAGAGAAGGGAGCGAGGAGGGGGGAAAAATCTCGACGTTAAACTTCGATCGGCAAAGTTTTGAATGGGAAATTTATTGGGACGCGTCCCACTGCCTGTCGCTTCCTTCATGCTCGCCGGGATTTCCAGATTTTATCAATAAATTTTCGTTGATTTGATTTTGCATTAGCCCCGCTTGAATAATAAATTAAATATTGACGGTGTTTTCTTTACTAGTTGAATAGAATCAGTTATATTAAAAAGCAATATTTATTTTATAAACAGCCGGGAAAATTAAACGCCGGCATGTTTCGTGAAATTTATATAAATAGATTTCCAGATTGAGTGAAATTTTAATATAATTTTATTATTGTAATAAAATTGTTAAATAAATTTATAAGTAGGTTATTCAATTCTGTAATTATACAACAGCTAAAATAGAATAATTAATTAATTATATGATACATTTTACTCTCAATATATGTTTGTGCGTTATAAGTAATAATAGATGATTAGTAATACTTGTTAAAAAATAAGTACTACCTATCTTTACAATTTATTCTCCCGCTTCTAGACGGAAGAATTGACTAACAAAAGCAAATGACTCCTTCTCAATAAATGTCTCTTAGTTTCGCCTATTTTAATCTTGTGAATAGTGATGAAGAAATGCGCGGGGGCATGCGGCTATTCCGCTCGTAAAAAAAGAAAAGAAAACTCGCACTGCCAGCGCGTGCCAACTAATTCCGCGAGTACAATTTAGTGTTTTGTTGCTCCGCAGTAATTCCGCGGAATGGAATTTCAAAATAAACTTTTAATTAAAAGTCCGCGCGCGGGACCTTTTGTATGCATTTTAAATCGGCCCCTTAATAATTGACCTTTTAAAATGTCGCGCGACCTCGGGCCGACGCGCACAACCGGGGGCAGCCGCCGGCTCCCTGCAGATGCTAAATTATTTTTTGCTCATTTGCGCATCGCGCCCCCAACCTCTCACCCACCCCCGCATCCCATTTTCAGCGCTTCACTTATTATTTACGACGCGTCGTTTGTCACTGCCCGACGCGCGTTTTTACCCCGCGCTCGCTAAATTCGCACGCGCGCGCGTTTTAATTATTTATCCCGGGCCGCCGCGGCGAGTTACGAGGGCCCGACGCCGATCGCGGCAGCCAACGTCATTTCCGCTTTTTATTACCGGCCGTTTAATATCGGCCGATAATAAAGCTCGATCTCGGAGATTTACGAAATCGATTTAGCGCTTCGCGTTTTCCGGCGGCAGCGGACCAACGACTGCGCGCGAACGGCTAGGCCGAAGAGAGATAGAGAGAAAAGTGTATATATATATATATGTATATATGCGTGCGAGCGAGAGAAAGAGTGGGAGAGGGAGGGAGGAACGAGCCGACCTTATTCCGCGGTCGAATTAGATCCGGCCCGGCGGGCGTATTATGCGCAATTGCGTCGAGCGGCGAATGCGGGATCCCGAATTTTTCCGAGCGGCCGCTTAGGCAAAGCCGGCCCCGTGCGCTCGTTATGCATAGCCTCGCGTACCGCCCCCTCTCCCCCCTCGTCTCCGCCTCTCGCCGTCTTTTAGGTGGGTATACCTTCGACGGCGGCGACTGATTTTGCATCGCCGGGCCAACCGACGGGGGAGGGGGGCGCGTAGCTCGTTTCGCTAAAAGCAAGCCGCGAGAAGAATAGAAGAAGGGCATTTATTGCGAAGTTTCACTTTAGCGGAGTGCCGGCGCGGGCCAGCGGCGACGGGAGCCAAGGCCTTTTTACGCGGCAGGCCGTCGTCTTGCCTCGCGGAAAATCGGAGCGCCCGGAGGGACGGGGCAAGAAATCGCTTTGTTTGCCTTGTTCGACCGTAATTAGGGTTTTATTCAGGCAGTAATGTTTTTGCGAGCGGCTCCGCGGCCAGTTCTTGCGCCCGTGCCCGCCGAACTCTCTCGCTCGCAACTCAGTCATGTTTTATTTTTCCGGTAATAATAGAAGGGATTCTTATAGGTCGGGTTCGGTATTGTTAACCGATGTCACCTCGTGGTTATTTTAAAATTTTTTTTATGTATAATTCAAGCACGAAAACGTGTATTTATTCAGTGGTGTGAATTTCATTAAGTTTAAAATATCCGTCGAATCGCTTATAATCAATTAAGCACGTATATATTTGATTATATTTTAACAGTATTATCATTTCATTTTAGTCAGAAATACATTCCTTACAATTTTTTAACGAGAAGTTTATGAAGTCAGAATAAAATGAAGCATTATTTATTTTAAGTGTAAAATCAAATTTAATTAAAAAATGAAGAGGAAGTTCGAAGTAGATTAATTGAAGAGGCGTCTTACGATACTCATCTGTTACTACTTGCGGCGATGACTGCACACCTTATGCACTTCGTTATTGTGTTCTAATTATCAACATAAGATTATACTTTTCCAATTTTGTGTTCTTATTTTTAAATTATTACGACTTTTTTAACCTACAAAGTAATATGTATTCATTGCATTTGTATATCTACTGCTATCCAGAACTACTGAATTTCTTAATGGTCCTTATTTCAAATAAATTTTCTACTTATCGGCGCTTCTAATACAAAATTACTGCATTAATGCCGTACTTTACTGAAATTATACCATCTTAACACAAACGTTTTCTCTTCATAATTTAAAATAGAAGCAGCAATGAAATTCCATTATTCCGTTACGCGATAATTTGAAAAAAGACGGAACACGAAGACAATTCGAGCGGTAAATCGTCAAAACCAACTTCATCAATTATTCACACCCCACTATGTGCATTCCCTTCGCCGGCGAATGAAATCGAAAAGAAAGAACAGGAACGCGGGCGCGCCGCGCGATTAAATAAACGTTCCGCAAGACGTGAAGTAGACAACGCGTCTGGCGCGCGGAGACGAAAATCCATCCGGACAATTTTTCGCCTCGCACCCGCGCAATTCCGCCCGGCGACGTCTGTCGCGTATCGCTGACAATGACGTAATTCGGTTTAGCCGCGCGCGGCGACGGGATCTTACGTCCTCGCGAAATACTCCCGTATACCCGCGCGCGCGCCGTATGACTAAGTAAACAGCCGGCGGAAAATGCAAATTCGAGCCCGACTGTATAGCGCCCGGGCGGGGAGAGGCCCGCCCGCCCTTATTATCATTGCCACTGTCGTTATAATCATTATTACATCCGCCGCGCCGGAAAGTTGTCCATCTAATAATGCGCCGACCCGACTGATCCCCCGCTGAACTCGCCGTGGCGCGGGGAAAGTGAGCCCCGCCGAGTTAATTAAATATAAATCGGCTTTTCATATTCAATTGCCGTCTTGACTCGCTTTCTATCTCTCCACTTTTCGTAATTGTTACGCCCCGGAACATTTTAGCCGGGATGTAAGGGGAGGGGGGGGAGGCGTGAGATGACGTCGTTTTTACCGGGGGACGAACGTGAGAATTTCTTTCGACGCTCGGAATTTTTTTTCTCGGAATTGTCGACGATGCTTTCCGGGAATGACGCGCGATTTTTATAGGAATTGCAGATTGCCGGGGAATTGAAATTGCGCACGATTTGGAGGTAATATTACGAGGGATAAGTTTGAAAGAAAAGGAAATTTGCATTTATCTGTTAAATTATTGAATATTTGGTTGATCAATCGGGCAAAATTGACCTGGCTCACGGACCTGGCTGATAGGTACGTAAGTAAACAAAATGTTTGAGAGTGCATATTTAACTTTTCATTTTGATTTATTCGTTTATGAATGCAAATTTTGTCTCCAACCATTGATATGTTCGTATATTAAATTTCACCCAAATACCTCAGGTTAATGAAGAACTTATATTTTAAAAAATTACGTATTAGTGTGTACCTAAAAAAAAATTGTTTTTGGATGTTTTTTAAGTTGGACTTAACTTTTGTAATTTCTCTAGGTAAACATTATTTATATAAACCAGTTCATTTTATCTTGTTAATTTTGGCGTTGACTTGGTTTCTTAATTGAATTATATAAACCACGTTCTTATTTATTCTAATTTAAACGCTACATCTTGCATGCTAAATCAGTTTCGTCAAGTGCAATTACACGTTGGCTCTTTGAACTCTGCAAAAGAGGAGATACTCTAACAAATACTAGCATTATTTACATTGCTTGTAATGGAAAAGAATGTAACTGTTTCTTTGACGTCGTCTTATTACTATTGATTAGATGTCCCTATAATTTCATGAATTGATTATTACTGAATCAATTTCTGTCAATTACCACTAAGCAATAGAACGTCTCTTGGTACAAGATACTGATATAATATACATGTTACATTGATTAAATTGATGTAACATAGTAATCAGTACAAGTACAATATATACACGTAATAAATACTTTTGTGAATAATCCAAAGTCCGATAATTTCAAAATTTTATGGTTCCATTACTCTAATGTGTCCCAAATGTTGTCGCAGTAAAATTCCGCCTAAACGACCAAAAAAGTAGACAAGAACAAGAAGGGGAAAACCCGTAAAACAGATTCAGCCCGAGTCCGAGTCGATTGGAAAAGAGAGTTACGCAGCGTGATGGGGGTAGGGGTCTCGAGGGTCGAGGGTTAAATAACGGACACTTCGAGCGGGGTGGGGGGCATTACGTCTGCCTATCTCCCCCGGTGCCCGCCTTAAACGTGTCGCCTGCATATATGCATTTCGTTTGCATGCGAATGGAATTCGCGTTATAAAAGTGGCGTTCCGCTCGGCGCGCACCTGCAGGCGCATCTCGCCTCTGCGGAGAATTTCACCTTCGGCCCGCCCCTTGCGCGAACCTACCCTCTCCTCTCTCTTGCTCTTTTTTCGCGGCTCCGAAAAAATATAGGGCGAGAGCTCGAGAAGGTAAATTGGTTAGTTTGGGGTTGCACGGATTTTCGGCTGCAAGCGCGCACGCGAGCTCCTCGACTTTTGCGCGGAGCGGAGGCAGGTAGCCGGAAAAAAAGTGCGCCGGCTCGCTGGGGTAACGACGGTTCGCGCAAAAAGGGACGATCCGCCGGGCTGTGAGTGGAAAAACGGGTGGGGACGGGAAAAAATCCGGAGGGATAAGCGAGGTCAAGACCGGTCAAAAGGGCCCGTCAAAGGAGACAAACGTAAATGAGCTCAAAGGGTGCGCGGCCCCCTAAAAGCTTATTTTCGTAATCCGCGCCTATTACTTTTTTACTGCTTTTGAAACCCAATTCGCGTTTTCTGCAGCCAAATGCCACTCCCGCTTGATAAACGCAGAACGTGCAATCGGAAAATTAAAAAAAACTTTATTTTTCACCACGAGACACTCGAGGCGTTGCAAACTGCTCGAAAATAAAGTCAAATCACTTCAGTTCCACTTTTGAGAATATCAAAATCGGTGAAACGTAAGTAGACTTTAAGGAGAGCTTCATCGAGGAGATAAAAAAAAAATAAAAGTTACACTCTGCAATCACGATAAGAATCACGCATGTAACAAAACTTCGTCCCCTCCGCGGGAATCGAATACCCCCAGGCGCGACGAGGCACCCAACAAAGCCTCGGGATTTTTCCGGCACTTTTCTTCCTCGCACTCCGCAAGGACCCTGTTAATTTTTTATTACCGAGGCTCTCCGCCCGCCGACGAGGCCATTTATATACAAAAAAAAAAAAATACGCAAAAAAAGGGAAAAAAAAACAAAGAACGGAGGCGACAGGTGGAAAGAGAACAGCGAGGGGTCGAGGTATAGCCAAGTGGCGCCGAGGGAGGATGAAGGAGTGACGCTGGCGCGCGCACGAGACCGAACTTTGAGCTTTTGAATGCGCGGCGTAAGCTACCTGCCTTTTGTTTCCCCGGGACAATGCTGGAGCTTATACACAGAGGCTACTTACGCCGTCTGGCTACGGGCCTGTGTCCCTCCTCCCGGCGGGGCTGGCCTCCTCGAAACTATTTCGCGATTTTCTCGCCGGAGATCCGCGCGGATAATGGCAAGCTGCCCCCGACGATCTTCGATTACTCTCGATTTTTACGAGATTCACTTAGACCCTCCCCGAGTGCTTCCTCTTCCTTTTTTGTTTTTTTTTTTCTTTACGAGGTCCCGCTGTACAGCGCGAATTTACTCGGACGTACTCGGAGCTTCTTCGATTTGACTTTTCGAGGGCTTCTCGAGTCGCACTTTTGACTTCGGCCACTCGAGCTTTCAGTGCCTCGTCGGGACTCGCAGCTGCGAATTTCATTACGCGGAGATCGATTTTTATCGCGGAGCACGGGTTTGCATGACGAGGAGTGCCGTGGATCGCTGAAAAAGTAATAAGTACGGAGTGTGCAATTTCAAAAGGAGTGCAATTGCGGGGGTGGAGTCGCTCGCCTGTTTGCGGATCGCGAGCGGCGCGACGTAAATTACGTTTGCATGCGAAACCGTATCATGCATAAATAAATGCGCATAACTGTTTGAAAGCTGCTTACGAGGGAAATTGTGTATGGCGCGGCGAGTGTTTGCATTATCTGAGAGACAATGGGATCAAGTCAGATAAGTAGATTTACACTCGTTTTATTTCCAGGGAATTGCACGGCTCGCTTGTCCTTCGATTAGTTTTGACACGAGTGATGTATACGTTAGTTTAAAACAATTTTCAAACACACTTATATCGCAATAAATTTTATTAAAAAATTAAAATCTTTGATTTATTTATTTAAGCTGTATGTGGTAAAAAAATGTATTAATTATTGTGTGATTAATAAAGTGAAATTTTATGACGCACTAACTTATAGTTATACTCTTAATTTAATTCTTAGAAGCACGTGAGGTTGGGGCGAATACGTAACGAATCGTAACATCATTATTTCATCATTGACAGTACACGTGTTTTTCTCGTGAGATTGCTCGTGATGACGCACAAAGAAAATAAAATTTTAGTAACGCCATTTCAAGCTTTAACGTCAATCAAATAATTATAACCAGTTTCATTCATTAATTCACATAAATACCGCGGGTGCCATAAAAAGTTATTATTATAAAATATTTTTTTCGCGCTGATTTAATCAATCCACCTCGTCATTTCCCGGAAAAGCCCTGTATTTTTAACAAAATCAACCCTCTCCATATTTTGCAATTTTCCAAGTACCCGCTCCGGAAATAAAATCACACAGCATCCGAATTCCGTGAAACATTTATTAAGAATTCGTGTAAACAACGGAAACCGAAAAAGAGAAAGGCATCGCCTCTCGGACCGTCCTAACTTCCTCGCGGGCCCTCGGTGCGCCTTTAAAAGCCGGGTAGCGCGGGCACTTTAGCCGATAGCCGGGCATTAGCGTCGGGCGGTGTGTGGCCCTCGGTTAAAAAAGACAAGTGGCCCGTACTCCGGACGATAAACTGCAATTAGAGTGCACAGTCGTACCGGGAGGGCCGAGTGTAGAGGCGGTGGGTTGACTGCGCGTGTACACCGTGATCTCGGGCCTTCGGCAAACTTTGCTCGGGGCCGGCTCATTGTCCCGGAATCCCGGACTCGGCGGGGGTGGAGGGCACGCGAGTCTCGCAGGCAACGCCTGGCTCCTCCGATCCGTCGCTCGCCTAATTGTGGGGTATAGTTGGCACGTAGGTAAGGGCGAAGGCGCGCGCGCAGTCCGACGCAGTCCGGGTCATCGGGAGGTCAGCGGGGGTCAGCCGCCGCCGTCCGACGCGGAACGAGATAACGTCTGGGAGAGAGAGAGAGAGAGAGAGAGAGAGAGAGAGAGAGAGAGAGAGAGAGAGAGAGAGAGAGAGAGAGAGAGA
>JAXIUT010000021.1:3589319-3602831 GCA_035586675.1 Eurytoma californica | reverse complement strand
GGAGGCCGAAAATACAATCTTTCGAAAACGGCATAGGTCGGAAAGTTGTATTTTCGGTCCGCTAGGCTGTAAACAAATTTTACAATGTACAAAGTATTCTCCATAAATTATTTCAGCTTTGATGCACACAGTAAAATCATCCACAGGTGAAGATTGCCCAGACGATCTTATTCACGCATTGATACCGAATTTTTTGACAAACGATTTGTGTAGCAATCTAAAATTTACATATATGCAAATTTATTTTGAATATTTGAATAGGTCTTCATTCAGCTGAATATACACGATGATAATAGATAATATGCGCGAGTCCATTGAAAATTCTGAAATCAGGATACATGAATATTTGATACCCCCGGCTATTCCAAAAATAGTCCGAGCTATCTTCCTAAAACAATAACAACACCCCCTCACCTCCGCTTTCCCGGGCAATTATTAAACGGGGCTGGTCAAAATTACGCGCGCCGCCTCCCCGCACCTCGGTCAGAAATAAACAACGGCGGAAAACGGCCAACCGAGACACTTTAATAAATTCCCGAAAAGTAAAGCGAAGTACAAGGCGCGCGTCACTCGCGGCCCGCTTACGTCACTCTCTCCTCCCTCTCGGCCGCTGCGTCGGGGGATTTTTTCGCGTGCCGGTCCTCCTCCGCATAGCTGCGACACCGTAAACACACATCACGTTTGATAAACAGCCCCGGGAGCGGCTGGGGCCGCGGAAAATGCGCCGAGAAATTTAAATCCTCCGCTCGCGCGCTTTCATCTTCCTCCCGACTTTATACGCGCTCGCAGATTTAGCGGCTCGGCTGCGTCATTTTGCAGCTGCGCCACGAACAAAGCGACCGGGGGTGGCGCAGGGAGGATGGCAGCTGCGGGGGAAAAAAAAGGCCGGGAGTGGGTAAAAAACGCGGGGTGCGCACCTCGCCTCGGCTTTTATCGGCGCGTCGATCCGACGAGCGTGTGCGCGCATGCACGCGGCGATGGAGGAGGTTGTCGCGATATCGGTGATTCCGCGAGGAGGAATTTCTCAGATATCGTCGCGGGGCCGCTTATATCCCGCCGTATCCGGGCGAGCGATGTACGCTCCACCGCCTTGCTCTTCTCTCTTTCTGTGTGTAGCTTTTTTCCGGCGCGATCGCTATTTTGCAATGTGCTTTATGCGACCGGAGTATTCGGAAATTCGAGGGCGCGAGAAATCTGAGCGGCGGAGGGCTTTAAAGATGCCGGATATTTTAGTTTCGCGATCGGCGCGAATGCGTATTTCCATTTCGCGGTATTCCCGCAGCGAATGACTTATGGGCGTTGAAATTTTATTTAAAATTCTGTAGCTATTCAACAATGTAACTTCTATTGTAATAAAAATTATTTGCGTTAATTGAGTAATTTTTTTTTTTTAATTTTGAGAATTCGACGATTTTTTAAAATTTATTTTATTAAAAATTTTTTTAACAATGTGATAAAAAGATCGTTTTCCTGTGTAAAATTTGATAAACTATTTCAATTAAAAAAATAAAAAAAATTAAAAGGGCAAGAACGTTAATCACGGTATAGTATAAAAAAGGATCCGATATTTTTAAGTAGTAAAAGCCCGTGATAGTCAGACATTTGCGATAATGAAGAATCCTTCTTCTCAAAATTATCAGTAAATTTTTAACTACTTAATAATTGAATAAATTATAATTGAAAGACGATATTTTAACATAAATAATTACATTATTTACAAACAAGCAAATCTATTTCTTCAATAATATAATAATAATTAAACGACGCAAAAAGTGAATTGCAATAGCTAAGCTATGCCCGTCACTTAACTCAATTCAGGTTAACCCAAATTGATTTATTTTTAACATTTACTTAAACCAACACCGGAAGTGTCTATGCAGGTAGCGTTGGGTTAATGATAGGGCCACAATCCCTAAAGACACTTCCGATGTTGGATTAACGCGAATTGGATATTGAGTCCAGTGTCGGGTTAACATGTATTGCCGAGTTTGGTTACCTCAAATTCGGTTAACGCTCTAATTGAATAATATCGAATTGGGTGTTTCAGAATAGTCTTAACCTAACCTCTAACCTCTAGGTCCCACTACTATCTTTAGCCCCGAATCCTGCTTCTTAGAACTATCGTTAAAAAACAAAAATTTTGTGTATCATGGAAAAATTTCAAATTAGGCCTATTTCAAATGAATCGGAAATCTAAAAAAAAACAATTAATTACAAGTTATCTCTTATCCGTCGGCAGTAAAGAGAAGCCGCATCCTTCGAAATTAACGATGGTCCTCATTGTTTGAGATAAAAAATCAATATTTTTTTTCAATTATCAGCCGCGCGGTCCGGTGGCGAGTTAATAAAAGCGAGGCTTATGCAGATTGGCGAGGACACGGCTTTCTTTAATACTCTTAAAGAGACGCGCGAGCTCCGGCCGGGGATTAGGTAGGCGCGCCCCAAATGAATGCGCCGCCGAATTGAAAGCCAACTTACCTTTGTCGAGGGATCTGGCCAGTAGAATCGTCGGCAGGATCAGAAACACCATGTACCACGAGAGCCGGTCCCGCATTCTTGCGAATTTTCGAGTCCACCTGGAAAAATAAAGAGAAGGTCGCGGATTAATTGTCGGAGTTCGCACAATGCTCTATACGTGCGGTAATTTCATGCGAGCGACGACCGACCGTAAGCAAATAAGCTTTCCTAAGAATACCGATATATCTTCTTGAGTCTTAAACAGTAAAATATTGGTGGAAATAATATTTTAGGAAGGACTTTGTTAATTTATTAACAGCCTGGTATGCGTAACGTTTGAAAATAATTAAAAATGCATTGTAGTGAGTACTTGGTTCTAAAAAGTTTGAAATATGAAATTAATACCATCGTATAATAGTCAAGAAAAACCATTTATTTGAAAATAAAAAGCATTTTCATACTGACAAAGAATGATGCAAAATATTTAGAATCCTTGTCTGACCATACTCATCTGAATCTACTTACGCCCAGACAGTGTGGCGAGTTAATGGCAATATTTTTGTTAATTATTTCCAGTGTAGCACTATAATACAGAATTAATTTTCTTTTGAATGAAATGCATTTTTATTCATAATCAAATATGCATCTTTTAATATTCCGTTTCTAATCAGATGTATTGCTTTTGATATTTAAAATGATTGCAACTTTTTAAATCTCTAAATATTTAACTTATTAGTTATTACTTAAGTGTAATGCATTACGAAAAACCAACAAATCGTCAATTTTATTGAAATGACATTTCTCCTTTGAAGCATAAAAAAGTTTATAAAATGTAGCTATAAATATTTGAGATCACGTCGAAATATTTCTGCTTCAATGAAACCATATCGGGTACATTTGAAAGCACCCGGTATTTCCTAGCAATTCTGCAAAGGCTATGATTCTTAAATAAATTAGAGGCAGCCTATACTTCTTTATCGTTTCCTTTCGTCGTGCGCCGTATCGATAAAAAATGTTCGACTTCCGCCGAACGCGCGCGCTGGAAAATAAAATAGAATGGCATTGCCTTTCACACAGCCGTAGAATCGATATCGTCGGCCTCCCCCCCCCCCCCCCTAGATGCGCGAGTGCAGCACTTCAAAGATTCTAATTTAAAATTTGATTCGACTTTCGCGCGCGAAAATCTGACAACAAAATATAAGCATTAGCGGGTTAAGAAGTAAAACTCGTTCTTATAAGGGGGTTCGCGCCGCTCGAAAGCAGCGAAAAGAACTTAAAAATTTAATTACACCGAGAGCCGCTTCCGCTAATGCACCTTTTTTCTCCCAGAAGAAACGGTTAACTAAGTAGTTTTAGCATCCTTTGTTTCCCAGTTGCATCTAAAAATTATGAGTATTCCTTACTAAATTAAAAATGTTTAAAGAGACAGTCGACCCGTCAAAAGAAATATACAGGAAAGAGGTAAAAGTGCACTTCGCGAGATCCGAAATATCGAATGCGCGTAATGAAACTCCCAGCGAATTGTTTTATTCATATTCAAAAGGCATCGCATCTGGGCTAAAAGCGTAGGTAGGAGAAAATAAACGAGCGGGCGAATTGAAATATCCGGAATTCCATTTGGCCGCTAAAGCAGACGCGCGGGGCGTTATGGCACAAAACTCGCTTCTTCGACGAGCTAATCGATGGAGGCTCCCCGATCCAGGCGGAGATTGAGACGGGGGATAAGTGAACCGCCGGCGAATCTCATAAACCCAATTACGTCGAAGCGATTAATCTCCCAGCGATTGGGCGAGATTTTAAAGTGTGTGCGCGGGAGGAGCGAGGATTGGGGCCGCGAGTCCCCGTTGCAGCGGAGGCCGTAATCCGATCCGACCGGGCAATCTTATCGGGATTGGCCGTAATCGGCCGCGATTCGGCGTGGTCGGCTGGAGATTTGCAATTTAAAAAAAGAAAAAATGTGGACAGACCCCTCCTCTCAGTCAGGGAGGCGTGCGGCCGCGAGACGCGAAATGGAATTACGCGAGGGGCGATGTTAACGAGACGGAATATTTCAAAGGGAGGGAGGAGCAGCGGTGCTTGTGCGGGGGTGGCGGACCGTTTAACCCCAGGCGGTGCCTATATCCTTATACTTTTATTTTACGCCTCTCATTTTTTTCCCTGCAGCGAGCAACGCTGCGGAATTTCGCCGATCGCTCGTTTCAACAAAGGCTCGGATTTCGATAAATAATAAGCGGCGAAAATAATAGCGGCCGGAGGATTCTTAACGAGGAGAGCGGATAGCGATAACGACAATCAATCCTGCTGCACCCCTCCTTTTCTGCCTCCGGATTTGTTTTGTCCACGGAGTTATGTCAATGCTGAAAGCATCGGAGGGATGTAAAATCCAAAGCGATAAATGTGCTTATTTGTTTCAGCGGGGAAATAAAAATGCTGACGAGTTTCAAGCCGAGAGCTTTTAAAGCTTTTGTACTGATCGCGTTATTTTTTTGGGGGGAGAAATTATACTTTGGATAATGAATCCACTGAATAGAATATAGGTGGAATAAAATGTAATAATAAAGATAGAAATAGCAAACTTCGTGAACAGCGGTTCATTTATGGAAAACAACCAATAAACCTAAACATAATATTCTCGCACATACCCCGCGTTAAGCTGCAATTAGTTGCGGAAATTCGTAAACGAAGCACCTTTTACAGTAGGATCACATTTCAAATTTCCATCTAAACTCCTTGCGCTTTACAATAGCAGTGTGGTTTTCGTTTTATCCTCAATTTATTTTAATAATTACTATTTTATAATAAAAGATAAATTATTGGGAGAAATTTCTTGTAATAATTACGTTCATCGTAAACATTATATGGAAACATATAATTGAGGGACGATTTGGAATACCAAAAAAATCACTGAAATTTTTAAGTGCATCATGGACGGATGGTCGCAGTTGAAAATATTTTATAAAAAGCTCTTTGGTTATTACGGGAAAAGCTCCGCTGTTTTTACGAACTGTTTGCGAAGCATTTTACGGAGCTTTTCGACAACGTTTTCTCGCGTTCTGACAAAGATAATCTGATAATTATAAAAAAAACAAAGAAATACGATGAAAAAGAAAATATAAATAAAAAGCTACGATAAAACAGAATAAAATGCAAAATAATTGAAATGTTTATTCGTTTTTTAAATTAAAACGAATAATTAAATTAAAACGAATAATTAAATTGAAACGAATAATTAAAAAATCCATGATCGGTGAAACTTCAAGCATCATTTACCATCCCCTTATGAAATATAATATACTCCTTGAAAAATACCCTATATCCAAAAATAACTTGTTTTCTCCAGTGCACCGATATAATAATAGTAGTATTCCTATAAGAAGCTTTCGCAACTTTTATCCACGCCTCCCTCCTCCTTCCCTCGTCGAATAATCCTGCTTAAGACAGCGGGATTAAGAAAATTAATAAAAAATTATCACTTCCCCGGGCTCAGCGAAAACAACTGTTCCCTCTAACCCCGGGCCAAACAAACTATCCGAAAATCCGTCAAGAAACTTCCCGGCGATCTTTCACGGCGCGCCTGCGACGGTACGAGAAGAAGAAAGGCCTCGCAATAAACCGGAGCTAAGCCGGGATAATGGAGGCGGGGCGGTTTACGCCGGCGCGACCTCATCGCCGCGCGCGCGCGATAAACCGTACGTAATCGGCGGCTGGAAAGGATTCCGGTGCCAGAAGGCCGCGGCGGGCAGTCGCGGCACTTAGCTGCGGGCGACTCGCAGCCGCCGTAACTCAGCCGTCGAGGGACGATCGCGTGAAACTCACCGCTAAGCAGATGCAAAAATATGCATTTTCCATCGCGCGAGCCGTTAGTCTGTCTCGGCGGGGGTGGGGGGATCCCGCGCCCCATCCCTCTATGTCGCCCCGCCCGAGCGGCTGGATCGTTATTTCCCAATTTCCCCGGCGAACCTTTCCGCCGTAAATTGCAAGCTCGCATGCACGCGGGAATGCGCCCTGGCGTTTTCGAATTCCCGCTTCTCCCATCTCCTGCCACCCCTCCCTCCCCTCTATATCGTGGAGTCGCGGTAGGCATTTTTTTATGCGTCTAGGGGTGTGGGTCGATTGACTCCGGCGCGCTCGGCGTTTAGCGGCTGTTTAAAATTATATCGAAGGGAAGTGCGGTGTTTGCCTTTGCAGACTCTTCGGTCGGGGGCGGTTGCCAAGTGCTCGGCTGCCGAGGGCTTGCAGGCCTTTTGCGCTGCGGTGCGTTTGAGGCTTGTTTTATGCACGTGAAAGTGAATGTTATGAATATGCAGGATAATTTGGACGCGAAAAGGCTTGAGATGGAAATGAAATGGGATTTCTCGATTTGCTTTTTGCATTCGAAATAAATGTTTATTTCGGGAGAGAGCGGATGGCACACGGGAGTGTTTAATCGAAGCGGCGCCGGTATAGGATACCCGAGGAAATTGAGGGATAAAACGAGATGAAAATGCAAAAAATTTTTTGTTTGAAAGAAGATTTAATTCAACAAATGTAGAGCGGTTTTCAATTAATTATTCGAGGATACACAAAGTATTTAAAACCGAGGAAGTGGTATTTCTATAAAACACGTTCGATATATTATGTTGAAAAAATTAGGATTTTTACTAGGAAATAATCACATTGAACGAATATCACCGCAAATGCCATTCTCTCGCATTTAAATACTTGGTTTATCCAATTCCATCTATTTACTTCTCCCGCAAATAGAAGATCCATAAAAGTAAAAACATCGGAGAGCCACATAAAATGATAAACATTGCCTCGAATCTTTTTTCTCCGCTTTCACGTCCCCGCGGCGCCGATAACAGACACATCCACTTCGCCCCGATTAATTCTCATTAAAGTAGTCGCGAAAAGCAATTAGTGATCGGCCGCAGCCTACATTCGTCGCAGATCAAAGTGGGTAAGAAGGCCAGCGGTGCGGGGCCGACGTCACGGCAAAAAGGCCACTCCCGCCGAGAATCGCAGTCGACTACATTAGCCCCGTGTGCGTCAGCCGGGAAAACCAGCGGGGTGCCGTTGGATTCTCTCTCATGGCGCGCGCGTTTCATCCCACGTCCATTATCGCGGTGTTAGCCATTCATGAGCTGGCGGGACCCGCGGAAATAAAGCTGGGCTCGATCAAAGACGGCCGGCCGCTCCGGGGACTTTGAGGGATCGGCCGCGATTACGGTAACGAGAGGGTCGCGCGAAAGGGAATCCTACTACGGAGAGGCAGCTGCGTAGGAGGACGAGGAGAGAGAGAGAAAGAGGGAGCTTTAGCCGGAGACGGTATGGAAGGAGCGGGCGCGCGACCCCCTTTTCCTACCTCCTCGCTTCCTTCGGCCATTCGTTTAATTAATTCCCGAGCGCCAGCCGTATACACCCGCGCCCGAGGCGGAGGCACTTTTTTTTTACCCTACTCTTTCGCCGTCACTCAAGGCCCCCCGGGCTTCCGGGTCGCGGATCCGGGTGTATGTTAATGCACATCCGTGTACGTGAGGCACTCCGTGGCCAGGCCCGAATTTCAAAGAAATCCGAGGCAATCTTGGCGGCACGTTCGCCACGCGAAAATTCGAGCGAGTCTCCGCCCGTCATTAAAGCGACGGCGACGCTGCTGCGTTCGCCTTTTTTTTGGCTGGCGCTCCCCGACGACGAGTCGAGAAAGGCCTTGGGACGGATATACAACTGTCAATTGCTTAATCAGGTTGATGAAAAAAATATCTCATTTTGTGGATTAATTTATGTTAATGTTTATTGCGAGTCTTGGGTGATTCGGTTTGAAAAATAGTCTTGGCTTTCGAGTACGTGTCTTGTGGATGATAAGAATCTAATTAAGAAGATAAATGTTTCGTGGTCGTTGATGATTTATAAATAAACTCGACTGTGATGAACGTCGCAAACAGTAGTTTTATTGGACAATTTAATTAATGTTCCGATGACGCTCAAATACAACTGATGCTTGTAGCGTATTAACGCGACATTCGTCAAATTTTGACTGCATAAGAAAAATAAGGTCAATTAAGGTCAAAACACAACGTAAAATATAAATAATTCTTTAAAAAATCTGAACAGTCACGTTTAAAATATCAAAATGCCTATTTAGGAATAATGTTAGCGATTAATTAACCTTCTTAAAGAAATTGTTTTATCTAGGATGAACTTCGATTATTTATGCGATCACTCTGCTTTCCTTATTCATTCTGATTTAAATATTTACAATTTCTGATCAACTTGGCGATTTAATCTGCACACTTTACATAATTACGCGTAAATATTACAAAGGCGGCATTTATTTAGCCCAGCCCTCATCCCTATTTGTTACAACGATAAACGACGAAAATCAACGGTTCTTAATACACAAATATTTTTGCCAAACCAATTACGCCGTTAAAAGCACATTCAACAAAATTCCACCACGCAAGGAATAAGGGTCCCGCGCACAAGTTGCTCATTTTTAATCTCCAAGGGCGAGAAACAAATCCCCGTTTGATGCGAGCCCAATGATTAAATCTTCACGCCCCACAACGGCAACCCGCAATATAAACAACGAACCCGTATTGAGCAGTCTAATAATTCGAGCTCCCAGCCCACTCGGCATTTCGGCTAAATTAACACCGGCCTCGGGATTGCCTCTGCGAAAGTGTGTAACGAGCGGGAGGAGAGCTCGGAAAATCTCGTGTCGGAGTCCGAGGGTGAGATCGATAAGGCGAGAGGCAGTATCAACGGCGAGAGGAGGCTGGAGAGGGGAGGGGGGGCGTGATTACGACACGCGAGACGCAGCTTACGAAATCAAACGCTCTTTGACCCACATGGAGAGACGCGCGATCGGCTCGCATGCACCGCTCGCCAGAGCGCACATCTATAATTCAGCGCGTGCGTGCCCGACCTTCGCGCGGACGAAACTGCTCTAACGAAGCGCACATCCGTCGGAAATTGATTCCCAAAAACCGACGTCGCCCGGGGGCTCCTCTCTCTCTCTCTCTCTCATACCATCCTCTTTCTCTTCCAGTCTAAATAAATTATATTCTATTATATTCTCTTTCACTTACCAGGAAAATGTAGAGAGAAGGGGAGAGAAGTAGATAAATAAAGATCCTCTCTTCGCCAAACGACATAAATAATATAAAAATGCAATTAAAATAATTAGTATAAAAAAATTAAACTGAGAAACAGGGAGAGAAAAAGTGTGTGTTAAAGAGAGAGACAGAAACTTTCAGAGAGAACGAGATAGTAATGTGAGCAAAAAGTAGTGGGAATGAGCAAGTTTCAGAGAGAAAAAGAGAGTGAGCATAAGAATGTGCAAGTTTAAGAGAGAATGAGTTAGTGATAGAGAGGGTTAGCGAGGGCGAGAGTGAGAGAAATAGAGTGAGCGAGAGAGTGTACATGAAATTAAGCACGAGAGTGAACGAGTTTCAGAAACAATGAGATAGTGAGCATGGGAGTGAACCATTTTCAGAAAGAATAAGATAGTGAGTGCGAGAGTGAACTAGTTTCAGAAAGAATGAGATAGTGGGTGCGAGAGTGAGAAAAAAGAAAATCAGTGAGAAAGTGTGTGAGAGAGAGACAGAGTGAGAAAGAGAAAGAGAGAGAGGGAGAGAGAAAGAGAAATAGTGTGAACGAAAAAGAATTTGAGCGAGAGAGAGAGAGAGCCTAGTTGCGTATGTGTGAATGAGTGTGGAGGGAGAAAGGGAGAGGGAGAGCGCAAAGGCGGAAGCCTCTCGGCTTTTCGCCTCGCTTTTCTTTGCCTGTGTTTCGGCGCGAGGCCGCGGGCTTTTATGAAGATGCGACGCCCGATGAGGACGCGTCGGCGCCGCAATTTCACCGCTCATCTTTTACACATGCGCCCCCTCCGTTGCCAGCGCACGAACGAGACTAAACGTGACGAGCGCGCAATCGTAGTGAAATGTGTCAGCGCAAGCTCGTTTCTTCTGCGCTGGGGTGAGGGAGAAGTGCCACCGCGAATTTTTCGTGGATGCGAGGGGGGGGGGGGTGCGTGTTAGTTATCAAAGTCGTGATTGACGCTCTGTTTCTTTATTTTTTAATTTATTTCAGATTGTTCCTGAAATTTCATTGCCATTGTTTTTTTTATTATGTTTTTTTATACAATATGTGTGACTTTATCTTTAACTATTTCAGTAATCATCTAAAATAATCAAAATAAAGTGAGGACAAAATAAGTTCTTAAATTTTTATCGATATCGCATCGATAAATGTTTGAATAAATATAGCAGGGAATTTAATATTATATTAAAGTATTTCTATTCATTTCATTGTTTCAAGAACCAGACCAGCTGATTGTGCACCGAAACTAATACTTTTTTTAAGCCGATATCCAATTAATGTTGCAGAAACCATATACCAGAAAGCATTATAATTCAATAAGCGATTTACTGTTAATATTCGACTATATAATTCGTCATTATTAATATGCATTTCTATGAGCGTCAATATTAGAAGTCATTTTGATTTATAGGTTTCATGTGACAATGAAAGATAATAACAATTATGATTGCCTTGAAATAATGGGGTGATTGTTTGTCTACGGTTACACATTAACGCAGAGTCATTGTCACAGTCATTTCTGTACTCAATGAAACAAATTATGTTTAAACACCGATGTTAGTTTATTTATGTGAAATTGGTTATTACTCCAGGTGACACATCAAAATCAAAATTGATGTATCACCTGAACTAACTATACAACGACGGTTGATTTAAATAAATAAATGTATGAACTGTTTTAATTCGGATAATATTTTGAGAATTAGTTATTGATTGGTGAAAAGAATGTTTTTGTTTGACAAATTTTTAAGCTTTTTGACAAGGCTCTCCACTCTGCATTATTTAAGAATATTACGAAAGAAGGAAATTGGCGATGTTTTTTTTTATAGCTATAGTAAAATTTTTAAAATCCTGCCTTCCAGCGTGTTATTTTTATGCAAGTTTTTATGCGACAAGAAAATCGATGCAAAACGCTTGTCCGCTAACTTTGCTGCATAATTCAAGTAAAAAAGTATAAATCCACACTATTGCAAATAAATAAAGTGGAATGAATTTTATCTGAAACAACCCCTCATATTTCTGAGAATATTAGCACCTACTATAACGGTGTTTCCCCTCACCTCCGAGAAAGAAGGAAAAGAATTATTACATAATACACACCTTGGAGTTTATGCGAAAAATACTACTAGTTAGGACAATCACAACGACAACAATAAGAAAACTGAAATAACGAGCGAGCAGTCGGGGTATCTCCTATTTCCGACGCTACTCATCACAAACTGAATGGCGGATAGTGCTACAACTTGCATATATTCATGTCTTATCTCCTTCTCTATTGACCGAATCGATAATAACTTTCGGAGCTCGTTCTCGATCTCTTGACCCCCGTAAGCTAGCTATTTTTATAAAACAACTGGAATCTCGATTAATTTTACATCACGTTGCGTCAGTTATTCGAGTCGCACAATGAAGCTTCAGACTGGCCATCTGTTTTCTAATCCGAGTTAGTCATCGCATATTTCAACAGTAAGAAGGAGGTGATACGTAATTAATACCCTCTACGTACTTTATCTTCCAACGATTTGTTTTTTTTTAATAGTGAGAATAATTGAGTTTTAGTTGACTGATTTATGGTTCCATCAGAATAATTAAAGTTTTTTTTTTAAATATACTTAATTTTATAAAATTCTTTGGAAAAGCATCTGGAATAGTGATGAGAAAATTTATTTCTTTATTACTCGACTAAAGTATGATCTATATGATTTTATCGTTTTAGCAGTATTTCTATCAAATATTACGCTAGTACCTCAGATTTTTTTGGTAAAAGAAAATATAGAATTTCGATAACCACATAAAATGAAGAGAACGACTTGAAATTTTAACATTTTAAACTATGATTCTACTTCCCAGGACACCATTCAGATTTTGTTCACTAAAAACACAGTACTGAATAGTAACGGTTATAGCTTAGGTAGTAATTTGTAACCCGCTTTATCAGTTACATCCCTAGTGTAACATTTATCCTCTAAACAATTCATGGATAGTTCGTAATTCATCGCAACTGAAAGATAATTATAATAATATAATTTCAAATGCGCATTCCAGATCATCAATGCTCATTTAATCAAATTTACCGGATCATTAAATTCTTTGAAAATTTACAGTAACTAATTCCGTAGTACTGTTGAGCAAAACAAAATTTAAGCAACAAGAGAGAGATAAAGGATCCATTATTAGAGAGTCCGGAAAGAGATAAATAAGAAGCTCGCTCCACTCTGCCGATTCCTGATTAACCCGTAATCTCGCTCCAGCCATCGAGGCAGTGATCCTGCCGGCGCACTTTTAATCCGACTCCCGCGAACGGCCCCGGCTAAGACGCATCGCATCGTCTAATCCCCGCGATTTCCCCGCGCACGCCGCCGCTCCCCGCCTGAATAATACACGCGCCGCAAGATCCGCGGGCGCGAGCTGCATATTTCATCGCGCGAGCGAGCAGCCACTTAGCGGATAAATCCCCCGGAGGTCCGATCCAATTCCCCGTTGTTTTTCGGCGGCGATCGCGTAATTAGGCGCCTTTTTCCCCGAGGCCTCCCCCGTGGCCCGCTCGTAAATCCTCGGGGCTAATAGGTCGCGCGGCTACACCTTGTCCGCGAGTAATTGGATTTACGGGGGAGGGTGGGTGAGGGGGGGAGGGTTGGTTCGTAACCCATTGTTCGCGCATAATGTAGCCGCCGAACCCCGTATCGGACGTTAGGCCGAGATCGGCGGACACGCGGGCGGCCTTGCGGACCGGCCGCGAGCGGCCAGCCACAACGCTGCCTAATAAAGTCAGTCCACCCCCTCCATTGCGGTCGGCTGAAGACTATTATGACCGTTCCTCGTGGCTGATGCTACCGACGATTATGTACGTTGATGATGGATAGGCGTTTAAGTTTCTTTTAAATGATCAGGAAAGTTATTTTGCTTCCTCCTTGAGGAAGCTTTGTAATAGTAAAAAAAAAATTTTTTTTTAAACGTGTTAAAAGTTTGTTTTGA
>JAXIUT010000021.1:3537269-3584273 GCA_035586675.1 Eurytoma californica | reverse complement strand
TTAAATAGCTTTATTTTCAATGAGACTTGTTAAGAAATATGTTTCACAGCAAATGAAACATATTCAATGAGGTGGCCTACTATGCCCCGAAGGTTCACATTGCCCCACGGCCCGCTGTGCCCCGCTCTCCCCTACCTAATTAATTAGAATAACTTATATCGTAAATGCACCAACTGTTCAATATTTAACTTTCAACGCAAACTTTCCAAGCGTCTTTTTTCTCGCATTAAACTCCCATAAAAGCATTGATTTACCCTGATTGGCCAAAAGCAGTTCGGTCGAAGCTATAGTCCCCGATGAACACCGCGTCGTAATCCACATCGAATCAAGAAAGTTCGGCCGGCTCGAAACAATTTTGAGCCCGGAACTTTGCGTCAGGGTCACCGCCCGTGTGCGGCCCCTCATTGTCGCGCCGACTCCTCGCTTTTCCATTTATCTGCGGCCGCGGGGATGAGAAACGGGTGGGACGGGGGGGAAATTGAAATTTTACTGCGACACCTGCACCGCAAAAACTCGAGCGTACCGAATTCGCGGCGGGGGCAACGTCGCCCGGAGGAGTCGCTTCCGCATTCTCCAATTTTCTGAGCGCGCACCGCCGTGAGCAAGCGAGGGAGCTATATAGAGTGAGAGAGAGAGAGAGAGAGAGAGAGAGAGAGAGAGAGAGGGGGAGAGAGAGAAAGAGAGAAGATCCATCCCCGCCGCGTCGGCCGCATGCGAGGAAAAAGCGGGAATGGCTCGCCGCTGCTGCGCGCTGAAATTGCGCGTTATATATAGCGCGCGATGCAGGTGCGACGAGACCATAAATTATTCGGCCATTCGGACGTGGCGCGCGCGTAGGACACAAAAACTGCCCACGGCGAAATATGTAATTCGAAAATGAGATAAAGCCCCGCGCGCGCTCTACCCGCTAGCTTCTATTTTACCTTTTAACGAGGAATGCCACTGATTACGCGCCTTTCTTTTGCTCTTTTACTTATGCACGTTATTATACCTGGGCTTACGGGTTTTCAGTCGGAATACGGGTCATTTTATTTGACTGAGCGACGAGTACACTACACACCGTCTTTGCCTTGAAAATCGAAATAACTATTATCAAATGCTGCTCATCCGGAGGGGGTGTTGTACCGAGATTATCGATCTCCCGGGGGTGACTTGCAAACCTTCCATTCGATAGTCGAACAAAGCGGAGACTGAGAGAGCAAACGAGGAGCGTCGGGCTTTACAGTTATTGCAGCAATTTAGAGAAACTCGCTTAATGCGGATGAAATCAAGTTTGAAGACGACGAATTAGATTCGAATTAGATTCGAGATATACTTAGGGAATGAATGGATAATAAGTGCACGCTTTTGAAGAGGGTCTATTAAAAAGCTCGGATTTCGAGATTGAAATTAGATGACTTTTTTTATCGTTAATGTACATCTATCTTATAAATGGTACTCCTATTCTAGAGCAAATTTTAATATGGGTCACCGATTAAATTGTGCATAAATTATACTTTAAAATTAGTTCTTATAATGTATTGATGCAGAATATCCAGAAGAGACTTATTGAACCACTTAATATGCATGCCACACGTATCGCAATGAAATTTTGAATAAAAAACAATATTAACGGCGAGAGTTTCGACGCTGCGGCGTATTTATAAAAAGAAAAACAAATTTAAAATTCAGCAGTAATACGCAAAATAAAATGGATAAATATCACCTTGTCGTGCGAACCCCTTTCCAAGCTCATTTCCTAGTTACATAGCAGTTAACGCCGATCATTAAGAAACTAAAGAATCAAAGCCACGTTTTATCCCTCGCAGCCAGGCTATATAACAGCTCCCTGGCAGTGAGTTTACTCCCCGAGCTCCCGGCGAAATTTGGGTCAGCCTTAATCGAATTTTATTTAAAAAAAGAGAGAAAAAAAAGGAAGCGGGTTGAATCGCGCGAAATCCCAAGATATGACCTCTCCTCCTCCTTGCCGCGTAATAGGCGGTCGCCGTAGCCAGCAGTAAAGATTTCACCGGGATTTATCCAATAATGCGAACGGAAAATAAGGGACACAACGGCCGATTATCGGCGGGGCTCGATAATACGATCATTAAGAGGCAAAATCCGAATGTCAAACTCGGGCGGCAGCCTTCCTTCCCCCCTCTCCCGCGAAACGACTGCCGCTCAATAACGAGCAATAAGCCTGGAGAGAGAGAAGCACGAAGAGGTCGCCGGGGAGGGGGCGCCGGAGGGATGGAAAAAGGAGCGAGAGGCGCGCGCGGGAACAGGAAAAAGAAGTGGCGGCGGCGACCCCTCGAGGAAGCTCGCTCGCTCTCGAGGGCAATAGCGGCATCTTTGTTGTACTTGAAAAGCGCCTGTGGAGTCACCGGGCGGCAGCCCCGAGGTGGTGGGGGCGGGGGAGGGTTGCAGAGCCCCGCGCGGCCTCACCTCACCCGCCGAGCTGCTGCGCGCGCTACTACACAGCCCACGACGGGGCATCACCTGGTGCTGCGAGTGCGTGGGTGGGCCCCCCAACCCCCTCCCTTCGATCGATATCAGATGACGTTTTAACACAATGCCGATGCGCTCCGCGCGATAGCGGCGAAGGTGCGTAGCGCCGTGTCTTTTTTACGGCGACACGTAAGCACTGCCGCGCGAGGGGAAATTATTCAATAAAAGCCGATTCTTCCACGTCATTCGGTCGCTCGGTTTACCGTTACGCCGAGGGATAAATCGTCTGATGAGATCCCGAATGCAATTTTGAGAGAATCTTTACGCGAGGTGTATTTTCTTTTCCCGAGCGCTGGAGAAAGTCTGGATCAAAGTGGCGGACGAAATTAATTTTCAAAGAAATTTGATCATCAAGACTTGGGTCGTAATTATCTTGTGGAATTAACCTACATAACTTGTGCGACGCAGGATAAAGTGGGAGTGATTAAAAAATTTAAGGGAAAGGAAGGATTAAGCCTGTACACTTTGACCTCCACGAGTACAATCTAAACTGATAAAAAATTTTTTTTCTAATAAATAAGAATATATTTCTAATTAGAAATAACGTCATTGTAGTAGAATATCTTAGGCGACTATAATTTTGTAATGTGAGTTCTATTTTTCGAAGTAAACCCATTGTAAATGATACGATTTGAACGTACGTTTCGTAATTGCATTAATTAATAATTAGAGTAAATTTAATTGTAATATTCTCTTGAATATTATGAGAATTAATTAGGATTACAGTCGTATTCAATGAATTCAATGAATTTGTAAAATCTATTAATTATGAAACTTCATGATATTATTAGAAAGTAATAGCTTTTTCTTAACTTAGATGCTTGATTGTATTATACAATTACCACTTACTAGAAAATTTTTACAATTGTATACTCTATACAGTAATAAAAATCGTTAACTAATAATATTCTCATATTCCTATAGTATTTTATTTGAGTCTCAACTACGATCATTTCATTGATTTGAAAAATGGGACACTAACAAAATGATGTGAAATATTTTAAAATGCGCCGTGGCGTATTTAGTAGTTTCTACTAAACTATTTTCGGTACTATTTTCAACTATATTTCTAATTACAGTTTCTGGAAAGGGTCTTAACCCAATGGTTAAACATTAACCGTTTGTTCACGAATTTACGAAATGCACAAATTATTATTATTACAACCAAATGAAAAAAAATCAAGTACCACTTACTTTTGCCTCTCTCTTTTCGGTTTAATAAAGTGATTATTATGATCGAGTCGGGAATAAAGTAAACTCTATTCTAAATTATACATGTAACTGTCAAAATGCAAAACATAATTATTCCAGTTAATTTTAAACCTTTGATGGAGAATAAAAAAAAAAAAAAAGATCCTCAAAGATATAAAAATAACATAAAAATTCCTGGAAATTGATCTCGCTTTATCGTCGATAAAAAGAAAATCTTATTAAGCTGTTAGGCAACCACGAAGAGTTTATTTAAAACCGATCCCGTAAACAAAGAGCGATCACCCCACCTCCATCGGCGCTGGAAAAAGCGACGCATCACCGTGGGGGTTGGCGAACAAGTAGCGGAATAATCGGAGCACGATACGCAGGCGAAATAATTCCACGCGGCGGTACATCCCCCGGCAGCAGCGCCGCTGAAATTTTAAAGCCCGAGGATTTTTCGAGACGCTCACCCCCATGGCCGGGGGATGCCCGGCCGGATTGCCTCTCGCCCTCCCAGGAGAAATACACGAAGCCGCTCCGAGGCGACTGCCGATTCCGCCTCCCTCAGCCCGGATTTTTCCCTCCAGCTCCGTGCACTCCCCGCGCTAATCCGTCACGGTTTACATACGGCCCCGCTATTCATTTTCCGCCAGGATGTACATAACCCTCCCCCTCGCGGTTTTTGCCCCCTCCATCCTCGCAGTGGCCGACCGCGCAGAGGAATTCCGGCTTACGCACACTGTTTTACTTTCGATGGTTAAAGTTTGATGCGCGAGGGTGGTGATGGCTACGCGAAGTCGCTCACCAGTTTAGTATGCAGAGCGTGCTCTATCAATTTTCGATGGTTTACGGGACGAGCCTTTCCGTGCCTCGTGCCGGGACTCCAGCGTGGAGATGACTCGAAATAAAATGCACATTGACGTCGATAACTCAGTTGGAAAAATAGATACTGCGCGAGGAAGGCGACGGGAATTCTCGGGGCGACGCGGAGAGGCGAGAAATCAAGCGAGCGAAGCGCTACGAGGCATGATTGTATTTTATTCATTTCAACTTACGTATTTCGCATCGAAATAATCTCTCTCTCACTCACCTGAAACAGAAAGAACAAATTTTGTTAATAGTCGGTGCGATTCCGAATTTTTTTGTAATTTTGTTTAAGTTTTTTTTTGTTTTTTACGTTGGAGGGCTCTCTAATTAAAAGTGGAAAATAGGAGTCACGTTTTCACGTCGCGCTCGATATTCGGTCTAATTTAAATGTGCGAGTGAAATTTAATCCTGCCGGGGAGATCTGAAACTATAAATTCTTTTCTCCAACATTCTATTAAAATCAAGGATTTGAACTTTCATCTAATCTTTCATTTAACCTTGTTGACTCGTTATATACAAAGCGCACTAATCTTGGAAATCTATAGAGTAAGCAGGTTCTTAAATGGTTCGCTAAAACTTTCTTTTAATAGCAAGAAACTTTACTTGGGAAGCGGAGGTACTTATATGTACAGTAATCAATCAATAAGTAGTAATAGAAATACAAAACTACTCTTTTATTCATTATCTGCGACAAAGGAAAATTTATCGCAATGTTTGATTCAACGCTGTTTAGTCGTACTTTTCGAATATTGATCCCGCTTTGTGTGTTTTCTGAGCAACGCCACTCACGAAACATCAATATAATATGCTAATTATATGATCGAAAGCCACGAAATGCTAATAATTACAGTAATATCCATGAATACTTTTCCGAACATTTTTCATTATTTGAATTTTTACGACGACGCTGAAAAAACAAAGACTCGCTTCTCTACACTGTTATTTATGTGTTTTGACAATGCACCCATCCACTTTAGTCGCGCAGAAGGTGGCACTGGCTTTTCTTCCAGCGGAGAAAGAAAGAGTTGGCTTCGCCTTGTCAATTTGATTAATCGAAAAGATCGACAGCAGCATTTTTACGATTTTCAAAAGACCATTTGATTCATTCAATTTCACCGTGCGCATAAAAATCCGTGGAAAAATCTGATAACACAGGGCAGATGTAGTCTCCTCCTCCACCTCCTTTTAAAATTTAATATAAAGCGAAAAGTGCCGGAAGGCGAACCGTTTTAAATATCTTAAAAGTACGAGGTTGAAATACCTGTCGGCGATTCAATTTGAATTTCGGTAATGTTTTCGAGTGTGTCGGGGGGCTTTATTGAATTTCGGGAATTATTGCAGATTTTATTACGTCGGATAGTGCGATATTTTATGCTGCGCGGCCGGGAGCACGATGTGTGCGCGCGAGAATATCATGACCCCATTCATCCTGACCTGGTCGGCGGATCGCGATTTTTTCGAGCGAACATGGAGGAAGCGAAACGCGCCTTGTACACCTACGAAGCTCGAGGGAAGGATGAAAAAAGAGGGCAGGGAGGGAGAGAAAATCGAAACGGAAGAGGAGGAGCGGCCCGTATAAAAAGGAGAAGCTGCAGGGGGAAGAAACTGAGCTGCCGGACGTGGATACGCGGCACGTGAAGAGAATAAGGCTCGGCCGATATGAGTTACGAGGGCAGCCCCGGCGGCTCTTAATTTTTTCACGCGCGGCCTTAAACCGCGCCCGCGGCGTTCGACGCCTCCCGAGGCGTCGCGCGAATTTTTCACCCTCCCCGCGAGCGCGGGGGCGAAGGAAGATCCTCGACCGCGCCCCACGGGCATAAAGCATGCCGACGCGGAACTGCTTGTTTTATGCGACGGGCGTTAAGCTCCAAGTTCAGGGAGTCTCTCTCTTTCTCTCTTGCAGCCTTTCCATTCCTTTTTTTTCCTACCCTTTCGAGGGCTAAATCAATTTTTGCGACGTAACTCGCCGCGATTCCCGAGAGTTCGGAAGTTGGCCTGTGCTCGACGCTTTAAATGATTCTTTCCGAACGACCCAAGTTGCCGGGGATATAAAGTGTACAGCGTGACCTGAGGCCCGCGCGCGCCCGCCGATCCGTTACGGGCGCCGAAGTTCTTTTCTGCCGGGGGTAACGGCACTTCCTGCACCTGATTTTTGCGAGGCGGCTCCGGCGTTACGGCCAGTCTTGTGTTAAGTCAAACTCGTTCGGGAGAATGGGAGGGCTGGGGGGAGCACAGAATTTTGAAGTATAGCAGCGGAGTATCGACGTCCAGCCACATATTTCGAATTCTTTCGCTCGAGTCAACGAGTGCAATGGAAAAGTGTTCGGGATTGCTATCGTGCGGTGCTGGACAGTTTATTAATTTTGGTTTGTAATCGAAAAAAAATGAAGTAAGAATACTGAAAATAATCAGGCAAATATCAAATTGTGTTGACTTGCATAAATGCAAAGAGGAATTTTTAAAGATCGAAATTTAGTGTCTGACTATATTCGCCTGTATCTACTTGTATAAATTCAGCGTTGAATGAAAAATGCAATGATTTTTAATCTGTATTTTATTTCCTCGATAAAATGTCTTTTGTATATTATAAAAAATAGTCCTAATTTATATTTTGTTGTTTTAATAAAGTTTTAATAAAGACAAAGTGAAAATGCATCACAGAATAATTTTAAAAAGTAAGAGCGTTTCTTAATTTCCATTTTTTATTTTCAGATATTACTATTTTGTGAATGAATGACTGCAGTACTTCATTTTTAGTCATAAAGTGCACTTACAAAAGATTAAAAAACATTAGAAAAATTCCGCAGAAATATCGTATAATATGTGTAAACATCAGCTTCAAAAGCTGATTCAACCTATAATCAGTGTCTTCTTTCTAAGGCTAATTACTGTAACGATGCAAAAAATCCAAGAGAGTACCAATTGACTACTGCGACTCCAAACGTCAAAAATATTCCATTGTACACCTTCAGAGCTTCCGCGAATCTCGGTGCGTTCCCCTACATCCGCCCCTCCCACGCCATCCCTGGTGAATAGCCATCGGAAGAGTCTCGCTCCCCTGGAAAGTTGAACCCCGCGTAATAAAATTTTCTAAAGAGCTCGCTTAATCGCGCGAAGTTTGCAGAAAAAAAGCTCGGGAAAAATCTCCTCGAGCGGAAAAAAGAGTCGAGCGGTGAAACCATCTCCCTCGGCGCGCGGCACCCCACCCCCGCCTCGGCGTCCGTTGCACCTCAGAAAATTACGAGCTCGTTGCAGCCCCCCCTCCCCTCGATGATACTTCGAACGGGAGGCTGAAATTCGCCGCGTGCATTAGACCGGGCGCACTCGCTAAATTGGCGCGCGCAGACGCGCCCCACCCCATACGTTTTCATTACACGATTTGCGCGCCCGGGGGCCGGGCTGTCTTGTAAATCGAGCGGTGGAATCGTCGCGGCCGGATTAACCGACAGGCGGCGGCGGTGGGGGAGGCCTGCCCGGGGATTAGGATTCATTATGATAACCGTGTAATTGCGCGAGCGCGGCTCTACTTGACTCGAGGCCCGGGCGTCCCAGCGGTGCCGTTGTTTCTCGCACCTGTGAATTACCGGCTTTTCGCGGCCGCCTATGCTAAATATCCGCGCGCCCACTGCCGGAGTATAATGTTACAGCCGCCGCTGATGGCTTTGATCGGGCAGGGCGCGCGCTTCAATCCGGCGCTCGTTGCGGCGCGCGAAGCGCTCGCGTAATGCGTCGTTAAAAAGACGCGAATTGTTCCGGCTAATTAACCGATCCATTGATTGCGCCCGAGCGCTGTCCGTTCGTTTGTACTGTTTGTATTTACGCCTGCCTTTGATTGACGCCTGACGATTACAGTGCGGAACCGGCCCTTGTTGTAATGCTCCGAATTGTTGTCGCTGTCATGCCAATGTTATTTAGGCCGGGATATTTTGAGGTTTTGATTATTGATACTGCTGTGGTTGGACTTTCGGGTTATGTTAGGTTTGTACAGTCTTTAACGTGCGAACATACATTTTTTGTGTTGGGTAAAATCAACATGTCAAAAATTGTTACAATCATTTCCATATTATGCAATTAAGAGAGAATAATTATCGTATTTGCATCGTCCTTATAAATTAATTAATATCATAATTTTGTTTCTATTATTGTTTACAAAAATTAAGAATTACATATTAATATTACCGCATAACAAAATAGATAGTTAATTTACTAGAACTATGAATAGAACTATGTTCTAAGGATTTACCACAAGGAAAATCACGCATTACAAAAAACAATTCTCATCGCCCCACAAAAATAAAAGTAAACTCACTAATACCCGAAACTCGCACGTTCATACAGTAAATCCTACATAACACCGCTAATGCGATGCCAATCCACGGAATGTAAGCTCGCAATCGAATTTCGAGCGAACGTTATCACATCGAATTACGCAAGATCGTTCGAAAAAGCGCACAAAGGGAATAAAAAAACATCGCAAGATGAAAGGGAATAAAAAAAAGAAGAAAACTCGGAAGCCGGATCGAGTTAGAGGGGGAGGTGGGCTCCGCCTGCACGCGCCGCTCGGGCAATAACGCAGCGCGGCACGTACCCCGAATGTTTAACGAGTTCCGCAAATAGAAATATTTGCGGAGACGCTGGGAAACCGGTCATAAAAGGGAATACTCAAGGAGCCCCGGTAACCTCTCAAGAGTCGCCCGAAATACCGGGGCGCTCGTGGATTCGGAAGAACAGGGGGGGAGGGGGGGAGGTGTGGCAAAAAAGGCAGGAGGAATCAGATAGCGCTTTATCGGCGCGCGCTCGCGCGTCTCCGCCACCTCATTCTCATTTGCCGCATATTTGCGCTCGGCTCTCCGTCCCCTCTCTCCCGCTTCAATTCGACTCTCGCTTTTTATCGTCATCTTTGGCGCCCGGGCCGCATTCGCGGCGCTCCCTTATCTGCCGTGCACCACCCTCTCGCTCTCTCCCCCACGGCCTGTATCACGAAACCACCCCCTTAAGCTATTGTGTGCTTTGTCGCGAGTCCCGATGGCATCTAGATGTGCGCGTCACCAGGAGCCTTCCAGTATTCATATTGTAAAAAGGTGTTTACTGTATATCGCCGGGGGATTCATTTCCGCTGGCAGTTATACCCTCGCGATTCTTTTCAGAAAACGCAATTTACTACTATCTCGCGTTTCCATGGCCGGGGAGATGCAAAGGTATAAAGCGCGCTTTTTTACTGCGGCTTCTTTTATTTGTTGTAGTAAAAGAGAGAGAGAGAGGGGGAGAAGCGGTTCAAGTCTCCTTCCCCTGCATTAAATTAATTTTAGATGTATTTTCCGGCTTTCTGCCCTTTTTATGGTTCAAATTACGTTGTACCTATCCAGATGCGTAGCTCACTTAAAAAAGAGGGGGAGAAAAGAAAGGCATGACATAAACGCCGGGTGCACGAGGAGCGACCGAAATTTTATCGTCTCGAAGCAGATATGAGTTTATTATAAAATCAGAGCATGATCCGGTAATAAACGAAAGGAGAAATTTCATGTAAAGGCCTTATTCAGCGCGGAACATTACTAGCATATTAAAGACAGCGGCGAGGCAGCAGGTGCACGTGCCGGGCCAAAAGAAAGAAACGAGTCACCCCCACTGGTCCTGGAATTGTAATAGGAAAAAATAAAAGGAGCCGTGCAGCGAGCATCACCGTGAGACTGCTTTATTCCGGACATTTTCGATGCAACAATCCCGTAAAATTTACGGGGAATTTCGGCGCATACGCAACAAGACCGAGGAGAGATGGAACGGTCGAGTGCGGCGAGAAGAGGCCGAAAGCAATTTCGACCGGGCCATTTAATACGTCGATGGCGCAGTTCTCACAGGAGATTTCGGCCCCCGTGGACCGGCGCTGTAACATTCATTACCCTCGTACCAGCAAATATTATATGTAGACCCACACCCACATTCCCGTAAACGTGTATATACATGTAGGCGTGTGTACGTGCGTGATCCGTTGCTTAGGCCCCTAGTGGGCAGGAAAAGACATGGCCGTCGCGGTCGGCAAGGTGGTGGACGGCGTCGAGGTCTAATTTAACTCCCCTGGACACTTTGCACTTCGCCGACATCGAACGCATACTCGAGGAAGCGGCGGGGGGAGCGCGCGGCCGCGGGCCATCGCCGGTGTAGGTATGCGAGGCCAGAGGCGCCAAGGCTCCATCTATGAATCTTTTAGAGTACAATTCCCCGATCTCGTGAACATCACCGTCTTATCAAGGCAATACGTCTTGGCGCTGAATTAATGATGAAACAGTTGCCTTGGGATCGGAGTATCTTCGCCAATCCTGCCGGAAGAGCACACCCTCGCCTCCGTTTCTTCCCTCCTTCTCGCTGTTTCTCTTTCATCTCGCGCCGCGCCCGCGCGCTCCACTCCCCGACTTCCGTCACTTGGCAAAGGACGAGCTTAAGGTAACGAGAAAATGTAGGAAAGCGAAGACTCGGGCTCCTTGTCTGCCGCTGCCTTGGCAATCTCTGTAACTCCACCTTCCCATTTTCCTTTCTCTAGATTCCCCCCCCCCCTTCGCCCCCCATTGCGGCCAGAATTTTCTTATGGAAATTATTAGGTCCTCCGAGGCGAATGTAACTAGATATTAAAACAAGCTGCAGCTCACCAGAGGGACATACTACCTTCATAAGAATAATTGGAAATCAAATTTGGTGTGAAGAGATTACACATCGTGTTTCCTGTTTATTTGCTGTTTATTTATAAATTCTTTAACATATTACTTGTGGTATTTCCCATCAATAAAAAAAAAAAAAAAAATTTAAACCAAATATGATGAAAAATTATTCATGCAATTCTATTTAACATTCTTCATGAAGTTTTGAGGGGATATTGCCACTATTAATGTAATAATGCATTTTAAATTTTTGTAAACAAATTTTATGCATGGGCTCATGGAGGGAGAGCATATCTTTATTATTTACTTGGTGTTCGAAAAATAAATAAATGTTATTACTTTTTTTTATAAATCATATACTTTGGATATCGCGTTTGAGCACTTCATTAAAAATCGATATAACGATTATTGGTAAATTTTTCAAATATTTTGGTAAACAGCTTTTTGAAGATATCACAGAATTAAGAGATCATGAAATAAATAAATTGCTACAGCCAATCCTGTGCGAATAGAATCACTAAAAAAGTAGGATCAAACGTGTTTTACGGATGATTACCGTGAGAGACGGGCTAACATCCCTATAGAATTTTTCTCCCGCCTTCCATCCCCGCTTGACCTTGCTGTCTTTTGCGTCACGCATTCCTCGAGGCACCATTTCAGCACCTCAATAAATAAACCCCATCTTACAATTCCACTCGTCGACTTGGGGCCTCTCGCATTTATTACGTATTTAACGCTTCGTTGTAGCGCGTGAAACATCCAAGTTTGCCCTCGAGGAATCATCCTCAATCTTTCAGTTTGCGACTTACATTAAACCCCCGCCGCTCGAGAGCATCCACCGCAGCCAACCTAAATATTCATCCGTGCATTATCAGCGTTCGGACGTGCAATTAACTTTTTACGCCTCTCCACCCGCGCTCTGGTGGCCGGGCCAAAAATAACGTAATTATAAGCCGCGCGCAGTCGCTTGATTAAAAAAGTTTATCTAGCATCGCATCCACGTCTCCGTCAGCTTAATAACGTATTCGCTTATCGCCACGGGCATCTGCAGCTTCTCCGTTTCCACCGGGCCGTCGCACTCATCCTTCCGTCTCGCGGCGGCGGCGTCGTCGCCTCTCCCTGTTTACCTCATTTTCCCGCGTGCAGTTCTCATTTTCACGTCGTTACGACGTCCCTCGTTCCGCCGGAATTGCCTTTATCTCGGGCGCGCGACTTTTTTTCCCTCGCGCCCCCATCGGCCACCGCGTCCCGAGCGTGCCCTACACACCTCCCCCCGCCAGATTGGGTTCTTCGAGAATTTTCACCGCAATAAGCAGACGCGCGCTCGTTCCGCTGCACCGGAGCAGAAGGGAGTCGTTGCCTTGTTGTGCGCGCTCGGCCTGCCTCTCCTCCTTTTTTCTCCCTCGCTCCTTTCATTTTTCGCAAGCTTACCGGGGAGAACGGCTGCGGCTCGCCCTCGTAACTCGAGCGTCGACTACGACAGCCACGAGGACGCCTCTCTTGCTCCCTCTTGCCCTCTTAGCCATGCTCGCCTGCCCCCCCCTGCGCGGCTCGCTCGCCCGGGCTTTCCGGCTTCAATGCCGCTGCTTCTTCCACTCGCCTCTCGAGAACTAGCGACGCTAGTTACTTTTAGAGCGAGGCCGCGCGCGCACCTCCGCCTTTATATCTGTAGATCGCGCGGCCTTTCGGAATCCAGCCGCGTTAATAATGCCCCTTCGCTCGGGCTATTTTTCTCTGGACGCGGAGGAACTTCATCCCAGACGCAATTTTTACCGTTTCTTTTTTAGCGATTTTCATTCAAAAGGATTAAAAAGTGAGCGTGGGATGAAGATGCGGGGGAGCTTTTACAACGTCGTTGCGGCGCAGGCGCAAAAGAATGAATTGGAACTTTTTGTACGAACGGCCAACCGGTTTTAATTTTTAACGGGTCAAATTTTCTTTTTATGCAGTTCCGACGGCACGGAAAAATGAGCATTTTTATTCGAGCATTTTACGCGAGTCAAAAGGAACGAAATCTGACCAATCCTTGAGTTAATTATACTTGAAGTGACCTGAAGTAATGTGATAATTAAAAATTATTTCATGATTTTCAGTCTCACTTAACAAAAGTGATATTTCTTCTTTGTTAGTAAAAAAAATTCATTCATTGTACGTGAAAAATATTAATTCGGTAAATTTTATCTATAAATAATCTCTATCCTTACTTAACGAATGTATAGTAAAAAATTATTATTACTGAAAAGTACTAATGAAAATTTGTGAAAAATATTTTTCTCAGCGTACATTTTTAACTATGTTGCGTCTCTTACAAGAAGTTGCAGATTCTCATCACGAAATTTTTACCGCTATTTTCATCTCAAATTGTAAAAAATATTACACCCTCAAGCACAAATGACTAGTTACCCAACGCCAAAATAGTTCTAGCCGCGCTCCGCAGAGCAGTTTAAACGGGTAATCGGCGACAATGCAGTAACACGAGTCATTTGCGCTTTACCGCAGGAATAGTGCAGCGCGGCAGATCCTCCAGGAGAGAGAGAGTAGCGAGCGACAGCAAGCACCGGCGCCGAATTCAATGTCTCATTTTCGTAATCCTAGGAGTCCGCGTCTAAATGTTTACGCCATTAACTGCGGCCGGGCCATGTAGGTCACGCACATACGTCATACGCTGTGTACCGGCAATAAACCGCCTATCCCCGGGAATCTTTGAGAACGAGGGCAAAAGCGAGCGTTTTTATGTGCGCAAAATGAGAGCGTATATGAAAAAAAGAACGACTCGCGAGCCTCATTATTTCGTTCGCTCGACAACGCTCGTTGGAGTCGCAACTTTGCGCATGACAACGCTCGCTGCGACGTCGCCTCTATACATCTCGCGTCGGGGGAGTTATTGCGCGCTCCTTCTCTCCCTCTCGCTCGCTCTCTTTCTGCCACTCGGCATTGCAAAACGATGATGCGGCCAATAGACGGGACTAAACGCCCGCGATGGAACAAGCGGGGCACATTTTTACTGCTGGCGACTGTTCGCGCTATAGTTTGCGAGATACTCTAAGTGCCGTCTTAAAGTCGCTCGGATTGGTTTTTCGCGCGCATAACGACGCAGGGTTAAACGGAGCAGTGACTTCGTAAAATCTTTCTTTTACGTTTTCGGCGATATTACCAATGCAGATTTCCGCTTATGTGAGAAAATAAAGTCCGAAAGTTGCTCGTGATTAAATTATCTGCTTGCGTAAGAAATAAAATCTTTTTTTTTACTTCAATCGTATAGAAAAGTGAAAAGCAATCATTTCGCACTTTAACATGAAAAAAGAATTTTCTTTATTTAAAATTGAAGGGTATGAATGGTATAATCGAGTTTCATATGGAATCATATGTATTTAAAATGAGTATAAGAAAACTGTAATTACGATGAATTTGGAGTCTTTCCATACTTGTCTGTTTCTACTTGCGTGCACTAAACATAGGTCTTATTAAAAGTATATCTTTTCGAATATTTCCGTTGATATGAAGTGGTCACTTTTTATTTAATTAAATGTTTTTTTAACACTAAATGACTGTACAATATATTAATATATTTCATTCTTCAATCATTACAATGAAGGCGTACGTATAATGCTTTTTATCAAATAAAAAGGAAAACATTTGACCCAATTTTATTGACGTGCACCGCTATATTTCAATGCAGAAAAAATAATAAGAAAATTGTGGACATAATTGCTGCATTGAATAAAATTTCTTCACCAGCTATGAAAGCCTATGCACAGTGAGAGTATATTTCTTGAAAAGAAACGTGTTTTCTCATTAGGCATAATCGTGAAATTTTGTAATTTCGGTTAAAAGCAAGGCTCCGTAAGCAGATTTAGATTGCCGCCATTCACTGAGATAACACCTTTCTCATTTCAATTCTGTAATGAATTTCCATTTTAGCCGACTCTCATCTCCCGACTCCGACGTCCCAGCTTATTAATTATAGTTCAGCCGCTCAAAAGCTGCTTAATAACCATCCCGAGGCAGTCGCGCAATCTCAGCGTCGTCGCCGGCAGATATTTAAAAATTCTGCCGCGCCTCGGCAAAATCGCGAAGCAACAGCGTCGGGGCAGCTCCGACGAAAAGAGAGAGGGAAGGCTAGAAAAGTCCGCTCTAAAAAGAATTTCAATTTAAGACCGACATCAAAGTGACTAACGCCGGCGCGAAAGAAAAACCGAGAGGAAAAATCCGAACTTTTTTATCCTCCGGTCTCTCGCGCTGAACTTCCATCCGGCTTTATCGCGACGGCGATTACGCCGGTAGCGTCGTCCTGGCGCGCGCGCGTATATATACGTACCGATCGCAACGCGCTTGCCGAGGCTGGCCGCTTCGTGACCTCACGTCCCGGCTGCGAGTCATGATTTATCAGTTAGCGCGGGGCGCGCGCAGCTGTATCCGGCCACCGGACGAAGTTGTTCCGGGTCACGAATGCGCGAAAGGAGGAGGCAATCTAAGTTCGGTGGTTCGCGTACGCCGCCGGCCCTTTGCGCCGCTGACTTATGCGAGGGCCGGACGCAATTACCCGCCACCTGCCGGACGATTTAGCCGGGAGAGCCAAGGTCGCCGCGACGCGCCTCTTTACGGGCGGGCGGGGGGAGACGGCGCAAAGCGCTCCCGCGGCTACTGCTCCCGCTTGGCTTTTTCAACGCGTTTTAGGCGCGCGAGACAAAGGACACCCCCGCGAGCACTCGAGCGCGCCATTGTTCCCCGGCTAACTGGCTCGGCTCGCATCACTTCCGTCACGCTCGGCGAGAGAAAAATTGCCGGCTTCCCTTTCCCCCCACCCTCTTTGTGCCTTCCTTCTCTCTCTCGTTTTTTTCCCACCCCGGCGCGGATTTCTGCGTTTGTCGGACGTCACCGCAGGCTGATTTTAAATTTATTATTTTTCCGGCTCCGTATGAAATATTAATGAGCGGCGAGCAATTTTCTTCGCGGCGGGGCGAGCTCCTCCCCGGCCGCATGAATATTCATGCGGCTGGAACTCGCGCAAAACACACGGCCGGCGAATATTGCTTTCGGCCGCGGCGCCAGCCATTGTCCGGCCGTCGATGCGAGCGAAAATTGAAGATATCGCCCGCGCGGCACAAAGGCGGACGGCTGATTTTTCGATCTAAAAACATCGTCCCGCCTTCCATTTGTAAATTTCCATGTAAAGTATAAAGCGAGAGTCGAACCGGCCGCGTGTCTGTCGGCCCCCAAAGGACGCCCCCTCCTCCTGAGCCGGCCGTATCCGAACTTTCGGACGGATTCGATTTTCCAATACGGAAAGGGGGGATCGTGCGAAAATGGAAAACCGGATTAAATGTACGAGCCGCGCCGGGCGCGAGGCCGAAGATTAAGACGGGTAGTCCGAGGGAGGGAGGGACAGGAGATGAATGAAACGGGGCGCCAATTTCGCGGAATTTCTCGACAGGTGCCGCCTCGTGAAACGCTTCAAACACGAGATCCCACTTTGCTCGGCAACTTTATCCTCGCACGCCTCGCTGATTATGACAGCCGGATATCGATTTCCCGTTATTAACTTACATCGGCTTTTGCCCCGCGACGACCGCGACCCGGGGTTCGGAGTGCGGCGCACCCCCGCCGTTGTAATTGCAGTTGTTTCTCCGATTACTTGCTAAATAGAGCATTGCTACTTACGATAATGACCTCGTGTTGCGAACGGACCGATTTTCGTATTGATTAAGTGGGTCAACAGTTGTTTTTTTTCTGATCAAAGTGAGTGGAGAGAATTAGGTAGTTCTAAAGGACTTCAAATTTTAAATGCAATCGCAATGTAATTGCAAACTGAAAATAAATTTGTTTTCCACTATCAATTTTCTGGAAATTATTTTGAATGTTCCATATTTTTAACGCGAGAAAAAATTCTGTAAGATGAGAATGGAAATGAAATATTGAACTTTTATAAAACTTATAATCATCCCCATTACGTGCACCTTAAAGAGTGGAGATGATCATTACTGAAACGAATGTAATTTTATAATTAATCTTACGATCTATTAGTTAAAATTAAAATTTTTAACAAATTTATTATTTTAATTTTAATAGTTAAATTCAGAAACATTTTAAATTTATTTATTGAATTAAATTTAGGAAATTACTTTTTATTTATAAAATTTCAATTAAACTTTTGAATTGTATGAAGCTCCAGTAATTTCATATCTTGAAATACGAATTTTTGAATAACCGCAATTAAATCTACTCTAGCAGAAATAATACTTTGGAAGAAACTTTCTTTGAGTCGTCAACTATATGGTAGACCCTGTTATAATTTCTACACTAAAAATGATGTCACAAAATTCATTAATTTTTATAGGATTTTCTACTAATGAACTGATTTAATTACAAAACTATGGATGTTTTAAGCACTAGATTTTTTTGCTATGTCTTTTAAATGTTTCTGGAAATTATTTATACAACCTTTATCAATATACCATATTTTTGCAATAAAAAATTCTGCTTCTAGCAGTAGATCATTATTTTTACTATTATTTTTAATGAAAGATTTTACTGAAAGTTAACATCACTTTATACATCGTAAAGCAAATCTTGCTTTTTAGAAAAAGCCAATACGGCGACCCAACCATATTTTAAATCCACTTTCTTAAAAAAGAAACTCTCAGACGTGCAGCGGCAGCCCATCGGGTGACACGCTGTCTGGCATTCCTTACAGCGCTTCAAAGGAAATAAAACTTTTCCCCGCAAAGCCGAGGAGCGCGCAGAGCCTCGCGGCCTATCGCGACGGCGGCGGCGTCTCCCGCGAAATGAAGTCGAACGAGTCCCGCCGTCAGTCCCGCCCAATAAACAAAGTGACGGACGGAATCCCGGGCGGATCGCGCCTCCCCACTCTCTCTCGGGCAAAGTGATTTCAATCGTCCCGACGTGTGCCATTCCGAGGCCGCGTGCATCCCGACGATTTTCTCGCCTCGATGGCACGCGCCACGCAATTTGTCAATTCCTCGTTTTTTTTCCTCCACCCTCGCCCTGCGGCAGGGGCTTTTTCCGCGCCTCTCCCCCCGCGAGCGCGGCTGTTGCGCCCGCCAGTCTTTTCTCTTCTGCAGCGCCCCTAGGGCGGGGGCCTGGGGTCGCGCTGATGACTTTCGGAGAATCGCTTATTTATCGCAACGATTTGCTCGGCGTGTAAACACCCGACGATTTATGGCGGTGCATTTTTTTTAAATTTCGGATTCATTAAGCCGTGGTATCTCGGCCGGGCAGGGCCGTCCTCTGGCGAGTTAGATTGAGCATCGCTTTACGAAGATTCGCTAAGTCTGGGAGTAGCTTCGCTCCAGGTTAAATGAGATTAATAAGCTGTCGTAAATTTTTCGTCAATTTTTCTTGTTTCAAGGCTTTACTGCGAAACACTCGCGATTGTGTTTATTGTTTATTATTTTCCGGCCTAATGCTTTGTGTGTCAAGGAAAAATAGGGGTTGATATTGCGGTAAAATAATATTCAACTATAATTTTTCATTTTCGAAAAAGATATTCAATTTCCATAAGCTAATATTGATCGTTTGTTGTAGAAATTGAACTACAAAATTCTAAATCATTTGCAAATCAAATTAGAATGGTTTGTTGTGCAAAGGCTGTTTATGATATATTGATGACGTTTTTCGTCTTAATATTGCAGGAAAACTTCAAAATTAATTTTGCTTTAATTGAAACTCGTCTGAAAATTTTCTTAACCTTTTATTTTTATAATTTTCAAGCAGTTAATAATACTTGTAGATAATTATTTTTTCATAATAGGAGCACTGAAGAAAATTAAATTAAATTTTTCAGGTCGTTGACTTTGTAATTAAAGGCAGCACCATATCATGAAGTAAATTCTAACTATAACTTCGAAGTGAGATTCTTGAATAAGTGACTTATTTTCAAAAAAATATCTATTTATATTTTAATATTTGACAAAAAGAACGTCTTTACGTTAAAAACTTAAATTTTATTGTGACAAGAATTTATAAAAATCGGAAATAACGCAGAAATAAAATAGAAATTACGATCTCGCGAAGCACCGAGCGTTAATAAAGTACGCTTAATGAATGACCTAAAATAACGTCGAAAACTGTAACGTCCGGGACGGGGCGTCGAATGAAAAGAAGCATTTCCATCGATTTGCTCCCGGCAGAAATGATAAAAGTGCCTCTTCCCCACCGGAGTGTAATATATCGCAAGTAAACCCATCGGTGTTTTTGTAATTTAGCGAAAGGTTCGTGATTCGAAAGAGAAAATAATCTCTGAAAGATTCCCGCCGCGATTGCCGAGGTAAGCGTATTTGCTGAGAGCATCAATTTTCCCTGAAAGTAGCACTTTCCACCTATTAACGAATGAAACTTTTGTTCCCTCCATTAGCGAAAACTCTTTTAACGTTATTTTCGCGGCGCGGGGCGCGATAGAAAACGAGCTACAGCGGGGAGAAGCTCCGGGGCACGAGGCACGCTATTTAATATTCTTGTTTATTCGCCCGACGGCGCTGAGGGGGAGGAGGAGGCGAGAGCCCGGCAAAAGGGAAGGCGAATCAATGGAAATCCGATATACGCCGTGGCGCCTCCGTCCAAAGGCCAGACGCCGCGGGAGGGCCGACGGCAGTTCTTGCAATTTGTCCGAGGCCTGCTGCTCCCTTCCCCTCATCTCGATTCGCCCCGGCGCATCGATCTCGCGGCCGGCGCGGACGTGACCGGACGGCCGAACGAGCGACTTAGCTTCCTCTTGCCTCCCTCGACAAGGGAAAAAGTGCGTGCGTACACGCGGCGGCCCCTCCCGAAATCGCGTTTTCATTCGCTCGTCTCTTTTTTTTCTATCGTTTCCTACCCCCACCGGGGTGTTTTATACTCTCGGCGACGTCGTCTTTTACAGCGGGCGCGAGGCTTCGTCGCTCTCTCTCTCTCTCTGCCCCCCTACACCGAGCTCCTACAATTTCTGCTGTCGCTGCACAGCTTATCGTTTTGAGCTTTATCGAGCGTCGTGCTTCTTCGTCTTTTTTTTCTACCGACACCCCACACCCCCTCCGGCCTCGCCTCTTATCTTCTCTCGTCTCTCTCTCTTCCCGCGCGAGCTGAAGTCCGCTCGTTCGCTCCTTCGAATCGAGAGTATGAAATATCTTTTGATGTATTTTTGATCTTTTTCGGATCATTTGACGAATCCCCCCCCGTTCGCTCCAATTCTTTCCTCGCATTCACCGTGGACTATACGCACGAGAGCCTAACTATTGTCGGATCTTACGCCTTTTGGAGGGAACTAAGTTTAGCGATTAGGTCTTCGGCTTTGACGATAAGTCACGTGAGTATTAGCCTAAGCTATTCACCGTTTTTTTTAAAGTCGCTCGAGATCAAGAATAATTGTGAAGTAAAATACCAAAGGAGAAGAAAGGACTTCTTGTTTGAATAAGAAAATCCTTCCAGGAAGAAACCGTGTTCTTTTTTCTACATTAATCTTCTTTCTGATTTTCAAAAAGGAAACCATCTATTTTGATTGATTCTGATTTTCACGTTTCAAAGTATTTGAAAAGTTAAAAGCAATCGATAAAGTTTCTTATTACAAAAAAAGGAGAGAAGTCCCGAACGCAGAAAAAACACCGTTAAAAATGGTTTCGCTGCACCGACTACTTTCCGGGAGGCTGAAAGTTAAAATACACGATCGGAATTTAGGAAAAACACAACTGACCGACTCTCGAAAAAGAAAGAGTCTCAGTGTACAGCCAAATAGAAGACAAGAGACAATGGAGGAATAAAAAAAAAATGGCGAAAAGCGGCAAACGTTTTATTTGTACTCCGGATTCCTTTGTGCGAAATCCATTCCAATTTGCAGGGCGAAATTTTTTTCCCCCGACCGCTGGCAGTAAAATCGGCCGCTTGAAAGCCCGGAGTGCACCCGGCGAACGACGCCCGGTGTGTTCTCGCCCCCCTTGCGATTCGAGATTGCGGGAGGTGCCGCTGCGCGGGTTCGCGCCCAGGACTATTAATGCATCGACGCGGCCGGGAAGAAGGACGTGCGATTCACGCGCCGTTCGCTCACCGAATTTTTACGGGTCTCTGAAAAGTGCCCGGGCGAGTGCTATTGATACCTTTTGCTAGATTGTTTTTCCTCGAGTTTTATCCCGGTGTTTTTTATAGCTGATGCTTTTGTTGGCAGTTTTATTAACGTAGCTTGAGTATGTTTCAAAGCGTTTCAAAATATTATTTTATACACATGTGCGGTAGAATAAATAAATGATACTTAAAAATGTTTAATTCATTTTATTTAGGACACCGATTTTGTAGTGAATGGAATTTGTTGTTTACATTTTAAGATTGACAAGTTTAATTAATTTTATATTAAAATAAATATTGAAAAATTAAAATTTTTAGTACTGAAAAAGTGATTTGTCACTCTTGCTCTTATCACATTTAAAGTATGAAAAACTAACTATTAGGTATCTATAACGCACAGATTATAATACACAAAACGTAGTTATAAATATAAATAAAATTACAAATTTATAAATAAATGATGAAAAGGTGATGAGTTTAAAACTCTGTTAACAGTTAGTATTTATATTCATAAACACTAAAGGAAAACAAACAAATTTCGTCTTACAGTATGATATTCTATTCTTGCCTGTGAACAGTATTAACTTCCGTCGGAATTTGCAAATATAATCTTCGAAAGGGATACATATAGCAAAAACAAGAAAATGTCTAAAGTTTCGCCAAAGTTACTTTTCAAGTTTCAGTTTCCAGTCTTAGTTTGCTAAGATTTCGAAATCCAATAACTTTTTGAATATAAAAAAATTGTTCACTTTACATACAGATATAAAAAAATGAGAATATGTACTTTTACTAACTTAACTTTTAAACTTCTACCCTACAAATACACTGTTTCAATGAAAATTTTACTGCCATAGTTTTATTCGTATATAAAAATGAAAAATTAGAGTAATTCATGTAAGTAGAAACAGAGGAATATAGTCAGGCACTGACTTTAATATTACTCGTTTCCTGCAAATAACTTCAAATACGTGTCAGTAGAAACAGTTGGAAATAGACAGACTTTGACTTCAATATTACTCGCGTCTTTGTCAAATAACTTCAAATTCAAAAAAAGGTTTTTGTACTATAAATAACAGTCAGACCTGTCACGTCTTTCTTAGTCTTATCAGCTTTCATTTATTTAAACCTATCTAATTAAAACAGAAAAAGTCCATTTACTACACGTAAACATACCAATTCCATCGACAGCTTTAGACACTCCGTAAAAGCCATTACAAACATCGAGCCATTTCACCGCCATCGATGTAAAAAAATAAATTTCTAAAAGCTCTAAAAGCGCTCGCGAACGACCAAAGTATCGTATCACCGATCCTCCAATCGCCGCGCGGCGAGGCCATAAAACGATCGCACAGGTGTTGGATTTCCTAAAAAAAAAGTGAAACTCGCGCGGCCAATGTCCAGGAAAAAGATCCGCAGCCCGTCGCAATAATTGCAGTCCGTTATCCGGCCGGCGCAGGCACAATGCCCGTCAGCCGTCCTGCGATGCTCGGCCGTCGTAACTCTCGAAACTGACGCGGATCGGCATTGATCGTATTCCGCGCGCATCGCCTCGAATTTAACGCGCCGCGCGCATTGTGGGGTCCCCGCGCGGCCCCTTAACGCGCGCGCCCGTATTAGCCGCGAAATGAATGCCCGCCAGCGCGCGATTGTAAAATTCAACGGGAAAGCTCGGCCCTCCTCCGGCGTTGTTTCAGGGCTAGTCGCTCGCTTTTTTTTTGCCGATGAAAGCCGAGGTGGTTTTTTTGTTTTATTTTCGAGCTCCCCCAAGCCGAGGAAATACCGCGCAAGCTGCGATTTTTGTTTTCGGCATAACTCGCTGCGGATTGTTCGGGCGATTATTGTGACGGCGTCGAAAGGACAGGTTGGATGTTTTTTTTAAGAGCATCCAGGTATTTCGAGGAATTCCGGGGTACTCTGTTCTTTTTTTTAATCGGTATTTTAAGCTTAAATAAAAATGTGAAAGAGTTATTTGTTAAATTTATATTGAAGCTTCTCTTTGTTCAAAGAAATTTGTTAATATCCTTGACTAAATTCTTGATTTAAAATGCAAAATATAAACATACTAGTTTTATCAGTTTTGAAGGTTTTTTTTCTTAAAGAGAAACACTAATTTTGTATATGCTTCGCAAATCGAAGTAGAAAAAGACAAGTCCGGTAAGACTTTATTCAGAGTAATTGAAGTATGTGTTACTTGTCTACTCTCTCTCTCTCTCTCTCTCTCTAAAAGCCTTATTTCATTCTGATAAGTACCGTTTTATCTAATATTTATTCTTTTTCATAAATTTCTGCCTTTGTCCTACAAATAAATTAAGTTTTAAAACAATAAAAAAAAAATATCCTCTCTCAAACACCTTTAACGGACGTTTTATTGAAATTACGAGTATAGCAGTTGGCTAACGCAAACACCTTCCTTTATCATTTCATTTCGATAAATTTGCTAGCTTAATCCGCTTGATCGTGACAAGTGCTTTTCGTGCTAGCTTTATCTGATTAAATACACCGTTCGATTTCAGCACGTAAGTGTTCCTTAAATACGTACTCTACAAACTCGAATTGAAATGATGTACTTTTCCTCGAATTTTCCACTAATTTCGTTACATAGCCCCGGTGTAATTCCCGTATTCTAACGCGGACACACGTCACAATTGACATGCGCCGTCAGATTGTGTAATTTCGTTTTGTGAGTGCAAATTAAAAAGTTAAATTAACACTTGGAAAAATGGAACGCGCCAACACGCTAAAATTGAATCGATGAATTAAAGTTAATCGATTCAAGGGTGCAGGACCCGCCCGTAACATGACAATTAAAGCGAGCATTTGGCGTAACACGTTTACCGATTTTCACCCGACAGCTTTCCAATACGACATATTTTCGTTTGACGCGGAAGGCTGTTTATCTCCTCCTTTGTGTCTGTATTTTTCATACTCGAGGAGATAGTTATTCTTATAGTTATTCAGCGGAGCGGTAAATTTTGTGCATTCTAACGAAATTAAAATTGCTATCGCTGCGGTAGAACGCGAAATAACGCTCATCGCGTTTTCCGCGAATACAATCGACAATTGTTTGAAATTGGCGCGCAAAATGCGTCTAACGAATCCACCAAGGAAATTTATGGCATGAACGACAAGCTGCGTAATTCAATATCCCCGTGTAATCTGATGTTTAATCGCGGGCTTAAATTTTGCGGGATATTTGGTTCGAAATTTAATCAGTAATCCCATCAACTCCGTTTACAGGTGCAAAAATCTAACAGAGCTTTGTCGAACATTACACCAGTATGAAATGAACTGCTAATTTCAATCCTGGCCTCAAACATCAAAACTACAACAATAAATACGTAATATATTTTTCGCCCTAGCGGGCCGAAAGTACCAACTTCCCTCCCGGCTCTCGATCGGGAGTTTGTAATTTCTGCCTCGCTAAGACGAAAAATAGTATACATACCTAGCCCTGTATAATAAGAAAGCCTCAGATCACATGTTTGTCTACCTCGGCTTCGCCTCGGTCGACAATATTTCTTATTATACAGGGCTAGGTACGTAATACACTATTCCTTTAAAAAGAAAATTCATTGTTTTTATCAAAATCTCATACAAAATTCAAAAGTCTTGGAAATAAGAAACGTAGAATATCGTCTTGAAAAAATTCTAGAGTTTGTTTATCTCCACTTACAACAGACACTAAAAAAACAGTGCACTAGAGTCTTATCAGTCCTGTCAAATCGCTTATCCACATGTGTCGGCGTTTTTCTCCTCAACCCCCGGCGCATTAGACTTTCAGATCGCCGCCCCAAGGCGAGGGAGCGAGAGAGCGACAGAAGTGGAGGGAGTTGCGACTTGGGCACGTGTATTTAATTACCGGCGGCTAATCGTCTCGGCGCGTCGCGAGGCCCACGGGCGCCGCGGGGACGGAAGTCGCCCGCGGCCTAGTTCGCCCCGGCGCTTTTGCATAAGTTTAAGGGTGCGCGCGAGCGCGCGATCGCGATGCGGCGAAATCTTGATCGGGAGGATTTAGCGGCGATCCCCCGCAGTACCCCGTAAACCTCGCCAGTATTTTCCATTAACGCCCGGACGCGCTTATCTCCCCCTCGTTGGTATACGGCGTCCGCGTCGCTTTATATAGTCGCGCCGCGTGTACGAGCCACTCCGGCGGTCAGTCGGCCGCTCCCAGCAGTTCGCGTTGCGATACGCGCTGATCTCCGAAACTGAAGGAACAATTCGAGAGCTTGTTTGATGAGCGGAGCGCTGATTTACTTGGTAGAAACGAGAATTGGATAGTAGAAGTGACGAATCACTTTTATACTGTTATTTTTGCCTTTTTGATGGAGTTACGGTGTCATCAATCAATCTAATGTAATTTTGATAAGTTTGTAATTATATTTCAAAAAACTATAAATAATAATCGAGCTTGGTAGGTCGCTGAACGACTAAAGCCTAATTATTTTAGGTACTGTCCGATATCGAATGTACATGTTTTTGTATGCACGATAGGCGATTAGCTATAATTAGCTAATAGTTATAAAAGTCAATGTTTAATTAATCAAGACTGAAGATTGAAAATGTAACAGGAATCCTGTAATTTAAATACAATTTGATTATGCTTCAGAAATACAAAGTTGAAAATAATGGGTAGAATAATGATGAATAACGAGTTTTTGATTATTCTGATTATTTCCATTTCATCCATAAAAGAAATAAAATGGTTTTTCTATGAAATTGTTAGAATTGAATCTGTGGTAAAGTAATCACGTATTCAATTACTTTTATTACAAAATTTTGGTTTAACGAAAAATAATACTATTTTTTTTAACGATTGTAAGAATTTATTCATCTTTTTGATAAATTATGATCTATTAAATAATAATCCATCATATGGTGAGTCGTATTTAAAAAGAATCACTTTAGGCGTAACATAGGTAGGCACGACAAGCCCCATAAGTTCTTCACGGTCGGCTCGTTAAGGCGTTAATCAAATCGCGGAAGCTAATCGGCCGGTTGATAAACGAGACGAGCCGGACGCGTCGATGGTCAGCCGCTTTTCGGTCGAAAATGAACGCGCGCCGGTCATGCCACGCCGAGTCCGCTGGACACCCACCGCGATGTCCAGCGCACCCACACACACTCACACTCGTCGTTAGATTTCTAACGAAGCCCGATTTCTCCGGCCGCCGAAAAATCGACCGACCGCCCGAGCAAGACTTTCCCGCCTAGGGGGAACCCTCACCCCTCCGCCCCCACCACTGCTACGTCTATATCTGCCCACGCTTTGATTAATCGTCCGCTCTGAAAAATGGTTTAAGTGTCGTTTATTGATTGTACATTTTGAACCTGTCGCTCCTTTGTTTCGGGCCCGGCGCGGGGGCCATGATGTGATTAGTCGGCGCAACGCGCTCGATCGGCAATTATTCGATAGCTGTTAACGCGGCCTGTCGCGCCCTCGTGAAAAATGCATCGGTGTATGGAGGGGAGAGAGCTAGGGGGGTGCATGGTAGGTGCGCGTCGGATGAAAATGTGGAAAAAACGAGCCCGATAACGTCGTGTAGCGATTACCCGGCGCTAACTGCTGATAAGCCCCTCCGACGGTGTTGCCAGCCCCCGCGTCTCGAGTGAGACGTCGAGTACGTGCACAGATACGCGGAAACGACTGACAGCGAGTTTTCGCGCGTTTAAATTTTCCGATACTAGGCTCGCCGCTGCCCCCCACTGCGATTTTCCGCCGTCGGACGCCGGTGTCACGTGACGGCGCATCCAACTTATCAAGCAGCCGCGGTATGTAAACGCTAGCGCGCGGATCGTGCACCTGGCACTTAGCACGCGAGCCGTCGCTAAAGCGATGCGGGAGTGACAGTCGGTCCGAGCAGCGGGAAAATTGTTGTTCGCCGCTGTCTGTCGATGAATTTTTCAGTTCGATGAGGGAACGGTCGAAAAATGTACTCGTCATTTTTGTATGATGTCTTAAACAGGTTCATGTTAATATTCGGAAAACTGATGTTTTAAATGATTAATTAAAAGTGGAAAAAATTCAGTTCGCAGGTCTAGTGTAAGTATATAAATTATATGAAAAAATATGAATCTTTTTCTATTTGTCTCGCTTGTTTGTAATCATTACTTATGAATAAATATCTTTAATCCCCCTGCAATGCTTGATATCATGCCATGCACCCATTTTCCATGTAGACTCTAGATATACTATTTCTAATATTAAATCCTTTTTATTAATAAGGAAAAAAGAAATTAATTTATTTTCCTTAATAAATCACAGAATCATACAGAAGATGAAAAAAAGAAACAACTACTTCCTTCCATAATTCTAAGCATCATTAATTTAGAAAGGAGATTTATTAAAAAACGAATTTATTTCGATATAAATTAGAACCGTAACAGCTGCTTACTCGTGAAATCACGATAATCCAGAATATTTAACTTGGCATTCGTCAGCAATCAGAAGCTCCCCCTTCGCAAAGATTTTTCCGCGCCGAAGAGAAATGTAACACCACCGCTGTAAATTACGCAGTCGATCGAGGCGGCGAGTCGCTGCCTCCTTGCGCAATGAAAACGAAATAAAGAAAAGCTGGGTAAGAGCGAGGGAAAAAAATGTATGGCTAATCAATTCAGCCGTCGAAAATGAAAATGGAATCACTCTCGGGGCCGAGTTATCGGGAAAAAGTAGCCCCGGCGCAAAGTGCGTTAGCCCCAACGAGCCCGTAACTCGCCGGCTCCGAAATCAGCGGGACGCTCGCGCGCGAAAAAAACCAGAGGAGGATTCCCCCACGCCTCGTCCCGCCGGGAGGAAGAAAAAGAAGAGGAAAAAAAAGGCAGACGCCACGGGTGCGCATCGGCGCCCCGGTCACGCGCGCGCATTAGCAACTTTCTGTTTTTTTCTTCTCTCGCCGCACGCCCGGTTATCGATGCCCGGCGCGTAGCGTGCCGATTATTACGCGGGGAGCAGATCGACTTTGACGAGTGCGACGCAGGAGGAGAGGTCCCCCCCCCCTCCCCTCCGGAAGTGCCCCCCGGTCTACGGCGCCTTTTTATTTGCACGCGCGGTAGAGTGCGACACTCGAATCGGAGAAATAGGAGGCTCCCTTTGTTCCCGGTTTACGTAAACGTCGCGTTTCGTTTCTTCCTTTCTGCGCGCGCGCGCCCCCCTCCGGCTGACTTTCTTTTTCTCTCGTGTTTTCCGGCTCTTCATTTAGCGCGCTCTCGGACGACTCGTTCGGTGTTATTACGCCGGCCATTGTGTCGTCCGAGCTGCACACTTTAAAATATTAAAACGGCTCGTCGAGTGCACTTAGCATTTTTGCGATCGCGTCGTCGCTGCCCGGGTTCTATTAAAAGCAGACCAAATTATTTATTTGAAGGATATCGATAATCTTGAATGTGATATTGCACTACCGTCTGAATCCTGTTTGATACAACCTATCGACAGCAGATTTATAATATTCATTATATTGAATTTTCAATGACAAATTTAGAATGTGTATATTGCATGTTCAGTTTTTTAAATCATTAATTAAATGTTATTTATTGAATGATACGTTTGATAATGCGGTTTATGTTTATTATCTTTCATTAGCATCACTATGTGATATTAGTATAATTAATAAATTTTATAAATTCACAATATCATACATTTTCGAAAATGGAAGTAATAATATAAACTACACGTTGAGAAAAAGCGAAATTTCCAACTTTTAACGGTACAAAAGTATGAATAAAATGATCACTTTTTTATGATTTATAAATTTTTATGATTTATCTTTTTTTATATCAAATTCCCATCCACTCAAATGAGTAATTTCGTCTTCAATTTATTTAAATTGCGATTTCGTGAATTTCGCTACTCCTTATTATCAATTTTCTTTTAGAGAATACAAAAGTGAAAGTAATTTCGAGAAAGTTTCTTGTAAACTAAAAATTATGCGAGCGTGAAAATTTGTTTGAAACTAGCACAGAAACTTTATATTGAAAGGATATTAAATTTCATTATTTATCATTTCCATTATGTATTATCGCAAATTATATAGAATATTAAAATTTGATGTATGAACACAATTGTATATTATATTAGAAAAGTAAAATTCAATTTAATGTAAGTGGAATATTAATTATTAAATTTAATACAATGCATAGTAAGCTAGAATTTTCATATCAGTTTATACAGCAGAGTAATGAATATTCGAAAATGTGTAAAGGAAAATTTGAATAAGAGTAAAATATGGACTGGTCCATCCAAAGCTCGGAGCACTCCTCTTAAAGTAAAATTAAAAAAACTGAAATTTACGCAAAAAGCTTAAGCGAAAATTTAATAAGAAATTGTGACGAGTGCAGCGTTCGAACAGGGAAAAAGTGGGTTCAGCGTTGGGGTCCAGCCGACTACGTAACGAGCGACTAAAAGAAAAGAGCGGAGAGACGCGCGCCGCTATTTTTAGGCAGCTTTCAGGGAGATATCGAGCGGGGCCGCCCGGCGGCTGACCCCGTTCCCGACCTTATTTTCACTTTTCGACGCCTCGCGCGCAAGTAGTTACGCTCGGGCTCCCGTCAGCCCGTCGGCGGCGCCCGAAAGTTCCCGTCCCTTCCCATCGACTACTCGCCGGTTAATCGCCGAGGCAGAGTCCGCCGAGTGCAAAGTACTCCCCCCCCCTCTCTCTCTCTCTCTTTACCGAGCCCTTTAAAATCGTTGACTATCCGATTAGCCGTAGAATGAAATTCGCGCTATTAATTTGGCCGGGCTAATGAGGCGTAGCCGCGAAAGTGCGTTTATCCCGATGGCCCGGGCCTTTCGGGCGCAAATTGGCCGTCCCGCGAAGATCCGGGAGGGCTCAATCGGCCGGGGGGAGATCCACCGGCACGACCGGAATTCGCGCGCGCGTAATGCAGTGGACAATGGGGCAGAGTGGCGCCCGCATCGGTCGACCGAAAGGCACACACTTCGAGCGCGCGCCGCATTGTGCGTGCGATTCTTTATCGTTCAAATTAAAATCAATTGGAAATACTCAATTGGGCTACACGCCGATAGCGCTAAATAATATCAGTTGTTGTTTATCAGCGGCGCGTCAGGCGCACGCGCCGACTCTATAACTGTTGTGATCACGCGATCTTTTCATTTTGAGTTAGTTGCCCGTTAAACGGGGGGTTTTTGATTCACTGCAGTTGCTGAAAGTGCTGCTTAAAGATTAATGGGCGGCGAAGTTTTTCAGGAGAGTATTAAACATCCAGTTACGACAATGTGCCAAAAAATAAGTAGTTAAGACATTCTTTTTTTTAATCGTTCTTTTTCTTACTCAATTTTTTCGGGATAATAATCACATTGATTAAGTGGTTGTGATTTTCTCTAAATGGGAAAGACTTAAAATGTTTTTCGAATTTATTTAACAGTGAAATTGCACTATTTTACATTTCAATAGTGGTTCAGTAATTCTGTCCTGAGAGAACTCTAGTTTCCCTTTGTCTCAATTATTTACAGTGAATATTCACAGAATTGCTGTGAAAATCAGATAATTAAACCTAAAATAAGCAAATTCCACTAATTCAGTGAGTATTCTCTGTAAGGAATTTGGAATACTATTTTCTTGTTACGATAGTACCCCCGTTAATTGAATTACCGATCAGATTTTGATAAAATTTAAAAAATTAGTCGATATTAAAGGGTATAAAATATAAATATTACCTCGATCTTTTTATACTGAATCAAAAGAGGAATAAAAAATATAATGAAGCAAAGTACGCATTTATTCTGACTATATCCTGAAGAAATACGACCTGTAAAATTAAATGTATTTATATGACCCATCGCATACTGTTGAGTATGATAATATCAAAAGCTCCATCAAAATTCAAAGTGCTCGTTTTTAAACTTTTTTTTTTTTTGAAAATGCACAAAACATTGGCAAAATCCATCGCATGGAGGCGCAATAAAAAATGAATTCGAGCAGTAAAAGTAAAAAGCGGGAGGTAGAGGGAGAGAGCGGCCGAAAGAAGGGCAAGAAAGAGAGACCGATATTGGCTGACTCGGCTCAAACGTAGCCGCTCCCCGGCTTTTCGATAACGCTTTAATAAATATTTATCGAGCAGCCGGTATACAAAAGCCGTAGGAACGCGTCGGGGCTCGGCCTCGACTTCCCTTCGCGCGGCCGCGCTCTACCCTCATCCATTCCGCGTCCATTTTTCCGCGAAAGATTCAATTTGGATTACTCCGCAAACAGTCGCTCGTATTTCTGGTATCGCGGGTGCGCCGGGCAAATGAGCCCGCGCCCGATACCTGATTAATACGCGGGCATTAAATCCGCCCCGAGATAGGGCGGAGCGCAGGGCAATCATCTCGCGGTCGCGTGGGCAGACGCGATGGGCCCTCGTCCTCGGGAATATGGACCTACTCGTTACGCGATGCACGGGTAAACTGTTATTTTATTGATTCACGAAGAGAATAATATCTACATTAGCATTACTTTCCCTTTTTTTTGTAAAAATTAATATGTGTTCTGTAAGCTTAGGAGCAAGTAACCTATTTTTTTTTTAAGTTGCGAGTAATTTCACCTGCTTCGTAAAATAACTCACACGTTGATAAAAATTGCCATAATCATTGTAAACATTATGTCTTAATGGATCAATTTTTACCACACTGTGAGGTAACTTTTACGAAACAAATGGCTTGTTTCCAATACTACTATTAAGCACTTTCTTATCCGAAGATCCTTTCAAAGTAGTCATTTTGTATTTTTGTGTACTTTTTGTATATCCAGATAACAGAAAGGGAGAGTCTTTGCACTAAATATTTGAAAGCTTTAAGTCACTTACTGGTAATTCAAATATATTATTTATGCACCTTTCGAGTTTTTTATGGAATTTTTAAAATATTTTAAGAATTTAAATTAGAAAACGAGAATTTAATTACCAATACACTTTAGGGAACTTTTTACTTTTTTTCTTAAAATAAAATGTAATTTTATTACACCACAGAGGACCCCGCACCATTAACATTAAAAACGTAACATCAGTAAAATATAATGTAAGATTGTTAAATATTACTTAATTTAATATAATTTAATAAAGATATATTTTTTCACCGATGACCCATTTTCACTGTTAATGGTGCGGGGTCCTTTTCTGTAATTAATAATTTTTTAATTAAATGTGCGTCAGTCAATTAATTGACTGTTTTAATTGGCAAGTTAACTTTGCCTTCAATAAATTAAATTTACGAAATCGTTGAATAAATTATGATTATGTACTGCATTAAATAAGATAATAAGATCAAAATGAATAATAGATTAATAATTATTAAGTAATTAATTAATAATGTAGTCGTATTACTTGCCGATCACAATTCTAATACAATGCTTTGAACTATTTCGACTGTTATATTGAGCGTGTAAATACACTTACATTAATAATTCAATACAATACTATAATAGAATTATAACGAATTCAACAATAGTAACAATGCAAAACCATTTTCTAAAAATATCCACGCTGCGATACGACTGCTCTTTTCGAAATCGGTCAAACGAAAGATAAAATTGAACAGATAACGAGCAGAGGCATAAATAAAAATTGAAAAAAAAGTAAATCCAGCCAGCACCCGGAGTATTTAAATCTTTTATTTTTTATTCATTTCGCCCGCTCGATTTTCGGAATTTTTATGAGCGCGTTGGGTCCATCGGGACGGAAACGAGCTCCTCTCCGCGGCGGTCGGCCGACACGGCCAAGCTTTTGGATCGATATGTAGATCAGCAGCGCGACATCAATCATTAGTTATAACCAGTCAACCGGTGTATGCTTCGTTATCCTAAACTGCTGTTGACTGGGGATGGCCCAGTTTCGACTTCGGCCGCAGTATCTCATTTAACGATTACAGTTACCATACAAAATGCCCGCGGATCCCGACGCTCCTTCCGATAACACTTCGCGCCCGACCCTCTCGCCCGGCCATAAATTCGCACGGAAATAAAAATTTTCGTGGAAAAAAATAAAAGAGAGAACGAGCGCCAGTGAAACGTGGCCTTTAGTTCCTTGCGCAAACGACTTCTCAATTAAGCGCGAGAATAAAAAAAAAGAGGAAGAGGAGAAGGTATTAGCCCACCGCCTCCGCGGCGATTTACGGGTAAAAGTTGCAGTTGAATAAAAAAAAAGGACAGTCGGACGAGCAAACGTCTCCTTTGATAATAATTAACGCTACGTGCTTTTGAAAGTATCGTTAAATCTCGTTAGCGCCGGTGGGCCCGAGGCTCGTCCCTCAAAGAAGCCCGAGAGAAAAGGGGGATAAGCGGGTAGGGAGGACTGAGGCGCCGTCGAAAATTACGTCCCTTCCGAAGAGAAAATCATTTTTGCAGCTGCGACGCTCCTTCTCAATTTGATTCGTTAAGTCCGGCCCGCGTAGGAAGCGGGGCCGAAAGTTGCAGCCGCGTCCCCGGGATTAGAGGAGAGCAGGAGAGAGCGAGAGAGAGGGTGAAAAAAGCCGGGAGGTAGGGAGGGAGTTAGAGAATTAGAACGGAGCACTCGGCGCCTCGAGGAGACGGCGCCAAACTCCTCAAATTAACGAATTTGATTTTGCCGCGGGAATTACCTTTGTTTTCGCTTTCTCTCAGCCGGCGCTCCGCCGAGTCGCTCCGCAAATTAAGCCGCGGCAACCCTCCCTGCCCAACTCTTTTCGGCTGTCGTTCGCAGCGGCGAGGATATCTCTCCCTCTCTTTCTCTTCTCCGGTTTTCCCCGCCGACGCCGTTACGGTTTGTTACACGGCGAGCCCGCCAATTGACGATTTTCTAGCGGCGGACAAAGAGCCCGGGTAAAACCGGATCGGTAGTCAAGGGAGCGATTTTCAAACCCAACTACCGGACCCTTTTATTCCCTTCTATCCTATTAACTCGGCTTTCTTCCTTGGCATTACGGCGAAAGAAGCGATCTTAGCGAGTCTTAGGGATAATTCATTTTATAGCGATAATGTTAAGGTAAATGGAAATTCGCGTGGTTTGAGAAATGCATTTGCAAATGTCAGTGAAATACACGTTCTTCGTGCATGAAGCTTTTCAACGGTGAATGAGGTTAAAATGTCATTTACGAATGTAAGCGATTTTTTGATATCTAGGCAATAGTATATAGTAATTTTAGTAAATAGAGATTTAAATTAGGAAAATATTCATCAATCGAAATGTAATCCTGAAAAGGAGCACATACTGAATGTGAAGGAAAAGCGCATTGAGATTTAAACTGTTACTGTATTTTTTTTTAATTATAAAAATTTAATTATTTCTAATAGTTAAGATAGAATTATAATTATAATGAGACTTCCTTTCCTTCTTGATTAACATTTTACTGCCGAGAATCAAGTAAATACATTTACTTATTCTGTAATTTTCTTGTATATAAATTGACAATCATAACTCGATACTTCATAGGAACTTGACGTTACATTTAATCGCTCGTACTACAAAAGGAAGTAAAGTTGAATTCGCGCATTTATACCTACTATTAGTAAAGATATATAGGCAAACTACAATCATTTTCCAAGAACGACGCTGAATTTTTAATCAATACGCCTTTAACTCTCGTTCCCGGTAAAATTTCCCTCTGCTCGCCTTTTAAAGCGCCCTGTTTCATTGTTTTACTTTCCCTCTATGTTTTTTTTCCTTCGCCCGCGCGCGTCACTAAGAAAGTTAAGCAAAGAGATCAAAGTTACGGAATCGGAAATCCGGTGAAAGGCTCGCGGAAATTAAAGCCCGAGGAAAAACTCGTTAGTGCGAACTTACATAAGAACAGTATCAAACTATACTTTTCGTCGCCGGGATCGCCGCCATTCGTTAATATCGATTTAATTTCCCATGGAAATGCAAATTGCCGCAGCTCTACGTGATTTATTATTGAGCGCCGAGCGTTTTTCTGACGTGTAATCAATTCTTCTTAAAAAAAGGAGACCGACCGTCGATTCTCTCATAAATAAATATTCCCCTGCAATCGCGCGATGATTTAATTACTCCCGTTTTTCACTGATGCAAACGTGATTTCATACCACTTTACGCGCAATTTATTAAACAATGCATCGATTGATCCAGAAACAAGCCGCGATTAAATATTGAATTTAACGAGCAAAATGGACAATTAAAAAGAAAAAAATGGTATCTACTGTATGAATTCAATTGTATAGGAATACCATTCGAGAAGAAAAAAGATGGATTTCGATATGTCCGCGGTATAGTATTGGAGGAAATTGAGACCTTCTGTCTGGGAGAATTAATGATAGAGTACACCGAGTTTAATCAAGCTAGAGTGGTGTATCTTCATTTACAACCAAATAATATAAAGACGTATTGCCTGGGATAGAATAGGAAAAAAGGAGCGAAGAAGAATAGACTGATCGCGAAGTCGACATGTGATTACAAGTACTGTGCTTCGGTTTTGAAAGGAGGAGTAGGAGGCAGACCGCAAGAATCCATGTATGGTAATGTCTGAATTACAATCCTTCGTGACGAATACGTAACTTTACCTCAGAATTTATTTATTTTAACATTTAAATGAAAAATAATATATCATTAGTCTATTTTCTTTCTTTTTTCTCATTTACAAAATAACTGCAATGGTAAATAAAGAAATGAAGCCTCAAGCTATCTAATGAATGTCACTTATTTACTATACTCTTTATATGCCGGTAAAACTCATCTAAATTCACTAGATAAAATATATAAACGAAAAACAGTTCAGACAGCCAACCTTTCGTCTAAAGTCTAGTAATTAATAAACACAATTTAATTTTTACGCAGGGCATCAAGTGTCTGAAACTCCTAGGGGCCTCTTTTCTTCATCGCCGACAGTTTCGCGTTTATTTTTAATAGATTTCATAGTACAGGATAGAAATCGACGCGAAGAAAATATTCACCTCGCCGCGGCGACTGACTTATTCACTCGGAGCATCCCGCTCGGAATTGACTCATTCCATTGGCAATTTGATCGCACACGTGAAAAGAGCGAAAGAGGGAGGAGGCCCGTAAAAATTCAGCGCAAACAAGCCCCGCGAAACGGGCGCAGGTCGAGTGGCGCGAAGACACAGACGACATTTCGAATTCAATTTTTACCAAGGGCACAATGGCCGCGTTATCCGGAATATTCAATATTGAGGGTAAACGCGCGCGCCGCTCGGCCTTCGCTCCGGCTCGTACCATAAATTTTTATTAGCCACTAAATAAAGGGGACTTCCTTTAGGAATTCGCACGACGTGCCTCGGGGGCGCACGAGGGAAGCCCGGGGGGGGGGGGGGGGCAGTCAAGAAACGATGGAAAGATAAATGGTGGGGCTGGCGTGGCGCAATTCGTCGCCGATTTCCGACGGGCGACGAGGCCGCGACGACTCGATCCTTAGCCAGGAGGCGTTTAACAAGCCCGGGATTTACACCGGGATAATGGACGCCTCGTGCCAGTTTAAAACAGTTCAGCCCGCCCACAGCTCTCTTTTCACTCGTGTTGCCTTAGTACGGTCGGTGCGGTTATTGAAATTCGTTACGAGATTATAATAAAAGTATAAAAAAGATTGTTGAAGCAGTTATGATTGCAGCGAATCTAAATGGTCAAATAATACTGGAGTGAAATATTTTTTAGGGCTGTTAAAGTATGATCTAATTGTTACGGTACGTTAAAAAAACATTTGAGCAAAGAATTTTTTGACCATACTTTACCTGTTGAATGTTTAATTAACTTTTTCAAATTTAACCTGGCAAATTCGAGATTGGGTGGAAAATACGCCGCAAATTTTTTCTTTAAAGGGATGAAACTCGCATTCATGACATCAAAACGAGAGATACAGCCGGGAAATTTTACTGCAAAAATTACCCCCTAATTTGACTATTCAATTTATTTATCCATAAACACGAATAAATAAAATCGGACAAAAAGTGAAGTCACTTATTCTAAGTAAAAAGTCAATCGCTTATCATTCAAGCGTAAGTCCTCTAACTTAAAATAAACGACCATTCACTTTCTTCGCTTCTTCATACTTAGAGGGTACGGCCAGTGACACCCGGCACCCCTACGTCGAAGAAAAAACAGTTAACAAGGTGATATTTTATTCAGCGTCAACTTTCCGGTGCGCCGTCTCGTCCGTCGGCCCGACAGAAGAAGCTCAGCTCGGCGGGGGCGGGAGGCGAGTAATCCTCGGCGACAGTGCCCGGCCGGAGGTCGTTAGACGTCGTACGTCTCACTTAAGGGCCGGCCCGGGCCTCGGCGCCGGCCGATCGGCTGCGGGATTAATTCAGCGACGCTCCGCGCGCGCCGGACGGGAAAAGGGGGCCAAAGGTCGCGGGAATTCCGGCGAATTGGGGCCGCTCGCGTGCGGGATTTATCGACCCGCGGCCGGGACCGCCGCGTCCCTCGATTGGGTGCGTGAACGCCGATAAAAGGGAATATTATAACGATAAAACCTGTTTTTCTGCCCCGGCGGTTCACGCGACGTCGATGCTAATTTACGCGCAAACATTTCCCCGACGTGCGGCTCCTTGCCCCGTTTTATCTCCTTCCTCCTTTTTTTACTGCCGCAATAAAATTCCTCTGTTGACTCTCGCCCACCCTCGCCGCGCGCCCTATAAAACTGTCGGTCACGCCGTCAAAGCCACCGTCTTATTTAGCCCAGTGACTCAACGCTGACTCACGACGAGTAATTGCCGCCTCCTTTTAATCGCGGTTCCTAGATTACGCCGTTTCGATAAAAAAAAAAAAAAAAAAAAGTAAACAGCACCAGCGGGCGAGAAAATACAGCTAAATTCGCGAGGGACTCCGAGCAATCGACCGGTAAATAAGCAACAAGGCAATAAGGAAAATGAATACGTACAGCACCGCGATTATGCGGCCGTGCCCGGTGTACACATGCAGGGGGATAAATGAATCGAGGAGAGTGGCAGGGAGTAAGGCGGCCGCATCGAAAGAAGAGGGTAGCGCGTGACTTATAATATCGCCGGGGGAGAAAGGAGACCGTGTGATACCGGCTTAATCAATATTCAATAGCACGCGAGCAGCCACGAAGCTTCGTGACAATTGTTTACGGTTCATTACTCCTGGGAACTTGCGCGCGCGTGCCTCGTTTTTTTCTCTCTCTCATCTCTCCTCGACCGGAACTCCAACCGTATACCCTTTCTCGGTACGAGCGGGGGCGGGAGGAGAGAGGCGAGCGAGAAAAAATAAGAGGGATTAAGGCCGGGAGCCGAACGGTTCTCTCGATCTCCTTTTTTTTCCGCGTACTCACGGTAATTCGTTTCCGTCGATAATTAGAGGCTGTCGTGCGCGAACTCGAGTGTGAGATCAGTTTATTTATTTTATTTTGTTTTCCAATTAATTTTCGGCGGCTCCTGCGCACACTTAAATGCTTCGGTTTTTCGCGGCATTGTTCCGCGATATTATTTTCCTGTTCGGCTGCTGCATTGTTCGTTTTACTTGGGAAAGATAAAGGGCCCGTAGGCGTACCCAGGATGTAATTACTTCGTATTTGCTCGCGAAATAATTGCAATTATATTTTCATGCGTCGATTTCCACGACATCATATTGCCCCTTTTTTTCATTTTAATCGTAATAAAATTACGGCGATATATTTTTCCGCAATTATCGAACGTCCCGCAGTTTATTTTTTGCACCGGCAGTAGTTAATAAAAAAACCATTACTTCCGCCGGAAGCCAACCGCGCCGATGTAAATACAAAAATAGAGACCGATCACTAAAAAAAAAAATCTCCCTCCTACTTTAATTCCCATTTACAACGCCGCATCGATGCGCAGCGGCGCGGATAATATGAACTCGCAACATTATGAAACACGCGTCGCGCGAATAATATCCGCCTCGGAGCAAATGAAAACATTCCAGACGGTAGGGAGAAGTCGTCGCCGTCGTCGCGGGGAATTTCATTTTTGTTCGTGCGCGACGGGAGGGAAGGAACGCGTCCGCGCGACCCGACAGGTAGCCACTCCGGCGAAATCGCGCGCGGCCGCATTGTCCGCGTGCACAAGGGGCTGCGGGGCCGCGAGCACGTACCGCGCAAGAGTCTTCCTCCACCGCGAGGGCCGCGACTCACGAGCCTTGGCTGCTTTTCGTGGCGACGAGTAATCGCGCGATTGCGAGCTTTGACTCGTGCCGACACCTGACTTCGCGACGTATCACGCACCTCTTCCAAGGCGTCGATCCACTTCGGGGTTTGTCTCGACAGACGCGCTTTAGCCGAGGGCTCTTACTGTCCCGGGGAGTTGCCGTGCGGTGTCCGCTTGAAAAGCTTGGTGTAATCCGCCAGGGCGAGAGGCTTTATGGTCTTCGCACGTGCTTCGTGATGAACGCTAAGAATGCGGCTTTGAAAGTTTTTAAGAAGTGCACCGTTGAGTAGGAAGTGTGTTTCTGAACGTGTGTCTGCTGCTTTTAGTATGAGATTATTTCGATAGAAATTAATACGTAAATAAAACGTCATTTTTACAGAATACTGACTGTTGACGTAAAATCGTCTAAAACTGAGTCATTCATAATGGGAGAAGACGTTTATCTACGGATTCTTACAAAACTTTAGAAAATGTTTTGTTATATATTAAAAGCTGAAAAAAGCCAAAGTAGTAAATTTTAATACTCGACAATTTTAAAGTTAACTTTGATTGTTTTGAACAAAATTGTTTTTTCGACTTTATAGTCAATACGTTTTCTATAAAGTACAAAAATTCAAACGAAGAAACAAATATTGAGAAGAATAACTTTGATTAATTATTTGAGCATATGCTTTAGAAACAATAAAAAAGATCAATGAGAAAATAATACAATTTAAATTGTAATTTTTGATATCTTACAATTTTTTGTCTTTTGTCATATTTTGACGTAACATAATATTCTCCAAAGTTTCGTGACAATTCACGACCCAGAAAAGTCATGTCCTCTCGTACGGTTACATGAAAAAACGCTTCACTAGATTTAGAAAATGGTCGTTTTATTTGAAAATTTATATTGTGATTTGACATCTGGAGTCAGAGTTATGAAAGGGGTGGCTTTTACACGAAGTAGAGAATTGGCGGAATAAAGAACAGATTATAAAACCTAAAAAAATATTACGAAGTACTATTCGGAAAAACATTTCACTTTCCTTTCTGAAAACCAGTCTGAAATTAGTCTGGTTTAAAAAAAAAAACAAAAAACAAACTTTACATATTCATTTCTGTTTCGAGTGTAACACATTAAATATGTTAATTAATTGTAACACCTCTTTGATAATTACATAGGGCTCAAAGGAGGAAAATTATGATTGTAATAACAAATGAAGCAAGTTGTAATTACGTGAGCAACGATTATACTAGAATGCGCCCCACCGGAATATTTATTGACCAGAATATTCATTCGGCTAAATGTATCAGCCGCTAATCCACTTTTTGTTCGTATTTCCATCAGCAGCGTCGAACTCTTTTAGATTTAGATTAAGCTGCATTAAATTTTATTCGATCAAACGCTGGACCATAGGAATTGCGCAGCGTACAATGGTGGAGAGGGGGATAAGAGGCTCGATACAAAAGAGCGAATAATTATACATTGTCCAGCGAATCGCGCCGGTTGATAGGATAATCGCTTCCTAGTTATACCGAGTCGATGAAACGAGCAAGAGTGACATACAGCCCGGTCCGCCGGAGTTTTATATACCAGCGCGCGGACACGTCAGCGTGTGTTTGATCACAAGAGGGCCGTAGCGAGGGAGAGGGAGAGAGAGAGAGAGAGAGAGAGAGAGAGAGAGAGAGAGAACCACCCGCCGCCCGGGTCAATATGTACATTAACGGTCGAAATCGTTTTCGGACAAACGGCCGGCGCGCGCCCGCGTGAAAGAAAAAAAAAATTAAAGTTTTGTTTGAGTTCCAAAGTCTTCGGACAACAGAGCCGTGATAGTTCGGCCGGCGCGCGGTTAGTCGTCATTTTCACGGGCGACGCTTTTTTCCCTCCCCCTTCCGCGACTAGAAAAAAAAAAGCGATCGTTTGTTTATTTTTCTTTCTATTATATTTTTAACGCAAAAAAAATACTTGCTCCTTTTTCATCGATAACAGAATTTGCCTAGCAAGCGGCTTCTCTCGATCTTTTTTTCATTTTTTTTGTTTTTTTGTTGAACTAGTCGCGCTCGATTTCACCTACAGTTCTTTTTTTCCGAATTATTTTTCAGCCAAAGGGGTCGGCGGCGCACGCGCGCAAGGGTTAATGACAAGCGGAACGGGATCTGCGTTGCAAATGCCCCCGCGGACTGATTCGCGATCGTTTGACCGTCTTACGCGAGCGCCAGAGGCCTGCGTTTGATTCGGCTGTCATTGCGACCGTACGAGAGCTCGAATTGGAACCCCTATGACGCGCACTCCAGAATTGACCTATAGCTGCAAGTGATATTACTCAAATTTCAAGTATAATTCTACTAGGCGTTACAATTTAGTACGTGCTTGTGTTCCTGCTTTCTGAAAGTGGGATTTTTTGTTAAGTGCTGTAATAAAAGTAAATGCAGTTACGAAAATGGCATAAAATGCGGATATCCTTTATTTGCTTTGCAATTGGGTTATATTTTCCTGTTTATTATTCATGCACCCGGTGGTTACGTATAACTTTTTCTAATGAATTTATATGTTTGAGTAACAAATGTTTAATTTCCTTTGCCATTGTATTTGGAACTTAATAGTTTACTTCATGTTTATTCAGTAATACACAGTTTTTGAAACTGTATTTTTTACGACTATATATCAATCGTTGCTTTTGGAAAAGTAAGTTCGTAAACAAATGAAACAAATAAGTTGCCTTAATTAAATTTATTCTGAAACTACCTAAAAAAATAGAATCTTTCAAAGTCAATTTAAATCTAAATTGCTAAAACCATACCAGTTAGCGAGTAACAGATTACCCCCCATTTTCGTAATACAACACAGGGGCAGAAAAAGGAAGAAAGATAGTTATTTAAAAGGAAAAAAAGCAGGAGGAAGAAGAAGATCCTCGCGACGAGGCTGACGTTTATTCGCAAAGCCCGGGGGCGTCTGAGGATAAATTGAAGGAAATTCAAGGCGCAACTCAAACGCTCTCGTCGGGGAGCAGGGCTTGACTAGTCAAGCGAAACTCGAGAGTCGACGTCGATCGGGCGGTACACGCCGCGGGTCCCGATGCCTTTTCGATGTCGGCCCTCGACGTCTCAAAGCCCGAACAATGACCGAAGATTTGCCCGGCCGGACGCTGCGCCCACCCCTCGCGCGCTTTCGAGACTATTCCGGCGTAGCTTGCGTCCCGGGAGCTTTTTTCCCATGCGCTGCTGCCTAAGTAGATAATGCGGCTCGCTCCTTACCTCGCGAAACGCGCAAATCCGAGCGAGCGGGTTTTAAGCCCGGCCCGCACCGAAGCTAATCTACTGCTCGAAAAATTAAAAGGGGCGGCTGATAATTATTCTTAGCATTGCTCGGCTGAACATTCGCGCTTTTAAAATGAATTTGAACCCAGTAATGCTTAGTAATAATTTTAAGATTCGCATTCCGTTAGGTAACGTTAGATCATTTGAGAAATATTAAAAAATAGTTTCCTAAGATGTTGGAAGTGACTTGTGTGTTAATTTAGATAGATAGCTTATTTTTATCTTAAAAACCGTATATTGTACAAGGTAAGTGATATTATCGTCTGATTTTCTTTTATGATCATCCTATCATTTTTAATGGAACCTAATATGAAACCATTGCACAGTATATCATCAGTAAATATATCATGTTAATTACATAATACCTATACATTAACGTCAGATTCATGTGTTACATTTTCAAACTATCCAAAAAGTAATTCTAAGTCCATAAAAGATAAATTAGTTGTGTAAGATTATAATCATGTGAAAAATGACTTTAACCCTCCTACGCAGTTAATTGCTACAGCCTACCAAAACGCGTATATTTCAGGACGAGATATCTGCGCAGGAGGGTTAAATTAATATGTTGTCCTGTAACTACGTATTTGATATTTATGAAAAAATATATCATTTCAAGGTTAAGATTCAGCCATTTATCACAACTTTCGAGGCAATACTCGGTCATTCACCTGTCCAAAAGTTTTCCCCTTCTCTTGAGGGATGTAGGCGAAAGCGATTGGATCGACCGTTTGAATTTGTCATTAAATTTTTTTCAGATAAATTTGATTCTGTGACATTCGATAGGTAAGACTACCTATTTTTTTTACAAATGCTGTTAAATTTTAATTGATATACGCGGATTAGTTTTACCGTTGGTGTCATAAAATTTTGATCAACGTAAAATGCTCCATTACGCACACAGAGCTAACGAACGAAAATAGACACTAACGAACGGCCGTATTCAACAGTTTGGACAAGCATCGGTACGCAGAAAATTTGACGCATGGCCCATTTTGGAAATCTATTTTGGATGCTTTGCGGAAATATTTATTATTGCTGTGAACCGGTAATTGACGGCGATCTGTACCTTCGACTAATAAGCATTAATTGCCAACCGCATTTCGAGCCCCATTTGCGTTGAAGTAGCGGTATCCAGTTAAATTTTAATGTCCTAACCATCAGCGAACGTCATTTGGATTGCTTGCATCTTGAATAACATTAATTTCAGTGTTTTTAGTTCGAGTTTTTAAGTTTTCTTTTTAAAGTTCTTAATAAATGTTGTTTTTAAAATTATCCTACTGAAGATTTCAATTTAAAACGAAAAGATTTTTAAATAAGATTTTAGTAACGAAATTTAAATAAAAAAGTATTCTTTTATAGATCCACTACAATTTCACGAATTCTCCGAGCATGAAATTGTATTCTGTTAAAAAGGAACAAGAATAGAAAATAGTAACATTGATGTGTAGTAGATGGATGACATAACATGACGTCTGACTATATCAGTTTATTTCTACTAGCGACTTACAATGGCTTGTTTAAATTAGAAAGAAGTGTTTTTGATTTGATTTATTTGAAATGCATGTAAATTATATTCATTATTTTAAAAGTATTATTTAATATTTAGTTGATTAATATCAGCAAACCATAGAAACATTGAAAAAAGATAGATAGCTCAACGTGATGTCTGACTATGCCCGTTCATTTCTACTTCTCATTTGCAAACATCGTACTTTTCGTTCAATTAAATTAAAAATGTGTGGAAATTATATTAATTTATTTTAAAAATGTTGTTAAACATTTGAAATTTAGATCATTATTACAATAAGAGGAAAAACAAAAATAATGGAAAAAGACAGTGTCTGATCATAGCTGTATATTTCTACTTACAATATGCGAAGATTTATTTAAATAAGATTAAGGTTCTCTAATTCAATTAAAATCAGATATAAATTAGATTAATTACTTTAAAAATCTTTTTTAACTATTGATATTTAACATTGATTAATAAATAGAGCATAGAATATATTCGTTCGTTTCTACTAACGATTTTACTATTATAGAAAATAAAAAGGTAAATAAATTCTTTAAATAACTTCTTTACATTTTTTTAAAACTAAAACCTGGACGATCTGCCGGTAACATTAACACAATTTTATCTCGTAGCGCAACATACCACCTTACCAGAAAGAATAACGTAATAAGTTCAGTAGCATCTACGTACACGCGCTTATATACAACCAGTAAATGTATGGAAAAAAAATGTAATAAGTCGAAGGATGCGTTAGCAGTTGGTTCGCCGTTTTAAACCGCCGCGCGGGAATGATTTACGAGATCAATCCACGGGAATATGAATGAACGTCGCGAGCAATAAAAGTGCGCGCAACACCTCGCCTATGTAAATATTCTCTTTTCCCGTGGTCGATGTTCTCCCCGGCCGCCTCGTAAAATTCGCGCTTTACTGGTTTCGAAAAACAAAGCTCGCCCCCCCCCCCCCCTTTCTCCCACTACGCCGCTAAAAAGAGATGCAGTAATAATAAAGAAGACGGGACCCGGGAGCTGTATGCGAGTCGAGCGCGAAGGGAAGCCGCGAGCGAATAAGTAAACGGCAGCGCAAACTCACCCTATAAAGTGCAAAGTACGAAAACCCACGTATATATATATATTCGCGCCGGCGGTAGGGCGCGCCTTTGTCCTGCCGTAATAGCAGGAGCCCGCGGGAATTTCAAAAGCTTAAAGTTTTCTCATCCCGGCGGCGGCGCCTCGCTCGCCCTCCATCTCCCCCTTTCACCCCCACCCCCCTCGCCTCGCGAGCGCCGCATCGACCAAACTCGCGGCTAATGTGACACTCGACGCGCGGCTCTCTCGGCTCCATTACCGCGACGCCGACGTTTATTAATTGTTTTCTCTCCCGCGGTCGACGATTCCGCCGGGCTCGTTTGGCGCGCTGCGGCGTGTACGAGCCGGCGCGCCTCTTTCCCGTTTCGCCCGCTCGCCGAATTATCGATGCGAACCCCCTTGCCGGGCGGAGGCCGATTATGCGGAATCAATGATCTGTGTACGCGCGCGCCTATGGGGTCGCATACCGTATACCTTTGCCGCGCGGCTATTTCGCCCGGGACTTTGGCGCGGCCGTGTCTACAGGGCGATTCGGTGTCGAACACGAGCGGCCGGCAGGCGCCAGTAAATGAAGATTGATTTTCCGCTTTGTGACGCGGTCATCGCCTGGCCTGGCTGAAAGGAATGCCACGATCAACTACACTTTAAACGATGATTATGGGCTTTCGTGTTTTTTTGGTTTTCATGATTTTTCGTTGTACTATTGCTTAATGTTCGTTAGAATCCTATGAGTATAGATTAAACACAAATGTGTTTGACAATATTTTTGTATTTAATTATTTATTTATTTATTTGAAGATTAATCAGGCTACGAAGGCCTATACATTAAGTAGAAAAAGTTATACTTTTATTAAATAAGAGTTATAGAAGCTTTTTTTTGAGAAATTTATCCCTAATAGTAAAAAGAAAAAGTATAAGTATCTTCATAAAAATTGCACATCGAAAAATTCATTCCATTTTTGGACTCGTATAATTTAATTCATTTTACGATGAAGATGAAATTTGATAAGGAAATTTTTGTTATTAAAAATCAATATTTTTTTAACTATTATTATCATTTCCATTTTTACTCCACGTTATTAAATTATTAATTCAATACGTAATAACTTAAATCTGTCTCTACTCGAAAAATATCAGAATTTTAAATGGATCATTTCTGGCGCTCCGGAAACGTCAAAGAGCTGAACATAAAACTCCAAAATTCGATCTCATTCCGACGATAAAAAAAAATTTCGTAAAAACCAAAAAAGGAGGTACCTAAATTTACAATTGCCAATTTCCAGAATTACACCGACAGATCGCGAAACATTCGTGCATAAAAAATGCCGCAGCTGCGGCACTGCCGGGGCGAGCTCTCTTGGCTACGTAACCGTGAAAAATTCAACGGCAGGAATAATTGAGGCGCACAAAGGCCGCGGTGGCCGGTCCTCGCCCCTCTTGAAACGCATCGCGGCTAAATAATTGATTGATATTTTACAGCAAGGGCAGGTTGCGCGGGTATCGCTATATAACGAGCATTGTTATTGGCGCGCACTCGTTACTCCGCATTAGCGTATCGCGCGCGCGGTCGCGGGCTCCCTCCTCTCCCCCTCACCAGCCCCGCAAAATTCACCGCTGTTTCGCCGTCGGTTGCGCGCAGATGCTAATGTCCGTACATATTCATTGAAATTATCGGGCACGTTAGTCTAAACCGAGGCCACCCAAGCACGTTGGAATTTGTATTCCGCGTACTCTCTCTCTCTCTCTCTCTCTCTCTCTCTCTCTCTCTCTCTCTCTCTCTCTCTCTCTCTCTCTCTCTCTCT
>JAXIUT010000021.1:3509010-3537169 GCA_035586675.1 Eurytoma californica | reverse complement strand
TCTCTCTCTCTCTCTCTCTCTCTCTCTCTCTCTCTCTCTCTCTCTCTCTCTCTCTCTCTCTCTCTCTCGCTCTGTCTGTTTCTCTTCTGCGAGCGTTCAAGGGATTTCGGCCAACTATGGCAACTTCGCAACTTAGGCGGTGCTACTGTGCCCCTCCCCGACTTGGGTAATTAATTTTAAATTAGAGAGCGCGCCTGCGCCGTCCCCTCCCCGGACGCTCATTGATATTTACGGGCGATTTTACGCGCAATGCGGTGGGTCCCTCTCTCTGTCTTGGCACTTTCGCCCTGTAATCAGCCGCTCGGAACGAGCCACCGAGCGTTTTAACGCTTCGCGTAACTTCGTTTCGCGCTCGAGGATCGAGAGAAAAAAAAAGAGGCGGCAGGATCAGGTGTAACGCGCTGATGACCCGAGGCGCGCCCGCGACGCCAGTCATCCCGTGCGAACGGGCGGGGTCGCGTTTCAATCTAAGAATGAAACATCGTCCGCCCGGAACTTGATAATTCGAGTTTACGTTTCGAATGAATTGATTAAACTTAACGCGCCGGGCAAAACTGGGATGGAGCGGAAAATTTGTGTATGCTTTCTGGGCTGCCTTTTGGGAAATTGCCCATGCCGGACAAGTAAATATCAAATGTAAAAGTTTTGACATAATTTTAGTTGCGTTAATTCTCCATTTTGTAATTTAGAAAAAAATAAAGTTTACTCGCGCAGTCTGCGCCTGCGTTAAGTATGTAAATGTAACTCACGTCTGATTAGTTCTGTAAATGCTAATTGATTGCAGACCTTTTGAAAAGTAATACGACGCGAATATTCTATTTGATAGATTATTAAGTATGCACTAATGAAAATAATTGAATGATAATAAAGGACACTAAGTCGCGTCCTCCAAATACAGAAAACCTATCGACCGTTAAATTATGTTGGCCCCAAATTTTCTCATTAGTGGCAAAATGATTAATTCAAAGATACTATACGATAAGAAATTTATCACTGCTTAAATAAGAATAGACATACTTGTTTGACCTCACTTATTAAATTATATCGTTTACAAATATATAACGCATTTATAAAATTACAAATTTTCATCAATGCTGTTAACTTCAATGTAATTTTCTTAAAAGCCTAATAAAACCTAATAAAAATTTCAATTCGAAAGTTAGAGCAGAACCTATTATTAATTTTCTCAAGACATTGGACTTTCTGTCAAGTGCACCTAACAAGTTAACTACAACGAAAATGACGTACCACGTACGATTTGGTGATTAGCCTGAATCTAATGCATCCCCCCGCATAATCTTTACTATTTTTACGTCGCCAAGTAATTTAACTAAATTGCGTCATAAAATTAAATATTCGAACGATGTGTGTAATTTGGATCCACCACTCGCGGCAAAAGTCAAATTAATACGACGTGACAAGAGTGACCCATACACGGCGGACTTAATTACTACGCACTCCGTACGGCCGGGCATTTAATCATAAACGCAAGAGCGAGCAAGCCCCCAGGCTCTTTTTTCTTGATAAATATGTTTTTCCCCGCAGCCGAGGCGGTCGTGAAAAATGTTGGTCACGAACTCCGCAATACAGATTGAGCGCGAGGGGCTTACGGTCATCGCCCATAAAGCGCGGCCTCCGGAATATCTGAATAAACATTTGCGGCTGATCAGGGACGCGCGGCGTCCGCACCCGGTGCGGACTCACCATCAAGTCGACGAGCCAATCGCAAAATACAACAAAGAGTCAGCTCGTAAATTTCTCCCACGGAAATGCTTTCGAATAGGGAACGTAAATTTATTCGACTTCGCGCACAAACGGAGGGAGTCAGCTTCTCCGAGGAATTCGCGGGCTGCAGGCATCTCGAGATAGAAAAGTGAAATGTTTCAATTTTTTTCTTTTTTTTTTATAAAGGAATCTTGAGAGGATGGTCAATGATGCAAAGAGGTGGGCCGGGAAGCGAAGCATCTTGGGAAAAATGTCAAAGAGACGGGAAGGAAAATATATGCAGCGTTGCAAACGTATGAATTATAGAGGAGGCATTTATAATTTGCATGGCCTATAAAACTGTACCGTTTGACATGTAAAAATATTCGAGAAACATTTAAGGGTAAAGAGTAATTTTAATGTGTAAAGCTTTGATTCGAAGATTTTTTAAAATTAAAAATAATTTCAGCGGATTTAAAGTTTTTCGTTAGAGTATTTGCATAGCGTAAAAATTCAACAAAATAAAATTTGAGTTAGTACGCGTCGAATGGAAGAAATATGGAAAACGATAAAAGAGTTTACGTTTCAGAGGAATGGAGTACAAACATTAAGCAGTCCCGCCGTTTTTCAGGCTCAAATTTATAAAATCCGAGAGATTATTCGAGGAAAGGTCAATATTCGCAAATTGATAGAATAAATCTGACGATTAATAATGTGAAAGAATCTCCGTTAAATTAATTTTCAAGCTACGCTGAGGAGAAATGACGATATTCTTGTTAGAAAATATTTTCAATTTCCAGCGGAGCTTTTTGAAGAGAAAAAATTCGAGTTGGTTATTTGAAAAGATGGATGGCACCATTTCATGATTATAGCGGCCCTAATGAATACGAAGGTAATATGACGCGAAGAAAAGCTTTTGTGATGAATTAGGACATAATTACAGGCAATCCCAGAGCGTCGCAGAATTTTTGCCCCGCTCCATCTCGCTTTTGAAGGACAGTAAAATTAACAATGCCAGTACTATCCATTTTCACGAAAAAAAGAATGAAAAAAATACGAGAGAGAAAAGGGCAAAACAAAACGAGACTCCATTAACATCCGCAATGCGATATAGGCGTTACGCAGCTCCTCGCAACGACAATATTCGCGCTAATGTCATTATTATTATAAGTTTAACAAGTTTTCCGGTGGCCGTTTTCCCCGGGATAAACTCGGAAAAGAAGATATAATCTCGGAGTACGTACACATCGCGGCGGTCTTTTCCGCCACCCTACGTCTTAATCTCGCTTTAAAGAAACTCCCCGCGCCTTCTTCGCGTTTCTCCTCGGCGGGCGCATCCTCTCTCCCCTCCTTAAGTTTCAGCCAGCAGATGGACTTCGTTTCCGAGTTTTCCATCGTCAAACTCAACGTCCCAAGGCAGCGGCTTCCTCTCCCTTCGCCCCCCTTCAAAGCGGGGAGGATCCCACCCCTGCAAGCCCGGCGCGCGCCCCGATTCTCCCTCCCGCGGGCCGCGTGACGTATATACGGAGGGCCGACGGGAAAGGATTTCCGCGATACCCCGGCAAAACCGCGTCGCCCTCCCTTTGGCGAACAAAGCGACGGCCACCGCAGCGAGCCCCGGGGAGGCGTAAAAGGCTTGCGACGCGAGCTCTCGCGAGCTGCGAGCTACTAACTGGGGGCCAATTTAAACATTCTCTTTCCGCCGCGGCGATCCCCCTGAAGCTTCATTTGCTCGTGCGCTGATAAACGGAATTTGCCCCATTTATTCATTTCGCCGCGAGTGTATCGCGTATTTATACGGGACTCATAGCGAAGGGCACTCGAGATGTGCTGTTGATGTTATTCAAATTATTTATGTCATTTTTGCTGGGGACTGTTAAATATTAAAGTATCGTAATGCGCGCGCGTTTTCACATATTTCCCATTGCATTATGCTGATCGTAACGATGAATAACAGATAAAACAAATTTTTTACGATTATGTAAATCATATCTCAAGGCTGTTACTAAACTTTCCCAGCGCGGATTTTTCATTATTACACAAAAGAGCCTCCGGTATAACTCAGATTTAATAACCTATCCATAAAAAATTTCACGCATAACTTTCCTTTCCCCGAGAGTTACGAAAAAAATAGCTTAAATATAAAACATGGAGCCGAGGGAAACTTATAATAGAAAGAGTGGCAGTCTCCGCGAATTTCGCGAAAATTCGCCGTAAGTACTTTTTAACGCGACACGTCATAAAAGTGTTGACACCCGTTTCTTACCGCGGATCATTAAAAGGCCCTTAAAAGCGCTCGTTCGAAATGAACTCGCGCAGAAAATGAGCCCCCTGCCTCTCGACCCGAGGCTGGGCTCAAAGTGAGCGAGACGAAGCGCGACGGAGTAGCGAGCACCCGGCGTCGATTGACCCGGAGACTCTCGTCGAGCGGGCACCTCGCAGCCGAGGGCTCCATTCCGGGGCTGCGCGATCCTTCGTCGCGGCGGCGCGATGCGTCAAAACAAACGGGTCCATTAGCACGCGGCGCCAATGAGCGTCGGACCGCTGCGCTTCGACGGGCGCAGGTGCGAGAAGGACAAGCGGAGGGTCTAAGGTAAGCACGTAGTTTGTCCCGGTCATTCGTGCAGATCGGGGATGATGCTGTATAGCTAATATATCCCTATATATAAATTTTGGGAGGGGATAGATTTAGCAGTTATTTCGTCTTGGATTAATAGTAAGCTTCGGTATTTCCTTAACGACTATTCCGACCTCTCAAACGACGTGCAATGACAAGCTCGCAAATCGGCAATTCTTAGGTCGAGTATTTTGAATAAAATATTAATAAGTGACGCGTACTATTTCTGTTGCGGGTAATTGTAGAATCAGTGTGTGAACTTCCTTAATTAAAAACAGTCAATTTAATGCTTATGATTGAAAAGAGTAGAATAGAAGTGTAACAGAATTTATAAATTAACACTATTAGTTAATGAAACATTTATAACAATATAGCTCTGAAGGGAGAATTTTTTTATAGTTACAAAAATACATCTTTAGTGATTAGTAATTGTGGATAAAAAATGTTAAATCATATTCTTGCCATTCAAACCATTTTCTAAAAAAAGCTCATGAACGAACAATTGAAATTTAATTTCGAAATAAATTATTACATTTCAAAAATCAGTTCAGATTACTAACAACAAAGAAAAGCCCAAAATAAGTTTAAATAATGTTGGCCTCCTGTAAAGTAAAGCACATGAAACAAACGATACGCGCAAGCAAATCCCTCGTAAACTCACCGCCGCAAATTTGAGCCATTCGACCTAGAAAATAATTGTCAGCTAAGAAAAGCATTAACAAGTTCTAATTACCCATTAAACTGCCTTAAAAGAATTACAACGTTTAGCAATGCTATAGCGCAGTTTATAAGCGATCCGCAATTGACCGTAAAATTTAACGCACAGCGTGTTTATAAGTCCGTCAGTTTAGCCTCGTCGTAGCTATGCATAGTCTCCCGCGGTAATGTCGCCTTAAAGACTATAAACCCCTCTCCCTTGCTCGTCATTATCGCGTAAAGACGGAGCTTTGATTCAAAGCGGCGCTACCGTGAAACTGCTTCTCCCGAGAATTCGGATCGATTTTTCTTTTTTGCAGCCGGATCTTTTAATCGGCCGTTGCGCTCGGAGGGGCGCGAGAAAGAGGGGAAAAAGAGGAGGGCACCGCGACGACAACGAGATAATCAATGCGAGTGGCTCGTGGATGGGTCCGGGGTGTATTTCGACCAACGCTTGTCAGCTCTATTTAATGTCCGGCCGCGCTTGTCACGAAATAAAATTTTCGGAGTGGGTATTTCGAAACCCTTTTGACGAGAAAAAAAAAGCGACTGTTAAACGATTGATTGAGCAATAATTTTGAATGGCATCGGTCCGATAAACCCACCGGCCAGCCCTCCCTCGACGTTTCGAGCACTGTCGGCCGCTCACACTCTTATCCGAACTGACAGCACTGTTGACGTTTAATCAGCTTTGTAGAAAAGCGTGTTTTTTTTATCTTCCGTAATGTTTCATAATTATTTATCGACCTTTCGGATCGCCAATTTTTCGAATGGCCATTGAATTTTCGTGAGCGCAGTAAAACAATAACCGAGGAAATTTGAATGGGTCAAGTAGTTTTCCACTTAGCGAAGTGCCAAATAAAAGTTCCAGACGAAAGTTTTTTTGACGCACGCTACCGAGTCGAACAAATTTTCTTTCCCCCGTCTTTTTTTTCCTCGCAACTCTCGGCAAGTTTTTAATTTAAAAAAAAAAAGAAGGAACATCCCGGTCGATTGCGCTAACAAGTTCCATAAAAAGAGAAGTTCGAGCAGTCCTCCCGCAACGAAGACAATTACACGGACGTTTTGAATTCCGGGAGGACGTCGAGTTTCCGAGGCGTCGAAAATGGGCTGTAAGAACGCCGGGGCTTAACAGCCGGCAGCACTCCGGGTTGTTACGAGGCGAGGGGCCCTTTTCCAGCGTCCGATTGGGTTTCCACTCGTTAACCGCGCGGTAAATTACTAATGGACCCCTGGCGCTGCGAGCGATCGAGGCCAAACAGTACCGGGGAAATCTGGCAAACACGACGCGACGAAATATGTGCTCAAAAGCGAATGGCACCCCTCGGTTAAACGACGGCAAGCGAGTCTTTCCAGTACCCGTGGCTGAACTTTTCTAAAGGGGGAGGGGGTTGTTACTGCAATGCAAACTGAGCAGCCCTCGAGGCCTGAAGACCCCGATTCCTCTTTGCTCAAATAAAACTACACGCAAATCAATTACGGGATCGATTTCATAATGGTTGAGGGAGTACGACGCTGCGATGTTGATCAGCAGTGGGAAGCTTTTCGCGACACCCTTTTTTATCTCTTTTATTGGAACTTCAAAGCTTCATGTTTTTTATCGTTTTTGGCCATCTCATTTAGAATGTAAACATCTATTTTAACATAATCCTTTGTACGAAAAAATGTTTATTAAAGATATGAATGTAATATTTTAATTTTGCTTTATTTAACATTTATTAAGTTTCAAAATAAACATGCTACAATAATTTTTATTAAAAAAGTGAATGAAATTCCATACTGAGACATACTCGCTTAATATTTCTGACGTTGTTTGTTGTAACAACAGTTTCAATTTCCACATTTTAAATTGCAACTAAATAACAGAATTCATACGAATATGTTTTTACTGCGATACGAATATTTATACTTCAAACGAAAAAATTCCAAGTCAATTACGTAAGTCAACTTTCTTCAAACAAAAATAAAAATTGGAAATATGACGCTCATCGCGGAAGCTATCCAATACCATAACGAAAAAATGCCCTCCGAGTAACTTCCACTGAACGCTGAAAAATCTCTCGCATAGAAAATGAGTTGAGTTAAGAAATTCGTGTAGCTCTTTCTAGAGAGAGGAGCGAGAAAAAAAAATAACGCGGAAGAGCCCCATCGCCGTCCTTAACCTCGATTGTCTCTCTAAGCGCCCGCCCCTCGCTGGCGAATCAAAAGTTCGGCGAGGCGTAAGTTTCGCAGTTACTCAATTAAATATTTTCCCCTCGCGGTCCGTAAGGCATGGCGTGACTCGCGCGCGTTCTCTCGCTTATTTTTTTTTTCTTCTCCCCGAGCGCAATGAACCGTCGGTCCGAAAGGAACCGGGAAACGGCGGCGGGAATGGGGGGTAGGGTACCGGGCGGTGGATGGTAGGCGGAAAGAAAGGGATAGGGGGTCGAAACTGAAAGTGGCACCTAAAACTTTAAATCTCGTATCTTGGAAGCCTAATGCTCGCAAAGTACGGCATTGCAGCTGGTCGTAACTTATTGCGTCGTGAATTCATAAGTACGGACGGTACGCCGTGGCTCGCTGAGTCTCTCGGTACCCGACTGCGAGGATATTAGTCTCGGTCTAATCTATTGAAAATTTCAAGCTTTGCTGGGCTATTTTTTCCGGTATATACATATATATATATAATATAAATATTGACGATGTGTAAAAAAGATTTTGAGTGATATTTTTAAAAATATTGTACAAGCACGGTTATTCGTCGGAATAAAAAAAAGAAAAAAAAAATGCAAAACCTTCTGGAAATTCAATGTAAAGGGTGGATGTACGCGATATTTTTACTTCAAAGTATTTTCACAGAATTTGAAAGTCTGAAATAAAAATACTGCTTTAAATCCGAACAAATAAAAGGTTTAAAAAAAAATATCAAACTGCTGCCTGTCGGAAGTAAAACCTCACATCCATTTAGTTCAAGCGTCATAACTTTATATAGTCGCACTGGCGATTATCTCCGGCAAAGTAAGAATGTCGGCGGAGAAATTGGCAGTAACTTTTTTAATTATGATTTCGAAACCGTCGGGTTAATTATACTTTCAAAAAGTAATTAAAATTTTCAAAAGTTACGTGTTAAACCGTCTCACTTGAAGTGTGTAAAAAAACTCGTATAAAAGCGCGTTAAAGCCGACAGCTACGAAAATGCCGCCAATATTGTTTATATAATAAATGAATGTAAATGAAAATAACAAACTTCCGCAGTCGTAGCGCAGATAACACAGGTCCTATGCGATCGCACAGATAAACTAGAAAATTCCAATAACCGTTCCGAGAAAATCGAAATTACACACGCGATTTCAGCCAAGACGATTTTTACGACTCGATGGAAAGCATCGCCTGTAGTAACCCGGCAGTGGAACGGCTAAGCATCCGGCGGAAAATAGCGCGAGCGCGCGCGCGCGCCTAATTGTACGCGTGCTTCTTGCGGCGCGATGCTCGACAAATTCATCGACTCGCCCACCCCCTCGACAGGGATGCCCTTTTTAATGCAGGCCCGTCCCACGCGCAAATTCGCCGTTTCTATTCCGCATGAATTTCGGGGCTGAGCTCGACCGGGGCCGCCTCTCCTGCCGCGGCGGCAAGAAGGAGAGCCGGGACGCGAATCTGGGTCACCTGGACGCAAATAAAAAGCGCCGGTGCGGCCGCGCGACGAGATGTCGACTCGCGACACGGCCATCGGCGCACTACCGGCCCTCCTTCGAATCAATATGACGCTGCATTCGAATTTAATGTGCCTAAATGTACACGGGCTGGCTCTTTAAATCTTGCAAAAACTACTTTCAAGGAGATGTCACAGATGCGCTTCTCCGCTGATGTAGCAGTTAACTGTATTACATTTTTTACATGTTTTCCCTCTCCCTTTACTTTTAAGGTCTTTAATATGTCAAAAGATGACTTAAATTGTGTAATATATTCATGATTCAAATTGTTTTGTTACGTTTTTAAATAATAATAGTTTACCTTCAGAAACTATCTTGAGCCATTAACACGTTGTGTAACTTGTAGTGTACGTTTTATTGAAGAGCTTCTAAGAAAACTGAAAAAAATAATCAACTTTGTAAATTCAACCAAAAATCTTAAGTATAAGTGAAGAAACTAAATAAATAAATAATTGATGCAATAAAATAAAAAATAAAATAATTTCACTATATTTTTTCAAAATGTAAAAATTCTGCGAAAAGTAAGTAATATTTTAAAATCCTTTTGTTTAAAAGTATATATTAATACATTTTTATTTTTATTTTTATTGCCAATGAAAGCGTCAAGTTTACTTTCTTTGTGTTACCTAATCTTTTCAAGATACAAACGCGAAAGTTCAGAGACTAAGCATTGAAATAAAATAAAGTGACTGTTATTACGCGTTTTTCACTTTCCCATACGAAGCTACGAGGTTCGTTTTATACCGCTTAAACAGGGTAAATATTTACGACGGACTTCAATAGCTCTTACACCAGCTCGAAACTTGATATTTTCCATCGCAACTCAAATATTGAAACTTTTCTACAATTTTAAACGCCAGTTTATTTATCGAATAACAGTTGTTCTTTTATTTGCTTTGATTTGTGCAAAATTGACAAGTCCCTTCCCGATATACTAATCTCTTGCTAAAAAAACGATCAATTATATTTTTATCCATCAATATGCTTTAGCAGTAACGACCATCGAAATAAAAACAATCCGCCTGGAAGTGAAGTGACCCGTATGATTTGGAGTATCCTCGAATAATGAACGTGACGATAAAAAAAAAAAAAAAAAAAAAAAAAAAAAAAAAAAAAAAAAAAAAAAAACGCCGCAAGCAGGTTGGAAAATTCTCAGCGTGTACTCTCTAAAAAGCAGCACCGCACAAAAAACAATTTCTCTTACTACGCGACGAAAATAATCGAGAGAAAGGACAAGCAGTTGATCCGCACGGCGGCGCTGAGTCCGCGCGTAGCGGTTTCGATTAAGCGTAGGAGGACGAGGGAGGAAGCGAAGTGGGAGGCGGAGGAGAAGGAGGAAGCTGCGGAGAGAGAGAGAGAGAGAGGGGGGGGAGAGACAACGGCGGCGAAGAGGCGATACTCGTGACTTTAAGCAGATAATCCCTCAGCATCCGGAGCTTATTGTTCGGCGCGTCGCTCGGGCAAAAAAGTCCCGCGCGCGAGATAAGTCCCGGACGGGGCGAAATAAGGCGAACGGGGAAGAGGCGTGGCGCGGCGCAGGCGCCCCCGGGGCCGCGTCTCGAAACGAGAGCGGGGAGTAAAAAGCGCGCGTTACACGTCGAGCGATAAACTCCCCGAGCGATCCTCGGGGAAATAAAGTTCCGGCCGGAATGCCGCGCGTAGCGGCCAGCTTGACCCTCCCGGAATCCGCGCCCTATTGCCCCTCGAAAACCCACCCACCGGATGTGATTTAATCAGTCGCGGCATTTCCTCTCTCTCTTTCTTACTATCCTCAGCTTCTTCAGCCTCGTCACTTCACCAAGGATAGAAATTAGTGATCTGATAAGTCCATCACTTTTAAATTTGTTGAAACACGGACAAACAGACTTTCATTGTGGCGAGTCTCACGTCTCACACAATATTTTCGTGTTAATTAAAATCGTGTTAATTATCAGTCACAAAAAGATTTAGTTAAAGTACTTAAACCTTAAGAATAATTAATGTCTATATATTTACAAAATGACAATTCATTTTTCATGTGATCACGATACAAATCTGTATAGATCTGAATAGACTAATCAAATAATTTTTGGTGTCATTAAAGTACCGTTTTGCTCTAAAATGAAAAATGAAAATGAAAAATAGTATCAGTTATCTTGACGTGAGAATAAACAATATTCGGGACCATGTTATGTACAGTTGCAAAAAATTTTACTTGCACATTCTTGTATAAAATTGTTATACAATTCTTGTATAAACATTTAATGTCTTACCGGGTCCGACTGTTTCTACTTACATTACATGAGATCAATACAAAATGTGTTATACATCACACAAATCCAGCGATTAACTATTTTAAAAATAATCATGTTTATTATTTTTTAATAAAATAACATAAAATAAAGTAAAAAAGAGTAGTAAGTAGTTAACAGTGGAAATTACAAAAATAGAAATGTCATCTCGAGCCGTTTTAATAAGAAAAGTTTGACGGTAGCTGTACGCGAGCGTCTTGTAACGATGGCCACTGTCATGCTACATCACTCACAGAGAGACGGCGTGAGAATCGATGCAAAAATTCGATAAAAGCTTTTTAAGTCGAGCCCCGGCCGAGGAATCGCGCGAAATCCCATTAATCGCGGAGCGGTGCGCTATAGCTCTCTCTCTCGCTCTCCCTCTTTCTCTGGTGGCAGCGCGCATGTGCGCGCGCCTCTTTTCAATCAGTCGAGCGCGAGAGCGCGGTTCGACAGCTACGGTGATCCCTCCCCCGATTCCCGATACATTCTTTTTCACCTGTGCCTTTGGATTTCCATCCGACCTCCGGCGGCTCACCCGCCGAGGCTGTTTCGCTCATATTGAGGGACGCGCCGCCGGGGCTCGAGACGCGGAAACGAATACAGAGAGAGCCTCGCAAAGCCCAGCTTTTATCTTTATCCTTCGGCTCGAGAACTGCCACTGTCGATTTATACTCTCGTGATTTTATCGCTGCTTGTGACGGCGCGCGGTTTAACAATTAAATGTTGTAAACAGACTGTAAATTTGGAATTTTATTGAAGGGGGAGGATTAGCGGTGGCCACTGTTTTCGGGATATGGAAATTTCGCGATAATTTATTGACTCGTTAAATCCGAAAGAGACTGATGACGTTGATATGGATGTTCGCATCGTGCGGCCGTGTTATATTTCGAAAGCGAACTTACGCCGCTACTTTTATTGAGGCTGGAATTCAATCCGGGCGTAAAAATATTTTTATTTTTATTAATATTCTACGACGTACATGTATATGCTCCCGCAGCCAGCAAACAAAGTTCGTAATTTCGTGTCCAACATCGCGCTCCTCACTGCAGCGACACGAGAGCAGCGCGGAAATGTTTTTATAAGAAAATTTTATCTCTCCCTTTGCAAACAACGCGTCTGCTGAATTCACATAAAATCGCATCCGAGCGTATTACCAGGATACACGCGGGGTACAATAAAAACCGGCAAAACCAGAAGATGAATCTTAAAAGCCATTAATTACGAAACAAACAAAAAGGAAAGCGAGGAGGCAAGAAGAGCCACGCTCGAGCATGAAAAGTAGTGGATCCGCGCAGCGGACTTTATTCAAATAAGACGTCGCGAGCGCGGGGCTCTGTATCGCGCGGCATCGCTCCCGCAGGATAACCCCGACGCGGCGGCCTTTATATCCCTCGCAGAGATTTACGCTCCGATCTCCGTGTACACGTAATAAATACACGACCGCCTGCTCCTATCCTCCCCTCTTCTATTTTTTTTTATGGGAGCCGTCTCTAATAATAGCGCCGTCCATTGCGGCGTACACGGGGGAGTCCGGGCGTGTATACGTGTACACGCCTAGCCTAGTCGGCGAAGCTTGCTCGTCGCGAAGGCGTACCCGAGAGAAGAGGAGCATCGATCGACGCGATATCATCTGCGCGCCTAAAATTGGGAAAATTGGAAAAGTGGCCCCCGGAGTGCGGGGAAGAAAAGGAACGAGCAAGAATCATATCGACGCCGTGGTCGCTGTCACCGCCGTGACCTTGCATTAGAGCGCGTGGGTTGTAAATTAGATCGAGGAGGTGTTTAAGTAAATTTTCGTCCGTGTCCCGATTTATTAGCCTTTCTTTTCTACCCTGGAACATTTTCTCAGCTCGATGAGGATGAGAGAAGAGAGCTATTTTCTCTTATGGCGTATCTTGATTTTTTTTATCGAAGAGGATTTAGGAGCTCTCCGGACACCTAATCAGTTTATTTTAATCCTATGTTACAAAAAGATAAATAAGCGAACAATTTGTTTTCCCTTGTTTTTCTCAAAATTCGCACTGATTTGATTTAGCAATTTAAGAAATAATATTTACCTTCAGTATACAGAATTTTCTTATAAAGCAAAGTGTGATGATACATTGTTGAACAATAATTTCAATTTTAATTTTCAGAGATCACGAGTAAACCCACCATAAGTGGAATTTAAATATTTACCTAAGCTTTACAGAAACTCTCAATAGGTGCGTACATAAGCGTGAATCTGGTAAATTGTAAGTAAGTAAAGTAAATATCTATGTAAGCATGAATCTGCGGATAACTTGAAATCTTTTTTCCAGCACACGGTATATAAATAAACATACTACATGCTTGCAAAAACTTTTTTGCAAGTTTACAAAAGCACCTTGTGGAAATAAAAAAATGTTTTAATTTTTTCGTTTAAAATTCAAAGAGCAATTTCCATTATAATGAAATTAATTGCTGAGTGAGAATATATAATTTTTAAACTTTAATTCCTACTTTCGTGTAAGCTGATATGATAATATGGTTATTGAGTCACAAGCCAAAATGTTACGTCGACTCCGAGCCAAAGTTAACCATATTAGCACAGTTCGCTTACCTGGAGTTTGACTCGGGGTGACAGGCGGAGGGCTTAAAAGTCTTTCAACGTACATCCTTTACATTTTTAGTTAAAAAAGTATTTGAAATTAGGTTTACATATCCATCCTACTTTTTGAATTTGTTTTGAACGAAAAGTCGATAAGAAGAGACTATGTAACACGCAACAGACGACCTTGGAGAAGATTAATGAACCACACACGACCGTCTGTATGATTAAATCTAGTCAATTAAAAAAAATGTAATATTCATTAGCGACAGTTGTTTTAAAAAATCATCAAAGTATTATTAAATGTTTAACGTCTTGCCAGATCTGACTGTTTCTACTTAAATTATATATAAGTGAAATCGATACAAAGGATGTTATACATCACAACAGAAATTCAGCGATTAACATCTTTTACAGGGGAATCAAAACCATCTTTAAATTTAATGCGCTCGTTTATATTCATATTTTTCTCGAATCGCATCTGCTATGGTTTTCCTTTGAATCGAACGCCCCGTTTCTGGCTTCCCGATCACGACCCGAAAATGAACGATAAAAAAGTTTCCCGTCGCCCACAAACAGCCGGGATTAAATTACTCATATCGTCGCATTAAACAATTTTCTAAAAACAATAGGGACACCGCACGCAAGCCCGTTAATTTGGCCGCGTGCTCGCGCGGATACTGCGCAATTCCCCCCGCTTCCTGCCGCGTCTAATTGAGCCCCCGTTCGTTCGCGCCGCTCGAAATCTATTTCGCGTATTATAACCGGCCGGCGCTCGCGTGTTTCTGTCGTCGGGCCGCATTAACGCGCGGCCGGGTTTACAAATCTATTTGAATAAATAAATGGCGTAGGCTGCGTCCGATTATTCGAGCGGTCGCCGAAAATCCCAGCGTTAATTCGGGGACCATTGAAAAGAGGTCGGAAACGATTTAGAGGGTAGGTGGAAAAAAGCAGGGGACTAATGCACGCGCAATTCTACGTTTTCTAATACCTACGTACATTTATTTATTTCCAAGTTAATGGAAATAACTTGCTTTTATTTTATATGAAAAAAAAATTTATTTTTAAATTCTAAAGCAGGATGCGCAAGGACTCTATTGTTAAATATTCATAAGGAATTTATTAAGCTGATAAAAGCATAAAGAATTTGTACAAAATAAAACATTTATGTATAAATTTAAATTTGGATTAAAAAGAAAATGTTGTAAAACTTACTAAATACGACTGTTACTACTGAATGCCGGATGAAATATTGATTTTTCTACTTATTTTAGCAAACTACATCTTTATTATTTTTGAATGAACTTTCCCTTCACTTCTCTGGATTCATCTTTTTTATTTTCATGTTTTTATAAGCTTCAGACAAAATCAGAAGTTTTTTTACGTTTTCCTACTTTCCTTTACCTACTGCTCATCCGTCATTATTTCTCCTTTCAAAATTTTCATCCCGGATTTTGAATTAAAATTAGTCCTTTCAACTTAAAAAAACGCGTTTGTCATATTATTCTCAGGATATTAAATAAATGTCTGCGTACTTCAAATTGAAATTGCATATCCGTTCTTCGAATGAACACAAAGTCAAAGGCTTACTTTCTCCGTACAGCTCCCAATAATAATTCCCGAGTCTCGGCACGCAATATCAACTGGGACTTTTCAGCATTGGCGAACCGGAAGATTGCATCTGATAATTAATGAACGGGAATCTCTTTTGCGAAAGGGAGCGGGATAAATAAAGCGAGCGCAAAAAAATGTGGAAAAAAAGGGGCGCGGAGGGCAAACGACCGACCGGAGGTAGAAATCGTTCGTCGGCGGTGCGCGAGTTGTGCTCGTTAGCAACAATCGAGCTCGTAATTGCGACAAATTGAAAGCATTAGATCGGAGCGGCGCGCTCGCGCCGGAACGAATTCAGCAATACCGGGGCGAGAGAGCGAGACAGATCGAAGCCCGGCCACGTCTCGGCTTCTCGCGCGCCCGCGCGATGCCAAGTTCGATTAGAAGCTCAGGCCGGCTTTGTTCTGCCCCCCCTTTCTCCGCAGCCGCCCCACCTATACGACCGACTCTCGCGCACCGCCTCGGATAGAAATCTAATTTGCTCTGTTTAGAGTAGCTTTAACGATAAAGGGAAGTCGTAGCTCGTCAACGACGTGAGCGCCATATAATTCTCTGATGAGCAAACCTTTCTAACCCATTAATCGTGCCGCGGGCAAATTACAGTGTGACCCCCTCCGGCGCGGCGTGCCGAAAGGTGAGGCTGCCGCTTTCTTCAGTTTGACTGCGAGGCTGCTAGTAAAAATTTAAGGCCGGCTTGCCTCTTTTGACTCTCGTGAATTATTTTGGGGCGATAGAATGAAATTTTAATTAACCTGTCCGTTGAAGTATTTGAAGATCGCGATATTCCCTTCTCTTAGAGCGATAATGGTTCGATATTTTATGATTCAAAAAATGATTAATCAGGCCATTATTTATTTTCTGGAAAATCTGATTCCAGTATAAACGGAATCGATTATTATCAGTTATTTACGGTGAGACTGTTTTCTAATTTACAATGCATCATAGTAACCTTGACAGATAAGCGATCAGTAGGGTCAAATTGTCAAGTAATAAATGGGTAAGAATTAACAAAAGCAAACAATTTTTTTATTGAAGATAATGATTTATTATTCTAAGCATAATTTTTAACTAACTTATAGTTTTAAGATCACTTTACTCTAAGTAATTTGTAAGTAATTTTTGCGATATTCTAAGATTGTATATTAAGAAAATATTTCAAAATTGTTCATTAATTCGTTTAACATTTCAGAAGTAATTTTTAACTTCAAATTTATTAATAACATTAATTAATTTCATTATAGTCACTGAAAATAACGTTAGAATCAATATTTGTTAATAATAAATATGAAACTTAAATAAAGACATACAGAGAGATTAAATTAATTATTCTGATATTGTATAATCAGAATACTACATAATGCAGGTCTGTCATTAAAAGTTTAACGTTCTTAAAATTGTTATGATATCTTTACATAAAGAAAAATGCCCACGGCTACGGTCGAATGATCAGGCCAATACTAGTAACTTTTCTTATTAGCAAAGTTTACCGAGGCAAAAAATGCAAGCCGATCCTTAAAAGAACTCACGTTTTAATCTCGCAACGAAGTTTATAAAGCTGTTAATTATGAATATTAACAAGCAAATCTGTCTACAATTGAATGCAGCCACTTGTTCAACTATATACGCACTAATTTACACCAATTTTCGTTTTTCACAAGTTTGCAGAAGCTATTGTAATCGCTGAAAAGTTTTCTCCTTCCCATTGAAGTACCAGGCGAATGTTGTGAATAAAATGGTCAATGAAAAGAGAGCTTATTTTTTACTCCATTGTTTAAAATAACTGCACATCTACGCAGTTGCGAACAAAAACATAAGGAATATTTTTCTTAAGGTTGAGTTATCCACGTCCAATAAGCCATTGCAAATAAAGAAACTTCACCGGGGTGAGTAAACAAACTTTTATTCTCCGAGACTCGCAAATAAGTAGAACAAGTCGTTGTACAGTCAGACCAATCGCCTAAGTGTTGCACAACAGCATAGGGCAAATAAACGGCTTAGAATATATATTCTATATATATATTCTGCGTATAAAGCGAACTTTTAAATAGGCAAAGGGGGAACTAAATGAAAATTTGCAAGATAACGCGAAACGGACAAGTGTGTAAGTCCGATGATACTTGGTTGCTCTTTGGTCTTGCTGCGCCGAGGCGCGCACTCGCCCGCGCGCGCACATGCGGTTCGTGTTATCTCGCAAACTTTGACCGTGCTTACTCGACTCCCAGCTTTGACTACGAACTCGTATCTTTCTGGTCGCTCGTATTAAAAGTGAGCGCTTTTTTCGACGATCTTCTTTTTTCTCTTTCTGTAATATTTTATTTGAATTTTTAGCGGACCACATTAAAGAGATCAAGAATAAAATATTTCGAAAAATACTACACTCTTCGCGACTAATCTCCGGCGCAACTTTCTCATCATTTTAAAAATGTTCACTTAAATGTTTAATTTTCTCGAAAAAGATTTTCTTTAACCAACTCGAAGTGAGGATTTTGCGGAGACCATCTGGCCCAGTGGTACGTGTCCCACTTTTCATTTAAAAGGTTCGTATAGAAATAGTACTGACAAGGTAACCTTGTAAATATTTTATTTAAAACAGTATCTTAAAACTAATATAGCAGCGATAAATCAAATTAATGACCAAGTGTGCGAGGCATCAAATAGTAACGAATAAATTAGAGCAGCACGAATTCACTCTCTTTTGTCTGATAATTTCTTGATGAAGTCAGGTCGGATTGATGGAAGAGCTACAGGAGTGAGAGAGCATGAAATTGCGAAATTTCAAATTCAAAAAGAAGCGAGAGCTCACAATTCCGAGCGAGATATCCCCGGCGCAAAAAGACCCGATGAAAATTCGTACTTCTCTCGGGAGGCCCCACCTGCTCCTGGGTGAAACATTAAAAGCGTCTCTTCGCAGCTCCCTTATTATTTCATACCTACGATTTATATACCTAGTAAGAAAGGAGGAGCTCGGCCGTCGGGCTGACCGTCCGGCGGGTGGAAGCGAGACGTAAAGTCGGAAGGCACGGCTGAATAATTCCGCGAGGGCTGCATTATGGAGGAGGGCGCCGCGCGGCTCTTTCGGCCGGGGCTCGCGGGCCCTCAATAAACGATGAGATGCATATGGGCGCGGGCCGTACGGGGGTGGGGCGCGTGTATATGACTTACGGCTCGGCAGAATCGCCGATTATCTTCCCTTGTCTTGCGCGTCACGCGATGCCGGAAGGGCGTGAAACCTGAAATTTCCGCCTTTCGAAACCGGGGCGCGGCGCCCCAACTCTCCAGCCGCCCGCTATAATACGTGTGTGTATGCGCGCGCGCGAGTGGCGGTGTACACCAGTACACGCGCGGGCGCAAGTTTAGTTAGCCGCGCGCGCGCGGCGTGTTTGCGCACATGTGCGCACCTTCGGGCGAATGTACTTTGCAGTGTATCTCGAGAACAAGTGGCGCGCGCCGCGCTTAAACTTTATGGGGGCAGTAAAAAGCCGAGGGATGGCTGTCGCTGCGGAGGAAATAATTCAGGAATCGAAGGAGCGGAATACCGTGGCCCCGCTGTTGCTACGCGCCCGAGGCGCTGCCCGGGTTTGCTTGGGTCAGGTGAAAATTTCGATCGAAGAGTGGATATAAGTTTTTTCGTTAATTTTTTTCGACGATTTAATTCGCTATTATTATTCGTTTCGTTGGCTATCGATGCGTGCGATAGGCGACTTCGTTCGGGCTTTTCAAATACGTAAACATCACGAACGTTCGAGTCTACCGACGTGTTTCCAATTTTATTTATTCATGGGCTACCTGAGACATCCCAGAATTTGTTATTTTGTTGATAGCTAAAGGGCTTTTTTGATAAAATCTGAAGTACCGCACATCAAACCACACTTTAAGACTATACAAATAAGTTGTTTAATCAACATCTCACGATCAAATGAGCAAAAGAAATTATAAAGTTTAATTTCGGTAAAGTATCTTAAGTCGATTACTACTACAGTTTCAGATGAAGCACTTAAACATTTAATAAATCTTTTGCAGCTAATGTTAAGTATTAAATGTTGTAATTGTAGATAAAATGTAAGAGATAAAAAATCTGCAGCAGTTTATTAAAAAGTGAACAGTGTACGAGAACAAAGAAAAATTTATTGGAAATTTAGACAAATAGAACAGAAAAAAATCTGCAGTTTTTTTCGCATTGCGAAAATTTAAACTTTCCGTGTACAGATGTGTTATCAAAAACTTGTTTGCAGATGTTTACACTAGAAAAACATTGCGTGAAATATTTTTTTCTTTATTTAATCGAGGTAAATCAATTGAAAACAAAATTTCTGCGGAGTGATTGAACATAACAATTTTTTCATCTAATTTCTCTCAATTGAAATAATTCTGGATAAATATTTAAGTAATCTGTTTATAAAAATAACGTAAACAATAAAATTACGATGTTAAGAATTTCCAACCTAAATAAATACTTTTTTTTATTAAAGTCACCTGTAATAACTACAATATATAAATTATTAGTAATGAAGTTTTTAACCTCATTCATGTGGTTGCATAATTATTAAAGCATGAGCTGAAACGATCCGACACATAAGACTTTTATTCGGAAAAAGTATTCTGCTATGTTTGAGCTGTTTTATTAGGTGACGCTATACATACAGAATATTATATATTGTTGAAAAAAGGCAAACTTTAAAATCAATTTCTTTATATCAAAATTAATTACTAATTGCTCTTAGAAAATGCTGCATTAAAGCTTAAATAACAAATTTTATTAACCCTTCTATTCAATTAGTTCTAAATTTGTTACATTCGTTTAAGCTGACCTACAAATATTTAAAGACTAAAAGAAACTTCAAATAAGTATTATTAGGTTACCTTAAAAGGTATGCAGACAAATATCTATCATTAGAATTGAGAGGATCAATGACTAACTGGTTCATTTGCAATACTACAATTCAAAGCCAATCACGACTATTTTTAATGTCACGTTTAATTTCTGCATAGCAGGCTGGTCAAGTCAGTAATAAAAGTACTAAAGTTTACTTCCAAGTAAAAATCTGGATCACTGATAAAACACAATTAGAAATACTCAAAGCCTTGAAGTAAAATTTCATTAAGTCAGGTATTTCGCCCGACACAATGAAAAAACCGAATTTCTGAAGCCCATCTAAAGCACCCGCTAGATCGCACCGCCTAATCGCTCGTCAAGCCGGACTATTTAAACTGACTAGCGTGCAGGCTTACCCCCGGCCGCTTCTCGTCCCGAAACTAAACAGCAAAAGTCGCATGTAAAACAAGCGGCGGTTTCTCCCGGTAATTTTAATTCCCAAATTGAATTAGCCGGCGTTACGAGCTCCCGCGACTTCGGGCATGACCGCGCAATAATAAACAGTCGCGGTTTAATTATGCAAAAGGCGGGCACGCGCGCGCAAACAGCCGTTCCGCCCGAAAACACCCGAGGAACGGCGACTCTCAAAGGGGCCGCTCGCGGCTTTTTACGCTCTCGCAGTACCGAGAACCGCGCGAACGAGACAGCCGACTCTTGCGGGGTGCTCGATGAAACGGGATCCTTGATGAGGGTGCAATGTCTTTGTTTCTCGGATGGTGGTCGCGACACGCCTTTCCTGCCTCATGGGACGTCAAATCGACGGCTTCGATAACGCTGCGACAGCTTATTTCCTGGATAATACACTCGAGCCATTATCGAGCACTATATTACTTTCGTAATTTAGCAAGACTGCGCTATCCATTTTAATTTTTGTATATTAATGTTTTAGAGGTTATTTTTAGTTTTAAAATTTAAGTGCAGCATTCCAGGAAAGTCACTTCTAAATTCGGCTTTAATTAGATAGGGTAAATTTGCTAGTTCCTGTGTTCTGTGTGCAGAAGGCGCTACCGTCAAGTAAGTCGAGACGAGTTGACAGCGTGGATGAAAATGGTAGAAACTTGGTAAAATAACTTAAAATAACCAGTTTCATCAAAAAACGAGATTATTTACTTTTTTCTTGCCAGTTTTTCCCTTGCCAGCAGTAGTATCGTTTGAAAAGATGATCTATTCAACGGGTCAAATTTAATCCGCACTGCCCACTAACAAACCTGGATATTGTATAACACACATAAGCGTATTACATGGACCGAATTTCCGAGAAAATAGGTCGATTTATAAGGCAAAATTAGTAGAGTACATATGATTGTTATTAAACAAACTGACCACTACATATACTTCATTGTTTAATAAATTGTTCAACGCGGCCGTCATGCCGTAAAAAATAAAATGTAATAATAAATATTATTTAAATACAAAAAAATTGGAGAGAAACGAGGTTACTGGAAAACATCCGTTTTAAATTTATGAATATTAATCATAATTTTAAATAAAATGAAACTGAAACAGAAAGTTTTTAATGATAAATTTCCACATATTTATTATACCTTTTAAACTAATTTATTAATTTTTTTTAAATTCGCGTTTATTTCCGTTATGTGCGTAATGAATCTTGCTAAATTGTTACTTACGAGCGTTTTTAAATTATCGCGGCATCGGCACAGAAAAAAAGGGTCGGTAACCTTTTTTCGCGAGTTTCGTTTTTAAAACGCGTTTTAAAATAGCCACTCAATTTACGAAGCACACAATAAATACCCATGTACAACAGCGGGTAAACAACACCTGTGATAACAAAGCACGCCTGTAATTCCTGCTCCTTCGCAGTAATTTTCCTTTCCTCCGCGTAATCACGTAAAAAACCCTTAAACAAGCTTTTTATCTCATTGTTCAGATCGAGCTTTAGTCACGTATACAAAGTATACCCACGTTCGCAAAAAAAAGGCAAAAAAAAAACGCCGTATTATATTTCGCCTTTATCAGTGAAACAAAAGTCACCTAGTGAAAAAGCGAAGGTGGATAGGACGATTTGTCGACGTTTCCCAACTACGGAAAACCGCGGAGGCTCCATCTCGAACGGGGCGAACATTCTAATGAGAGAGACGTCGCTCGAGCGTAAAAAAGTAGAGGAGAATTAAGAGACGGAGAGGAGGCATAACTCTGAAGGAAATAATCTTTCAATTTATCGGCGATCCATTACTCCGCCTCTTTCCCATCCCCCCTTCCCCCTCAGGCGCGCTTGAGCGCGAATTTCCCCGCGAACTCATCCCAATCGCCTCCCGCCATCGGTATACACCGACTCGCCGGGGCTGAAAACTGTTAAATCGTCAAAGGACCCGGGCCGAGTGGGCTTTCAGCGGTGATCCGCGGCGGGAAAACGCCCGGCTATTGTTCTCGCGCGATAATAACGAACGCCGCTCTCCCTTTGATCGAGTGGCTTTCAGCGCTCATAATTGTATCGGCGTGCCTGAAAAGCGCGCGAAAATGACGGAGAAAAAAACGAGAGTGGAGAAAAAAAATGGAGCGTGGGTCGGAGTAAAAAAAGAAGAAAAACAAGTAGATGGCGCGCCGATGAGCAGGTTGGATTCGGGGGGGATGTCCGTCCGGCGTGCAGCGTAACGCGGACTCGAGAGCCCAAGGGCAATCTATTTTCCGTCTTCGACAAGGCCATTCTTCTCGCATCGGGTGGCGAAGGGTTGCGGGCGGGCGTTATCCTGAAATAGCGGGAGAGGGACGAGGGTCGCCGACTATTAAGAAGAGACTAAGAAGACGTTCCGACACGAAAAAGGTGTAGCCCGGCCACACAAAGGGGGAGGGGATATTCGCGCGCTATAAATCCTAGCTCTGATCGCCCGATCCCGGGGCCAGTGCTTTCTTCTTCCCTTTTCTCCCCCCCCCCCCCTCCCGCCCTCCTGGCCGGCCCGCTTCTCCCCTGGAAAATTATGCAAAAACAAAAATGATTCTCCCGCGAGTCTACGTGACCGGCTTATCCTCCTCGATCCCAATAGAATATATCACCGCGGAGGGCGGGAGGGTAAAGCGCTCCTCTCTCTACTTGCGGCCGAGTGTCGCGCGCGCCTGGGCAGTCGGCCGCGATAAATCTTCCCCGGTCCCGCTGAACCTCATACGCGTTATTCTGCTTCGGAAAATAATAAGTCCAGCGCGATATATCATCAAAGCCCAAGATTTATTCAGCATCAAGGGATTCTAATGCGCGTCGATGAACCCGCGGCGCTGCGCGCGTAGCCTGGAACGGCCGCCCCTACGGCGCGCATTGTTGTCTCGGAGGTGCGGAAACCCGCGGTGATGTGTACCGAGGAAACAATAGCCAGTTCAAAATGTCGTCCCGCGACCGAAACACTGTACGGACGCGTTCGTTTGCCACTCGCGATTGATTTACTTTGGTTACTTTGGCGAACACCTCTTGGGGGGAGCCCCGGCGGCGCGCGCGCGAGTCAACACGCCAGACGCTGAAATATTCAGCGGGGAATCGAATTACTCGCGTAAGCGCTCAAGGCTCTGAAGAGTTGGGACAACTTCTTCAGGCGGGGTTCCACCGCGGGCTTCCGCCAAGGTTTCAATAAGCGATTCTACTTTGAGCGAATCTCTACAAGAACGCGGGAGTATAGCAAATTCCTTGGGATTCGAATGTGCGTTGGCAAATAGCCGCGATGTAAAGGGAGATCCGTTGGGGAATTGGAGAACGGGCAGTGGCGCAAGTTAGGCGGATAACTAATGTTCGGGATGACGGATCAGTGGTGTACACTGGATGAAGAAGAAATCCTCAGATTCTGATAAAGCAAAAATGTTGCTTTCCAGTAGATATCAGGTTTAAAAAAAATTCTTTTAAAGGAACGCAATAAAAATAAACACTTCTGATTATCGAAAGTACCATAAAGTCGTGAAATTGCTTCATAAATCACGGTGAATCTCAGTTTCTTCAGAAAAATAAAGTAAACGAGAAAATCCAGTATAATTTAACGATCTTATCTTATCACATTGCACTAACACCCAATAAACAATGATCCCTTAATTGGCCTGCGAAAAAGGTGATAACGTCACTGGTTCGCACTGGGCAGGCTCACTTACTCATCCAGAGACTCATCACTCATCGCCGCGAGACAGCATCCGCGGCTCGTGACAACGAACCACTAAATCGCGCGTTACTTCGCCGTGACAGACGAAAAAAAAACAAGAACAAGAACAACACTCACTTTTGGCAGTCGCTAACGGTGCGGCTCCCTGGTGCCGGGGCCCTGTAAAAGCACTGAGAGAATCGTCTGGAGTCTCGAGGTGCGGGGGGCGGCAAGGGGAAGGGGGAGTGTGAAAGGCGGGCTCCTCGGAGAGCCTGGCCTGTCGGCGGGTGCTCGCGGGTCCCACGCGGGGTCGCTCGGCTCACGCGGCGGCGAGCCTCGCGTCGGGGCGGCCGGGGCCCATCGTCGACGTCGGGGCGCTACAGGCACGCGCGCAATCACACTGGCATAGTATCACTGGCACCGCGGTAGAGTCGCGCTCGGCACTCGCGCAACTGAGCATCCCCCGCCGGGGGGAGCGGCACCACCGGCCTCACTCGCGCTCGAGTTGTACACCCAGGACACCGGGACAACGGGACACTCACTCCGGGGCCGGCATGACGGTCGCGGCGCCGGCCACCCGGCGCTAACCTGCCGCACCTGCGGCTGCCTCTACCGTCGGGTTGCGCGCTACCGGGGTGCTGCGGACTCGCGGGATCGGCCCTGGCGCGGGAGGCTGGGGCGCGCGGCGGCAGCGTGTCGGCACGACGTCGGTTCACTGGCTCCAGGCGGCGCGAGAGCGGACCGCTATAGCGCGCGCTGCCCGGGTGGGGTGGCGGGAAGCACGAGGCGCGCGCGCGCGCACGCCCCCGCCGCCAGGCTGTCGGCCGCCGGGTGGGGGTCGAAGGGCGGCGCAGGCGTTTTGCTGCACCGACGCATTGATCCCAGGAATTCGTCCACTGCCTCGGCGGAGAGCGCGCCGAGTCGTCGTCGTCCTCCCTCCCTCCGTGCGCCCCCCTCCCTCCCCTCGCGGGCTCCTTCGCGCGGCACAGCGGCGTCGACCCCGAGGTCCTGTATTCCTGGGGGGAACGCCGATCTGCAGGACCTCGGGATCGGTGACGCTGCGGAGATGTCGCGCAGGAGTCGCGCCGCCGCGGGCGAGATCGACTCCGGAGGGGGCTTGGCCGCGGGTATATATCGTTTTGACCTAGTAACTGACTTCGGACTAGCGGGTACGCGGAATGTTTTTGAAGTTGAAATCTGAATTTTCAATGCTTTTGAGTAACTTGTATTGACTTAGTTTGGAGATTTTTACTCGTACTGCCGGAGAATTATGTGGAGGGTGGTAGTAGTTAGGAATCACTTCGAAATGTGGGTTTTACATGAAATGAGCTAAATGAAAATGATTTAGAAAAAGCTTTGAATTAAATTACAATTAAAGCAGTATTTTAAAAAAAAAAACTATCATGTCAGAAACAGCAGAATATGTGTTCTATTTTTAAACTTTGTCATTTTTATTACTGGCAAAAAAATGTACAAAAGAGCGTCATGTGTTTTACTCTCTAATAGAAATAAAATTCTACAAATAAAATATCAGATTTCTTTAAAAATATGAATATAAAATAAAAGTATATACTTTAATTAACTACATTTAATGAATTGTGATTTATATCAACAAATAATATTCATTTAAATCATGATATCAGACCCGGTATTTTATTTCATTAATTTTAAATGACCCTATTATTACTTACATAACACGTAAGTATCAATATACATTATCATCGTGCCTCCCTCCCTTAGCGCATTCCCAACTACGCCGGAATATTTCATTAATATCTCCAAGCGAAATCTCCGCCGAGCTTCGACACCCCATCTTGAACATACTGCCGTAACAGGCATGCAAACGATCTCACTTTTTCGTGCTCGATCCTCAATTTACGACCGCCGCTCGATATTCGTCACAGCCGGCAGCATTTGTATACGGACGCGCGCGACTCAAACCGTCCCTTTTTTCACCCCTATCTCGCCGCCAATATTCTTCGCGTCGCCCCCCGGAGCGGCGGGGGCTTCGCGGGGACTCGCCATTTTCGGCGGAACGACGCGGGCTCACGCGAGGACGAGGAGGGAAGCAGATAAGCGGCGGCGGAGGCGTGCGACAGCCCGCCGAACAAATCTCGAAATCTCGTTTCGTGAATTTTCGCGCCCACCCCCCGCGGCGGCCGGGAGGCACGCAATTGCGTCGGCTCGCCCGATGGCTTTTTACGGCGCGCCGTGGGACGGGAGGGTGACATTCGATGTCGGGCCGGGTAAATAACGAGGCTCGCGCTCGCCGAGAAAAACGAGAGTGGGAAATTGAAGAGGTAACGAACGGTAAATAGATGGTAGGGGTGGTGGTGGGGGAGCGGGCGAGAGGCTGTAAAAGAAATATCGGGGCTTGATGGGCTTCGGGCGGCCGGAATACGACCTTGCAACCAGATCCTCGTCTTCGCCCGACGAAGGCTGGCGACGCCCCCCGTCACCCTTCGGTTATCAGAGCGCCGCCGGGATTTCAGCGAAATATTTTTCGTCCTCGCGTTTTATCAACAATTTGCGGGGGATAAAGTGGACCGACTGATAAGAGGGGGCTCCAAATGCACCTACTTGAGTAAACTACCGGTGAATCGATCTCCCACGGTCTGGGTCTTAACTGATGGGTGATGGATCAATTAGGGAGAATCGAATTTACGATGATAATCGCGCTCAGAATTCGCATTTGCACTATAAAATTTTATTAAATGTTATCCTTAATTTAAATAATGCGCAGAGTGATTTATAATTGACGCCGAAAGTTGTTAATTTTTATTTACAAACATTTTTAATTCGCGACAAATTAGTGTACTGAACACTTGGTAAGAAGCTAAGTATTCACAGTTTTTTTGTAGTTGAATTATCATGATAATTGAATTTTATTTAAAAACAAAGATAACAAAAATTACATAAAAAAGGATTTCATATTTCCTATTATTACAATGTAGGAGAAATAATTTTAACTCATTTTCTCCTTATTTGAAGGGTAAACTAGAATGAAAATTACTCTGCAATTAAAACAATATTTAATTAGGAAGCACTATGACACGATAGAAAATGCAATTATTTACTTTTCGACTATTACACTAATCGCTGTAAGTAATTAATTTTCAATTAAAAAATTAATTTCTTTTAAAATAATAAAATCTGTAATGAAGTTTTATATTTTTATCGTTATATTTTCATCATGAGATTCTACATCAATGATCGTTTCACTGATAGTAATAATGTTCATTGGAAACTATGGTAGATAAAATAAAATTAAAACGCTATTATATTTCCTGCTTTTATTTCGTTATATTAATACAATAAATTGTTTTTTAATATTATCAAGTGTTTTTTACTTTACTACTTTTTACTCATTTTGTTTAATTAAACGATTAAACTATCCTTAGCATTAATTGCAAAAAATATGTAATACTTAAATATAGCTTACGATATATTTATAGCTATATAATTCGATTGCCGCATCATCTAGGCCAATTTTCTATTCGCTTTGCTGCGTGAAATCTTTTTCGCGAAAGAATCTTTTAACCCCACTAACATCAAGTTCCACAGCACGAGGAAAATAGATTTTACACGCGGTCTAATTTAATTTTCTGTCGCAAAACACAAATATTTGCGCAATTATCAGTCGGCTGTGCGGGAAAATCGCGGCAGTGGGGTATTAACGGAAAATGAAAGTTGCATAACGGAGTGCGGATGAAAATTACATAACACCGGGGAGCCGCGCTGGGGAAAGTTACGAGGGTTAGTACCCCGGCGCGAAAGGCTTCCGGAAAAGGGGGGGGGGCGAGACGGAAAGGAGGCGGTTCCTCGAACTTCGGCGAGCGATCGGCCCGGGCGAATGAAGAAAAATGCTTAGGAAAAGATCGGGGTCGACGCGTTTGAATTTCCGAATCTCATTAGGACACCTCGGCGCCAAATTATATGGAGCTGGATCGCAGATGCAAGACGCCGCGCAGCCGCTATCTATCCATCCGTCGCTCCCGGGGCGAAGCGCCGAGGGGGGGGGGGGGGGCGAAGGAGGACGGGCGCGGCGAGATAC
>JAXIUT010000021.1:3490129-3508910 GCA_035586675.1 Eurytoma californica | reverse complement strand
CGGTGACGTTTTGATCAAAGTGTGACATGAAATTTTAATTTGCTATATTTTCGATGAAAATCAATAATCAAAAAACTAATAAATATAATATCTGATATCAAATTGTATCTATCTGATGATGGAACTTTTTGGATGATGGAATTTTTCATGAAGCGTTTTCTCTAATCTAACGGCCATATAAAAAATGCATTCTAGATGAAACCCTCTCTTAAAAAAACGATAGCAAGGATTTGGTGAAGCATTTAAATACGCAATTTTGTAGATTCATGAGTATGAATTTTCTAACCTCAGAAATTATAAAGCATCGTAAGTAAATAAACACGTACGAGAAATGTGAGCCCAGTGCATTGGATTAAGCTAGTACCTTAAAATATACCCAGAGTAAATGAGAAAATAAACTCTGCTTTATTTATTCGAATAAATCCCTTTTTTTTATCTAATGTGACGTAAATGCATAAAACATTATTATGACATTTAAATAAATAAATACGTTAGATAATACGACTATGCTAAAATAAAAATCGGTCAAAACAGCGACTACGTATAAATGCACATATCATTTCTGGATGCAAAGCCCCAGCTGTTCCCTGTTTAATTTTTCCTTTCTCCTCTATCCTCTTTCTTTGGCACTCCGGGGAGGATACACTTTGTTTAAATTCCATCCTCGTTACAGTCGAGATAGCGTTTTCATAGCTCCGTAGGCGCGTTAAATTAAGCGCAGGGATTCCGCGCAATGTTTAATCTTGATTTTCAGGTAATTACACCGAAAGTGCGTCCGTGAAATGATCCGCCGGCGTATGCTCGGCTGCACTCCTTCATTCCCTGGCCGGCTCTCGCGCGCTTCTTTTCCTCCCGCCTACGATATAAATCCCTCGCCCATGTTTTTATTGCATAATCGCGGAGGAATGAGTTTTTTACGGGGTTGAATAAAAATACCCGTGCCCCCCTCCCAACAGAGGTGGGAGAGGCTAAAGGTCGGATTTACGGTAAAAATATACATTCAGCAGCGGAAAAAGCGGAGGACGCAGCTCGTTCCCTTCCACTCCCTAAGTGCGCCGAGCCGCTCTTTGCGCATATCCCAGCGGGCGTGCGGGGATTCTTGAAGCATCAGTGGGATGCGCGACGTCGCTGGCGCGAAACAGCCGTCAGGTGTGTGCGTGTGAGTGCGGGTATTCACGCGCGCGTGTGCACACGCGTATGCGGCGGAGGTGAAAGAAGGGAAGCTGCATTTTTTATGAGGGAATAGCCGCGAAAAATGCTACGCAATTATGAAAAATGCGAAAATTTCGCGCGTACTTGCCTCGAACCTAATTAGCGCGGGGTAACTTGATGATTATTTCTTTGAGCTTACGCAACTCGACGAATGAATGCTAAATGAGTATCTGCAAATAAATGAATAACGCGAGCCTCTACCCCGAGCGTTGAAGAAAGAAGGGGGATTACGGAGATGATGTAAAAGTGGTCGATTTTAATAATGGATGTAATTTTTCATTTCTTTTTTGTATAACTATTTATTACTGGATTTCATAAAAAATGTTGGAGAACAAAGAAGCCTGAATTGATGGACTCATCTATTATGCTGAAATGTAAGACGTACACAGAGGCGTAAAAGGATTTTATCTCCATAATTCGCAGCTGTCGAACGAACGTCTAATGGAACGTCATCGTAATCTTTTTATCCAATAGAATTGCGATTAAAGCGACAATAGCGAATCGATGGAGTTATCCCCGATAGACCACGACTCTTTTATTTAACTTGTCATTCAGTGTTTAAAAAGAACAACCTTTGAAAGCTGGAATTTCCTTTTAATATTATGATTATAAATATAAATTATTAGATTGATAAAACTGAACGAAAAGATTACAAAAAGTGACAAAAATATTTCAAAATATTAAGCTATAAATATATAATGCATACTTCCTCTAGAGGACCTAAGATAGAACAAAATTTATTGCTCGAATATACACTATACTTTGACAAACTTCTACACTAAAAATGATCAACAACTTTAATTAATCATTTAATTTTAACTGTTGTATAAGTAAACAATATTTGTACGGATAAACAGATCGTCTTTTGAAAAAATATAATTTATCAAAAAACCCGAAGTAATTTTTTCAACCACAAAAATAAACTTTAATTTACTAATTCAAGATAACGAAATTGTTACTTAAAAAGCTTGGAAAAAGATCATTTTGGTCCATCTATTTTTACTCGTTAAATATGTATAGATAATACCGGTGATGAAAGGTATGATATCGATACAAATTATTTTAACTTCATTTAAATGCTATTCTTCGTGGAGTGACTCTTATAAAATATGATACAATCTAAAAATAATAAATCCATTAGCACACATTAGCTCAGATTTAGAAACACATTTAAATAAGAACAGAATAATGCTTATTTGCCGCGCTGCTCAGAAGTAATACCACGTACAGGTATCGTATATTTCAGGATCGTCGAGCGAGTAAATATTTTACGAAGACTATATTAAAATTTTCCGCCCACTGAGTGAAAAATTAATTACAAATATTTGCGAATTTCACGCAGCGAAGTTCGCTCAGAACAAGACACACGTAAAAATTCATTATTCACATCGGACAGCGCCCGAGGGCAAATCACAAATCAGGGTTTACATCAGCTCCCTCGCTTTTTATCCCCAATAACGGCGATACAATTTGCGGAGAGAACCCTCCCTCGGCCTGACACAAATCATTACGCCGCGGCGTTATTGAGTTAGCGTAGGCGGTCGGATATTTCCGCGGCAAAAACTGCCGTAACCAGAAGCGAGCCGGCTTCCGCGATCTCGCGCACCCACGCGCGCAGCCTCCCGATCGAGCGAGTACAGGGCCGGCACGTTTCTGTCTGTCAGATAAATTCGGCCGCGCAATATTCGGCGTGCGCGTGCCGAGGTCGTTTCCCCCGTAAACCTAAGTGCGCGCGCGTTTATCGAGGGGAGAGCGAGAGACAGTCCCTTCGCCGGAATTCCCCACAAATCGCCGCGGCACTTTCCCTTTTCGCGCGACAGTTGCCGAGGCGAGCGGCTCAATGGCCGACATATGGTACGCGCGCGCGCGGAGCGACGTTTGGGAGCCGTAATCCGGCGAGTCCTCGGGGGAGACGTCCCGTGCGTCCGACGTGCCTCCCCCCTCGGTATACTCTTCGCGGCGAGGCGCGTGCGGCCTAATTGATTTTTGACGCGTTGAAAAATACTATTGGGCTTATTATTGTCGGGGCTCTTCCGGGCGGGGGGATTAAGCCGGGCTTGTTTGCCGCCGGGGGGAACGTTTCATTTCGGACTTTATCAAATTTTTGTCGAGGGATTACGATGAGGTACTGTTATAATTGTTCGCCCGTCCATCGCAAATACGACGAATTCGCCGGGAATTTTCATTATTTTCACGATACAGTGAATTGCCTCGTCGATTATCAGTCTGCTCACTTTTTATCATTATTTTTGTTTATTCCTTTTTATTTTCACACTGACAATGATTATTGCCCTCTTTTTCTTTATTGTAAACAATATAAAATATCTAAATTTACTTAAATTATTTTGAGGTGTTTTAACAAATATTTTATTTGATTTACAAATATTAATATTAAATTTCCAATTATTATTATATTTACACCGAGAGAATATTTGAGATTACCATTTTATCGATTATTTTTCACCCACTTTTTTACTAGTTCATTTTTACGAATACAACAAGCACTTTGAATTTCACTAATTAAAAATTTTATTAACTATTAACTTTTTATAGAAATATTAAAAAACACACGTGTATTTTATACGTATAAATGAGACTAATTTTAATGATAACATACTGATACTCTTTTTACATCATAGTTTAAATATTATTTCAGTAATATTTACTTAAATTCATTTAAATTAACGATATTTAACATATCTATATAGATTTTATTAATTATATATTTAAACTGTAATTGAGAACTTCAAAATTTTTAATTTTAATTAAGTTTCAAATAAACACGAATAAATTGCTGATTTCGTATAAAGAGGTTTCCAATAAACAAGAAATTCAATTTAATTTTCTGCAATTAGACGCGACGCGAGACTCCAGCATGAACTATGAACGAGCAAACGTGTCATAAACAATGTGTTGCATATTTCAGCGAAAAATGATTCAACGAGATGAGCCAGCGATATATAAAAAAGCGGGGACTAGGGTGAGAAGCAGGGGAGAAAATTTAATAAGCAGCAGAGTGCCACTGGCCGTGTCTGCTTAAAAAATTACGAATTCCCGTCAACGTCGGTGATGCGACACTTTTCTCTCTTTCCCTGATTAAATGCGTTTTATACCCCTTCGGTCGAGGCCATCGCGAACGAGCTTAGTGGAAACGAGGGGAGAGGGGGGTGTGCCTCGTAAAATCGCGTCATTGAGCGCCGCCGTAGGTAAGTACCGTACCAAGCGGTGACCGATCCATCATGCGAGCCCAGCTTCTTGCCCTCCCGAGCCGATATTATATATTGCGCGACGTCGAGCCAAATCGGCTTCTGATGGTCCCCTAATGATTTCCATGTTACGCGACGGCCGAGCCGGCGGTATTGCGCGCTCAAGAGATTCTGCCCTTTCTGCGACGCGCTACTCGCTTCTTCTTTTGTCACCGAGGGGCAAAGACGACGGCGACCCCCACCACTCCTTTCAGCCACCCTCAAAAGATGTAATCGGCGAAGCAGCGGAAGCTCGAGCCGCACAAAGATTGCACGCTTCGAAGGAGTTCAGCTTCTTGTCGGGCGGGAGGCTCTTTTAAAGGGTACAGCTGGAAACGTGAATCCATTGAGCCGCGCTCCAGAAAGTAGATCAATAAGTGTGAACTGTTGCACCGCACTTGTATTTGAAGAGTAAAAAACGAGTTTGCTTGTTGATGGTAAACAGCCGCTGGGACACTTAGACTTAACAATGAGGACTTTCATCACTTGGAAGAAAAACTACTTTATTGGTAAAATCCGGAGGTTAGATAAAACGCTTCATGTAGGATAAGAAAGTTTCGATTTACGGTAGATTATGTGCAGATTATTTAGGATGTACGCAAGTTACGTTGATGGGCTGTGGGCGCACTGAAATATTTTTAGAAAATGTTCCTTCCAAATGTGTTTATGCAAATTCTAAAAATTAAATACAACGAAATTATTGAGATAAACAGATGGATTCAAGTACCTTAACTACAGTTTTACAGTCGTTTGAATGCAATGATAACAAGAATTAAATTGATTTTTATTATTTTATAATTGTTTATGATCAGTTAAAGTAATAGCAACCACTTTTCTCACATGGATTCACCTGATCGGATGGTTTATATATGCAACTGAAACAGCAGTCTCGCTGCGGGAATAGCTGGTCTCAGTGTCCGCTTAGAGGTAAAAGTACCACTTAACACTATGCGCTGTTTGTGGTTCTAAGTGCATCTAATTTAAATGGATTCATCGAGGGGAATACTGGATATGAATGAATACTCCAAAACGAATACTGATAATTCTTATTCATTCAATTATATATAAAATAATTTATTAAAAATATTAAGTAATGGTTATATTACTTAAAAATGTAGAACGAATAATATAAAATTATTTCATTGCATTAAACCATGCTTGAAATAGTAGAGTTAATTTTTAAGGAAGCATACTTTTTTAAAACTTCATTTTCTTAATTTCAAATTCCGCTAAAGATTTCCTGCGAGGCGTGAAAAAACTTTCGTTCCAGCACGGCGTAATAATTATTTACTTACGACTTCAACAACATAATGAAAGTTTTTTCGTGAAATCACATTCGAAAAAATAACTAAAACAATAATTAAAAAATATTAAACAAAGGAGTATCTTACGTACATATCTCAACGAGGCAGTCCCTCCAGTGAACTCCCACCTCATTAACACGTCCGAAAAAAGTTGTATACACCATTAAAAAGGTCGTAAACTTTTTCTTGGGCGAAAACAAAACACATAATTATGCCGAGGTACGGGGTGAGGAAAAAAAATTTGTTTCTTCCCCGTCGCCCACGCTCCGCCCTCCACGCATTAGAAATAACGAAACGCTCGTAATTTAATTTTAACGTCCCCCGTACACGAAGGCGTGTTTTTGCTCGGCCGTAAGTCTGCGCGCGTCCTTCGCAGCGAAACGGATGCTCACGCATCCGCGCACGGCTCATCGCACGAGCGGATCCGTCGAACACGACACCCCGCGATTCCGCCTCGTTTCTCGTGTCGGCCTGGGCGCACCAGGCATTCAGGGGAGTCGCGCGCCCGGAAAATTTTTCCGCTTCCCCCTTTTGCCTTCGCGCGCGCGCTTGGGGAAGCGTATTTTTGCACCCCTTACGCCTTCTTCCAGACTGCCGCCGCCTCCGCCCCGAATTAGCTGGGAGGAGAAAGCAGCCAGTGCTCGCGTCTTGCTTTGATCGCGCCTTCTCGGATTGTGAAGGTTTTTTAACACTTGCTTGGAATTACTTGTGTTTCGAAAGAAACGTGTGGTCTGCGTTTAAAATTTTGCGATTATTTAAATTTTTTTAAGTTAAGTTAATGAGGAACAATCTACGAAACAGTTAAGAAGTTTGCCTTTTCAGAGATTTGGATGAGCATATTTACTGAGAGAAATTTTGAATAAAGAAATTTGTTTACTCGTAGAGTAGATTGGAATAGGACCATAATTTTGATGAATTGTGTAATAACTTCAGTCCATAAAATAATAGTAAACTTATAAATAAGATAAATTGTTTTGATCTTGAAACGCGACGGTTCTATTTGAATATTTGGAGTTCAATTTATCAAAATTATGATAAAAAAATTGTTTTCTGGCTTTTGCAGTTAGTTTTAACATACAAAGTACAATTTATCTTATTAGCAATTTATTATTATTTTTATGGGATAAAATTTTCATTTCATTTATATTATTCTGTAATACTATCTGATATACGAAACATTCGAAACATCGCCCTAGACGAACAAATATTGTAACGACTCGGATGGTATATAGGTGCAATATATTCGTCTGCAATTTATCGTTCTGGTCAATTTTTGGTAATCATTAACAGATGTTCGAATTATTTTTATATTGAGTATTTCTTACTCAATTGTATTCTGATTTAAACCCCCCCTGCACATGAATTAGGTAGATGACTCAGTATTTATGATAATTAAATATGTCACCGTGATGCACAAGGGCTAATTTGAAGAAAGAAACTCTGATAATCTTTTGCAATAATAATGATGATTTTAAATGTCTATGTTTGATAATGTAATGTTTGATCTGCCTTCATTATAAAGCTAATGATAAATAAAAAATAACTTAAAGCTATTCACCATTATTAATCAGACATTGTAACAATAGTTAAGATTATTATTATACTTATGCTTACACTATGTTCAATAAGACAGAGATTTACCAGAAACATACATTTTACTAACAGCAACTAAATTAGCAAATTCCTTTGAGCTTTCAGGATTAAACGTTACACAATAGGAACATCGAATGGAGGGTCGGTTACCCTTTTACATCATAGGCTAGGTCTTGAATTTTACTCGCGTTTGTTTGAGGAGTTCACTGAGCTGAAGAGGGGACAAATTGAAAATGGATTGCGAAGGCAACTGAAACGGTTAAAACGGGATCATTAGCAAGCCCCTGCGTACACAATGATTTGCTTACTATATCAATTTCCATCTAATGGACCTCTTCGTTTGCATGGATATCAGCTATGTGTTTACTCAAATATGTAAACACTGTATACAATTCGTGAAATATGACAAATTATCGTATTTCCTTGCAGCACACGTTGTTCTTAGTTTATTTTCCTTTTTTTATTGTTAAATCAAATGCGTAACGTATCGCAATTGATAAAGGCTAAAAATAGGCAACAAGAAATTCCTTATTTATATACGATATTGTGTACTTATTGTTACTCTTTGATATTTTTTATGAAGTTTTGTCTAGTGCAGATGTACAATAACAGACTCAAATTGCTACATTATTCTTTCAACGTATAACACTGCTCCAAAAATTAAAGAATTTAAATGTTGCAAAACAAGTCGTTTTTCAAATTAAGCGAGCGTCATGGGCGTAAAAAAAAACGCGAAACAGGAGTAGTTTCATGGACACTCATCACAATCACTTCGATAGTAAAAACCCGGACCAGCATCAGTCGGTTAATAAAAAGTCATCGTAAAAGCGGGTAGCAGGTGTAATAATAACCGTCGAAGTAAACTTTGACACGCGGCCGTTTTTAAAAGGGATAACTTTCCTCTCGATTTATTTTTCTATGTTACACCGAGATTTCGCTGCAGCCATTCACGGCGGAATGCATAAAAGCCCCGAGACGAGTAGAGGGAAGCGCGCGGGGGGCGCGAATGTACCGCGCCGCTGGAATACTGTAAAACTTCCATAAAATTCTACTACCGGTTCATAAAATATAGGCCGTGCGATAATATTGTCCCGGCTATAAAAGTGTACAGCATAATAGCTCTCGCACATCGTTAAATACGCGACGGGGCTCTCTTAACTAATGCAGCGGCGTAAATATTTAGCCGGAGAATAAAGAGGAAAGCGTCGCCGCGCTCTATTTAACGCGCGGATAAACGACGGCCGTTCACCTGTGACTCGTAGCGTCCGACCCTACGACGGGGACGGGAGGGCGGGATTGGTCGTACAAAAAAAAAAAAAAAAAAAATAAAGCCGGCAACTGGTACGGGTGCCGACGTAAAAATAATCGGCATCGATCGCTGGGTCCGCGTGCGCTCGGGAAAAACGAACGTCATAAGGCACAATGGGAGCAGGAGATATATACGCGGGCAGGTTGCCCCTGTCGCGCGCGTGCAACCGGCAGCGGCGATTCGACGGATAAAACAAGCGCCTGGGGTGACATTCAATGGAGAGTCGGGGCGAGAGAGAGAGAAACGAAGAGATGCTCTTGACTCGACTTCTTTCTGTGTTTTTTTTACACCGCAGTCGGGGGTTTACTTATCTGATGAATGGTCAATTTGAAAAATTATTTTTACGTAATAAAGTCGCGCGCGAGTCGATATCTAGCGTGCAGCTCGAATCGCATTCAATTACGATCCATTAATTAAAATGAAATGAGAGTGTGCGATATTAAATCGGACCTTTTTTGCATGCGCATGCTGTTAGCCAATTATTTATTTATACGCAGTTAGTAATGCACAGTCATTAAATAGACTCGAAACATTTTAATTAATTATTGATTTATAAGAGCTTTTATACGGTATTCATAATTTCGCAAATAACATATTTTTCGTATTAAATAGGGACAAGCCCCGAAGAAAATCGTAATCGATTTGTCTGTGATTTTACGACTTTTTGCTACAAAAATCGTTGATATTTTCATCGTATCCTTTTTTTTGCATGCAGCAACAAAAATATAAAAATTTTAAGGGTATTAGTATTCGGAATAAAAGATGTAAAAATCCGAAAAATATTTCATTCATGAGCAGCAGTTATCCGGACCGGAAAAGCGTTGAAAAAAATGTCGTTCTTCGGGATTAAAACTCATAAACGTTGGGGGAAAATCAATTACCATAAAGATAGATATCGTAAATAATGAAAAGACTTAAGACGAAACTGAGTTTACAAGATTCATCGCGTGTCCCATCCTCGAAAATCCTCGAGCTTTTTGTGTAGTAAACTTTACGCTTTCGTCCGCGTAGTAAGAAGGGCGACATGAATGGTAATGCAGTCTGACATGCCATCTGGACCATTTACGGTGATAGAATAACGTATTTTCAGTAAAACATTGACAATAAGTTAGTTTATGTCCAATGAATATATAATTTATAATATATTTACACAGTTGTGTAAAAATAAATAGTTATATGTCTTAGTAATAATAATTTCTTAATATTCAAAATCAAGGTAAAAAAACTCATGTAAGTATGTAACTTATACGAACCTTCATCGAGCAGCGTTGATTGAAATATGGCACTTTTGGTTTTGAGAATAAAATTCCATTTTTTGAATTCACTTGATTGTGCATACTGAACCCATTCACAATTCTAAAACAGCTAAATAAAAATAAAAATTATTTTATGTTTAATAAGTTAGAATTTATTCTAATAAAATAAAGATAGATTTAAAATATACATAAATAAAAAGAAAAATTATATTTTAAGCAAGTAAACGAATGTACGTATGTATGTAAGAATGGATGAATAATTATTAAAATAAAGAATATTATAATTTACATGATTACCGAAATATAATTATGCGAGTTAATGTAATTTATCAGTAGTCTTCATTATTTACCATTATACAATCACATATTTAAAAATAATGCATTAAATTGAAATCATTATATAATATTTAAAGTGCACTGTCGATAATTTTAAATGATATTTCAAATCGCAATTTGTCGAAGTTGTCTGTCTCAATCAAATATTCAGTACGTTAAAATACAATAAAATCTTCAATACAGCGTTTAAAAATCTAAGGGTATAAAATCCACAACGGCCCGCCGTATTTCAGAGCGAAAATTCAGCTTATCATTTTTAACCCATCAAGTCTATAAAATCTCAGTGTGCTCGCACCCCCGAAAATTCAAAAGAATATAAAAGAACCGCCGAGCCCTGGAAAGAAGCGAGTGAATGGAGGCGCGTATACAACGCGGGCGCTACTCGTCGCCTCGGCGAGTCATGGCCGTTATATATAGACGTATATAAAAGAGCTTCGACGTCTCCGCGACACTTCGGCGCTGCTCTTGGTCCGGCCAATTTTCCCTTCCGCTCTCGCGTCTCTCGCGCCGGACCGCATTACACCCGGGGGTGGGTCCCCTCGCGCGTTTCCCTAAACCTGGGGGTGCGCGTCTCCATCGCCGCGGCGCGTTTTCTTTGCCGTGCGGGCCGAGCGTTGTTGCGGTTGAAGAAGTTCTCGTAAAAGCATGTAATCTCGTTCCAAGTAGATTAATTCTATAGAAAGTTGAGGAATACTGAATTACCAGCGCCGCGCAAAGTCAGTTTTCGTGGTTGCAGCAAGTTTCAAACTGCCGTTCGTTAATTTATACACAATGAGCGGAGAATGAGTGGGAGAGAGAGAGGAAGAGAGAGAGAGAGTGAGAAAGATGGAAGGCAAGGGGGGAAGGGGGTTGAAAGTTGAGAGACCAACCCGCCCTTGTGTTTTACTCGAGCAAATGGCCAAATTTGCTCGTCGCTTTGAAATTCCACCGAGCTCGCAGGCCAGCATTGCAATTATTTATCTTGAGCCGTGGGAGACGAGAGTGGCGGGGTAATCGACACGAGGGGAAAAAATATGAAGGACGCGTTGATACCATTTAATCATGGAAATTGTAACTGCAAATAATTTCAACGCCCTACTAGCTGAATATAATCGATCCCTTTTTTATCATTTTAAAATTAGCTTAAAAATCTTTAGAGCAACATTATATCATACGGAGTTTCAGAGTACCGCGAGAATGATAACATCTAATGCACTCGTGTTATCGCTCCCAACAGAAAAAGTAAATTTTATTTTTCTTCAACGAACAAAAAGCAATTTTTAGTTTACTGCAACGAAAACTAGCGCAACTCTGTCTGAAAGAAAAAGCACGTTTAAGAGTTTTGGGAGCTATGACTTGTGTCTTTCCAAAGAAGAAAAACACATTTTGAGATATACTTGCGAAAAAAGCTCAATTTGCGAAAAGAGGTACTTTTGAAATGAGCTTTCTTTCGCGGGAAATTACGAAATGTGTTTCTGCAATCTATCTTGAACTTAAATTACCATACAAATTTTATCGTATTGTTACCTTGTAGTACAAATGAAAAAATTCGTGATATAACCATGAAAACAGTATTCCTGAAACGCTAGTGTCTTCACTCGGTGACGGGCATAATAATATTATAAAGCTATACATCCACGGAATGCACTCCCGTCTTTACCGATCATCGGCAAGTAACCTACAGCCGATAACATAGCCGCAGAGGCGGCGCCACCGCCACTAAGTGCTTCCCCCGCCTTGCCTGCAGAGGGCTAGGCTATTTATTTATTGTGCTCAGCTGTTCGGCGGGTTCGCGCTCGCGGACTAAATTTGTTTAAAAAATAAGATTTCAACAAAATGTTGAGGCCAGCCGCGGGTTTGCTAAGGTTCACGCCAACGGCGAGTGCTGCTTTCGCCAGGACAGTGTGTCACGGTGATGTGATTGCACCTGTTATGCAGGTCAGGGGACTGCATTTAACCTCAAACGTGTCTGCGGAGAGGAGAGATTTGAGAACGTACAGAATGTCGATGCCAAACAAAGACGACGGTACAGTGGGTGAAAAAACCATTGACATTGATAGAATTGAAGAACAGTAAGTTCGATTTGTTTTGTATTATTATAAATTAATATTGAATACTTTAAGTGCACATTTTGTTGCTTTTAGATCAGATATTTTTCCTGATGTCAATTCACCAAATAGATTGTTTGATGGGATTCTCTATAAAGAGTTACCTATTTTTAACATAAAAGTTACTCCAAATAATACTATAATTACTCTTACAGATTTTAAAGGTAAATTTGCTAAAGAGAAATTTCTATAACTGAATAAAAATCAATGGGAACAGTTACAATTCATTAATTTCACAGGTACAGTACATATAATTAGATCATGTGGTATCGAAGGCTTCAAAACAGCCAAAAAGGGGACAAACATAGCTGCTCAAACCACTGCAATTACTATGAGCTCGGTAAGAGACATTGACAATTTTATAAAGTTTAAAAATATCAATCACCACTTTATTGCAGAAAGCTCAGGCATTGGGAGTTAGGACAGCGAGGGTCCGAGTCCAAGGTATAGGGCCTGGTCGACTGGTAATAAAATATTTTTTAATATTCAAAATTTAATTAACAAAATACAAATTACAAGCTCCTTTTCACAACAAATACTTGCTTGCAGGCTGCCATAAAAGGCCTCCAAATGGGTGGTACAAACATTGTATCCATCACAGATAACACACATGTATCCTGGAATCCTCCAAGATCAAGAAAGCAACGAAGGGTTTAGATAATTATTGATTGTTATTGTTTCAAAATAATTTAATGAACTATAAAATTTTTACCAAACGGTATTTTAAAAAGGTAAAATAATAAAGCGAGCCAAGTTACAAGTTGTGTTATTATAAGCAAAGGCAATCCCAGTAATCTCGGCCTAATGAGCTGCAATACATTCAAAGCTGTCGAAGGACGAGGCGCACAGCATGTCAGCACGAACTGAGTACTAACAGGGCGCGCGGTCGAAACAGAAAGCTCGGAGTGAACATCGTCTCGTCATTATTATTGGACAAAATGAGCGTGTACGCGTGTATATGCAACGGGATTTATGCGGCTCTCGGGAGCGAGGCCGGAGCAACGTTAGCCCTGCAATTAACTGTCATTGCGTTTGGCTATAAAGTCGCGGCGAATTTATACCCCGCGGCTGCAGGCCCCCTGCGCATGCGGCAACACCGGTTCTTCGTACCTCGTCGAACGAGCCAGAGAGAGAGAGGGAGGGAGGGAGGGAGGGAGAGAGAGGGAGCAACCTCGTTAAGCCGCTGCATATCGGAGAGATAGCACAGATTAATTAGTTGATAAAACGCCGCGTCCGGATTATGCGATGCATGAACTATCGCACAGCTTGTGCATGAAAAATCGGGATACACGACTTGGCTTACAGTGCAATGGGACGCTCATTTGCTCGTTTATTCCTAACATGTGCCCGTAAGAGCCAGTGGCTTGTTTTATCATCTTCTTTAGTACCCATGCACCTTTGTATGCTAACAAGGTTTACGTAAGCCGATACTTCACTGTGAAATTTCATTTTAGTAAAGCAACATCAGTTTGTCGGAAGCTTATAAAACACTGGCAATTAGAATTTAGGATATTGAAACTATATCACTTTTATCGATAAAAGTTTTTTTTTTTTAATACGTATTGAATGTTAAATGGAACACTTTAAATCCCTTTAACTTTTTAATTTTCAATATTTCGGTATTACTAATTATTTCTAAAAGCGAATTATCTGTTCAATAATATTTGGATATTTATTTAATAATTAATAATAAATTTTTTTAATAATAATTGAGTATTTAATATAAATAGTTTAAAAAATAATAAATTATTTGCACACATTGTACGATCCCGGTTTCTCTAAACCTCAAGATTGACGCCTATTCAGTTTTTCTTTCAACTTCAAGGTTTGCTTATCAACAATGATGGAACGCATTTTTAACGAAATTTCCAAACAAGTCAGTAATTTGAGACTACATTAACAAAATTGACCAACGGACAGCCGCCAATAAAGAAGTTGTTGACCGACTCGCTTTTTTTCGTCCCGGCTTTTGTTGAGTCAGCGAATAAATGTTTGTTGGACTCGTCGGACTGACCTACATTTCGCCGGTCGAATCACCCTGTCGCGCTCAAAGGGATTTGCGAAAAAGAGCACTTATTTTTTAACGAGATAAACAGCCACCGCAATGGTCGAGTGTACTCTTTTAACGAGTTTGCAACCGAATGTTTACTTATTAAAATTTCTGAATTTTCAATCATTAAAATGCCATAAATTTTTCTCTCAGTTTTTTGGATTAATTGAATGTCGAAATTTAATAACGTGAAATATATGGAGAGCGTATGAAGAGAACTTTTTTTTAATTTTAATAAATATGCATTTTAATTATACGAACATTTTTGGAGTTGAATATTGCCTTTCCTCTTTTGACGCAATATTTTAATTTAAAAAATATAAATACTAATTTTTAACAATTTCATAAATTATATAAATACTACAACAATCAATAATATTAACAAATGATAATTTTCCTTTAGTAGCTAACCTATTAGTTATTTAATCTCGTTTTATTGAATATTTTCAATGATCCACGGAAGAAAATCGGATACCCTCGTATAGAATCCTGGTAGCCGTTTCCTTGCGCAGCCAATGCCTGAAGAAACGACACCAATAACCAAAGTCTTGTCATTCTTTCCGGTAGCCATTAATGGACCACCACTGTCAGCCTGAGAACAAAAGAAATGTTAGATTTTTTTATTATTCAATTGACGGCCTTTTAATTGCTTAATATCAAACTCTCTCTTAACTTTATTTTATTTTTCGAAACATGCGAAACCTAATTAATTTTTGATGTTTTTTTTAATAAAACTTTGTTTTAATTCATTTACAAAGAAGATAGAGTACAGTGTGCTGTAAAATGTCTTCTTCATTTTTTACATATTAAGAAACATTACACTTTTTGATCTACTCCCTGAATCTATATATTAAATGAAATACTTTACGTGGAATAAGTGACTCTTCACTTAAAATTTAAGTGAAATTACACTTAATCAAATTTAGTGGGCAGAATCCATCCAGCTCGCTAACGATGGAAACGTTCAAGAGGAGGGGGATCAAATGAGAAGGGAAAAAAATGAAAGCAATAACAAAATCACGATGGAAAAAACTCATTTGCCTTGCGAAACGATTCGGCGTGCGAGGCGAAACGAATTACAATTTAAAAGAAAAACTGACCCAGATAATCTTTCGCCGCGGCCGTGACAGTAAAGCGTCCGTGTACCGCCGCCGCTCGTTCCGATGGATTTCTCGTTCGGGAACGCGCGACTGGCAGTTCAAACACGAGCCCGAAAAAAAGCACCCCGCGCGAGCGTCGCTCTTAATTACCGGAGCGAAATGGAAATCGATCGTCGAGAAGTCCGCCGCGGGCGATTTTTCCCTCCTTTCTTTTTACCCTTCCTAAGCGAAACTCCGCGGCAGCGAAAGTACGAAAGGCATTCATTAGGCAACCTTTTAGGCATTTAACTTGCGGCTTTTTATTTTGAACGATTGCAGGGCTACGTCATTTAAGGTGATGCTATTTTTTTTAACGTGTTATTGAAATTTGTAAGCAATTATCATCTCTGTAAATTTGAATATGTTAAATTTCATTCATTATTTATATAAAGAAGAGAAGTTTCTTATATCGAGAAAAAAGAGAACGTTTATATTTTAAAGCTCTTTTAGATATTCACTTTTTTTTAATAAAAAATTAATTTAAAAAAAACTGATATAAGTATCTTTAATTAAAATCATTTCGATGAAATTCTGATTTGATATTAACTTCAAAGTACAGATGATTTCATTTTATTTAAAGCAAATATTGTGCAAGAGACGTTAAACTACCTCGCATTGCTACAATACTTTTACATGAATATCAAAATCCTGTTTCATACTTACATTACACTATCAATGAAAATCGATACCAAAATTCATAAGTCATTATTCCACTCATTGATCAATTTGTGCCATATTAATTAATAGCAATCAAAATAACTACTGAGAGCTGTCAGCTTGTGAAAACGAGACCGCATACACATGATCCAGTTTTCACAAGTATTCCGCCGCGAATAGAACAATTCAATAACGCTTTTGAACACGTCGATTAAAGTTTGCGTGCAACCGGCGTTAATTAATTGGCAGCCAGAATTTTGTTTATTTTTTTTATCGTCAATCGTACTTTGCGAGTCTTCGTGTGTATTCCGTCAACTCGGGTATGAAGCGCACGCAATCAACCGCGAGTTTTGCGCCGCGACGAGGCATTCGAGATACTATTTTCAGGCGCGCGACGCATGACTTGCGGATTGTTTAATGCATCGCTTTTGAGAATTTCGGATTGAAGGAGAAATTAATTGCGCTCAGGAAAATCGATTTTATATAACGGCGAAGTGGAAGTCAAAGTTTGTTGGCGAAGGCTTTGGTAGCATGATAATTAGGAGCGAAGTAAAGAGCGTATTAGGAGATTAAATTTAATGTTTAATAATCTGGTGGAGTTCACTTTGCACTGGCCATCTTTGATATATGTAGGTATATTTTAAATATCAGATTAAAATAAATTTAGTCGGTTCGTGTGAAGTTTAAATAGCTCACTTCACAAGGGCACCAAACTCACACTTGGTATCGAAAAGTTCGACATTGCACTTAAATAAATTAGTCTACTTTAAGTAGACTACCAAAAAAATTTATTTTTATTAAATAAATGTTCCTTTTTTACGACTGCTAGACTTCACGGTACCTTATAAAAAAGCACTTCGCCAATACTTTACGATTCCACCCCTCGAAGTAAATAATTACTCTCCATGAAGTTTTGAAAAAGAATGTGAAAGTATTAAAGGGTAATAAAAGACATGTGGGGCTATCTTATACGCCAAGACTAGTACATTCAGTGTTTTAATATTGAAAGTTACCGAGCAAGCGTCGCGACCTCCTTCCTCGTGGCCGGCGCACATCTGTCCGAATTTTGGACGCGTGAGCTTCCCTTGACTGGCGTACCACTCGTTGCACACCTCGTCCGTTATCACGTTAACGCCGACTTTTTGCAAAACTTTGGCCTTGTGATCTGAAAAAAGACGTTTAATATCCATTAAGTCTTGCCGCGACATTTCTCACCTGTCTGCCGCGTCTCTCGAGTTGAAGGAAAAAAAACGAAGCGTTAAAAAAGTTTTTATTAAGGGAACGTGAGGAAAGTTTTTAGTCTTGGAATTACGTGCGAAAATTGCTAATGAGATCAATTAAAATGTTGTAAAGGAATTTTTGTATATTCATGGAGATTAGGTCATTTTTTTATGGGCCTTAATATTGTGAAATTTATTTTACGCTGAAAAGGGTACTTAATTTCATGCGCTCTTAATACATTTTTTTTATCACGAAAATATAAATCTTAACACTTTCGAGCAGTCTATCCGCTTGCCTCCCGAGGTTACAATATATCCCAGGAGCTTTTCAACTCCCTGGAGAACACTTTAAATGTGAACAATGCGTTTACCTTTAGACTTATGAAGTTAATTACCCTTAAAACGTTCAAGAACCGTGCATTACACTTAAACAGCTTTTTCCAATAATTATCTCAAATTCTTTCGGATAAGCATGTTAGTAGAAATATTTAACAAAGTACGTAAAAACATTTATTAATAAAGTACTGTGAATATAAAATAATAAAAACAGTTATTTAAAAAGATACTACAAAAAAGTTTTTATAAAAAAGCGAATGTCTGACTATACTCGACTATAACTACTTACATCACTTATTAAAAGGAGAATGCATATTCTGCGACTTCCCTGCATGAGCTTATTTTTAACCCAAGTGAATTTATTTATTTAATAGATTGCAATTATAAAAGCTCAAATTGAAAAAGAATAATGAAAACTTAAAAAATTCGAAGTAGTATCAATTTTTAAAAAGAGGCCACTGAATTGAACCAATTTTTTTTTTAAATTAAAGCCTCTCTTTAAAAATTTATTAATAAAAAAATAAAAATTGAATGAAAATGAATTAAAGGACGTAGAAACTACTCACAAATGGTTTTATCCTCCCCGAGCCAGCCCCATCCGGCGACAACGGCTCTCTCGCCGGCGAAGCTGTTGGCGTCCGAAGCCGGGAGACAGACCGGTTTGACAGTCTCCGTCCACTCGATCGGCGAGCTCAGCTCCAACAGCACCAGATCGTTGAGGTACTTGCCGCACTTGTGGCGCGGATGGACGATCATCCTCTCGACGGCGAGCGTCACTGCCTCCGGCATCTCCGGCTCAAAGAGGTTGTGCTCGCCCAAACTCACACGCAGCTTACTAACCGGCATCATACCATCCGTCTTGCTGCTACATATACGATTGATTTTATTCAGCATGTAACACTCAGTTGCCCCACTTCCCCATTTTTTATTTTTGTCTAGAGTAACTTATTAGATTTTTTTTATCACATTAATAAAGGAATGTAGCTTCAAGAAATTACTAGATTGGAATGTACAGAGTAATTATATGTTGAAAAAAA
>JAXIUT010000021.1:3386150-3488558 GCA_035586675.1 Eurytoma californica | reverse complement strand
TTTTTATCAAATATTTTTCAGGAAAAAGAAATTCACTTTTTTCTGAACCAAAATATTTTTAAATTTGTTGATTAAATATTAGTTTTAATAGATTTCGTTTATAAAATGTCCATTAATTCGAGAATATTAAAAAATGCCTTTCACGATTATTAGTAGATCTTATTAATATTTTAAATGTTTAATTTCGTGCATTTATATCCTCATCTGAAAAGTTAGTTATTCACAGCACGTTTGTATTTTCGCATTAAATACTTGAATCATTCCTTTTATTTATTTTGAATAATTTATATCGATGAGCATTTAATTAAAATTGAAGAAGTCCATTCACCAAAAAATTCGATAATCCCCGATAATTCACTCCACATATTCTGCTCATTGTCCATTAAATTTAAATAAACAAATTCTCTTTCGTCAATTCTCAAATAACCCAGTAAATTCCAATTTATAAACTAAACACAAATAGGATTCCCTTAATCGACACCGCAATCCATTCGCGAATCACCATCCCTCCGCGTGCAACATTTCGTTCCAACGAGCGCGCCACCCCGCAGTAGTGCAGACCCGAGTCCGATCAGCCGGCCGGCAAAAGTGTCCCGCGCTCCTTTCGCCCGCAAACGCGACGGTTTTGCCCCGGCAATTAGGGGCGCGCTCGCAATCGCGGCCCCCGCGCAATATCCGCTCGCGCGTTTAATCACGCGTGCGGCGCATACGTCACCGGGAAATTAATCGCCGGCCCCGGCGCGCCTCGCTTTTTGAAGGCGCCGGCCGGCCGAGCAATTCCCCCCGCGGCGGTTCTTGCGAGGCTCCCCCCGCGGGAGCTCTGATGAATTCTGCGCGATTAAGCGTTCTTTCGCGCGCCCGCGCGCGCCAAACGATCATTTGTATCGGGCTGAAATTGAATTTTGCGATGTCGACGTTTTTTTTAGCGGTCGGTCCCGATGCGCCAACAATGCGCGCGGGATCGACGGGAGAAAATTACTGGCGCGCGCGCTGGTAGGGATTTGCTGCTTCTTTTATTGATCAATGGTTTATTTTATATTTTTGAGTACGAAGAGTTTTATTGGAGTTTCTGTGATTTAGTTGTAATGGGCAAAGAATGGGTCAATTTATCAGTGAAGATTAACTTGTTTTAGGAAGTTACAGTAAAAAAAAAGGCTAAGTTTTATTGCATATAAAAATGTATAATTGCATATCGTTATTTTATCGTTATGGGCAGAAAAGTAATATCAGACATATTTAATATTAAATGCCGAAATTAAACGTAGTGCTACAAAATGTTATCGAGTATCTTTTAAGATCCTTCCGTCGGGTCAGTCTAATAAATTTACATTTTTTACAGTTTATGTTCTCTGTACCGGGACGTTTTCTTTTTCCTTTATTAAATTGCATCAGCAGTTACTCTATTTTTTGTTTTCCATTTCTATTTTTCCATTTTCATTGATCATCAAAGTATTGGAATAAAAAAATGTTACATTGAATTTTCAATTCCAGCGTAAAAAAAGGAAATAAAAGTTTCACTGCCATTACGCCGTGCAAGCTCGTAGAGTAACGTTATTTTCCTTTTTTTTTTTCAAAAAACATTCTAACTCAAGTTACGGTAGTCCAGTTAAGGCCAGCGAATGGGGTACCTAGCTGAAATAGGTCAAACTACGCTTTTGAAGAAACTTATATAAACATTCAAGAAACCTTTTGAAATTAGTTAAGCACACGTAAATTATTCATTAACTGCGAAATTACATTATGCTTACTGTCATTAAAAAGTCATTCATGCCCTCTTAAATGCATTTTTTTCTTAAAAAACCGCATTACAAAGCGAAACTAAATTCACAGGAAGGATAGGTGAAGTTGATAAATTTGAATCGGATGTACTTACGAGCAGAAGCAGTGAGCGGCGGTGAGAATGAACTTGGAGTTAAGTATCGTACCGCCGCAAATGTTGCCGCCCACGAACGTGATGCTGGCCATCCAGGGGAATTCCCCGGGTGTAGCATCCTGGCCGCCGACGATCCGAGACTGTCGCCGTCCCCCGGTCGCGCTCTCGCCGCACGGAACGTCTGCCACTGCGAAAAAAAGCGTTAATTTCGCCTCGTTAGTCCTTTATCAAAACGCAGTTCATTAGTTTTTCCGAGTTTAACTTTATTTGTTTCTCAGCGGCAATGGGTAAACCTTTGAGTGCGGACAAAAATTAAAAGACCGGCGTGCGCATCGCGATGTATCAGATCAATTTTGTACAACTCGAGCTGAAATTTTAGCTTTGCGGTCGGTAACGAAATATCATGAAAGTAAAACCAACGTTTGGTTTTTTTAACAAAATATTCTTTGTAAGGCTTTCAATGTTACCGATAGTATAAAATATTTCTTTAAAAATATATTTTTTTAATATTTGGATTGGTTAAATAAAATACATTTAAGAATAGAGAGCTTTATTTCAATATGACTTTGTTTCTTGAACTATGAAAAATTACATTTTATTTCAGAGTTTGCATGCAGGCATGTACATAAAGAAAGAAATTCACAAGTACAGTAACCAACGGCGTAAATTTCCATTAGACGTTCCACATATCAATTTTTTTCAGGAAATTTATTTATTGAATTATTTATTAACTTTGCGTTTCAATTAAATTTAATACACATACTATATAAAACAAAATTAATCAATTCATCCATATAAGTTTTTCCTTAAAATTAATGAAAAAATGAAACGATTTTAGAAGCATTACTCAACTACAAGAAAAAACATCAGTGAAACTCTATATTTTACAAAAAAAAGCTACCAGCCTCCAACACTGCACTAACGCGTCCATCCACCCTCTACTCCGAAAAACAAACTTAACCTGATCCGATGAAAATCTCGATGTTCACCGAGTAATTCAATCTCCTATTTTCCAAAAGGTTTCAAATCACTACCTTTTTTTCCATCACAGCGCGGCTCCACCAAGCGCCGTATAAAATTTCGCCGCGCTCCCTTCGCGCCCTACCGTAATAAAACGCGAAGTTTATCGCGCTCGACAAAAAAGAAGGGGCCGGCAACACAACAGCCAGTAGGGGAGTCGTACGCGTTTCGCGACAAGTTGTCCGGGCGTTCGGGGAGTCCCGTCACGCGTCCCCCCCCGCGAGCGAAGGCGTAAAAGAGTCCGCGACGCGCGATAAAGTAATAAAACTTTAGATTGGACAAGTTCGGGGGGATCCGCGTGGCTCGGGGTGCGTTCCAATGCGAGTCCTCGGGCGCAGGCGCCAATTCCGTCTAATCGCTGAGAAGCATCGCGCAATTGACCGACGGGGCCGGCCGCATTCGTCTTCGCCCGCTGTCTCATTTGTTTTCGCTCGTCGCGGTGGTATATACGGGACGCGCGGTTTAAATTTATGCGACGAGGCGAAGATCAAAGTGCTTGAACGACGAGCCGGGAGCGGCTACGGTCTCCTTCTCATCAATTATTCGAGGGGATGACTTCGATTCGCCGGTGTACTTAGCGCGCCCTGTAGTCGTTGAGGCGATTTTTTATTCCGTTTTGGAGCTGACGTACGCCGGCGGTGATTGATTCGCAGGTCTCAGAGAGGGACTTGATGATCAAAAAATGATTATCATTATTGTAAAAAATTGAAGCAAAGATGTTTGGTAATGAAAACGTAGCGTGCGATAAAAAGATGATGAATTTTTTCAATTATTCTGTACTTAAATAAATTTATCTGCAATTTTTTTCTCGCTTAATGTAAGTATTTAAAATATTAATTTAATATTAATTAAGCGAAAAGGATACAAAAATCTTTGAAATTCTTAATATCTAATACACTAATTCTTAACGTATAAGTCCTATAAAATGAGAAAAGCTAAATAAAAATCACAAATGACTATATAATAAAAAAAATTAAACCCCTGTCATAGATTACTTTCGCATCCGGTCAATCAATTCAGATTCCACAGCCAGTCAAACACACGTTAAAGAATCGACTGACCTGGATTCCCGGGTAAGATCTCACGAGAAAAAAAAAAAATACACATACAACACTACACTGAAAAAACAGCGCGGCGCATCAATTCTCGCTGGCGCGCCAATTTAAAATGCTGCGCGGCGGAAAAATGAAATGCAAATGCGATCCGCGGGGGTTATATCGTTGATTGAAAATCGTCCGCTCCTCTCTTTATTCGATTCGATTTCTCATCTTTCCCCCCGACTATGATTACATTTCAATTATTCCGATTACAAGCGCGCGCTGCGCTCTTCCACTCCCCCCGTACACCCCCCCCCCCCTGCTGTTGCGGCATTAATTAAGGTGCTGCGAATTGCGGCTCGCCGGAATAATCTGCAGGATCGACGGTGCTATCGTCCTATCGGTTAACTCGACCGATAATTAACGTATTGCCGATCAGAATGCATCTCGGGCGCGAGCTTTCGTTCGGCGAGGTTGTACAGTGTCACGCGTTCGAGGGCTGGTGACCTCCCCCCCCCCCTCCCTCCCTCCTCACGCGATTAATAACGACCTACAAATGCATGCAAGAGCGGAGCAATTGTAAACGGCGCGTTCATGAATAATTTAATTGGAAACGGAATACGCAAGTATTTTCATGAGAAAAGGATCGGCGCGGTAACGAGGGGATGCCGCTCGATTTAATTATTCAATTAAGGGACTGGCCCGGTCGGTTAAGTGGAAATGGTATAGTTCAGTCGGGCAAAGTTTAACAAGATTGTGATATTTGGCGCCGGGTAGCTGCAGGAAGGAAATACGCCTTTAAATCCGATTTTGGGGCTCTTTTTTTTCACGAATCATCGACATGTCCAATTGCGTTCCGCACGGCAGGACTCGCCGGCGTGCTAACGAACTCTAAGCGCATAAAAGCATGGAGTAAAAGCTCCCCTTGGGCTTCGTTAGCGCTGATGGTACGGGGAGAATTCTAGTTTTCTTCAAGATTTTTAAGTTTTCTTCACAATAAGTATTTGTTTATTTTTCGAGATTTTTCTGTATTGTTTGTACTAAGTTGTTTGTCACGTACACTTTTTATTATTGATTGAATTACTTTTAGTGGTGGTAGAAAAACGAATTAATTGTTTGCTTGATCGTTATTATTCTTTTGTTTACATTCTTAATTTAAAGATACATTATACATAAAGTGTTCTAAAGTGCTTAGTCCAACAAATAACATACATTTAACAAAATTTAAAAAAATAGAAAATGCAATTAAGACAAAATATACAAAATTACTTTCAAATTCAATTTAATTTCAATATAAATGTTGCCCAAGATGAGTAATAGAAGCATTAAGGCTAACGCCAAAAAGCTTCGTTCTAATAGGTAGCAGAGTACAATATTTTTTCGTTGGACGTCTTATCTAAAACATACTCAAATCCTACCTAAATGAACAATTGTTAAAATGAAAATGTAAGCACATATTTAAAACTAAAATCTGACATGCCTTAGAGCGAATGCAACGTGTATACTTACAAACTAAATCTTACGCATTGGCCAAAGAAGAGCTAATCCTCCAACTGGAAAGCACCATTCTGCGCAAGCACGATAGCCCGTCAAAAGGTATCTCGACCTTACAGCCTCGAAACTACCGTCACCGGGAATCCCCTTGCGTATAGGCACCTTCCGCACACGGCTATGGTCCCTTCGTTATCCCGTTTTAATGACGCGTCGCGGAGTCGCATCGCTATTAATTATTTCGCGGAATGCGCGGCATAAAGGACCGATCAAAGGGGGCTTCCGGCGCGCGGGGTCTTTGACAATTGCGCTCTCTTCCACCCCCCGCGCGCGCCTCTCCGGTTCATTTGAAGCGCGGCTCGTTTACGCGACTGCGCCGCACGGTCAAACGCCCGCGGGTAATCGGCTTAATTATGAACGACCGGAGGATAATGCCGCGCGGCTCATCCGGAAGCGCGTCGAGTCGCCCGGCCTCCTCGTCAAACGAGCGCGAGCGCGCCCCTCTCGTCAAAGGGCCCGCCGAAGTCCTGAGAGCGACGCAGCGGATCAATCACAATGCGCGGAGCACCGTGTGCGCCTCGCCGATTGAACGTCCGAATTGTTATCGCTCGGGATTATTTTTTCATGAGACGTAATATCAATTCGCTGTGTCTGCTATCGAGTGGTGGAATGTAAATGACATGCGGCAACTGAAGACCGGCGTAATGTTGAATGTAGTTTTGTTCACTTTTATAATGCAATTTGTGCATTTAACAAAAGTCTAACTAAAATGGATGAGTTGAAATTTATTTTAAATTGTCAGCGTATTTATATACAAAGCAAATATCTATCTGTCTATCTATTTCGGGTTTGCTTGTTTTAAAAATTATTTTAAAAATCTGAATGAAAAATTAAAAAAGAAAACAACTTCTAAAAGAGACAACTTTTCAAGAAAAAATATAAAAACAGAGATAACAATGGAAAATAAAGTTTAACATTTTAATAGAAAATATTAAGAATTTGGTCTCAAAAATTTGGCTTCCTTAATAATTCGACATGTTAAAATGTTGTATTTAATGTTCGACAAAATTCTTTATCTAAATGGTGAGAAGCTATGCCTGTTAATTTAAGACGAGTGATGTTATTTTGTTGATTTTATAAGATCTAGTTCATCACGAAAGATGCGGAATTACAACCAACAATTACTTTTCGAATAATTTTAAGAAGTAAAAAATAATTTGCATTAACTTAATTTTAGGCACTGATCAATCTTAATCACTTTTGGATCATTTAATTAAATAGAATCAGACCTACTTGTCAGATTCATTAATAGGAGACACGAAATAAAAATAAATTCTTCGATTCGTTTGATAAACGAGCCTGGAACGTACTCAAGTGATCAAGGCAGACAATCCTCGCAGAACTGAAGTACCTACCTGCAATAATGAAAGTCTTAAGAAAAGCCTCTCGACATATCAAATTATTCTATTAGACCGGACTTTGAAATGCGAGTTCCCCCATTTTTCCCCCCATAAAAGCCGAAGAGCAGTCGAATCGGAAGAAAATTGATCTCGTATTACGCGGCAGATGTTCGCCGCCCGTCGGCGATGCGTAATTGGATTTCTCGCTCTCCTTGGCCGCCCACCCCCTCCCATCAGCGCTCGCAGTACTCGCGGGTCCAACTTCGCCCACCACGAAGCAGGAAACTCGATAAATTAAGTTTTACAATGGACGGCGAGGCGCGACGCGTGACGTGACGTTAATCGAACGAGCGGCTCAAAACTCGCGACTCCCGAGTGCCCTTCTCGTCGCGCGAGGGCCCGGCGCCGCTCGCTTGCTTTTGACATATCTATTACGGCCGGGCCGACTTGGAAATTCTATGGGGTGCGCGAGTCGACGAAGTCCAATTAATCAGCCGGGGCGTGAAACGAGGGGGCCGATTGCGCCGACAGATCTGTCCGGGCTATCAATGCCCGCGCGCGCGCTTCCCTGTACCGTGCGCCGGCGGCGCTCGTCTCTTTGGCCGAGCCCCGCCGCAATCCTCTTAAGCGCGCCTCCCTTTATGCGCGAACGCCGCTCGGCCTGAGGCCTAAGCTATATTGGAGCTTTTTGTCGGGGCGCGCCGAGCCGGGTCTTATTGGGGCCCCGCCCCCTCTCACCGCGGCCTGATTAAAAAGCGCGAAACGGAATGGAGTTGAGACGGACGTGGTGAATACGCGTGTAAGCAGAAAATTGCATATTTATGTGCTAACATTTGCATCAATTGAATAATTCTTTAGCTCATTTTTTTATTTATAGCTTGGCATTTGTTAATTTTTTAAAAATGGATATTTTAGATATTTAAAAAATGTAATAAAGAATTGCCTAAAGTATAATTTCTGAAAATAATTTGAAGATTTTAAATATTTACGTTGAGCACTTGATAATGACAAGAAGAATAAGAAATATAAAAATATAGTTTTTCTGAAGTTGGAAGAAATACTTTTCTGGTGATATTTAGATAATAAACTACTATTCTCTTTCTAATTTTAATTACACATTCAAAACTTTTATTTATAGTAACAATGTTTTTATATTTTCTTATAAGTATATCATGCATTTTTATAACCTAAAATAAGTTTTTTCAAAGCTTTTCATAAAAAAATAAAATATTGCCTTTCCAATCTACTTTGAATTAAATTTTTTATTTAAAAGTTTCTAACATTTTAAATCTCTGACAAAATCACATATTCAATTATTTTTCGGATTATTAAATTTCCTTTAATTAAATTTTCTCATTTTTATTATATTTATGAAATTTATCGTTTACTTTTCAAAAATATTTTAGTCCGTATATGCAGCATAAATAAATAAATAAACGAAAAAGTAAATAGAAATGTAAAATTGCAATTTAATATTTCTCCCAAAAAGGTAGGAATCATTCGTATGTCAAGCTGTCTAGCGACATCGACATTCCGCGACACGCGTTGGGTAACTTCGCGGGGGCTTGGAATCAGGAATAACGAGGAGTTTCGCCCGCGCGGCGGAAGGCGTATACGCAGGAGACGGAGGCTCGGCCCTAACGATACGCGGCCCTGCGGCTTCCGACAGGCGTCGATGTAACGAGACGCATTGCAAAGCCGAACGGAAATGGCCCGACCTTGCGCCGGAAGTTAATAAAGCAAATTTACTATCCACCATTAACGGAACCGCGACACAACAGGCGAGCAGCTCGTTAATCCCTCGAAATTTCCCCTCACCCCTCGTCTCTTCTGGTCTACTCTTGGTATGTACACGCGCGTCTTCTGTCTTATACGAGAAATGAAGCTTGCAGGTGGATATATTTGCTCGCGAGGGAGAACAACGAGACGGTTTCGAAGTATATCTCCGATCGGAGGGAGTCTGAGCAAATATTGCTTCGAAAATGTTTATCAATTTTTCTTCATAACGCTTGATTAATGTGCATATTTTATACGTATAAAAGAGTGGTGGAAGTAAATAAGGCAACGAAGCGACGATTTACATAGATATTGCCGACATCGAAGGGGACGTTTGAAAGTATAATGGAGGCTCAAGTTCAAGTTCAACGGCGGCCGAAGTATAACACCTGTTACAAGGAGGCGAGCAAATAAAGTGGCGTTTGTAACTGACGCGACGGGCATTAGCGTCATTGTTTTGCGAATGTTTCTTGTTCTTTCCACTTGGGCTATCTCCTATTTTCGCTGATTATAAAGGAAGCAACTTTTCAAGACACTTAAAAAGTTTCACTCTTATAGACAATGGCTTTCTTCCGAGTCCTTTTTTCAACTGTGCCACTTTTGTACCGAGTAATTGTCCAAGTGAAAAACCAACCGAGACGTTGAAGTGAATTTGGCATCTTTTATTTGCACTTCGACAAAATATGAAAATAAAATGTTTGTAATATTGAAAAAACTTTATGATAGAAATTGCTTTTTTAAAACTGGAAAATTTTCATTGTAGTTACTAGTAATTGGCGTAATCGAAACAATATTTTTTATCAAGAATAATAAAGCACAATAACTCTTATTTCAAAGAAAAATAGAAAAAAATTTCATTCATTGAAGATAATGAAAAAGAGTTATTGTAGAAATAATATAATACTGATAACAGAATTGAGATCAAATAAAGCGTGAATAACATTTCTCTACAAAAAACAATTAACGCAGAATTGCCAGATGTAAAATTGCGCAATTCACTCGTATTTTTATTCATTCTTTAAAAACTCGGTAACGTCCCAATATCAGGGCGATAATTACTTTTTCGTGCATTTCGCTCGTACTATTTATTCCGCTATAAATAACACGAATACGACGGCCCCCTTTTTCATTAAAACTATTTCCGCGAAAATTACAACGACCGTTGAAAAATACGCCTCCCCTCCTCCCCCGCTTCATATTCATCATTAACAATTGTCGGGAATAAACATGGAAAATAAATGTCCAATGATCCGCTGCCCATGATTTAATTACCGAATGAAAATGAAAAAGAGAAAAAGCGCCGCCTCGTTATACCAACAAAGGGGGTAAAAAGAGCGTCCGACCGCAAGTGAAATCCGCGATTCGTAATTCGCGCCGTTTGACGAGAACGAATTTCGTCGCGACGGCCTAATGGAGCTCGTCCGGACCAGCGATAAATTCGGGGAGGCGGTCGGAAAAAATCGGCGCGACGAAAGAGACGGAGTGGGCCCTTTGTCGCCTCGACGCCCTCGTAATTATCGTCGTTTAATTGCACTCGAGCGACGCGCGTGCACGCCCGTTGTAAATGCGATGCGCCTAAACGGCGGACTCTAATAACGCTAATTATTCGTCGGGCCGAGGGAAAATCGGACGGACTAATTACGCGATATTGCGCGGCGAGCGACGCGTGGGTGATGATTTAAGACCGACCGCTGATACGTTGGGCTCGATAACTTTTTCATCAAGGCTTCAACTTTAGCACCATTCAACTGACTTTCTGTGGTGCAAAATTAAGTACTATTGCAAATATAATATTCGTCTTTTATACTATAGTTGTAGCTTAATTTAGAGGGGTGATTTAGATAATTCAATTTTCTAAACAATTCTTTTTGCAAAAGTCAATATACTTTTCTTGTGCAATTTTTTTTCTGTGCTTATATAGAAAACATTATTTATAATGAAATTAAGATAATATTTTTATATTAAACGATAATTATTCACAACAATCCTTTTACAAACGAACTTGAACTTGAACTGATGTACGTGGAATTTTATTTAACTGTGCAGTATGAGAAAAATTAACAGTAAAAAGCATTTGTTTATATTTTTCAATATAGCAAATTGTAAAACACATTCACGCAGGTTTAATAAAAGAGAAAAACATTGATTTTACTGTATTTGCAAAAAAAATTAATCATACTGCGTCGAAGCGTTCCCACGTCGATTGATATAGCATTATTTTATAAAAATCCCCAAGCTTTAAAAGGTAACAATACACTTAAGTAAATAATTCATTAACTTTTTCAAGTAAACTTAAGTGAAAATGCACTTTGCTTCCTCGACACAGCATCAATTTTAAAATTAAAAATGAAAATTCCTTTTGACCGAGTTAAAAAACTTTCTTTTAAAACTTTTTACAGGCTGTGGCAGCTTTGTACAAGAGATCAGCGGATTGCGAAAAAGGTTTTTCAAGTTCTGCCTTTTTCCTTTTCAATCCGATTTCGGTTTCCGACCAATTTTTTTTTCGCTGTAAATGCATTCTTCTAAGATTTTATGAATCTCTTTCCCGAAAGAAAATAAAATTGATGCGCCCGATGGAAGAATTTAATAATAGCACTTGGTGAATTTCCTCAACAAAGGGAATTTGATGAATGAGAAAGCAGTGGTACCGGTATTTCACAATACCATCGGTCTCTTTCGTCGCCATTTAATAAAAAAGATTAACGAATGGAGTTTCGTTTTCTGACGAATTTTCATTCCAATTAATTAAAATTCCAATACTGTGCTAATTGAAAATTTCGACGAGTTACCCCTGTAATTAATTCTGTAATCGTTTATTGTACGCAAAAAGCATTTTTAATTAACTCGTGGACATTTTTTGGTTAAGTAGGAAATGTCCATAGAAAATTTTCTTGATTATACTAAAAAGTTGCTTTACAAAGAGGCAGTTAATTAAGCATTTTATTCTTGATTAATTAAAATACCCATTTTAAATATCTTTCTTGATTTAACATTTTGTTGCGAAATTTTTAATAAATAGCTGATAATAGATGAAAAAGAAATGTATTCATTAATCAAAAAAATATAATTTTAAGGTAGAATATAGGATGAAGCCTGTATTATAATATCTTTTAATACAAGCTATGTTGAAGAAAATTTAATTTAAAATCTATTTTATCTCAAAAAATTTTTTTTCTACACGAGGGGCGTAAAATGCGTACCTGGGTTTTCGCCCGAAGGGCGCACAGTACGCACTTCGGCTCGGGCGGACAATTACATGCAATCTGAGACATTCTTTACTTTTCCTCCCTAGGTGAGTAATCTACTATTTCTTTTTTTCTTAAAGACTATGAAATTTTCTTATCGCTCTTTTTTGTATAAATTAAAAACAAATACATAACATATTCTTTGACTATTAAGCATGTTTTCTTTCATATGACCAATTTTCTTACCCAACAATAGAATCGAATAATTCGTCTAATTAATTAAAAAAAAAAAAACAAAAATAACTCGTTTAACGTGAAGAAGGTACTCACAGTTTTTGTACTCGAAGGAGAGTACGAAGGCCGGCAGAAGCGCCAGCAGTAAAAGACTCGACGATCTGTATGCAGCCATGACAGACGTTTAGCACGATTGGGCCGGCGAGCAGCGTGACTGGGGGTCCGAATGAAAAGTGTATTTTTTTTCCGCTAAATTTCATGCTTTATAGTTCCGATCGTGAAATCCCCCCACTTGGCAGGGGACCCATTGTTTTGGCCCTGCCAACGACACCATGCTGCTCCGATAAGCCGCCAGGAGAAGCGTACGCGCGGCCTTGACTCCGGGCAAGGCCGCAGGCGAGTCGCTCGAGCTTACATCGCGGAAAAGACTATTCGGCTGATCGTTCGAATCGCGCGCTTTTTCATTATCTCACTGTGATTTTTGGCTCGCGCTGCACTACGTGCGGACAATCTTGAGCGAATTGGGCTAAGGTCGGTTGTAAACTTAGAAGGTGAAACTTTGATTGGTTTATTCTATTTTACGACGACTTATATAGGTACTTCCACGTGATTTTGATACAGACGATCGTTTGTAATGAAAATATTGAAATTCTTTGGATCAATGTTTTATTAAAACCGTAGATGAGAGTTTAAGTGGTCATTAGTAAAATTGTGAATTTTGGGCAAATATTACGAATCTTTTGTTTGAGATGAAGTTTTAAGAATATTAAATTAAAATTTCAGTATTTAAATTTTATGCCAAGAGCTGAGTAATTTTAATGATATATTTTAAACTTCATTTTTATTTATTATATTTAAATAAACCTTTGTATTTTACAGAAGGCATACAAAAGTTCCAAATAAAATATACAATTCTTGAAAAGAAAAAAAAAGAAATGGATAACATATCATCCCTGCAGATACGTTTACGGTGAAATCAACCAACAGTGCGGTTTGAAATCCCCTTAAAAAATCAACGCAATCGCCTTCCCTTCCTGGAAAATCCTCCGATCTCCCTAAAATCCTTCCATTTCCCGTATAACAAATGAAAAAACAATTGTCTATTTCGTTAAAAACCCTGAAACATCGACCTTTTTGTATCCGCTTCCTTTCAATGGATTTCACTGCGTCGATCTCGGCGGTCCTTTATAATTTCTCCCCGTTTGAATTATCTCGATCGGTTAGTTAATCCATCGACCAGGAAAAAGCCCTATTTGAAACGCGAGCGCGGCTCCGCCGGGGGGGTTCGGCGCTTTAATGAAGGCACGAAAGGACGGCAATAACGAAGCCGCAGAGTGGCGGGCATCCCCGCGCGGCTCCGCGCGCCTCTCTGCTTCTCGTAATTCAATATAACGAGCGAGCGAGGGCCGATGGGCAACTATTTCGCACGGCGAAATGACGTGGAAGGGACTTCCGGGGCAAGGCGAACGAGCCATTGTGCGATAAGCCGCGCGGCCGAGTCAATGTCAGGTGAGAGCGAGCGAGTGGGTTTGACCCGGTCACGCGGCGAGGCTGCGACCGATAACGCGCAGCACGAGGTTCTTTCTACGGGTCTTGAACTTTTACTGAATTCTCGTTTTTTTTTCGCTTCTTATCGGGACGGCAAGGATTACGCGGGGTTGAGGTAGTCGCGAGAGTGAAACCTTTTGAGTAAGGCAACTGTTTTTGTAATCTTTTTTATAAATTAATTTTTTAAAAGCAATAGTAAATTGACGGCTTTATCTTTTTTTATTTTATTCTCTTTTCGATAATGGGTTAACCATATTGGAGATACAAATCTGCAATATTCCTATTTGATATCCTGTTATACAAGAATTATAATTATCTGTCTATCACAGCAGCTTTAAAAGATCTCCAATAATCTGATTTATTAATAATTCAGGTCACTACACATTTTTTGTAAAAAAAAAGTTACTTTACAATCCATGATAAGTTCACAAGTTTTGATTTTTGTTATGTCAAATTCAGTACATTTACGACTTTACTAAAATCTTTCACAACACTTTGAAAAGAAAATCAATTCTAAAATTAACCAAACTGACTAAAAGAGGAAATAATTCGAAACTCAAGAATAAAGCACCCGTCCATTAATTAATCGCACTACGTAGCCAACAAACTGGACACACAATAGAGTGGGTATCATCTGGGAGGTAAATCGAAAGGAGGGGGAGTGGTCATTGTAGCCACTGCATTTCATGTAAATGCGCAGTTCGAAATTGCCGTAGCGTAATAAGTGCAGCGATCGGACCGATGTTATCGGCCATCTCGCCTGCACGTTAATTTCACGGGATCAAAGAACAACGGCGGCGGTCACTAGCGCGGACGAACTGTTGACGCGAAATTTCGGATCAAATCGGAATTTCTCTCGACTGCAAGGAAATTTTGCGAGTTCGACCTCCAAAGTTAGTTCTCGCGAACAACAGGAGCCGAGAGCAAAAGCTAAGTAAGCATTAATTATCACGCGATAAACCGAGCTTTCGAACGCGCTCCGGCGTAATCTCTTGATGGAATTTCGTATACCGGCGTAAATAACGAGGTATTAAAAGAAAACTTCGTTTTCCGCGTAATACGAAATTGATAAGATAAGGCTTAATAAGTTTCATTAAATAAAGGACTTATCTTTGTTTATTAAAGTTGGATCATTGTCAATGTTACGATTAAATACCTCAACCTAGTTTAGGAACACTATTAGAAAATTTTACTGCAGTTTACTATTCAAACGATTAATTGCAAACAAATTTGCAATCTTATAATTATTCTGAAAAATTAACTGTACATTACGGACCAAGAGCGTAAAGTGGATCTTTTTAGACCGACTGTGCGAGTCAAAGACAAAAAGTATCTTTTTTGCAAGCCAGTTAAAAAAGGAGGTCTTTATGCTCGCTTTTTAAAAAACCTAATAAACTACTTTTTATAAAATATTTAATAAGCATTTATAAATTGCGAATCAGTTAGAAACCGTAGAATCGTCATCCGCCAAACGAAAAAATGCAAAAGAATTATCTAAAAAATTACAAATTCCAACGAGTCGCTAAAGAATACCAGCAGAAAAAAAAAACGAGCTGCCCGTAGAAACAGCAAGCCGCGCGAATAATTAGTTCCCGCAGCTACCGAGTCGGAGCGCCGTGCGGAAATTCGGTGCGAATGCACGCGGCGTTGCATTAGCGGGCACGACCAATAAAGACGGGCTGCACGCGCCTGCGCGGAAAGCGAGAGTCGCCGGGGATCGCCAGCTCCCCGGGTCTCTGAACTTGACCCAGACTCGGCGCGCAAGCGCGAAAAATTGGCGCGCGCGGGGTTGGGCGTCGGCGATAATTAACGCGCGCCGAGCGGAATTAAAAGTCGCGAGTGCGCTCGACAGACGCCGCCCTTCCCGACGCGCGAGGCGCGCTGACTTCAATGGAGCCTGATCTTGTCGGATCCTTCGGATTTTTAGCTCGCGCCTGAGATCCTTTTGTTATTTCGCTTTTAATAGAGCGGATGCCTCTTTTTTCGCACTTAGGCGCAATTGTGTTTTCTAAGCTCTTCGTTAAGATTATTTAATGAATTTTCGCTTTGGTTATTTGTTTAGGATTCTTCTTTCATTTCGGGCGAGCGGATTGATGCTTTATTTCAGTAAATGGAAACAACCGTTGGTAAATACTGGTGTTGATTAATTTAAATGCCATTTATTTTTATTTATTTTTAATTTGAAATACTGGGTGCAGTATTTGCATGGAAAAATATGGTTAGAAATGCAAACGAAAAAGAGGCTATAATAAAACTAAAAAATTATTTAAGTATACTTATTAAAAATTTTCAATATTTGTATATTCCAATATCAAATATTTACTAACAAAATTCTCAAGAGTAAAGTTGTCAGGTATTTCTTTTTACATTACGATAAAATAATAATAATTGTAATAATGCACGTGTGACATTTCAGTATTCTTTATCAAATAAGAGTAATGTCATTGAGAGCATAACGCGAAACAATAACTGTTTGCATTGAACTAAATTACTTCAGAGTAAATATAGCCGTTTCCTTTAAAATTGCAATCTACCTCTTATAAAGAAATTAAAAGCTGTATTTTATAAAAAAAAACTTTAAGATAGACTATAACTTCGTAAGAATCGAATTTCAAACAAATGCTTTTTTCATATCTATAAAAATAAAGCAGAGTCTAGTTATTTTAGATCGGGACTGTGTGAACTTTGAACATCCTCCATTACAAAACTCTAGGTAAAAAAAAGTTGCACAACTCAAAGTCAACTTTCCGCGGTCGTCGCACCTCGGGGGCGTTTACCCTGGTCGTAGATGGCGGCCGCGAGCGGCTTGAATAATATCGCCGCTCGCTCGCGAGCCACGGCGACGGCGGGAAGGTCGACGCGATAAAGCCATTCATCAGGGTTCGCATACATTACTCCGCCGAGCGTACGTTGACACTTGCGCACCACGTCGAAATTGGACAACGGACCCGCTCGCCTCGCACCAGTCTGAATCCCCATCTCGCCTCGCGGATTCTAACACCTCGTATCAAGTTCCTCTTTTTGGTCTCTATCACTCGCTTCAAAAAGTGCATCGGATAATCGATTAAAGTCTAACGAAAATGAAACTGCAATCGCAATTTCGCTCTTAATTTTGCATGCGGGTTTATCGGACGCGCCCGACTACAGTGACTCACTTGAGGCTCGATTGCAGTTCAAGAACGCGCGCTGAATGGGGAATGGTCGCGGGCTCGACCGCGAAATTTATGCGCTCGCTTCGCTTCCGACAAAAAGCGGGATACCTCGTTGCGAGCCGACGGCATTAGCATAAAATTTGATCGCAAGGTGAATATCATAGGGGCACGGCTCGTCGGCCAGATAAGGAATTCAAATGCTCGATTCAACAGAATATTTCCGCAGTCTGCGATCCCCTTTCTCGCCCGCGCCTCTACAACTGCAAAAACATCCTGCTGATATACGCTGGTTAAAATTTACGGGTGAAATTTTTGCATTTGATGATAAAAAGTGACGTTCCCTTATCTTCGGTTGCGCACGATATCTGTACGCAAATTTGTTTGATCTATACGATAACGTGTACACAGTAGTTCAAATACTGGGTAGTATTGACCTTTTTAATTTGATTGTCGGCGATCACTAATTGACGTAATCAATTCTGGAAATTTATTCAGCTTATTTGTTTTAGATGTTTACACGTTTACGCGCACTTAAAATATGGAAACAAATTACTTACGAATTATTGGACACTTTTTATATTTCTCAGACATTGATTCATTTATATGACAATTAAATTAATTGATTCATTAATTAGTGGAGGGAAAGATGTAATAAAAACAATAATATTGTTATAAGAACGTCACATTTTCTGATAATCAAAATTGGAATTACGACAGATTTTTATTTATTGCAGTCAACAATTAAGACCATTTTGAGAATGATGATTTTCCGATTAATAAATTAATAAACAGCAACTCGATAAAAACTTTCAAATACCAAAAGTATGCGATTTATTGAAAAAGAATATATTGCAAAGATTATTTACAGTTATTACTTTAAAATTATGCATTTTTTAAAGCTAGTTTCCATTTATTAAAAAAAAAATGTTCTGATAAAAAATAATTATGATAATGTTATAAAGTTATCAAAAGTTAAAAAAACAACCAGAACTCTTCAAAATATTGATTACTACATAAAATTTAAAAAAAAGAGCGAGCAAATGTATTCACCAAAATGTTACCGTTTAAAAAAGCCCAGAGAAATCACGACAAATCGAAATTTCGCGTTGGTCGCTGACCAAACTTTTCGAGGTACGACGTTGCCGGAGAAACTCGCGGCTTCCAAGTCGTCGTGCGCCGGCCGAAAAAGCGAGCGCCTCTCTCCATCGGCCGGAGTTAGCCGAGTGCGGGGGCCCCCGTCGAAATTAAATTGCGCAAGTTCGGGGCGGGCGAGTGTGCGGAACTTCGCCGGGGCAGACGAAAGATCCGAGCGCGGCCCGCGCCGATTAGAGCCACGGCAGACTTGTCGCGCGGAGGCGCGTCGGCCAATCAGTCCCCGATTCAAACCGGCAAAAATTCAATTTCAACGGCGCGCAAGCTCGATCAGCTGAGTTGCGCGCTCTGATGAACCCCCACCCCACCCCACCCCCTGCTCATCCTAGGCGCGCATCGCTGGGCTTTGACAGGAGCTTTCCCTTTCGCTGGACGTTTTTCTGCGGTGGGATATTTTTGCGAATTGAATTTTTCAATTGGTAAATTCTGCGAACGTTTTGAAGTATTTCGCGTTTGGCGAATCAAAAAGGCGCTCAGCCAACGTTTGACGCTGTCTGCTCGTGAGAGTTAAATAAAAATGATGAACAGTTTTAAAAAGCTTTTGAAAATTTACAGAGAAAAACATAATAAAGAAACGAATAAAAAATTTTTTTAATACAAAAAATTAGTCAGTCGAGCTTGCAATGCATTTACAGTGTTGCGCTTCTTATATAACATGTTTTACGAGAATTAAAAATAAATTTCATTATAAAAATTGTAACAAAATTCTTGATCTTGAACAAACGAGAAAGAAAAAGTACGAATTCATTTTTAGATATAAACTTTATTGAAAAATTGAAGAAATATGTGTGACCACCGATTTAATTTAAAAATGCATCTATAGACGACAAAAATAAAAATTTAAAAGGCAATTCGTTCGGTTCAAACTTATTGAATAAACATTTTTTATTCGCTTTTTTCAACAATTCCTGAAATTTTAATGCTTCTATTAATCCCGATGAAACAACGAGACTAAAAAAGGCAAACTGCGCGGAGTCCTTTGACCTTCCCTGTCCAGGTACAAAAGAAGAGGTATCCCAAAAAAGCAATTCATCGATCGTTCGGTCGGCATATCACATGAAATATGCATTTTCCTCATCGTACTGTCACGAATCGCTGGGAAAATCGACTTTCCGAGCATCGAGGCGCGGTCGACCTTTCAAGGTCGCGGCAAAAGTTATTCAAACTATCGATTAGCCTATCAAAGGCCGGTCGCGAGATAAAAGAGATTTCAATGTCGGGCGAGCGATTCGTAACGAATTCCACCTCGATCCAGCGCGACCTAGTCCCCGTGGCCTGGAAATTGCAATTTATAAACTCGCTGCATACGCGGCCCGGCCAAGGTGAATCCTCGCGCGCTGTGCTCCTCGTCGCCGATAAAATATTGCTCGCTTTTGCTTTTTTTTTAATCATTTTTAACGCCACGAGAGCCGAAAGGTCCCCTCGCCGAGGACCTGATCGATTTATATCCCGTGTGCAGCGAGACGTGTAAATATTGCTCGCATCAAATTTTTATCGCCAATCAATTTGCAAGCATCCTGTGTGATTTTCCGTAAACCTAGCAATTTCGTCATTCCCACACTCCCACTTCTTCCGTACTTTTTTTTATTAAATAAATATTTAGCAGTGCCAAACAAGCGTCATCGTGCCTATTGTTTATTCGAGCCATTACTTTTTTAACGATTTCGAAAAAAGGAGTCTAAGCCTCCGGCCTTGTTAGAGTGTATTTTAAAATTAAAAAGTTAGTTCCGCACCGGAGGAGCGGAGGTTGTTAAGAAAGAAAGTCGCGAAAAGTTGGCAATAACTCCGAGGGGGAGTGCGAAGTAGGTCGTACGACACTCGATCGCGAAGTTTGCCGATCCGCCGGCTCGCCTAACGCGCAAATAAATAAATCATCGATTCGACCGCGCCGTTATTCGTCAACGTCGCTCGGCGTGAATTCGCCTTTTCTTCGATAAAAGACACCGATCAAGCGCGAGCGGCGCTTATTTTTGTTTCGGTGCGCAGCGGACCGTCGCGCGCTGTACACCCGATTTGATTTATCTGGCACTCGGGCGCATTAAATTTATGATGCTGCCCTACCTACCGGGCGAAAGTTTTAATGACTCCGTAGGATTTTCGAACGGGCCGCGGGTTTATTATTTACTTGGGGCTTTCGGACGAGCGGAGGAGCTTTTTCTTGAATTAAAAAATTTAAGCGCCAAATGGGCGAGCTTCTTTTCTATTTCGTTTCGTTTATGTAGATTTTTTTAAATTACCACGCCATCGAAGTAAAAAGTTTTCACCTTCCACTTTAAGTGTTCAGTTAGTTTTGAAATAGAAAAAAGGTTGAGTTTTTCTTCCTAAATGTTGACCTAAAAATCTTGGGCGAAACTTCTTCTGATACTCTCAGGCGTAATTTACATCTTTGTGGAGTTATTTAGCATTAAAATAGTTAACATTTTAGACCGTATCATTTTTTAATCAAAGGAGGAAGACGCCAAAAGAGTTTTTTATGTTTCTTCAACGTCAAGCATATTTAAACAAGTTAATCATATTTTTTTGACGCTATAGAATTAAAATTAGCAGAGTCAAAAAGTATTTGTTCACTGCAAACGTAAAAAAACTGATTCTAATTTAAATATTTAATAGTATACGAAAAGCTTGAAATTTTAGAAAAATATGAAAAAGTATTTGACAACCGATTAATTCAAGAAATGATCTTCCAAATTCCAATATTCACGTAAAATATGAAAGTATGTAAAATTAAAAAACAAATGGACCTTTCGATCGAAGTTCTCATAAAAAGTTATGATCAAAGTTTGAAAAGTTACATCTTTTATAACTTTACTGCATTTTTACCTCCAGGATTCAAATTTCTTTTAATTTTACTATTCTCTTTGTATTGATCATAACCTTATAATTTTATTTTATATTTAATTTGTCAAGATTCTTATCATCATCTGTGGACATATTTACTTCACTGACAGGTACAGTGTTGTAAAATTGTCACATTGAAAATGAAAATAAAACATTAACAAGAATATTTTTCACATTTTTTTAAAAAGCGCTCTATTGTATTATCGACAATATAGTTTACTATACAAATTTAAAAAGAAAAATTTAAGATTGAACAAATTTAAAGAACTGTGTGATTCTTATTTGCAGTGTGGACGTACTAAAAATAAAAACTTATTTAAACAACATTAAAAGTTATAAAGAAGAGAATAATACTTCGAACACTTTAAATAAAAATATAAGTAAGACAAAATTTCATTAACTCCCAAGAGACGGGCGTCTCTTAAAAACCATCAAATTCGTTTATCGCGTCTAAGCTTTCCCTCGGAAACAGGAAAAGAGCTGAACTAATTAAACGGCTAGGAGTGGTCTTGAATTACAGCGCTTACAAATCGCGAAAAGTCAGACCGGTCCGATCAAAGGAAGAGCTTTTAAAGGGCCGCGGAAGGGAAATTAGAAAAGTTTCGAGCTTGACGATTAAGCGTCGAGTCGTTGCGGCGTTGGCGCGCTCGCGAGGCTCTTTATTGCGAGAAAATGTAATTTCCTCGACTGAAGTACGAGGGGGGTAGGAATGTCGCCTCGCGGGCACTTCTTTACCGGCCGGCACGGCGCACCTAAGAAAATCGAGACCGAGATAAGCCGTCAATTAGCATTTAAAAAAGAAAATTATTTCTCCTCTTCCCCCCCCTCTCTCTCTCTCTCTCTCTCTCTCTCTCTCTCGTCCTCTGTCTTTATCGAAGCCCATCGCTCACGGCGATACTGGTAATTAACTTAGGCACATTTTCCACTCAAAAAGAGTGGTTGATACAATTTGAAAATGTCTCGGCCCTTGCAAAAAAACTTGTACAGCTTTTTTTTCCTTTTTTTTACCCTTGCAGGTTCATCGTGGTCTTCGTTATTGTAGGATTTTTCCAGCTACGTAGTGCGGGCGAAATCTTCCTTTGGCAGTGGAATGAGTTAAAAAGTGTAAAAAGAAAACTAAAGGGAGAGAAAGAGGGGGAGAGAGAGAGAAAGAGAAAGAGAGAGCTGGGAAAGAAGATCCATTTTTCTGCGAATAAACGAGGCTTGAGGAGCTTTCTGTTTCCTATTTTAAGATGCCTTTTTTCCTCTTTTAACCATCTCCTTTCCTTTCATACTCCTCTCGGGTTATCTCGTCTATGCTCTATCAATCTTCCTACTTGATCTCGACATCGAATATTTTTACCCCCTTTATATCAGTTCCCTTTTGCATGCTGCGCGTGTTTGTTCTTTGATGTACGTTGCACTCAGAAAAAATTATGTATAAAATATTTTAAAATTATAATATTTCGTAAACTAGCATCGCAAACGTTCGACTACCTTTTACTCCTGCGTATCACCGTTTCTTTCTGTCGTTGTTAGATTACTTTATAAAGGAATTTCAGCGCTGTCAAACCAATACGGTTTATTTGAAATGGAAAGTTTACCCTCAGTCGCTTTAACACACGTTGCCTCTTTTATCGCGGCGCACGCGGGTCATTGTATTTCGCGTAAAAAGTAGCTCTAATAAATAATGAGGAAAAGAAATGTTTCTCGGAAAGTAGCGAGATTTAATACTAACTGCTTTAAGAAGAGAGTTTATAGAGAAAAGAAATAAAATAATAAATTCATGACGACTTTATCTTCCTTTTCCGCTCTGTCGATTTTTGTCTTTTTTATGACTTCGCTTTACGTCCCGTGCTTACACATCTCTTACATTGGATTTTTTCCTTAGCACTTAAAGCACAGAAAGTCGTTAAATACATTTTAGAATTTAATATGATAACACGATCATAAATTCAGATAAGTGAAAAAAAAGTGTACTTTGAAAAGAGTTGAGTCTGGTACTTTGACATATCCCACTTTTTACTTTAAATTGAGAATTTTCGGTTTCATAGTAAAAGAAAGTTTAAGTGCCGTAAAGTTTGATGATATTCGTGCAATAAAGTTAGTGCTTTTTAATGCATCTTTTTATTTTATCATTTTCTAATGTTAACGAGTAAAATGACATTGTCAACCGTATAATGAATGTTTCCATTCAATAATTCGCGATAGTGAATCTGATTATCAATAAACTTCAGAAAAACTGTGTTAATATCGCGTACGTAATGAATGAAAATGAATAAATCACACAAATGAGGAATCGATATATGACATACGGGATCAATGAGCCATGAAATTATCTTAATTAGTTGCAAATGTGCGTTACATGCCGGTATATGTGACGTCTTACCAGTGATGCGCTCAAATGCAAAACAAATTATCAGTGAAGGTTTTCGCTTTATTCAAGGATCAATCGACGCGTATAAAAAGCTTGCGAATCGCCGATAATGTCAGCAATCATTTGCCGGAATCAGTCAGCATGACTTTTACTCTCGCAACTGTCAGCCTGTGCCTTACCCTCTTCGTCGGTAAGTTTTTCAAATTTTCATCTTCACTCTTTACTTTTTACTACAATTCCTAGATTTTTATAAATTACACTCTTATTTTATTAAAAATTCGAAAGTAGTAAGTTGTTTACGATCACCACAAATTTGCAGGCGCTTATGCCGGCATAACGGAGAAAATTGTTGGTGGTTCGACCGCCACCATCAATGAGTTTCCGTTCCAAGTATCGCTAAGGCAGAATGGACGCCATTTCTGTGGTGGTTCAATCATCGGCGAAAAGAACATCCTGACAGCTGCGCACTGCGTCCGTGGCATCATGAATGCTCCCTACACCGACATCACTGTTGTCTCCGGTAGCAGCATGTCGGCCGGCAGCAGTGGCCGATCCCACAAGGTGAAGCGCGCCGACGTGCACCCTGGATACCTCGGCACCGACGCTTCTTCCTACCATAACGACGTCGCCGTTCTTACAGTAAGTCTTTCTTTTATATTCTGCTACATTAACTGATAACTACATGGGACAAAAAGTTTAGCCATAATTGTTTCATTAGAAATTTTGTTAGAAAGGTTGAAACTGAGTACTAAATTCTAATCTGATCGTTATAAACATACTACATAGTGTAATAATATTATTAACTGGTTAAGTTGTCTTTCAATCATCCTGTAAACTTCTAACGTATCAAAAGATAATTCATAAACTAACTCTTTCTATTTTGATTTTTTAGCTCGCTGGTAGCATCACCTTCGATGCCAATCAGCGTAAGATCGAGCTCCCGACTGCAGATGTTCAACACGGTACACAAGCTACGATTTCTGGTTGGGGTATCCAAAGATACCCATCTAATGCTGTTGCTCCAGTATTGATGAAAGCTAAGATGTCCATCGTGCCAGCCTCCACATGTGTGGCATATCTGCCTTCACTCAGAGTGTACAACGAACAAGTTTGTGCTGTACAGAGGAAAGGAGTCGGTGCCTGCTCTGTAAGTTGATCACGGAATTTTTATTGCTTTTAATCTTGCACCAACTGAACAATTTTTGATAATTTTATTTTTGTGATTAACAGGGTGACAGTGGTGGCCCATTATCCGCCAACAACCAAGTCATTGGCATTGCATCCTGGGTCATCCCTTGCGGCGAAGGATATCCCGATGTTTACACTAAGGTCTTCGCCTACAAAGACTGGATCAGGGGAATTATGGCTAAGGCCTAAATTTACGACTCGTCGACATGAATCATACATCAAAAATTATTTTATTTATTTATTATTTTCTTCGATATTGTTCTACAATTAGAACCATCAAATAAACATTCAACTGCATGAAAAAACTTTTGTTTTTCCTTCGTTTCTATTTTTTAGATTTTTTAACCCTCTTTCAAAAGAAATCCCTGCATAACATTTTACAAAACTCTTTTTACTGTTTTATAATATCTAAAAAATCAAACTAATCTGTCACTTTTACATTTCTTTAAAGATACAGTACTACAGAACTTTTTAATAAATAAAAATAAAAATTTGAGTATAACAATTTATTTAATTTTAATTTACAACTGATTAAAATGCACAATTTATAAATAATCGAAATATAGTTTATTAAGCACCATCTTCTTTGAAATTACGTATCGATAACATATTCTCAATCGAAAAATAAGTCTGCAATAACGAACCCATCAACTTACGAAGGAAAAGAAAGTTATCCTCTCTCTCCTCGTTCAAAACTGCATTACTCCTCTCGGGGCTCTCGGAAATTCCTGCACACGAAGCCAAAGCATCTTTCGGCGTGGCCCAGCACATTCCACCTGATCTCCTCTTTATTCATCGCGCGCAGCCAGCGCCGTGCTCCCCCCGGTGAGCCCCGGCACTCGGCGCCCGGTTGTTACGCGCGCGGATGTGTGAAATAAATAAGTGACGAACGATTCCCAGCTGAGGCGGAGAATCCGCGGCGGCAAAAGTCAGCCGGGAGAAAGCCGGAGAAAACGCGGAGAGAAGGGGGCGGGGGAGGGGATAAGGAACATTCACCCCGCGCGCAGATAGCGCAAGAGTTATGGGCTCGGCGGAGGTGGTTTAAGCCCCGGCCCTTACAACTCAGTAATTTTTACCCTCCGAGAAGTTAAGAGTAATTTACTGTCTCTAGCGACTCGGCTGCGCGTTCGTGAGGCATCCCGCGGACGCGCGGGGCGCCGGAGGCCGAACCCGAGACGCCGGCCGCAGAGAGACGCCCCGGCTGCGCTGGCCGCTCGTTAATTACCGACTCAACTTGATTTCAAACAAAGGATGTAATAAGAGAAGGATCTCACCCCGGCGCCGGGGCCTCGGGAAGCTTACACGAGCCGGGCCCGCCCTGCCGACCGCCTTTTTTGCGACGCGCTCGGCTTTTAAGACCCCAGCGGTAGTTGCGGCAGCCTCCTCCCACCGGCTTTATTAAGCGCGCGAGGGAATCGATATATTAGAAAGGGACTCTCGGGCGATTTTTTTTTTCGCTTTCCGCTTCCGACGTTCGCTTCTCGCGGCTCGTCCACGCGTTCGATGAAATATTTAGCCGGGTCGCCGGGGTGGCCTGCTGGAAAATTCATCGGTGCGAAAGGGGAAAATTCGATGCGGGCATTTTTCGCTGTCTCGCTGCATGGGAAAAAGGCGAAACTCCGTCGGAATAAATGATGGCGTAAGCGTCATTGCGCGCGCCTTATTTATAAGCCGGGGGCCGCCGCCTCTTATATCCCCGTGTTTGTTCTTTCCGATGGACCCGGCCGCGGAATCCGCGCGTAAAAGTGATAGAAATATTTATCGCCGCTAAATTATGGAGCCGCCTTCCTTCTTTGCCCCGGAGTACATTCATATTTTTTCGAGGATTATGTTCTTCACGGGTCGCGGATGCATCATCCAATTCCTTTTTTTTTTTTTTTTTTTAAACTCTCTCTATTCCTCGACATTTTTCCCTGTGAGGTAAAATCATGCGTGGAATTTCGCGTTCCCTCGAGGACGAATTTTAAGCAGCGAAGGTGGTTTTCGGAGATAGCCGATAAAAAACGCTTATAGTTTTTTCCTCGCTACCTCATAAACTCTTGGAAGCATCGATTTTCCCTCATGGAGCGTAAAAGCCGCGCTTTGAAAATGCGAATATTTCATCGGTTGCATATAGCACGCGTCGCTTGCTTTTCCAAAATTAAAATTTCACCGTGAATTTAACGAAATGGTAGCACACCGGGTCGACGTTAAATTTAAATGAAAAAAAAAATCACTTTAAATCCCCGTCGGAAGCGCTTGAAGCTCGCTCGGCGAAAAAAAAAACATCACTCGACGTAAAATGCCAATTTAAATGGAAAATGAGGGCAGCAGTGTGCCCGGCGAATCGCTTGTCGCTTATTTACATTTCATAATGTACACGTCGATCGCTCGACTCCCGGATTCCTTCCACCGTCTCCGCGGGCAATATCGCGCGCGTAAATAAAAAACGCCGAGCCCTTTACATTTTCAATCGGACGTCTTGCCGATGCTCCACTTCGGGGGGGCCGAGTGTTTATCTTCACGCAATGAAAAGTGCCGGCGGTGCCATTAATCTGATTGAACAAACCACGGGATCCTCCCGACCAACGAGTTGGATATACATTATGCATCAGCGCGAGGAATCGCGCGCGCGAGCCCTGCGCGCGGAGCACGGCTTATACGCCGATGAAAAGAGGGGCGGCAGAATAAAAAATTAAAGCCGAAGATTAATTCTAGTCCCGCGTTTCGCTCGTGTAATCGCAGCTAACGAACATTTAATTTTTATCGCCACGATGAAATATTACTTTGATTCGAATTCGGATTTGAGGGAATTTCGTGCTTAATATTGATTTTTTCCAGATTAATAACTTTATCTTTTTACGTATTAGCGACGAATTTGGATGCGAACGACCTGTGTGAAATATGAATTTTTAAAGTAGTGGGAGTCTGCAATCAATAACTGGAGTATTTAATGCCGATTGAAATAATCCTTTTAATAAAAAAAATTAAAAATGGTTTTAATAATGTGACGACGAGGTAATTCAATATTTACTTGCTGATTTCGACATGAAAAATTATTATTAAGAAAATAATTAATAACGGCCAACATAATTATTTTTCATAAATTTTTAATAATCCACTTTCGAATTAAAAAAAAGAGAACCAATTGCATATTTATACCTGTGAATATTTAAAATGCAGTAATTTTCTGCCAATAAAATTCGCGAGTTAAAAGACTGAACAGATAAACAATTCAAATGAAATTAAAAAGTTAAATTTAAAGCAAGAGAAAATATTCATAATCTCTTCACATTGCGCGAATTAAAACAATAAACCAATTCTTTTTGCGAATTTTAATTGTTGCAATTTTCAAGTGTCACAGTGCCAATTAGTTTAATACAATTCTCTATTTTAAAAATCTTGAGCGAGTCTTACAATGAGCTCCAACAAAGGACTGCGGAAGCACAAAGAGAATCATTTTAAACTGGTTACAAAAAGAATCGAGTTAACATCGTTCACTCTTTTGAAGGCGGGACTTAACTTACAATGCGAACAAAAATGCTATTCTTGGAAAAGAGTGGTAAAATTTTTTTATCAAATGTTTTCTTTTCATCTAAAATATTTACGAATGAATACCGGTCTGCGTATAAAAATAAAAGTTCATGAAAGTGGAGTACCCTTCCTAGAATTAACGTAAAAATACGAATAAATATTTTTGTTTAAACGTTTATATGATAGTTATTATCCAATGAAATTAAATCAATATTAATTAACAACATTTGAAATGCTCAATATGTTTCCGTTTTGAAATATTGAAAGTAAAATATTTTATTGAATGTAATATTTTTTTGTTGAATAAAAGCGGTATTGATTTAAGCTACAACAAGAACAGCGAGCTGCCCTCCAAAATAAGAGAAAATGAAAATAGCCAACCCAATCAAGCAAGAGCAATTGAACTTTAAGAATAAAGTAAATAGAATATTTACAAAACCTCGAGGGGGGCAAGCGCTCGATTGAAGAGTGGCTCCCACCGAGGGACTCTGGAATCGTCAATAATGCGAGCTCGACTCGAGAGGTTCGCTCGCGAAACAATTAAAAATTGCGGAGGCGCGGCCAACTCGGGGCTCGCGAGAAAATTGGAGCAGTTTACTCCCCTCGTAACCGTCGACTTACACGGGCCGCGAGTTACGCGAAGTTTGTTTCGCCGGGAGTTATAGAGCGCCCGGCGAGAATTGCGCGGGCTCACGCCGCGAGTCTCATCGTAAGTTTCGCGCTCGCGCGCGGCTAAGCTCGATTTCTCCTCCCGCGGCTCAGCGCGAAAACTTTACGGCTTTTCTTTGATTTTCCTCGGACTTCATTTAACGCCCCGCGGAGCCTCGGTCACGTTTTGCAGCTCGCGCGCCGCCCAAGTAGAGCAGCCCCGTCGTTAGTCAGACCTGCGCCTCTCCCCTTCGCCTCTTCTACTACCTCTGCTCTGGCCTGTTTCTAACCCCCTTCGTTTTTCACCATTGTTTCGCGTCCCGCGCCATGATTTTCTAGCTTTTGCTGCCGGCGGCGTAAATTCTGCCGCCGGATAGCGGTTGCGAGGGCGAGCTACCTTTAAAATGAGAGTTATCCCTTGTAGAAATCAGACCGCTTGCCCCGGGAAAAAATAATTTACGGCTGCCCCCGGAATTAGTGGATTAAACCTGTTATACGCTGGAATTAGTTTAAGACTTACCAAAGAGAAGCTGCTCGAAGGAAAATTCTTGTAAAAAAGTTAAAATAACTAAAATACAAAATAAAAAAATTTAAATAAAGTTGAGATGGTAATTTAATTGCAAGTTAAAAAATAAAAAATTAAAAGCTTTACTTTACCTTAGTTGGGATGTTAATTCTTTATAAACTTAAAACATTTTATTTATTTAAAACTAATTTTGTCGCTCCTTTAATTAAACAGAAAAAAAATAGAATAATTTTGTTAGTAATAAAAGAAAATTAAAAATAAAATTTCTGCACATTACCTGAAAGTAGCTGGATTGTATTATAAAATAAATTAATAAAGAAACTCTTGTGCCATAATTCAATAATTTTTATTTTTTATATTCCTTACTGCATCCAGCCATCTATTATCATCCAATACTTTTTGCGGTAATCGCAGGTTCGTCGCTTACTCTATAAATATTGTAACTTACAGGGTTATGTGTAATAATGAACACCTTCATTTTTTTATTATCCTTACAGAATTCCATTTTTATATACAAATTGACTTCCGGTCATTCAACAGTAAAACACGAAGATGATAACTAAATTATTGTTAGGCTTATTCTTGCATTTGGTTTTCTTGTTTATTAGCACGTCGCTCTACGTACCGCCGTCTCATTTACTCGCTACGTTCACGTCGAATCCTCTTTTATATTCACAACTATTTTGTTCATTCGAAAAATTTATAGGCAATATAAAAAGCATAACATACGTATTATATATACATCTTTTCGTTTTATTACGCTTGATGAAATTTTTACTTTTATTCAACAAAGACGAGCGTTACTAATTGGAAAATTGTACTTACCTCAAACATCATTTATGTACTTCGTATATGTATATAAGATAAGCTCTCGTGTGTTAAATACATTTATTAGTGTTACGGAAAAAACGCGTTCAGCAAAATAAAATAATGACTGCTCCCACAAACGGAATCATCTTCAAGGTTCTCAGTTGGATGAACAGAAAGGAGGTGATCAGGGATGTGTGTTCTTTTATCTCTTAGTCAATTTTCCATTCGTTCCTCAGTTTAATTCGTTACTATTCATCGACGTACATTAAATAAGATGAGTCTCACCTACTTAACTATACAATGACGATAAAAAGAACTATAACAATCTTAGACCCTTTGACGCATGAGCATTGAAAGGAAGGGACGGTTACACTTGGACTCAAACACTCATAAAACTCTCCTTATCGTCTCGCCCACGCGCGCTCCGCGCTTACCGGTGAATATGGAGAAGGAACCGCCGCTCCGTTCCGCGATCATGTGAGGCCGCACGGGGAACATGAAAGTCAGCCTGCACCATCTCCGGGAAGGCGGAATTGAAGACCCGCGCGAATCTCAAACGCATCGCGATGATGAAAACGTCCGGAGCCTGACGACCTCCTCCTCTATATAGCCGCGCGACACGTGCCGTTCCTTTTTTCCGGCCGCGCGTGCGAATTGACGGCGCGCGCGGAGATTCGTTACCTTCGTTAATCATCGCGAGGTACTTCGAACGTAAAGCCAAGCGTGAAAACGATCTGTTCTTCTCGTCTCCTCCCCCGCCGGTGAGGTCGACCGGCTCGGGCGCTTTACCGCGCGGAAAAGAATCAAAGCTACGAAAAAAGGTAAGGGACTCCTCTGCGCTTTGATTAACGAACGAAGCGGTAAGACGCTTTGATTTTGCTCTTGGAAAAAGTTCGCCGTACACGGCGCGAACGTTAACAACTCCGAGGCCGCGTTGAAAACTTTGGCGATTGTAAAACGCCGACCTGGTTTTGTCGCTGGTGCAAATTCGCAGTCGGTGTTCGCTTTCTTTTTCCCTCCTCGCTCCATCGGCTGGTTTTTCGAAAGAAAGTCGTCGAGTCGCGAACGGAGTCGCCAAATAAAACTTTATAAAAATATATCAACAAATGGTAAATGTTTATCTCTAACAGTGTTACCGTATGTATAATATATATATAATGTACTTTATGTATAATAATTCGTCACGCGGCTCGCGCAGGCCGACGATCCATGTACAGTGACTATGTACACATTACAAATTCTACTTACTTAAGGTAATATACAACGAATCTTTCCGATGTCCATATAATTCTTTTTTTTCTGTTTACGTAGATAAGTTACATCAACGCTGAGCGGCTGACGGGGTGTTTACGAGTTTTTATCCATTTCTTTTTTACCGTTTGCTTTTCTAATTTTCAGAGAAACTTTGATACTGTTAAACGAAGGTGGAGAGCCGAGCGCTGGATTTTCAACGCACGACTCCTGGAGAATACCCTCGCAAAGAATAGCTGAAATCGATGGGATAAAAATGCTGCTGTTGGCCTCGATACATACAAATTCCTCGCTCTATACAATTATTTACACTGCGCGAGCTCGCACACGCGTTCACACGCACTCCCGAGTATTTATCCGATAAAGTAGTCGCTCAGGAATCATAGTCCGTGGATCCTAGGCGAAATGAAGATAACCGACCGCAAAACATTCCAGTCGCGCGCGAAAAAATGTACAAAAAATACCGGCACCGCGTAATAAACTCCACTTTCGAAGTCGAATGAAACCACGCAAAAAAAGGTTGCAAACAAACGTAGATTCGCAACGTTTTATTATTCAAACTTTTTCCTCTGTTTCAGCGTGAGCAAATAAAAAAAATTGCCTGGGAACTTGTGCCAAACTTGTGATGGAATATTAACCCTAAAATTTAAGTTTGGCATCGTCTCATTGCTAAAATTTAAGGTATAAACTTTAGCCAAAGGAAATTTTAAACAAATTTCAACCAAACCTGCATTTTTTGCACGGATCAGCTTGGAAGAAAAACCTTCGGACCGCGACAAAGTTCAGTAAAGATTTGAGAAAAATTTGGCCTTCACTTCTTTTTTTTTTAAACGGCGTACTCGATAACTCAGCCTTTCGTTTCTCAAAGGAGTCTACACTCCTACTCCCAGGCTAATTTCTTTCTCCCGGCAAGGGATTTTGGCAAAAGTCTCAGACTATCATTTTCGCGACTTTTAACTCGTTAAAACTCTTTTCGGAATCCTACCATCTGCACTCGGCGTAAGCGGACCGACACGCGTTCGTCGTCGTTGTCGACGTCTCGTTGAAAATCGTTCCCTTCGTGCTTCGGAAAATTTCATCCTGCCGCCGTAAGGGCTGTGTGTACGGGACGCCCCGATGTGGGCGGAAGCTTTAATCGGGAGAATCGAAGTTTCTCTCTCCTTCGTTCCGTCCCATCGCGCTCTTTTGCCTCGTCGCCTTTTTTTATCGCGTTCCTTCGGGGTTTGTATTATTCTTTTTTTTCAGGAAGGGGGAGGGCACTCATGCTCCCCACGCAGACTTCCTCGACTTTTTTTCGGCCCTCTTTAATTAAAAGCCCGCCGCGAGGAGCGCGCTAAGCTTTTTATTAGCCCGGTAATCCTTTTTAGTCCGAGCAGCGCAGCAGTTTACTCGCGCTGCGATTTCGAATTGAAATTTCGCTCGGTAAGTAATTTTGCCGGCGTGGAATTGATTGCGGACGAGAAATACCCAAAGCCGCTGTTGGCTCTTGAGAAATGAGATGACCGAGCTTTGGAGAGGAATCACTGGGCACCTTCCTAACTTTTAGTTCGAGTTATATCTCCGTTTAATAGCAAAAAGGAGCGTAGACACAGATTAAACGTTCTTTTTTACATTTACTTAAATATAGTTAGGCTCATTTCCAATGAGTGATAGAAACAAATACTCGTATTGTTTCGAAAAGTAGACTTTAGTAAGTTTATATTTTTTTTGCATTTGATGCGCACCATAATTATACCCGAGAAATAATTTAAATAATTTAATTCGGGGATAGAACATTTTTAAAATGCACGTACTAAAGTAATTTAAATTTATAAAATTTTGAATGAATTTCATTTTATGTATCCGTAAATTACTGAATCTACCGTTTCAAGAAGCCATTAGCATTTTACAGTTAAAAAAATATTAAAATATCAATTGGTAATTAATACACGTTAGTGCAATTTAATACTAGTGATCAGTCTGCACTGCAGTAATGTTCTAGATATTGAATAAATCATCACATGTCGTATTGTAAACTATTGTAATAAATTATTGATTTAATTAGATTTACTGGATGCATTAACTAGAATAACGGTAGGCGCAATTTTAGAGCTTGACACCCATTTGCATTTCAAAGAAAATGATACATTCGGCTAATGACTTTAATGATACTGACGTTGAAGCGTAAATTTTGCCAAATTTTAAAAATGCGCTTTAAGAGTCCACGAGCGAGTTAAAATCTAATTATTAAAAATATGAATATATCATCATTATATATTTAGAACTATATTTAGAATATTTAAATTATTTTGCAACTTTGATTATATGAAATAGTATTCCATCATAGAACAATTTGAGAACAGTTAATCAAACAGAGTGTTCGAAATGAAACAATGGATTTCATCAAAGTGTCGAAGGTTTGGAATATCTATGTTTACTGAAATTCTGCTACGAAGCAGTAATCAAAGTTATAAAATTCTTTAAATGCTCTTAAAACACGATATATTCATTATAGTTCACAATTACTCGGATTTAACGCAAGCTCTACTACCCAAAAAGTATTTTCAAACTCTAGAAAGTTTAATATGAATTAAAAAAAAAACATTTTCAATATCTCGAACATCTGGTCTCACTAATTTATATAAATTCACTTTCTCAATACGAATAAGTGAATTTTCACTCTTATATGCAAACAGTCCCTTATGTTACGTAACCCACGGTTCACTTATTCAATAAGCAAACTTGCAACGTTAAATAAGTGCATACGGAAAAATCTCGCTTATTCAAATTTCCTTCGCTCCCTAAAACAAACCCCAGCACGTATTGGCACATTATCAAAATCCCTCGACCCGCAAGCTATCCACCGCACACCCAGTCTTTCCTATTATCCCGCGCGCGACTTGCGAAAAAAAAGCGACGAAGCTCCCAGTGATTCGTCTCGCGCGTCAGCTAACGCATTTACCACAGCGCGAGGAGGCGCGACAGGGCCGCGTCGTCTTCGGCTCAAGGCCGCGGCCTGAGGAGGAGGGCGAGGGCGAGGCAGAGCAGCAGCCGCGGCAGGGCCGGCGTGGCGACGTGGGCGTGGCTGTAGCCGGCGGCGAGGGTGACGTTGAGGGAGACAGAGGCGTCGGCGATGCCCTCGGGCGAGCGCACCAGCAGCATCCACTCGCCGGCGTGCGCCCGCTGGACCCTCTCGAAGCGCAGCACGCTCCTGTAGCAAGCCTCCGTGCCGCCGTCCTGTCGACATAAAGAAAATCGGGGGTATTCCCTCTTCAGTTTCGGACTGCTCCGCGTCTCCGTGTGTTTTGTATATAAGCACGTAAGCCTCGCACGGGGGGCGAGTGGGGTGTGTGCGAGCGGGAGCCCGCCTCGGATGCACTTGTTTGGCTTAGCTCTCGAGCGACGCTTGGCCGGAACAAACAGACGGACTGGCCGAGCGCTAAGAAACGAAGAGACAATGGCGAGACCGGCTGGAGTCGCAGACGCGCTGCGGCACGCGGGGGGTCTCTATTATTTAATTGCTATTGTTGATGGCGGTGCTTATTTGCCGTCGACGCAGACCGCGCACTCCGCCTTCCCGTAATTTAGACACGGTCCACGGGGTTTTGGCAAACAGACGGAGGGACATTTTTGCGGGAGGCTGGCGAACGCGCGGGGAGCGGGAGCTTTGTTGCGAATCGGAGAATTTACTGTTTAACGTCGGGGATGGATGTAGGGTCTTTGCTTTTCAACTAGTTAGTTCTGAGTAGTTTGCTGACGCGACACAATCGGTACTCGGGATCTGTTTGTTGATTCCGTCGCTCGGGGAACGATGTGTAGGCTCTTTTATTGAAACAAAAGGAATTTAAAAAAATGTTAAGTTTCAATGGATGTGAGAGCATAGTTAATGTGCATTCAACGATTTTTACACTTATGAAAACAGGCAATAAGGCTCTTTTATTTTTTATTTACATGAAGCTATTGCGAAATTTGCTTGTTATGTACTCAACTGATCAATCATTTTCCGGTTAAGAAACATGTTTTGAAAGGCTTACGAATTGTTGCAAAAAAGTATGGAACTATAAGAAATGTCCAATATTTGAGATATTAAATTCTATTAAACGTAAATATGTACTTTAATTATACTTCTATTTTTTCCAATTATCAAAAGTAAACAAGAAAAATATGTAGTCGATACGTACAGTGAAAAAATAAAATTATACTGTAATTATCCATTGTGTACAATACTTTAATGAGCATTGAATTAATTCATGAGATAAGATACCCTAGCAGATATACGCATGCTAATCTACAAACACTATACTGTCACGTCCACACTGTCATCAACGGATGTTAGCTAACATAAGCTAGAAATATTGAATGTGTAAACGAACTTTTCAGACATTATGTACTCATAGCAAACATGTACGTATCAAGTGAAAGAATTTCTTAATTTTTTTACATCATCAACTATCATCAACACTAAATTAGAGAAGTAATATTGCAATATTGCAAAACATAATAGATAAAAAGTAAAATTATAATTACGTTAAAACGTAATTCATAACATAAATTAGTCTCTTAAGACGTAAGACGCGAACAAATACACGGACTGAATTAGAAGCAACATCACGTGCAAATTGTCATCAACGGTAGCTGATTAGCTGATCAAGGCGGAAGGGGAAGCGGAAGCACCGCGGAATGCCCGCGACGTTCTCTATGCATTATGCCAGCTTCGTACATCATATCGCGCAAACTCGCGCGCGACGGTCAATTAAGCACTCGCGAGTCCCGCGCGTGCAACTTCCCACCGGATTCCCTAATTCCACGTCTGCGCGTCTCACCGAGTTCCTCCGGATGCACTCGCGCCAACGTACCCCCCGAGAACAATAACTCGGGCAAGGGGCTGATGGCGAGGAGAGGGGGGAGCGGGTTGAATTTGCGCCAAGCTGCGGAGACGAGCTCAATGGAGCGGGAAACTGCGAGTCGTCGCGCGAAGGGGTAAAATATCGCCCCGGCGCGGATCGATTTACCCGGCGATTCATTTTTCACCGATTTACAATGGCGCGGGTACTCGTCGGAGGAGGGCTACAGCGACGCGGGGATGGATAAATTAATGAGGACGGATCGCTCACCTCGATCGGGAGGGCGCGCACGCCATCGCGGGCCTCGCCGCCCGGTGTGTACACTCGCTCCTCCGAGATCCACACGATCTTAGTGTAGCTGGGCTGCGCGCAGAACTCCACTATCACGTCGAGTGCGTCGCCCTCGTTCGCCGTCATCGACTGGGTCAGTGGGTGCAGTATCGGCCGACCTGGAATCATAAATAAACGAAAATTTAAATTACACGTTTTGAATTTTCTAAATGTTTTCTGTAGTTACTTATTCTTAGGAATGGCATGAATAGCTTGTTGTACTATTTTTTTGAAAGATAAGTATATCATTCCTTCTAGTGTAGGTCATAAAATACATTAGGGAAAATAAGAAAATTATAAAGAAATCAAAATGGAGCGGATTCAACTATCGAGTTTGTGTAATAAATAAAATTTTCTAATGATAAATAATTAAGTAATTATAAAGTTTCTTTTGTTGAAGTTTTTTAATTGATATAACACTAAGAGTTTATTTTCTTAAAAGCTCGTTATTCTACATCATCTTGTAATCTCTTGAGAGCACAAATGTATAAACGTGAATTTTAGAAAAAAAAATCACGCGACTTTATTCACCCTCGCTAAATTTCATCACATATTAAAGTAGGACGACTGGCCGATCCGACCAGTGATTTAAAGGACCTTTGAAGAAAAGACCCGAGCGGAATTCGTTAGTCCGCCGAGGCGAAACCTCGGTGGCGCTCACAAAGAGTTCACTGAAATGTTTTCCGAATAATTCACGAGCGCAACTCGCAAAGATCAGCGGAGCGCGGGGCGCACAGAGCCGCGCCTGCAGGGGATGCTCGGGCGCAAAAGCAACCCGCAGTTGTCGGTGCAACAACTCGGGCTCTCGCGTGTACGTATCGGTAACGGGGAGGGGTAGCGGAGGGCCGAGCTTCACCTCGAACGAGCGGATACAGTGCGAGGGTAGGTGCGGGGGCATCGCTGCACTCCGACTAATTGAAGCGTGGATGTTGCCGGTCTAGTCGCATCAAGCCTTCCTTTCTCATCTGCATAGATTTGCCGCTCGGCAAAGCCCCGGGCTCGCTTCTGACCCTTTTCGGTTGGCCGTGCAGCATCCTGCAGCCATCGGCCGCGAGTAAAAGCGGCTCGGCGACGCGGCCGAGGCTACTCATGAATATTCCCCGGATGGAAATTACCGGTGCATCTCCTCGGCGCGGAGAAAGAAGCTGGGATTGCCGCCGGCGAGGGGGTCGAAAGGCGCGAGCGATTCTTCCTCGGGTGGCTCGCTTACTGATTTGCCGATGCCCGCGCGGCTGCGATGATTTTCGACGGTGCTGGCGGCTTGCGAGGTGGTGGGGTTTCGCGGGGGGAGGAATATTTCGGTTGGGGGCATTAGGGGTGTTGATTTTTATCGGTGCGTTGTTTATGAGGAAGTTTAAAGGCGGTGAAAAACGAGGACGAAGTTTTCTCGTTTCCTAAGTAATGGCAAAGTTAAACCCCTGAGCGCGGGGGCCTTTACTTTATATTAGCATACTACTACCCCAGGTGGAATTTAATTATTTCTAAAACTAACTTGCAACTCGATTCTTGATTATCTCACAAACACTGAGTTCGCCAAAAGTGCAGCAAAACCAACTGTTGTTTCTTCCCTCATCAAATAATACTTGACTTTCAAATTAATCACTTATCACCTTTAGGTTTTACACATTAACTTTTATCATTTAGTATATAATACGATCTAATCTTGTTAGAAAAAATTGTAATTAATTATTGTTCCAGTTTTTGGCGAATGCACATTTATAGTGTGAAATTTGTATAACTATCTGTAAGTATTTTTGTGAGCCAAATCCGATAAAATAAATGAAAAAATGAAATAATCCTAATTCAACTTTATGTTGATATTGCTTAGTTAAATTACAATGTACGCGTGTATTAGAGAGAAGGTAAATTAAGGTCTGAATGCAAGTTCCATTAAAAGTACGATAATCCAGTGCTTTGCACAAAGTACATAGACTGAAAAAGTCGTGTTTTGCGTACAGCTTGTTAAGGTAGTTTTTATCCGACTACATGAGTCAAGTGAAAGTTCACTCGCAAAAAACATAATTATCACAAAATTTCAATACAATCTAAATGATTGAATTAATATCTAATATCGATCAAATCTTTTTTCAAGAATGTAAAACTTTATTCAATAATTTACATTTTGATTTACCATTTTTCAATATCTAAGAAGTCAATTTATCACAGATATATTTATTGTACATTAAAATAATTTTATACTCAAAGATTACCTAAAGACTGCCTTAAAAGAAATTACTTGCATTAAAAAAATGCGTAAAAGGCATTGAAAACACGGTAGCGCGAAGTTTCGCGCGAGATAAGGCAAAAGTTCAATTCCGCCCGGTCCGTACAAATTCACTTGGGATGGTCCGTGTATACGCCCCGAAGACGATACTATCTTCAGCGCGGGTCCTGGGCTATTGTTGCGAAGTACGAATGCTCGGAGGCGTCCAAGCCGACGGCGCAGCCGCTGCTCGGCAGTATCATCCTTTTGTTCGGGATGTTCATTAAAACGCTCTAAGCGGCTTTACCTTAGATTCCGGATTACGATGTCGCCGATGAACGTCCGGCCGCGGCGACGCTAAATGTGTACATTTACCACCGGATCCGGCGCGCCCCCACCCTTGTCTCCTCTATGAAATTGCATTTTCATTCACCACCGACGATTAATTGCCTGTCCCGCCGGTGCAGCATATTACGTCTTTGTCAAGATTCGATGCGAAAGATTTATTTCTCAAAAGATTATTATCAATTCAGAGCGGGTCCTGTGCATGGATTAACCTATTTTAAAGCTAGCGCAAAGCAAGTAAGATCATTTGTAAATTTAGCGACAAAGACGTTTTGTTCTTGCTTTTTTAAAGTTATTACAGTTTATTTTTCATTTTTTTTGCTGTTCTATAAAAAGTTTGTAATTTGAATTTGAATCAGAAAAGTATAATTGTTATTTCTAAAAATTTGATTTTGCGAAAAAGTAAATATGAATATGAATAAGTCATACATTCTGCCATCGTTTCCAAATTTATGGATCGATTTTCTCAGACGCGTAACGAGATTCTACTAGAAATGTAAAAACTGATATAAATTTGAAAACAAACATTATCTAAAAGAACTTATTTGCATGAGATCTCCTTAAAAAACTGAAGCTTAGATGAACGCAACAAAGAGTTTTTCCTTTTAAATAATCATTAAAGTGCACTAAATTTTTAAATTTAAACTATAAACCAATTTTTTGTCCAAAACTGTAAAAAAAAGAAACTGCAAGGTACTAAAAAGTAACTCTGAACATTCAAAATTTAATTTAATTTCAACATACCCACATCACGAAAAATTGCAAGTTCAGCTACGGAAGCAATTAAATCAACAGTGTAAAAGTCCCGTAACACTCCGAGCCATTACCTCAACGCGACAGAACTTGATGAAGGTTAAGCATCTCTTCAACTTCTCTACACCGCTAATCGAGTTACCCCCGGCGAACCGTGCGACCCCGTGGCCCGCGCGACAAATTGAAAAAGCTCGCGCTCCCTCAATTTGTCGCGAGCGGCACTCCCGCGCGCGCGCGCGCTCTTTTGATCGCCGCGCGGGGGGCAGGGGAGTGAAAAGAGGCCGAGCGCCCGCGAAGAAAGCTCGACACACTCTCTCCGGGGATCGCTCGAGGACGAATTGTCTCTGCATTCAAGAGGCGCCGCGGCGACACAAAAAAGCCTTTATTCGCCAACGAGCTTTATTTCTCGGCGCGAGGCCGCCGTGAAAGGAAAGCTTTTAACATTTCGCCGCGGATTCCGCAGCGCGACAATTTAATGAACGCTAACGACGCGCTGCTTCCATCGGGCTTACTTCTCCTTTTATCCGCTTTGTCGGCCTTTTTTCGTTTGTGTTTTCATTTTCTTCGATTTGCCCTTCTCGAGCGCCGCTCAGCCACTGGATTCAGACCCTTAGTTTGTACAATCTACGAACTTTTGTGGATAGGGTATCTTCGAGTAAATGAGATACTGAAGTTTTATTATGATCCCTGCGGAAGTTTGACGCGCAGAATGCTTTGGAACTAAAAGTACATTTTGAAAATATTTCATTAGTTCTATCTTTTAATGTATCTGAAACTTTTAATCGTGTTTCTTGGTAACCTTATTACTGCTTTTAAAAACGATTACGAATGATAAAAAAATAAACGACTGTTCCAGAACCGTTTGCTTAGATCATGCTGACTCTTTTATTTTTGGTTGATTTATGCAGATTAAGATTCAAAGTGGCCTATTCTATCAATCCAATTTAAGCAAAATAAGCCGATAAAACGCGAATGAATAGGAAAGCGAGGGCGTCGCAAAATTGGACGATCGCGCAGGTATACCCTACGTACACGAACGCAATGGAATTGGGTCCATTTCGCGCGTTAAGTGCGAACGGCACTTCTGCAGCCCGATCGTACCTCCTTCCACCACACCCTCCTCCCCGTTCGCTATCTTTCTTTTCTCCTCTCGCGCGACAGTTTCTGCTCGCACTTATCCGTTAAACCATCTATTTCCGGGAACTCGCGATCCTCCCCTAGCCTCCCTCGGGAGGGTGGAAGGGGCGCTTCGTTTGTGCTTTTCATTTCTTCCTCCTCGACTTGCCGCGCACTTGTCGGGCTCATTCCCTCTCTTCAGATAAGGACAATAGCTGCCAAGTGGCGTCTTCTCCGCACCGCCTTCCCCACCCTCCCCCGTCACCGTCGATTCTGCATTCAAGCGGCGAAACGCGCCGTCTCCTCACCCTACTTCCAGTTTTCCCTCTTGCTTCGGTACGAGAAACTTATTTGCAGTAGGCTGATTCTTTCTCTCGCGATACTGATTATTGGCCTTGTTGCGCTAGTTGAGAGAGATTTTACGTCGTTTTTCCAAAGAGCATTTTAATTCGTTTAGATTTCGTTATTTATTGGTGGCGTGGATTTATGTATTTTGTAAAGTATTGTAAGTGTCGGGGGAACGGAGGAAATAAGATTTAGAAATAAGATTTAGAGTGTTTTAAATTGAAAATTGAATTACAGTAGATACATTCATTACAATAAAAATGCGTCTTACTTAATCAAATTTTAATATCAGTAGTTTTAATTTAAAATTAAATTTTAACAGTTTAGTTTAATTAAGACACTTAGTGATAGTTATAATTAATATTTAAAATAAAGCACAATATATTTTTTGGAGGGGGTCAGTCTAACTCAAATCACGAAAGGCTCGACTTCTTTCGCGTCGCATATGTTTACAATTCAACGATAAAAACAAAAGCCCTCATACCGACAACATCCATAATCAACTAAAAAAGGTCACGCTTGCAGTAATAAAAAAGGTCAATTAACAATTAAAAGCGTGACAGAAAAACATTCACCTCGGAAAAAGGAACCCTCTCCCGTGTCATACTTCATATCCCGGAGAGAAAAAAAATAAAAACAGCTTATTGCATCGCTCGCAAAGTAACTGACAGCGCAAGCAAGAAGTGCTCGGATAACAACGTCGTTCCCTCTTTATTCTCATCTTCCTCTCGTCGTTTCGCTGCATCATTATATTGCAAGAGCGGCACGGGCTGCGCGACGTCGGATAAAAAAAGAAAGAAAAAAAAAGCGCGAGAAGAGTGGCCGACAATCCAGCGGGTTCCGAAAAATCGGCGAGTCGGTTGGGTAGGATCCGCGGCTCGCCCCGCAGTCATGCGGTCTTGTTTGCGCGCCGCGACGCCGCGAGAAATTAGTATAATTAGGAAAAGAGCGGTCATCTGTAATCTTTCACCTAATATCCCCGTAATTGCAGGCTGCGTTTCGCGCTCGGCCACGCGTCCGAAATAATTTCATTTGCATAACGATTATATGATTACCTGCTGTTGCAGCGTGGCCCGGCTGCGAAATTAGCCCCGGCGCCTGGCCGGTGTATCCGTAGCCGAGCGCGTGAACGTCGAGCCCCTCGTGTAACGCCTATTAAAGGCGCGGCATTTCTGTTCGCGGCGTAGCCGCGATTAAAGCGAACGAACGACACGGCGGAGGGTTAATGCGCCGCGCAACGAGCCTCTCCTCTTTGCCCCTTTTTTTACGGGCTTCGCTCGAATATTTCTGCGGCGACGGCTATTTTGCGGGCTAAAAAATGAATCGCTCCTTCCCGCGCGCTGCCCGAGATTTTTTATTGGATTGTTAAAGATATTTATTATTGCGGTACGGTCGCTTCGCCGCTTTAATGATAATTACAAAGAGATAATTGAATTAATTATAGTTAGGTTAAGTGCATCGTGACCTGGCGTTTGTACAGCTTTAAAAATTGAAAAGAAGAGATATTTTTGAAAATGATTGAAAGAAAATATGTTATTTTACTTTTAATTATATAATTCACATAAGTTTAAGACGTATATCATGTAGTTTAAACAGAATGAAAAGGTATTTACAAAATTTAAAACCATGAGAGGATTGAGTCCCTACTTCTTTACTCATTTATTAAAGTAAAATTGTAGATCTGTCAATTTACATTGTTTCCAGTTTAAATTAAAAAAGATGTACTTTATTTACAAAATAAGAAATGCCTTTAAAAAGTTAGTTATTAAAAAATTACTTATGTTTCGCTAGCGTGTAAGTAGAATCAGTCAGGAACGGTCAGACACTTAAAAGTTCCCAATAATGCATTTTTTTATTCATCATGATTAAAAAAAGTACTTTATTTGCAAACAAGAATTGCCTTTAAAAAAATAGTCTGCCACATACTTTTATGCAAGTAGAACCGATCAGGAACGGTCAGACACTTAAAAGTTTCCAATAATGCATTTTTTTACTTATGATGAAATGGGGGCAGTCAAATTATTCTTTAATTTTACACATATAAAGTGTCACTTTAAAACCATGAAAAAAATCTTCCGATTTTTCATTCTAATGTATTCTACATTTTACCATATTTTTTTAACTAAAGACCAGAGCAATCGACAAACAGAAAATCACCTTTTATTCCCCGCTCGCTTCTCATTCATTTCACTCCTCGAGTGATCGATAGCGATGCTCGCTCCGAAAATCGCTCTCCCGGAAGTTAAAAATGGATTATTCTCCCGAGTCATAAGACGTTTAATCAGGAGAAGAGGAGGAAACGATTCCGGGGGCGGTCGGTCGAGTAAATCCGTCGGAAGGAGTAGCGAAGCGACGAGCGATATTTCGTATCGGCGCGCGACTATTTCACTCTGCCTGCGCCGTAGTTCCTTCGACGAGGAGCGGGGGGGCGCGGCTGCAGTTGTAAATTCGTGAAATTCGTTACGAGCCGGGGATCCGGTCGCGCCGCGGGGATTTCGAAATCGTTCCCCTTCAATTCACCTGTCGCCCTGGCCGCGCGCAAGCCCTGCGTTTCCCTCGCGTCTATATAAGCGAGCGAGAAACGAGAGGCGCGCTGCAGCGGCGCAGCTTTTTCACCGTCATTTTCCCTCCCGCCGTTCGCGGGAGGTGGAGCCCTCCTCTCGCGCACGGAGATTTCGGAGGAACAAATCCCGGGAGACGGGAGACGTCGCCTCCGCAGCCGCCGCCACCATTGCGCGAGACTCTCTTTTCTCCGCAGTGGGAAAAACGTCCGTGTACCGCCGTTATAGCGCTTTAACGAAAAGCGTCCTGGCTATTGTCTCGTTTATTTTTCAGCGGAACGAGGTACTGTGATCATGCTTACTCGCGAGAAAAATAAACTGCGGGGCTATTAACCGTGGATTTATGGAGTTAAAGTTATTTGTGCCGGACTAATCTTTCGCATACTTTTATTTGTCTTTCAAGTGTATTTTGTTATTTGCGATAAGAATTATGACGTGGGCACAAAGTATAGAAACAAATGGAAAAAAATAAAAACGATCTTCGTACAGATGTTCGTACAGATGTACGCATTGAGCATAAAAATGGTATTCTTTTTTTACTAGATACTCTGAAACAACAAGAACTCTATTGGTGCATTACGAACGCAGCGTTACGAACATTTATTATCTCCGGGCAAACACGAAGTAAAGGCATAATGCAGCGGCATAAACAATGACTCTGTTAGTACATCAGTTGAGTTAATACAACATAACGTTAATGTGTTTCTAGAGCGTTCGGAAAATGTGCTAATGCAACGGCTTTGTCTGTCCGTTTAGTCCGTAAGCGTACTCGCTTCATTACACATCTAATCACCCTTAAATGACTTAATTCATCCCCTCCCCCTCTTTATCCCAACTAAATTCGTAACTTCTCTATCATCCTGCTGCTTCATTTTAACTGGGATAATATAATATAATTCTCTATCCTTATTGACCCAAATACAATGTATCCAATACTATTATGCGCAAACACTGATTACAATTTCATGGGTATAACTTTACCAGACGCCCTGGTAGGAGCCGTTATCGGTTTGGACCTAATCAATGGTTTAGTAAGAGAGACAGCGGTGAATGTGTAATTTAATGGAATAGTTTACATATTAATGCTTGGTTAGCGAAAGAAAGGAATTAAATAATACAATTGTTTATTGGATGATCCAAATTTCTTTTGTATTCCATGTTGGAATAGAAACAGGATAAAGTTAATTCGATTAGCAGAATAATAATTCTTTAATTTTTACAAATTACTTTTTTGCACTCACCACCTATTAATTTATTGGTCTTTTCAGGTCATTAGATATTCTTTTTATTACGGTTCGTTTTAATTCAATAAGTGTTATCCTTTTTTCAATGTAAATAAAATACACGAAATAAAATACATGACAATAAAATGACGGTACATACAGCTTTAATTGTGTAAATATAATTCAAAAATATTTGGCTCATTTTACAGAAAGTGGCAATAAATTAATTTTCTGATAATTCGATCAAAAGCTAAAAAAAATACCGATAACATATAGCACCCATTAAATTCTCATTTATTTAATACGCTTATAGCAGAGTATATTTAATATCGCATATACAGCTCGACATGCATAGGCAAACGTTAGGACATTTCAATTTCAGCAAAAGAGGCTTTCCGGGAAAAAATGGTCGCGCGCCCGCCAAGCAGAAAAGATTTATTCCGCTCATCTTCTTTCCTATAAATGTTTGAAAATCCTCTCTCCGCTCCGATAAAATATCGCGATAAGCGAAGAAGAGAGAAAAAAAAATAATAAAACACTGCGCCAGATTCACGGTGCACAAGACGCTCGCCCCGAAAAACGTGCATCTTTAAAAATTGCATACATACTTGAGTTTGTATATTTTTCTCGAGAAAGAGAAGGCCAAAAAAAGGAGCGACGCGCAGCCGCCAAGACAGACAGGGCGTACTATCTCCTCGCGTCTCCGCCGCGTCCTCGAGGTACACGAAGAAGAGAGAGAGACAAATTATCGAGAGGCGAGCTCTCGCTACGCGGATGTCGCCGGCGAGCCCGTTATCCTGCCCCGGGACTGTGCTCGATTTCGACGGGCGAAGAGCGACGGAGCGAGCGTAACGCCCCAGCAGCGCGTATAGTGGAATAAAATTGAGATGAGTTACGGGAAGGAAGGGAGGAAATGCGCGAAGGGAGCCGACAGTATGTACAAACACGACACGGTGTCCCCCGTCGGTTTCAGAGCACAAAAATAAGGACCAGAACGTACGTTCGACTAATTTTTTTTTCTAGCTTTACTACAGGCGCAATCGGATTTATGAATATGTTTCTTTTTATTTAATTGGACAATATTGTGTGTCTTTCCAGTATATAGTATAAGTTATTTTGAACATAAAATTGTAATAAAAATAATGGATTTTGTATATACTATTCTTACGCCCACGTAAAAAGAAATCGCATAAAAAATATTTATTGTACCGATGACATGATATACTCCCTGAAACTTAGATCAGTGACAAAATAAAAACTGTTTTGTACTACTTTTAGTTCAAGAATAAAATTGTAAAAAATTTAAAAAACAAGTTAACACCAATTTGTTTATCACTTTTTCATAAATTTACCGAATTAAATTCTTCTTTTTTTAACAGAAGATACTTCAAACGTACTTGAAGCATCTCAAGTTTTCCCTTTCTCCTTCTCTCAATTTTTATAAAAGAAACTAAAAGAAGCGCGATAAGCTTGAAAAATAAAAGAGATATCGACTTACTTCGATTTCCCCCACGAGTGGAAACAAATCGAGGAAAAAGAAGCGGCGCGCATAAGCGCCGGAGCCGCTATGCTATATCGACGAGACAGAAGATTTACCAAAGTGAAAAACAGGAAGGGCAAACTCAAATAAAGGGGAGGGCGGGCCCGGGGGCAGCGGGTCGCCCGGCGACGTCGAAAATTCAAAGTTTCGAATGCCGCGGCAGTAACAATTATCGTTAAGTCCAACGATTCCGCGAAATTTCGCGGCGAGCGCCCATAGCCATTAGCCATTCCGAGCGCGCGGGAAAGAGTTTCCGCTCACCCTCCCCTATCACCCCGGGGTAAAAAAACTGGCCCTTTTTTTTTTATTTTTAACGACTCGCACTGGATATTGACACTTCGCGCGATAAATAATTCCCTCTAACGGCGCGGGGATAACGCGCGGGGCTCCCGCGCAGGAAAACGGACGGCGGTCGTAAAAGCTCGCGCGCTCCTTTGTTCGCGTCCGGATCTGGGCAGCTCGCGGCGAAGCCAACCCCGCTGAAAAAAAATCCCGCTTTTACAGCGTATTTGTTATTTAAACAAAAAGAGGCGAGCTTGCAAGCTCTCGGCGGGGCATTCACGCTCGCTTTTTTCATCCCCCGCGCAGAAGGGGGAGCACGATCGGCGAATTAGCGATATGAACTCGAAAAGCGGCAGGCGGCTCCCTCTCGGTCGGCATGAATCGGCCGCGGGGCGCGCGCTATTCAATCTCGCGCGCTTCCTCGCGCCGGAAAACGCCCGGCCCTCCCCCGGAAGCGCGAGCCGGCTTCCGACGCGCCGCGCGCATATACACACGCCCGGCTGACCGTTAATCAACGCCGTGCGCTCGAGTCCCCCGCGTTGAATTACACGCGAATCATCGCGAAAAAGCTACCCAACCCCATCCGCTCGATGACCCTTTTTTCCTCGTTCCCTCGTGCAGATAAAAGCGCTTCCTTTGAGCCTTTCAACTTTATCCGCGAAGCGAGGCTTGGATGCGTTGGACGCAAGTAGATGCGCAGGAAGGCGGAAATTATCTTCGCTCGATTTTTGCTGCTTTGGAAAATGCGTAAGTAAGCAATCGAATGAAAAGAGAGATTTTTTGGAATATTTGGAAATAATTGTCATAATTATGTTCGTAACTTTCAAATTAATAATCCTTGTAAACAAAAAAAATTATGAACAAAAATTTGTAAGTAAAAAGAATTCATTTGATTTTAGTAGAAATAATTAACTTAAAGCAATAATATAAATATGTAAAACAGAATTAAATTCATGTTATTTATAATATAGTAGTAAGAGTCGATTTTAGTCAGTCTAGCGCTTTTATAATTTGTCATTTGAAATTCAGTAGTAATAATCGATTTAAGTCAGCCCAACGATTTAATAATTTATGTTATTTATAATCCAATAGTAATAGTCGATTTTAGTCAGTCTAGCGCTTTGATAATCTGTTACTTGTAATACAGTAGTAATAATCAATTTTAGTCAGCCCATCGCTTTTACAGTGTTTTAATAGTATTTATTCTTTTTTATTTATTCTTGAATGCAGTATATTTTCCTCTTATTCAAAAATACTTGTAATTAATGCTTCTTTTTATAAAAATTTAATTATTCATACAAGATGATCTCGTAAATGGATTTTACACACCATGATTACAACAAGTAATGTTTAATGTTAAAAATACTCATTGCACTGTAAAATGAGTACTAATGAAAATGAAAAGCCAGCATTTGATAGGCTCTTTACAACCAAACAATATTATTGCCCAGTTCATTCATCCAATTAAAATGGCACAACTCTGAAAATCACCATCAAGCCGAGCGATCAAAGGACGTTATGCACGCGATGTTAATTTCGAAAATCCACGGAAATCATTTAAACGCGATGAATGATAAAAGCGGGGCCAGCGCCCCTCCATAAAATGTTTTATAATTTTAAACAACGAAACGGCCGCTCGTTCCGTAGTTTTATTTTACGCCCGAACGGCGGAACATTTATCTTCCGATAAAAAAAAGGGGCGTAAAAGTAGATGAGGAATAATGGGTGCGAAGCGACAGAGCCGAGGCGCGAAAAAAAAAGGGACGCGATATTGGGTTAGCACCCGCTCGCTCGCTCACCCAGGCAAATGAGAAGGGATACGATAGCTAAGTGTCGTTCCGCGCCGGGGCCCCACGGTGCATCAATCTGAATGAAGGCGAGGCAGTCGATGTAAAACTGACGTCCGAGTGGGAAAACTGATCGACGCCTGCAACGACATCCACCGCGCGCCGGCGGGACAACGTCCTGGAGGATGCACCCCCGCCGTGTGCGCGTGAGCGACTTTCTTTATCGATCCCATCGTCCCGACCTCCGACCCCCCTGCCGGCTCCTCCTTCCCTTAGCCCAGCGACAGTCGTCCTCCTCGGCCCCGTGTCCACCCTCTTGTTTCCGCTTCTGGACGCTTTTTTTGCGCCCGTCGACCCTATCTCTCGTTTTTCTCCTCTCGCTCGCTTTTTTGCGCGCCCCTCTTCGTCGCGTTACGAGCTGCGTATTGTTAAAACTGATTCATCCCCGCCTGGAGCGCACGTTTTTTCTTTTTGTTCAGAAGACCGTCTCCCGAGCTGGGAAACGAAGGACACTGCCGCTGCACCCTTTAGGTGGCGTTTTATTTGATTAAAAAATCGATACCTTTGTTCGTCGCTATTTTTCGACTAAAAGAATTGGAGAATCCTGAGAATATTTTTCAGTTTGATTTCAAATGATGATCGTTGGATCAAAAAGTTTAAAGAATTATTTTTGAATGAACTTTAATGAAATCTAAATTAAAGGAAATTTTATGTGCGCTTTTTCCTATAAAAGGCAAAAAATATGATTGTGCGAGGGAGTGCTTCTTTCAAGCTTGAAATTTTCCATGCGTCGATAGTTTTTATCGATAGCAATAAAACTTTGAAAATTCTGTTTTTTCTAATATATTTAAGAGAATTTTATAGGCAATGATTATAAAATATTTAAAAGAGGTAGTTCGGTGAATATTTGAACGTAAAATTAACAAAGTTTAAAGTGTAATTTTCTAAAATTGTAAATATGAAATTTAAATTTTATATTTTGAGTTGAAGTAGTACAACATTAATTTTGAACTTGTCCATTAAAAAAGTTTTCATATTAAATAGTCCTTAAATTGAAAATGTTGACCTAAATTAATGACTGATTTAATTTTCCGTACACCGCGGAACGTTTGTTTTTATGAACGTAAATTTTTGAGATTTTTAAACCTGCCTCGATATAATTAAACGTAAATAAGATACTATTTCGTGCGTGAAGCATAGATTTATCTCATTAAGCCGAGCAGAGGAGCGCACGCGTGCGCACAGGTGCGCTGAATTTGACACATGAACGCAATAATTAGAGTAATTATGAATCAGTTATTTGCCTCGAAAATTGTACTGCCTTTACAGCGTAACGGCCGACTCGTCTTTCAGTAACGCCTGGTTTTACCTGTCACCAAATGAAATATTATCAAACAAAGAGATTAATTAATTTCGCGCCGCGACCCCGTTTCGCCTTTCTCCCTTCGCAGGCGAAATTCAACGTGAAATTACAGGCCGCGGTGTGCAGTTAAAAATCCGCTCACGTCGGTCGGATCGACCCCCCCTCTCTCTCCCTCTCTTTTTTCATTCCCTCTCGTCCACGACTTTTCCCAATTTCGATACCATTGTGCCGGAGATCGGGGCTAAAGGGTCGGCCCGAAGATAGAATGTCTATCGGAAATGTTTTTTGCCGGCGTCGCGCGCGCGCGGTCAATATTCCCCGGCTCCTTTTTGCCGATCGCCGAAACTTGCTGAAGTCGAGGGCCGTGCGTCTCCGCGGGATCAGGCCACGTGTTCGTGCAGGCGGCCGCCGCGTACACGCGTATACGTATACGATCGCAGCGGGAGCGCCGATTCGAAGTTATACGCTTTGTTCGTGCGGCGCATTTTTAGGGGCGGACCTGCTCCTACACCGGCCGTTCCGCCGGCGTATTATGTCTCTCGACTTATCGCTACGTCCATTTTTCCGTGACCCTTATCCGGCTGACTCGTTATTTCTAGAATTATATTTGAATGGAGAATACGTGGGAGCTTGATAAATCGGCCCATTTTCATGGGAATGATTAATTATCATAAACAGATGCGACTCGATGGCACTCACTGGCAGGCATTGAATTAAACGCGTTTGGATTCGGAGCGCGTTCAATTGTTGCTGATAATGCCCCCTGTTGGAGTGTCCAAATTTTCAAGTGGGAAGACACTACGTGCTATTTCGTAATGAACATGAGCGATAGTTTCTTGTCCATTCGTTCAATTTTCTCGTATTTCACTTTTTTTAAGAAAAAAAAACTTGAAAGCTACACTCCAATCATATCGTATAGTTTGAAATAGAAAAATCGTGTTTTATTTATATTGTTGTAGAATATAGATTTTCCTCCAATCTATTAAATAAACGTGTAACCTGTAAGCAAACACAATTCTGCATTCTTTGAGAATCAAAGAAAAATAAATTCAGAACATAATAATCAACAAATTTTTGTGTAATTTTTTACTATTTATGATACCTATTCCTCGTAAAAGAATAAAACATCCGATTAACTGCAAATATTTATGGAAAACATTAATAACGATAAAGCATAAAATATCCTATAATCACAGTTATGAAATCTCAGTCCATCGCGATCAGTAGTATATGTCCGCGTTCAAGTCAGCCACCCCCGAATTTGTATCAGCCTCTGTGCACGTATCGAAACTGCCCAGCCACTGCAATATTCACGACGGCATCCGGTAGAAAACCGCACGAATCCACTCGCCATACCCGTGAGAAAAATAAGACATCAGAGGGGCCGGGGGTGGAGCGGCGCTGGTCCCGCACAACATCAGTGGAAATAAAGAAGCCAGCCGCGGCCAATAAATAATTTATGTCGAACACGTTCCTCGCAGTTTAGCGTCGGTGGGTGGCGGATGCGACTCCCGGCCCCTTCATTATCGATCATTCGCAGGCCGCGCAGGTCGGATCGTCGCGGGGAAATCAAAGGCCGCGCCGCGGCCAATTCCAGCGCGGCTTCAAAAGCCTGGGACCGACCCTCCTTTTGCCCCCCTCCGAGGGGACGTCGCGTCGCGCGCGAGCTCGGCGCATGCATACGAAACGACGCCGCGGCGAAATATGGCCCCGGCTGAAAAGAGCCCGGACTCGCGGCCCCGCAAACAGAATCCAATAACACACGCCGGAATTTTAAAGTAGCCGCTAGATATACGCCACTCGGGAAATCCCGATCAAAAGGAGAAAAAAATCGAGCCGTGCGGATTTAGGATTCAACCGAGCCTCCTCTCTGTCTCGCGTGTTTTTTTCCTCCGTCCTCTTATTTTTTCTATCGGGCGGGGCGATCGGAGGCGGCGGGTGAAAAGCCGGACGATTTTCCACGGATCGACGACGCGGCTTGTTAACAGACGCCTACCACCGCCGGAAGGGGAAACCAGACAGACAGCCGCGGGTCCGCGCGCGCTCTGTAGACACGTCACGGAGTCAATTTACTGGGGCGCATTGTGTGCCCGCTCCCTTCCTAGCACTGTATACATTATAGCGGCGGCCTGCGGCGCGCGAGTCGGCTTCGAAAGCAATCGAAGCGGCCGATGCGCCTCTCCTCCGTACCCGCTCCCTCTCCGCGCCAAAAGGACAAAGAGCCGGGAAAATTGAGTTCCGAAAACACTGTCCCGCCGGCCGCGAACGCGAGGATAAATTCCCGGGGCCGGGGTATTGCGCACTTTTAGCCCAGCGCCGAAAATCCAAGGGAGATAGGGCTAACCTCAATGCCGCCGGTGCCGGATCGCGGAGCCTCTCTAATGGATTGTTTTTCGGGCGGTGTTAACGATACTTCTGTAATACCTTGATAAAGTGTACACCCACGTTAAAGAAATACGAGAAAACAGCTTTTTCGTGGATAAAATACAAATAAATTGAAGCGGTTGTGAAAATATTTTTAAGGTTTAACGCAGAAATTTTCAGAAAGTGGATAATAAATGCAGAATTATTTATATACTTAAGTTAAATGTAACGTGATCTCATTCTGATTTAATTTAAAAGTTACTTTACAAAAAACAAAGAAGAATAAATATAAATCTACGTCTTTGTTATAGTATTTTTATAGATCTAATAAATTCGATAACTCTTTAAACGTAATAAATTATTCTTTAATTAATATAATTTAAAATAGATATCAAATTCAAATAGACTATTTTTTGAGTATTTTCATTAAGTTCTTTTTGATTATTTCTTAAATAAATATTTATAATACGAAATTAATTTAATACGTTTAGATAAATACAAATAATATCATCGTTTCTCTGGAAAGTACACCTATTTTAATTCTAAAAAAATCATTTTTAATTATGCTACACACTGCTTATTCATTAATGTCACCAGCATTTAAACAGCTTCCTACCGCGTCTGGAAGGAATCCTTTGGAGGGCAAACAATGAAGAAAGTTTAGCTTCTCCCTCTTATCTGGCGCTCCACGTCGAACGGATAAATAAGTCCTCGCGCTCGCATTTGTTAACGGTATATTTCTCGCGACCTGATTACGTCAAACGCAAACGCAAAGTTGCGGCTGGTCCTTTACGATAAGATTCTTCGAGTTTACCCGCGGTGGAGGAGGTCGGGCACTTTCGCACCTCGAAATTACGGAAGCTCGGCGAAAGAAGCCAAGCCGAACGTCGAGATTTCGCTCGCTTCTTAATAAGAACAAGATGAGAGGACCGAGTTTTGCGAGGCAAGCCCTCCGACTTTAGACGCGATCGGGTTATTGGGTTAAGAGATTTATTTTCGCAGTGGTATATGCGTTATTTTTTTGTTTTTTGAAAATACATATTGAAATTAGAAAAAGTGGAGTAATTTCGTCGTATTTTTGTTGGTTAGTTTTGTAGACGAATTGCATTTTTTTTGCACTGTAAGTGACGTATGGCCCGCCATAAAACGTTCGTAGTGGGTTATATTGGGTGTCATCGTACAAATACCTAACAGCAAAAATAAAAAAAAAAAAAAAAAAAAAATCGATACTCGAAGATGGAATGGGATTTTTATTTTGGATCAGAAATTGAAAAATTCTTTTACCAATAAAACGTTTTAGCTTCAAAGCAAACACCTACACTTACATCCACACCAACAAATTTTATAAAAATTAAAAAAAAACAATACAACGCACAAAAACATTTGAAACATACAAACGGCAATAAATTCCGCAAATCGTTGCATACCAGTGCGTTTTAATGCTCTCAAAAGAATTTCGTTAAATAAATCCGCAATACATATATTCATTAGAATAACCGTCGGCCAATATTATTATTGTAGAGAAATTTTATCTCGATGCGTCGATAAAATTCCCGCGGTCCGATAAAATTTGTCGAGGCAGTCCGCCTACCGCTAATGTAAAGTTCCCCAGCGTATCCCGCGCCGGCGGAATAAAAACGCCGGCTTTAAATTCACGGCGACGGCGCGCACGGGTAATGCAAAAAGAATGGCCAGCCCGCGATAAATTCAATAGGCGAGCTGCCGTCCGCTCCCCCCTCCCCCGGCGCCTCCCACGCCCCCCCGCAGTTGGAGGCTATCGCGCGCCACCGATTCAAATGAAGCGCGCCGCTGGCCATTCAATGCGCGCCCGGACGCAACGCGGATATTCTAATTACAGCCGGGCCCCGGCCAGTATGAGTCCTTTTCCTCTTTCGACAATACGGCTTTTATTTTCCAGAGAAAGGTTCCCGCGCTTTCGTGGTATTAACATTTTTTTTTCGTTCCCATCCGGCTCCGGGCTTCTTTTGTTGCTTTTTTTCAAAAAAGATATATCGGCGAGCCTCCTTTTTTCCATTGAATTAGCGCTGGCGCTGTAGAGTATTAAAAAATTATTTTATAATTAATTTGGAAAGGAATTCATTTTAAAGTGTGGAATACGCCTTTACGAATAGTTCCATTTAATATTTTTAAGAATATAAGAAATTAATCCTTAATTCTTTAACATGACCAATAAAATGTTTAAATTATTTTAATGACACTGTAAAACAGGTAAATAAGAGCATCCACTTTAAATAATGTTAAATTAAATGCAATATCTTCCAGCATTTTATTTCTCAACAAAACTGTGAAGTGGCTTTTTACGAAATGATTAACTAACTTCAACTGGTTAGTAATATTATTCCAATTGTTTATTTATTAAGATAACAATAATACCTTTTTGTTGCATAATTTAATAGTAATATACTGTAACGAACAGTTTATCGAAACTATTATAAAAAAGTAATATTCTCGCGAAGATTTTTCTTCAAAAACAAAATTTCTAATTCAATAACTCAGTACCCTAAGTAGAGAGAAACTTCTGACATTGTTCGCTGAAAAGGCGAACTTTTGTCATCTCTGACAGACCGGCGTGTCCATTGCAGTGACTTGTTCAACTGTGCATATACGGACAAGTCGACTCCACTCGGATGAAAATTTTTCCTTGGGCGCGGAAGTGTGTACGAGAAGGAAGCCGGGAGGCCGAAGTAATAAGCCGACGGATTTGATGCAAAATCTCGGTCGTGTAACGTCGCCTGCCCTGTCGATTCGAGTTAACGAAAAAAGCTCGCGGTTGACCGGTAGACTTACCGCCTCAGACGAGATTATGCGAAACTTTTATCAAGCCGGTGCCTCTCCGCGTCGCTCTTTTGTCTATAACTTTCCCGCCGCGACATCAATATTCATTTCGGAGATTAAGATTTTACTTGCCCGACGCTCCTTTTTCCAGGTTATTTACAAGTTCCGAGAAGATGAACCTTTTTACAAGCCTCGACGAAATTACTAAATGCTGATTATTGAGTACTAAAAAAAAGTTTCTTATTAAGGCTTATCTTGCATTAAATTATTTCAGTCTATTCTCTTTATATAAATTTTAATTTAAGACGAAAACTTTAAAAATTTAACGAGAAAACTGATTGTCAATTAGTACCTATTAATGAAAAATCTGAATACAGTGCAACTGTAATACCAATAGAAAAACAAATGTAAACTTTTTTATTAAAAAGTGGACTAAAATAAATTACGATTTTATGAAAGCAATTGAAAAAGAAAATGTTAGCACAGTTTTGCAGTAAGTAAAGTAGCAAAGACAAGTTGAGTAAATAATTTACCAGGCTCGCGAATGTGTTAAAAGCGCACTCGAGGCGCTCGAGTGTACTTAAAAAATCAATTTGCCGCGCGCACTCTTGACCCACAAGAGGAGCGCGGGAGCATCCGATAAGCCCGACGATCGCGCGTCGTAGGACTAATTAGGACAATTTTCCCCGTTGAAATATTGAAGTCGCTAAAAGCGCCGGGCTCACTTTTCCCCGGCGAAGATCAAACGCGTACCGACACGGATTGCGCGCGCTCGCCTCGCCGGGGCTTAAATACCCCCCGAGAATCAAATTAACCTAATAACTGTCTTATCTGCATTTTGTAGTCTCTTTACCGCCTGTGTATCGGTATAGTTTCGCGTTTCCGCCGTTGGCGAGGGTAATGCCATCCGGCGGCCGCCTCCCCCCCGTTCGGTAAGCTCGTCATAGTCGTCGCGCTCGAAGCCGCGTAATCTCGGGGCCGTTCGCCTGACAGCGTGTGCGTCACGGCCGGGACCCTAATGGCTCGGATAACTGGCGGACTTGAATTATCCAGTAACCGGAGCCGCGGACTAATGATCGCCGAGCTCGCTCGGCCGGGGCGACACACGCGACGAGTCGAGAGGACCGCACGCCACCTCCGGACATCTTCCGGGAAGGCGCGTATCCATTGATTCGGTGGCACGCGCAAAGTCAGCTGTCGGCGTGTCTACACTCTTCGAGGCGGTGGCCCCTCCCCCCCTTTTTGGGCTTCGAGCGACGACGCAGTTTTCCGCCGCGCGCCCTCGGGCATAATGGCGCGGTGGCGGAGAGGAATTCGATTGGCCGCCGGAGATTCCGTTCGATTGCCGCTCGAGCGGACGCGCCGATAATCGCGTTTACATCGATTTTCGGAAATTGAGGTGGCGATCGTTGGCCCCCTTCCCTTTAATGAAATTCACGGCGAGGTGCTTTTTGCTGGGGCGCGCACCACAAGGGACCGAGTTTGCGATCTGCTCGTGCCATCGGAAATACGCTGCATGTGTCAGATAGTAGTGGTTACGTAAAAATTGTTGTATAAGAGATGCGAGAAATTCGATTTTCTTGAATAATTTTAGCAAGTGAATCTTATTTCAAAATATTACTTTGTTTGTTGATACATTAGAGTATATTGTCGCTCTATAATAAAAATATTTTCATTTCATTCAATATTTTTTACGAATGAAAAGTTAATTTATTAATAAAGTGCATACTACAGTAAATCAATACTTTATTTTAATATATTAAATCAGAGAAGTTGCTTGTAATTACATTCTGATTCATATAATTAGGTCAATTCATTATTTTTGTCCATTATTTTAAAATGACATGCCGCGTACTCCTTCAAAATCTGACATTCATTTATTTTTAATTAAAATAAGTAATTACGTAATATGTTACAAAATTAATTATGAATAATGCAAATTTTATGTCAGTAAATCCGTAATGGCACTGTATTTATAAAATTGATTACCTTATTTTCTTTTACAAATTACCATTATATATACTCATAAGAATATAAAAATATTCATATGCGATATGAATGATGAGAAAAAAAACATACAAAGAACAACGAATGAAATTTCTGGAAACTCAAAGAGCAAGTATTTGCCGAGAAGCGGCTTGATTTTAATCAACGCGAATTCCCCCCGCGTTATTCGGTCAAATATCAAAAAGCGATTCCGAGGCCATAACACATTAGCAAGGCAAACAAGCGAAACTCTAACGAACGCGGAGCATATAGACGCAGGAGCGGGGGCTCGCGACGGCGAGGGTAAATTCGGCGCTGATTATATCCTCGCCCTCTTTGCGCTCCGGGGTGCGAGGATTGCCGAGCGTGCAAGGTCGCGGGAGGCGGTGCCACGACCGCAATTAACGATTCGTCGGTCGAGGATCGTCGCCGGGATTACGCCGAAGCCGGGGTGAGACGTTGAACCGTCCCCGAGGAGCGTTTGCTTTTCCGTCCGGGTACTGCCCTTTTTCTGGTCGCGAAATGAAGCGGGGGAGGCTGAGAGCCACCTACCAGTGTCGGGATGAGCCCTCCGAAATGGACGAACTCGTTGCGAGGCTATCCCCTTACTTCCTTTATTTTTTTCTTCCTATTTTTGGATGTGAAGGGTAAAATCGATCTACGGATGGTCTTTCCTGATTGGAGACGAAATTATATTCTCCGGTATACTCTCGTTTATATAAGTTTCTGAGGGTGAAGATGAAACTACAGTAATCAAAGGATTTTTTGAGAAAAATTTAGTTTTTTATTAGATTGATTTCAGGATTAATTAAGTTTCAACTTTTATTTAAATTATTTTGGCATTAACGGAACAGTTCGGAAACTTTTAAGTAGTGTCTGACTAAGTACGCCTGCAACTTGGATGAATAATTATGGATAATTTTACTACTTTTCTCTTAAACCATATTTTTTAGCATGTTTTTAACGTTATAAAACATTAAATCAGTACAGTTTTCTGAAAAAGGAGATGATAAATTATTTATCAAACTTTGCTTCAATCATTCGGAGATATTAAAAAAAGTATGCGTTTTTAAAAAAAAGATTTAAGTAACGCATAAAAACGAAAATTAGTCGCAAAAAGAAAATTTTTTAATTAAAGCAAAACTTTTCCCCAACCCAACAAAATTATTGTTAAATTAATTTTTAATGAAATTCTCAAACGCGCGGAATATTGTTCGACGCGGCTGCCGGGCGCAAAAGCGCCGACGCCGCGCCGTATCACCCCGATCACTCATTAAAACTTGGAAGTCGCGTCGTCCTCCGGCGCGACCTCTCGAGAGACTTGAAAATTCGTCGGGTCTCCGGCGCGATAAAAGCATCGTCTCGATCGAAGTTTTCGCCGGGCCGGCCTCGTACCCGGGCATCGAAATGCGCGTCGCGGGCCCCGGCGCCTCTCGGCATAACGAGGCGGAAATGGCTCGGGCAAAGGCGCACCGGCGGGCGCGCGAGCGAGAGAAAACGCCGACCCGCGCTCGCCGGCGGCTCCTTTGACGAGCGCCGCGGAAACGCCTTTGAGCGCCGGCGGATCTCTTATCGCCGCGCGCCTGCCTTTGTAAACTTTTTGGCCATTTGCGCGAGCGCGGCGCTTCCGCGCCTTTTGTCTCTCCGCCGCCGCGGGTCCATTTTCGGCTAGGGGGGGTGGTGGGTCGCCGGTGGATCGATACCACGCGTCGCTCTCCCTCCCTCGCCGCACCGGACCATATGACAATCGCGAACTTTCCATGCGATTTGCTCCGCTTGCCTGCGATCGGATACGCCCAGCGACTCTTTACGAGCGGCCATCCATTTCGCCCTCGCGATTCATCATACGCGAGAGTCCCTTACTCGAGGAACGTAGTAAGATCCGCGCGCGCTTAATGCTCCCGAAAGGACGTAAAGTTGCGTCTCGCTTTCGAGGATTTTACGGCTCGCAGTGAAGTCAATCCTTTCGGCGATGCATTATTTACGAGGCCCGCCGCGCCTGGAAATAAAAGCGGCATAAGAAAGCACCGCGAGCTGACACAATTAAAAGGCGGAGAGCATTAAACGCGAGGATGAAACGAGAAAGGCAGGAGTAGTCGCATATACGGAGAAAGAGAAAGCGAGAGGTGGAGGAGAAGAAGGGTGCGGGAGGTCGAGCGGTCTGTTGGGAAAGGCCGACGTACGTGCGCGGAGGATTGAGCGGCAGATACGAACGGCCGCAATAAAAGCAGCCCTCCAGGGCTTCTCGCGGCTCCGGCAAATAAACACATCGACCTCATCACATTCCGACGGCCTCTCTCCCCGTGCCCCCGTCGTCTGTCCCTCCGCGGGTGACGCTGTATTTTTCAGGTCCGTTTAAAAGGCCGCGCTGCCCTTTGCTTTCCCGCCGTACCTCGGGGGAGAGGGTAGCGTCGCGCTTCCGCGAACAGTCCCACCCGTTTTCTCTTTTCCAACTAGCTCGTCGGTTTTTTACCGGCTTCTTATTTCGCTGGCTCTTGCGCGGCGCAGATCGATCGGCCGGGCAAGGTGTTCTCCCATGTGCACAATTCGTCGGCGGAGAGAGAGAGAGAGCGAGAAAAAAAACGGGCAGGGAGGGGGGGGATTCTCAAGCCGAGCGGGAAAGTTTCGCTGTAAAAGTTGTCGTCGGATGGCCGTTATAACGCAGTTTCACGTGCCCGCTTAAGGTTTGGCGTTTTGTAGAGTGGAAGATGGGGCGATAAAAATGGGCTTTATGTTACTGCCGCTACCGCTACTCTCCTATCCCCCTCCCTCCTCTAAATTTTAAGTCCGACGCTCGCCGCCTCTAATTTAGCCGCAGCGCGCGCATCGCTTTTGAATGAATCATTTAACTTTATCGATATGGCCAAGTTTCTGCCTTCTTGGTAATCTTTTTGGCTGTAAAAAAGTATCAATTTTAAAAGAATTCCCTTAGTTTGCGAAGTACTTGGGAACTTACAGATTTTCATCAGAGGACTAATCTTTGTACGAGCAAAGTCTGACCGATATCGGAGTTTTCTACTGTGCCGATGCTAGTAAAGATGTTTGAGAAACTGCAAGTACCTATTTTAAATAACTAACTAGATTTTTTTATGTTCAATTTCGGATTTGATACATAGATAAAACAACAATTGAGCATTGCTGTTTTTGCACGGTAAGTCTGACCATTACCGTACTTTTCTACTGCGCCAATGCTATTAAAGAAGTTTAAGGAACTACAAGTACTTTCTTTTAAATGACTATAAACCAAAATTTTATATTCATTATCGGAATTGATAAGTAAGTAAAGTAATATATTGAGAACTGATATTTGTACGAGATATGTCTGACCGTTATAGGATTGTTCTACTAATTACTAACGAAACCTTCTTTGTAGACAGTGAGTAGTACCAATATTAATGCATTAACAAAATTATAATTAAGAATTAAGTTTACACAGGAGTAGAGTAATTAGTATCAGTATTTTTATTTTTTAATTTGAATCATTTACGTTGACAAGCTCTTAAAATTCAAGCGTAAATCCACGCAGAATCAAATAACAGTACACCATAAAACCGCGGAAAACATCAACAATGAAATCAGTTAAATGCGCGTGTCGAAAACGTCGAAAATCGCCAGTCACCATAAAACCACTCTAAAATTTTAAAAGCCATTTCCGCCAGAACGAAATGAATGGATACTCCGATAATTTACAATCGAGCGAGGATCTTCGATTCCGCCGTTGCCTTTTATTATTCCCGCGCGCTTTTACAGCCTCGCCTCGCGTAAAATTCCCCTCGAACTCTCCTTTTAACCCTCCTCGAGAAATTAGACCAGTCGCCGAGAGTACGCTTCTGGCAGTATCTCCGGGAAAAACATCGCCGTCCCTTTTGTCCCGCGGGAGTGGAAAAAAGAAAGGATCTAATTTCTTTCGCCGGGGAATCACTTTAATGACGCGCCGGCATCGCGTGTCGCTGCACGTGCCCCGTTATTGCGCACCCCGCTGCTTGCAAGCACGTGCACTTTGCCGGCTATGAGATTAACCGGCCGAGCGGTGCGTTGCGTAATCGAGTGATCCGCGGTTATGTAATTTCCCGTGCGCCGCCGGTGGCTGCTTCTTTGCTAACTCCCCCATTTCGCCGCTGCGACGGGAAAAATTTATCGTTCATTTTGCCTCGTTACTCATTAATTCGTTATCCCGGAGCACTCGGTCGGCGATGTTACGATCTGCTCTTTTACCGCAGGGGGGGGGGGGTGCATCGAACGATTGCGCAACTCGATTACACTTTTTATGAGTGGAATCGAATTATTCGTAAAAATTCCATTTGCCCGGCGTAAAACACAATATTCCCGTCAAAATGTTCCACGCGTCTTTATACCGGCCGATGTAAAACATTAAATTTATCACGTCGAATACATAACCACACTGAGAAAAATAGGTTACGAAAAATTACTATTTTTTTCGTAAGAGGGTGGCCTACTCGACCTAGTAACGATGTTTACTAAACTAGTAACAATTTTTACTAAACGTAGCAATTTTTACTGAACTTTAGCAATTTTTATTTATACTTTTGTAATATCTCATAAAAGTATAACAATAATTATGAAAACTTTAGTAATCTTTTTTTTATGGTCAAGTAGGTCGCCCTTTTAATAGAAAAATAGTAATTTTTACTATTCCTTTTTCTCAGTGCTGTTAAAATTTAGAATTCCCTGCAAGAAATAGCACCAACAATAAATCTTCAATCGATCTAAATAGCGTGTTAGAAAAAAAAACAGAAAAAGAAAAAGGACATTGGAGGATCGATCGATCAGGAAAAAAGGTCTGGGGTGCGCGTTCCTCTAATGATTTCGCAGCGCACTCGGTTAGGTAAACGCATTAGGAAAATGATTGAAAGTCCTTGAGGGGCTATTTACACGTAAATCCGAAGCGCGCCGGCAGAGAATTCAGATTCAAATTCTTATCGCGAGTACTATGTAACTCGCAGTCCCGGGCTTTGCGTCGAATTCGGCGGGTCGAGGGGCAGACGGAGAGGGGGGAGGGGTTACCCGCTCTGGCAGGGACATAATCGGGTTTCTCGAAAGTAAGCTGTTTGCAAGTACGAGCTGAAAAGTAAATATTGCCGGAATGTGATCCGCCGGGGCAAATGTTTGCCGACTCGGGTATAGTCGAACGCGACGGCGGCGACGGTGCACGCGTGCCTCCTACACCCCCCCCCCCTCCTCTTTCCTTCCTTCGATAAGGCGTATATGCATGCGCGAGTTCGGCATCACGCAACATTTATTCTCGGGGCTCCCGAACTTCTGACCCGCAGCTTCTTAATGTCCTTTCATGCGGACAGCTCGTGCGAGGATTCGAGTCGCGTCGCACTCGAGTTTTGCTCTCCCCATTGTCGATTGCGGCTGGTCGCGAAATTTTATGGTTCGGAAAAAAATTAGTTTTGCTTCAAGAGTGCCTTGGAAAATACTTATGCCTCTGATATAAAGAAAACAAAAATTTTGTGGAGTTTTTTTTTACATAAAGTGGCTCTTTTCTTTAGGTAACGCGGAGTCGTGGAATTAGTATTTGTCAGAATTGAATAAGGTTTCTAAGAAAGCAGTGAATATTAAAAATTCCTTTATGAAATATATTTGTTTTTAAAGCTTTGAAATTTTACACTGTAGAAATGGAAATTATTTTTCAGGATCATGCGCTTCATAGGAAAGTAATATAGAAATGAAGTTTTTGTTGAATTCTCTTAATTTAAATTGAAAAACGGAAAACTAAAAAAATATTCTACAAAAATATATAATAAATATTTTACGAAAATATATAATAAATTTTCTAATGAAAAATTAAATAAATATTAAATTCCAAAATTTTAGTTTTGTTTTTACTTTCACTTTGTTAATAATTTCTATTCGTAATCTAATTTTTTAAAAGACGTCACTTATACTTTTGCAGAAAATACGATTATTGATGCAAATAGAACAATATAATTGCATTACTTTAGTAAACATAAAAAAATATACGTTCGATTCGCAAGTATCAATTACGAAACATAAATTCCTGTAATTAAATCCGCCATATCCATATTCGCCGACCCCTTTTTCGAACTCGAAAATAATGAAATTTTTCAAATCAACAAGCTCGAATCCCGGACTGTAAAAATTCGCAATATGAACTTTCATGCATTTAATAACATCGAAAACCGGGCGAGGAGTGCATTTACGAGAGCTTGCTTGATTTCTCGCTCTCCCGCCGTGGCTGGGAGGGGAGGCGTGCGCGCGGGGGAAATTGCGATTTTATACGGGGGAGGGATCGCGTCCCGCGAATGAAAAACGCTTAATGGAGTTTCGCGTCGCGCTGCGCGCTTGAAAGCCGAGGGCCCGGGCTTCCGTCTCGCGCGCGTCTCGCGCTATAAAGCATTGGACGCGATCAATTGAACGCCCACCCACCTCGCAGGACGCTGCTCGTTACATTAAGGGGCCTCCACGATAATAAGCGAAGTCGTATTATACCGACTCCGTACGATACGGAACGGAGAAGCAATAAGAACCCGCCCGACGGGTCCGAGCCCTTTTCACTTACGGTATCGCTCTCCCGAGGCAAAAGGAAGACTCGCTACTTTTTCGAATGAGATCGAAGGTGCGCTTTATTTTATTGAATTTCTCTTTTCTTTTTTTTTTCTTTGCTCTCGTTCTTGTTCTCTCTCTGGGAGTTTTTTTTCGTGGGGTTGGAAATGATGTGTGTCGTTGTACAATTTTCCGTTTGCAAGCGGTAAACATTCGAGGTTTACGCCGGGAGAGGGGAATAAACAACATTTTGAAGCGGTTGTATTTTCCTTTCTCAAGGCGTTATAATAGACATTTTTATAGTTAAACCCAGAAACGTCGGGGGTCGCGCGCAAAGCCCGCGGTTAAAGTATAAAGAATGTCGAGCGACCTGCACGCCCGTCGAGGCCACTAAACTTTAGTCCTTCTGGTTTACACGAACGTCAGCTCGAAAATGTATCAATACTACTTCAGGCTAATGTAATATACCGATCATAACTGTGCCAGTAATTTTTACCTTCGGAAACAAGTTATTAGGTCAATATTAAAATGTTGAGGGAAAGAACGTATTAATTTTGGTAATTATTAAACTTTGCGGATGCTTCTTCGATACATAATTACTGCTTCAAAGTTTGAAAATGAGACCAAAATTTATAAGCAACTATTAAATAATTAATTTACTTTGAGAGTCTTGAAAATATTTACTAGTTTTTAAATAAAATCATTAAATTTATTTTAATAAAATCAACAATTAAAACGAGATGCTCAAAACTTTAGATTTATGACATTTTTCGAAAATGTTCGTACTTTTTAAATTGTTTAATAATAAACAAACTCGTACAGAAAATAGTGCATCAACAAATACGATATGTACGGTACGACACAATTTACAATGTGTTAAAAACTATTTCATCGCAAAGGTAATGATAAAAAATCTAAAATTAATCAAAAAAGTTTCATACAAACATGAACACGACCTTTGATCAGATCTTCGTAAAAGAAGCCCTCGAAGCCCCAGCGAGAGATTAAAAGCGGCGCAAAACACCGGCTCGTAGGAGCCCTCGTCGGAAGCTATAAACAGCCCTTTAAAAAAGGTACACGCCCAAAGGCGAAGTAGATGCAAATCACCGCGCGCCGAGCCCACCCCCGCCACGCCGCGCGAGCCACGAAGCTCGCTCCCGCCGAGTTTCCGGCATCCGAGAAACTTGGCGGGGTATTTTTAATCGCGAGGAATTTCGCGCCGCGTCAAATGAGAGCTCATGTTTAAAATTAGCATAAAACCGTAAATACAGTGTCGCCGCGTCGTTGTACCCGCTGGTGTTTAGGTGAGGCCCGCCGAGCGCCTGGGCTCGTCCTATTATATTTGTCCTCGCCTTATCCGGCCGGTTATGAAGTCACTTTGCCCCCCGCCGGAGCCTGGCGAATGTACGAGCGTCGCGCTGTTTACGCGCCGAGGCCGGGGCTTCGGTTATATTTGCGGGGGAAACTCAAACCGAGGCCCCGCGTTTCGCCTTCCCGGAACACTGGCTCCGGCGCCCGCTCCGCTCCTATTCCGGAATACAATAATGCTTGCTTATTACGCTCGCGGAATAAACGCGCGAGTGGCTCTCGGCCTGAGGCACGGGTGACGAAATTTAAAATGATAATGCGCTGCTGCCTCGCTCTTTCGGTTTCGAACAATTTTATGGGAGCAGCTTTTTCTTCCGACGGGTTATTCATTTCTCGCAATGAGAACTACCTTTAAATGTAAATTAAATGATTTTTAAGTCTCTCTTTAGTCAATATTAAATTACTATTTTAATTTAGTGATTACTGGTTATTATTTTAATAATTACTTTTATTGCAACGTGAATTTACATATATGATTTCAATTTTCAGGACATGATTACAAGTAATGAAGGTTAAATCAATGATCTTAATTATAAATTATTTATTCAAAAAAAAAAAAAATATTGATAATTATTAATCAACCAGGTACCCAGGAGGTCTAGGTAGTTTACCATATAGAACTGGAACAGCAAACTTATTACTGTAAGAGATGTGTTAGAATGTATCAAGTAAGATTACACGAGAAATCTAGCTATTAACATTTTTATCGGTTTTAAAGGAAGATAAAACGGCAGTTTATTTATGTGAATTAATAAAAAATAAATTCTATGAATTCGTTGGATAAAATTATATTTATCATTATTAGCAGTTGGTTTAAGATATTTTATTACCGTCCAAAACCCGCAATAATAAACATTTCAACGATTACTTCGAATTTCAAAATAAGATTTTTTTTATAGATATAGCGATTTCGGGCCTCCCTTTTATATTCCCCACGGTTTTCAGTACAGCGCGTCCGCCACGGAATCGATACAGTTTATGGTCAAATAATAATGTCGCGTCGGGTCGCGCATTGAATTTCGCGTTTTCCGCGAAAATCGGAGCGTTTATCTATTCATGCGACGTGCCGTCAGTGCGCAGCGCGAAATTCCCCTACGACGAGACCCGACATTTTGCACGTGTGTATGACCAAGCAACACGTTGTCCGCGGCGCTCTACATTTTTTTCGCATTAAAAGCGCCTCGGCGCATTTTGATCGAGCGGAGCATTTATTCCATGCGGAAATTCCCCTTATCAAACGGACAATGCCTGTCGTAATTTTTCATTCGCATATCGTGCCCTCCCGCCATCTCCTCTTTATCATTTCCACGTTGCCAGACAAATATAATTAATAATAAATATTGCGCTTTTATCAAACTCGCTGCGGTCGCTGTGATTTTAATTCCTCGCTCCGTTGAATTTTATTTGAGATTTTCCAGAAACTAGAAGCAATTCTTTGCTTTTTTGTTAATTTTCTGTTGTTTTATCGCATTCTTTATTAGAGGTACCCAATTTTCAAATAAACTTTAAAAAAGATTCAATGAGAACGTGAGTATGTTAAAGTGAATATCTTGTTAAAAAATTGAATAAAAACATTCAATCTTTCTATTATAGAGTAACAAAGTGAAAAAAAAATCTATTTTAAATAGCATACGATTCGGAAAAGTAAACTTTATAATAGCTGCCTAATGAAATTCTCATTTTCCTCAAAACTTTGCTTGAAACGAGTCGGGTGCCCTTATCTCCGTCGGGAATTCTCTCATCTTTATCGCGTTAATAAAAATTTCGCTCATCTACGAGGAATTCCAAATGAGCGACGCGCCCACGGAAATCGTCCGATCTTAATTGTTCTCCTCGCCGGTCGGGATTAATCGATCCCGACACTGATTTTTTTACAACCAAACCCCCGCGTAGTTTGGCAAAACGAGAGGCCTCGAGGAATCCGAGAAGTAGCTTATGCCTAGACGAGGAGGGGCCTGTTCACTTCCGCGGTGTAATATCAGATATGCGGGGCGCGACGCCGCGATCATAAATCAATTTGTATCCAGCCCCCTCTCCCTGCCCACCCCGGGGGGTCTAATACGTTAATAATTCATGCTTAGCCTAACGCGCGTCTACCACCCCGGTAGCACTCGACCTGGCTACGAGGCCACTCGAGAAGTAAATGCTAAGAAGGCAATTATTTCCGGTTAGTCGGTGCGTCAGTTGGCGGGTGAAGCTTTTTTCAAGGTGACTCTTATGGGGATTTTTTATCATTTTTATTAAGCGCTTTCATTGTTCATTTTAAATGTGGCATATAATAAGAAGTTCGCGAAGTTTGTAAGTTGCTTATACCGAAAAAGGGGATCCGAAATTTTACTATTTTTGCGAGACGAGCCAACGAAATAAAGTTAATTAAAATAGTACCAAGAGCTTTTGAAGCACAACTATACCATATTTTTATTAAAACGATTTCACAAGTTCTAAAAATTTTTAAAATACGTAAAATCATTGTGCAAAGGATTCTTTTTTTTTAGTTTTTATAAATCCAGCTTAATCGCTTGACCCCATCGAAAAGCACCGAGCTCGCAAAAATCTGGGTTTTCAGTGAATTCAGTGATTCGGTCAGCGGCGAAAGCCCCGTCAATTTTTATCCGCTCTATAAACTCCGCGGTGCCATAACGGAAGAGGGCGCGAAGAGCTGCTAGTGAAGTGCCGATCAGGCGCGGATGATCGGAGCCTCATTTTTTTTGCTCCCCCCTCCCAACCCTACCATCGTAAATACCGCGACGCTCGCGATCGTCTCGCATTATTTTACGCGTGGAGGCGCAAAAGCCGCGATAATTAACAGAACGAGCCGTAGGGGTAAAAAAAAAGCATCGGGCCGCGGGAGATCCGCGCGGGGACTTCGATCGGCCGCGCTTGACGCGCGCACTGGGATTTCACTCCATTTGCGGATACCCAGCTTTGTTTCCCGAGGAATCCACGGAGCTTTCAAATGTCGGATTTCGAAATTTAAATAATGAACATCCACCTTTTTCTTTTTAAATTGCCTTTGAAAACTCGTGGTTTGCAATAAAGTTTTTCCGAACAAAGGGATTGCGCTGAGAGAAGCGTTTTTTTGCAAATATACGAGAGAGATATGTAAGCTCGGAAAAAGTTAGAGTCCATTATTTGCGGTATAAATTCGGCGTTGTACGTGTGCCTGTATTTTTTGCCCTCTATAATTGAAACATTCATTAGGTATTTTCCTTTTACGTCATTTTATAGAAAATTTCAAAATAATACTTTGTGCAAAGGATAATGCATTAATTTTATTTTATTTACATTTATTAATAAATAATTATTATTAATAATTCTGTATCGGGTTCTATAACTCTAAATTTTAACTAAAACATTAAAAGATAGGTCAGTGGAAACGATTTAAAAAAACGGCAATGCTCGAACGTTCAAGCTTTTGAAAATTAATGCCGCAATATAATATCGAGAGAGCTGGCGACCTAGTTTCCCAGCTAGCTGCATGGAATTCGAGGCTAATTGCGCGCATGAATTTCGCAAAACAGCGTAGTATCCGATTCGAATTTTAAAAGCGCCGGCGACTTTGATATGAGCAAGGAAAGCGGGCGACCCCGGCAAGATTACCTTTGACCGTGCGAAACTGGCTAGAGTCGGGCTTGCGATCCTTCGTGTTTTCACCGCCGAGCACCGAGAGTTGACTTAAATACAGAAACATAGACGGCCTAAATTTTGCGTTTGCCGCGCAAGCAGAAACTAATAAATTAGTTTGTTTGAGTGGCTTTGTTTCCGAGCACAAAGTCCACCATTTACATGATGCGTAGTACAGTAGACGCTTCTCTCTCTTGCCCCTCTCATTTGTGAAATTTCTTGCGCGTACAATCAAACGCACGCCGAGAAGCACTGCATCAACAACTTTCGCAAATTAATCATTCAATTTGCCGTATGTTGCTTTTACTGCGCTGCCAAATTAATTTACGCTACGACGAATATTTTATTGTCATCGGAGATGCTAGTTACACGCTGATTGCGCTTACTCCTTTCTATTTTTTTAATTAAAATGTGAGATCTGCGAGTTAAGAAATTGTAGAAGTTTACCGTATTCGAATTATTTTTACATTTACATTTTTACATAAAAATATCTTCACATTTTCAAATTTAATAATTAATATCTCTTATTAATTAATTAATAATTAATTATAAATGATTGAAAACTACTTATTTATTATTACTCCAAAATTTAGTATGTAAAAAATTTACTGTTCATATTCTTTCAATATTATTAAATTATTTAGTTACGATTAACAGAAACTTTACTCGACTTGAAACAATTATTGGATCCGGTCTATTAAAAAAAAAAATTTAATTTAGACATAAAACGCATAATACACCCTAGTTACCCAACGTACTACATTAATTCGATCATTAAAAAATAATTTGATTTAAAAAATTCAATAAACAGCGGGCTCTTCTGTACAAGGGACAATAAGAGCAAAATCGGCCGAATCGGCGAAATTCCCGACGAAAGTTTCAGACCGCTCGACCTCTTCCGGGTGGTCGTATGCCGCCGCCAATTCGCGGGAGGCGCGCAGTGTCGAAAAACTTGGCTCTCGGATTTCTCAAAGCCCGGCCTGCCCCGAAATGGGGAGGCCGTGCACGCTTCGGGATTATTGGAAATCGAGAAACTCGAGCGTGGCGAAGCGCCGAGGCGCCGGCGAGCAGCGACTCTCGCATTAAAATTAAATCGCGAAGTAAGCCCTTTGATCGCCCGCGCGTGTTGTAAAATCGTAAATTGCCTCTTCGACTGTCGACTACTCGCTTTTTTTCACCTCACTCTCTCTTTACCTTCCCGGCCCTCTCTGGACCTTGGTTTCCCTTCTCTTTTTTTTTAAAGAGAGCGCACTACGGACTTTTAAAAGCGAAGGCAATGGCGTAGAAAAAGACTGACCTAAAAGTCAGGCCTTGCAGTCAATGTGCAAAAAAAAAGCGAAATATTGAGAGAGATTTAGTTTTGTTTTGTCTAGCGGCGAGCACGTTAAACCCTGAATTTAGAATCGAACGCTGAAAATGTCTGGGAAAATTTAGAGATAATTCGTGCGGTCGTTGCTGAATCGATTTTTCTATTACAAAAGACTTATTGGAGAAAGTAGTTAAATTGTTCCATTTAAGTACTTTTTCAACTATATGTATATTACTTTAAAATTCGATTATTTAAATAGCATCACAAAATAACTTGTATTAGTGCCTATTACTTAAATCTTGTACCTATGTATTCGTGAATGCACTAGTAAGTAAAAAACGATTTTTTTTACACGAGAATGTACGAAGTTTACTTTAGACTCTGAACAAGTTTAAGTCTTCGCTCTTTCAACATTGTACACCGGGACGAACAGAACAATACGAGTAACGAGCGGCCCGGTAGACTTCATCCAATAACACGACCATCTCGAGCGTATGCTTACGGCCAAGATTTGAAGATCCCCCCTCGAAGAGAGCCCGCGCGGCGCCCTACCTCATTTCCTCTTCCAATTCGAGCCGGGCGTTTTACCCGCCCGCGCCGGGGAGCTTTTCAATTATCGTGGATGTGCCTCGGAGGTACGCCGCGCAATCGGGGATATAAAAGCTTGGAGCATCGCGAATCTCCGCGCGGACCTCGTACGTGCGCCCGGTGGATCCCCGGGCATTAGCCCACCAGCCGTTAACGGAAAAAAAGAAGAAGAAGAAGAAGAGGAAGGGAAGAAGGGACGAGAAGTGGAGCCTGAAGTCGACGCACCGCGTTCGCGCTCGTAAACCTGTTTGTCCCGAGCCGGTGGCGCGTGAAATCTCCGGGGCGAGGTTTGACGCGGGATCGCAATCACGAGTGGCCGCCGCGCAATCAGCGCCCGCCGAATCAGCGAATCGACCCACCGGGAGGCAGCGGGGGGGACGCACCGTTGGCCGGCGATATTCATAATAGTGCCAAACTCGCAGCGGCTTGGCCGACCGCGCGCTAATGCAATTTTCGTCAATTTTTGGCAGACGCCGCGGCTCGTTCTCTCGCACGACTTGAGCCCCGCCGGGGGTGGGGGGTGAAGAGTACAACGGGGAGCGGCGGAATTTCGAGTTTGCGCCTGTAAATTCTTCGCTGACTCGGCGACGGTGCAGCGTCGCAGCACCAATTGCTGCGATAATGGCCCGCCGACGCATCGCCGGCCAAGATCCTTCCCGTGCTTCGTGAGAAATTGCAAGCGCTGCCTTCGTGTGTTTCGATATTTTCCGCGCGCTCCTTTTTTTTTGTTCCTCCTCGTTGCTTTTATTTTTGCCGCCGGTGCCGCGACCCCGATGCTCCGATTTTAACGCTATTGCTTCGTTTGCTGTTCCTCGAGTTTTATGGAGTCGGAGAGAGAGAGAGAGAGAGAGAGAGAGAGAGAGAGGAGCGGGGGGAATTTTTCATTAAGGCGATGCGCTTGCGTTATAAGGCTAATGTTGTTGAAAAAGCTTTTTGCCATTTGAATAAATAAGTAAATAAATTTGAAATTTTAATTTTTTGAATTCGAGCTTACTCTGCTTTGTGGAAATATTATTTACGAATACTTTTAAGCAGAGTAAAATAAGTTTTTGATTATTTAAAGGTGAAAATAATTTGTTGTTTAAAAAAATTGTTTTTCAAATTCCATTGTTGATTTTCTGAAATTACTGCAAATTAATGAAAGAATGCTATTGGCGTTGAACAATTTGTATAATTAAATTTTCTCATTCCTACTCCATTATTTACTTTTAATTTCAAATAGTGCAGTTTCGCATGGCTTTATTTAAATAGTTTTAATAAAACAATTTGATTATTTTAAACTGTTCGTTATCCGCGTCAATTGACTGGAAACAATGCTAACGCTTGGACGATCGGGGCAGAATAAATAAAATTTTATTTCTTTTTGACATGCACCACTGTAATCAATTGGACCATCCATCAATCTCGTTTAAACCCATTGAAACAAAACCCTTCATACTTTATCCTAAAAAAAATACGTCATTTTTTTTTTATTCTATTGTCCCGAATGACCGAAAAATCGGCCTTTATACTCAGTAAACTATCAAATCCGTTGAATCCGTTCCACCTGGTATCCGGGTCATTCGCAGCTAACTCGTAACAGCTCGCCCCGATGAGCGGGGCAAAAATAAAAATTAACAAGCGTGAAGGGTTCACTCACCAGTGACTTTGATGTGGTAGGGTTGCTGGGCCCGCCAGGTGTCCTGCATCTTGCGATCGGGCGCGACGCAGCGGTACTCGCCCGCCTCCTGGTAGACGACCCTGCTCAGGGCCAGGGGACCGGGACCGCCGGCCGGGTCCATGTTGGGGCCGTGGCCCCAGCAGCCGCCGTCGCACTCCAACGTCACCGCGCCGCCGATCTGCACCTCGATCTTGCGGGAGTCCGTCGCCTCGCCGTTCAGTGCCTCCGCTTCCGTTTCGATCTCCGGGTCGTCTTTGAATGCATAAAAAAAGAGACGGGACGCTTTTATTGTTGCCTTTTCATTCGTTTTATGGGCATGGGAAGATATATCGAGAATGGATGTACTTTATCTTGAGGGTAAAGAGGGTTTTCTCGAACGAAATGTGTAGATATGCGGAACGGCTGAGAAAACAGTAGGTGGGTTTGTTTTTATCGAGATGAGAGAAAAATAAAAAAGTGTAATTTTAATACATACAACAAAAACTATTAGCATATTCTATTTTCGATGTAATCAGTGGTTATTGATAAACTATTGCTTAGTTTTCGAAACGATTAATGGACAATGTAATTGTAAGTGTAATTTCATTTAGATGGCTTCTTAGGTATTGATTTTACTATAAACAAAATCAATGATGTAGGTGATGGAACTTATTTCACAAAATTGAAAAAGGGCAATAAAATTAGTTAATGCAATGTGATCCTTAAAAATTGAATCTACTAGCACATGATTCAATTAGTAAAATTGTATATTCTGCGCAGCCGTTTTTATTTCTATTTAACGACATTGCTCCATCAAACCCACCTAAATTTAGTTTCTAATAGATTAATGCAATCCACAAATCATATCTCCATCAGTAAAAAGTCCATTTCCGTCAGAACCCAGAATCTCGTTTACGTAATGGCAAAACACTATCGACTATAATGCCAAGAATAGACTACAAAAATCAGAGGGGCGAACTTGGCCCTAATGAGAAAGCACATTTGGAAGTTATCGTATAGCGGCCGCCCGTGGGTAGAAGCGAGAAGAGCCGCCAGAAGAACGGGTTGTCGGTCGATCGACGAGCGCTATGTATAGGCTCCGCACGGCCGCACATTGACGTGGCTTTCGTGAAGAGCCAGCAGACGGTGCGATACCTCGCGAAACGATTTACGTGTTCGCATATACGTGCCAAACCTCCGCGCGGAGACGCTGCATCGACGGCTTTCTCGTGGTATTATCGAATCCGAGTTACGGCGTCTGATATTTTTTGGATGCAACATTTTTTTTACGGAAATAAACAAGTAATTGTTTTTTTATATAATGATGGAAGACTGAAATTTTCTGGATAAAATGAAATTTTGATTTATAATTAAAGAATTAAAAAATTAATTAAAATGAAAATTTATACTACTGAACAAATAAACTCTAGTTGCTACATAATACACGAAAAAATAGATTTTATTTCAGATTTTGGTTCCTAGAAGTTAATTCAGTACTTTGTAAACATAGGGTAGCAAAGACATTAATATGAAAGTAGTCTGACCAAATACGCCTGGAACTACTTATTTTTATTAAACTTATTAAAGTAGAAAATGTGATGCCAAGTAAATAAATCCTCACTCTATTAACTATTTTACAATCTTAGCCTCCTTAAAAAAACAGTTATAATCGCTACTTCCACTCTGTGAACCGAACCGGAAAAACTCAATAACTTTTCCCCTATCATAACGCCGACAGATCGCAGCCCTGTCGGACGCACGGAGCTTTAGGACACCGCGCCATAGGAATTCAACTGAACTGCGGCTTAAAATAATTCGCGCGATCGGGGGACCAGCCCATCGGGAGCAGCGGCACGTATCGCGGATAAATTTCCGCGCTTAAAGGGGAGACATCGTCGCAAAATCTTTACCTCGGTCGCGGTAGCTCGTGCCGCTCCCGACCCCAACGCGAAATTATACGTGTCCGATCGTTTGCACGACGGCTAACCGGAGATCCCTGCAACCTCCTCTTTGTACACGCGGAGCCTGACCTAATCCCTTCCAACCGACCGCGATATCGTTGTCATTTTCTTATCTGTTGTTGTCACTTTATCGCGTTCGGGTATAAACTATTGCGAAGTTTTTTTGATAATATTCGTGATTTATTTATAAACAAATCATATTAATTTTTTATTTAAATAATGTGAGAAGATCAGTATATCCTTATTCTCTACCCCTAATACCCTTTGCGCAAGAGCGTAATACTATTACTCTACGCCTGACTTAATCCTGATATTAACTACTTGTGTAAGTCAAAAACAAACCATAAATCATTTACGATTATATTTTAATAATTCTAACTCATTGTTTTCTCAATTTTTACTAAAAAATTACAATGGAAAAAGTTAAAACTGTAAAACAAGGTTAAAAACATGTCTGAAAGAATCTGTCTGACTGTGAGTGTCTGTTTCTACTGACATATAAAGCAAACGATCGCACATTTAAATTAACAAACTCTTTGATAAATATTTCACATTACCTATTAGATATAAATTAAATATTCTTTTGTAAAGATTATACAAAATATCTTTTGTTGTTTAATTTAACTTTATAAAGAAAATTTCAAAATATAAGAACTAAGCCTTTCTCTCATTATAAGACTAAAAAATTGTAACATTCGACGTTAATTTCGTGCATTTGCTTTAGGGGATTAGCCCGTATTTATCTAATTCGGGGAGAATGTACGAGCCGATAAAACATAAGCCCGACTAGTTTAACGAGTTTCCTCATTGGAAAGTTGGCATGACACGTAAGTGCGATTGCAGAATCGCGCTTGGAATTAGATTTCGCGGGCAGAGTCATAGCGCACGGGCGACGCGCTGACGTCAATACGAGCCGGAAACCACAGTCATTTGTCAGGGACGGAAGCCACCGAGCCAAACGGAAATTACCAGAGCCCCATCGCGAAAATTTGCAAATTTCCTATCGAACCGCTTCGCCCGCCCCCTCCGGCCGCTACCCTCTCCATGGTTGATCTTACTGAAACCAGACCTAACTCGTCGATAGTTCGAAATGAGTATCGGTCGTTCATCTTCCTCTTTGAGATCCTACTGTAACGCCGCAAATTAATACTCATATTTTAGTGACTAATTCATCATTGGAATTTCGTTACCTCTAACTGTTCGTAATTTTGCTATTTCAGTAAATTCATTAATCAGGCTTTTGAAAAGGACATTCAGTAGAAATGAAATTTTGCCATAAAATTTAATAAATCTCATCCATTGTTTTTCGATTTTCCATTCCTTTTATCAAATCGAACAATTTCGTATACATTTCAAACCTGTGTAAGTGCTCTTTGTCTGAAGATGAATGAACGACAGTTTTTAAATGAATACTTTACTCGCGAAGATTAAGATTGATCGCTGCGTTACTTCTCCATTAGCATATTTACGAACGAGCAACTTATCTGCTTTCAATTATCTTTTACCGATATACTCGATTCTTTTAAATGAAATCATCGATAACATTTTAATTAACACGAACTTATAAAGGAAGAACTGGTCACTGATCTTAATACATGCAAGTAGAAAAACACTTTTCTTTTTCTATTAAGTTATTAAAAACTTTTCTATCGAAAGTCACGTTTTTAGTTTATCGAAATCAGTCCTTTACATCAAAATAAAAATTATAAATATAATGTTAAAACTTTTTATTTAAATTACCATAATCAACAAAGTTGTTACTTCGATCAACGCAACAAGTCCATAAAAAACGATCACTTTCAACGCTGCATGTTAACGAATGCACAGGCTCTTTATTACCCGGTAATGTGCAACGCCTGCCGATCCTGAAGCAGTTAGCAAAGATCTTTACGGTCGCCGTTGTAAGCCCGCATTGAATAATTTCGGCGTAATCTCTCCAGTTGCCAGTAGCCAAGCCGCGCTGGCTCCTGCGAGCGCATTAACCGCGGCGGCGGATCGAAGCCCGATATTGGTTTAGTAATGCCGGGGCGCGACGTTATCGTTCCACCTGCTTACTACTAAGACACTGACCCATTTCCGCGAGTGCGCCTTCGCAACCGCATGCGGGCCCGTATGACGAGTGTACGCGTTGCGTGCAGCACACCCCCTTCCCACCTCTCGGCTCATAATCGAGGAGCGCGATTCGCGATCACCCGGCGTTTAATCCGCGCGGCCCCCCCGGGCTTCCGGAAACTAATCTACGCGCAATTTCGATGGTCCGCGCGCGGCTATTAAGCGCGCGCTACTCCGGGAGCAGCGGCAGCGGCAGCGGAGGATTTATCGATTTACAGGCAGCGGCGCAACGAGGCAGCCGGCTACGCCTCCTGCGGGAAGATAACTTATCGGCGACGCGTCGGGGACTCTGCCGCGATGATCGGGCGCACCGCCGGCAGCCCGCTTTTCCCTGCTGATGATGGGGCGAGAGCAGAGAGGCTATCGGAGGGTGGCGTTTGATGAAAGGGCAGATACGAATTTAGGCATCATGCGTTTAATTTTGGATTTTAGATCGCTGAAAATGTATTTCTTGGCGATGAAAGGCTGTTTACGAATGAATTAGTATTGTTCGTCGCAGTGACTCAATATTGTTCTAGCGAATCAGCAGTGCGTCCATTATTACTCTAGTTTTCCTTCCCATAAACTATATACTGCATAATGCACAAGTGTACGACGGCACGAGGTGAACAAATAAACGAATTTTAACTTCATCATCAAACTTGGTCTGTCCTATTTTACAAGAGAATGCATAAAACCTGATTTAAGACGCCTGGCTTCCAGGAACTAAGCGGTTGCTACTGCTTTAGATACAATATGATAACTCGCGTGATTATCATCCTCGCTTTGCTCGGGTTTCACACTCATCAGTAAGCTGCGCTTAATTCGCGTACTCACTCGTTAAATCTCATTTTATTCACTCATTGAGTGAAATTGAAACAAAACTCCTTACATAAATGTGCTATTCTCTAGAAGCCGGACTCAATCCTGATATTATCTACTTGTGTAAGTCAAAAACAAATAAACAATTATTCCTAATTATTTTTCTATATTTTTTACTCAAAATTATTTAAATTTTGACTTAAAAATTAGAATAGAAAAAGTTGAAAAGGACTGAATTTTAACAAAACTTGAGAGCACATTTAAAAATGACTGAAAATATTGGTCTTGCTATAATATTGTCTATTTCTACTGATGTATATTAAGCGAATGAACGTACAATTAAATTATAATAGCCTTGGTTAAATATTTCTTTTTGCATAGGAGTCAATATTTGATATGAGCGAATATATACTATCTACTCGATGTGTCTGACTTAACCCTGATATTAACTACGTAGGTAAGTCAAAAACAAATGATAAATCATTCCTGAATATTTTTCTACATCTGTAACTCATTATTTTCTAAATGTTTACTAAAAAAATAAAGAATAACACTGGTCTGACTAAACGAGTATAATTCTACTTATTTCTCTGACATTACATTTTCTGAACGTTACAGTATTCATCTACTTGTCTTTACGATACTATCGAACTAAACAACTAATCATACTCAACTAACAGAAAGTATGACCGATGACTGTGTAAAATCGCTTCTGCGATTGAAAAAAAAAGTAAAAGTTTCTCACGCACGTTCCAACGAGTTAATTAAGTCGCGCTTCCGCGTGGCTCGCATCCCCGGTCCAATATCGCGCGTAAAACTCAGCTATAAATAAAGCCCCGGTGAAAGAGGGCCAGGGCTCTCGTGCTCTTTCAAAAAGTCTTTGTCACCGGCCAATAACGTCGTCAGAGCCCCAGCCGACGCCGGGGGTAAGAAAAGGGAGGAGCGCGAGCGCGAACGGAGCTTTGACAGGCAAAAGGACGGCCTCGCTGCATAAAGCAGTGGTCCCGCTTGAAAAGAAGCCCCGCCGTGGAAAAGAAAAGGAGGCGCGCGCGCGCCCGCTTCAAACGAGGCTATCCCTCCCCCTCGTGAGGTTTACGAGGTATAGCCGTGGGGGCGTAGGGGGAGAGAGCGAGGAAGGGGGACAAGGGCGTAGGGGAAATTATTACTCACAGCGCACGTTGAGAAAGTAGCCGATGCTCGTGAAGATGCCGAGCATGTGTCGCGTGTAGCATTTGTACCAGCCGCTCTCGGCCCGGCTGATCTTCGTAAAGTTCAGCCATCCGTCATCGCTCTGCTCCACGGGGGGCAGCCCATTGTCTGAAACAAAATTAAAGGGGTTAGTGCCTCGCCGAGGCTCCCAGAAGCGAGGATCTCGCAAGTTTCTCCGTGAGTGCCTCCGGCGCGGCCGTGGAGAACGGGCGAACGAGAAGAATGAAAAAGAAAAAAAACGTCATCACGCCGTATACCGATAGCGATCCATTTTATCTTTTCGGCTACATCGTATTATTTTCTCGGGCGGAGCGTTTGTTTTTCTCGCGTATCTCGGCCAGCCGAATGGATCGTCGTCAACAACGTGTTTTCATCTTTTCTTTTATTGCGAATTATAATATTTTTAAGATACACGTGAAAAACGAATAAATTTGCTTATACAGCTGGAATAATTTTAATATTGTGTCAGATATCAATATCATATGAAAATAAAAGGGAACAAACTTGGAATACAAATAGCAGGTTTAACTTTGTAAGAGTCGCAGCGATTTTCATAATAAAACTCGTCCGTTATCAAATATTTGCTGTAAAAAGAACGAGAAAATATTAACGAACCGAAAGAAAATTTTTATCACAGATTCAGTTTATTAGACCACAATTTATAGGATACAACGATATAATTTTAATTGTAAATAATGCCAATAAAATAAATTTCAAGATAATATAATTCATTTAATTGATGTAGTATGAAATGGTATAGAGAAATCAAATTAGAAACCTTATTTGAAGCCAGTCTGGAATCGAATAATCAGCAATTGTTACTTATTTTCCGTAAGTAAAGTATATTGAGCTTTATTGATTTCATAAGTAATTTGCGTGTTTCTTGGATGTCAACTAAATTGAAAAATTCTCTGTCGTCTGCCGTTTTAAGAGGAATAGTATTACGAATGACTTGGTACCGCAAAAGAGATTGAAGGATTTTAATTATGATCGTCGTAAATTCTACGGTAATAAGGCAAGCTTCCCTGTGAATTCTTCGATTGACTCATTCAGCAGTGATCGGAAAAGCTTTCCTTTCAAATACTGCAGGAGAAATATTAAAAATTTATAATGAGGTACTTTCTTATTCATTTTATGTTGAAATATTAATGGAAGTATCACTGAATGTGAAAAGAATATTATTGGATAATTTGTTTAATAATAAGTTCATTTCAAAATTTATAAGAATTTAAAAATCACTTGAAATTTTAAATGAATTTGTGTGATAATTGTTAAAAAAAATGAACAAAATTTTATTTTACTAATTTAATTGTATCATTATAATGAATGACTCGCGATTTTAATATGTTCAGTAATAAAAATCGTTTATGCAGAAAAGGAAAAATGAAAATCTTAAAATAAAAATCTAAGTAAATAAAGAAAGACAATAACCGCGCAATTTAATTGAAGCTCGCTCCATTTGGAGGGGTTGCTTCAAAGTAGCGGTGAATTCGCCATTAGCGCAAGTTGTTGCACCCACGTAGCTCGAGTTTCCTCGGCCCGTCGGCCAGGGCTTTTTAATATTTTTACTGCACCTTTTGCCCTCCCAGCCGGCGAGGCTCCCGACGCCACGTCCGCCGGTGCTCCGCTTTTAGCACTTTGTTTAATGCAATAATGAACATTACGTAATTAGAACGGCAAGAACGGAGGGGTACCATAGCGATTCCATTGACGTTATCCTTTCAGGTATCCGAGCGTTCGATGCTCCGTAGAGCAGAAGGTAATCTCCTTATCGTACGTAATTACTCGTCTTATATAATGGAAGCGCCTCGGCGCCGCCTCAGCCGTTCTCGTGCCAGCGGCGGAAGGAGCAAGGGGGACCTCTCGTGGTTGCCCTTCTTCCGGCGCTTCTGATTTTTCAATGAATAATCGCGGCCGTTCTTTTCTTAAGAGGATGAAGCGCGCCGACTTGGCCGTTATCACTCGGCACGGCTCGCTCCTCTGCTCGCGCCCCCCGGCGATGTATCACGCGCGCGCGCCCGTATCGCTCGTTCATCACGTAAATTGCCGCGGAAAAATTGCAGTTTTTAATTAACCAAGAGAGAGACTCGAGGCCCCGGCTAATTCAGCCGGTGCAATTGCCCTCCCCGGAAGCGAAGGCTGCTCCTTCGTTCACGGAAATTTGACGCTGCAGAGTCGTCGCCCATCCAAGACGCTCCCGATTATCGCGACGAGAAAAGTGTAATTCACGAGCGGACGTGATCGATTTCCTACAGGCGATAGCACCGCTGATGAAACAACGAGTAGCAGGCTACTCTCGAACGGAAAAGAAATCGACAACCTTTCCCACCTTGATGAATTTTTAAGGGGGCCGTCGGCGCGAACCTATCACGCGATGGTTACGAATCACGATAGCATAAAACCAAGAAAATAAATTTTAAATCGGCAAGTTTTGGTTTCAGATGTAGAACTTGGTTTGTAAGATAAGAAAATAATACGAAGAAACCATCTTGCAATATCTTTAAAAGTGATTATTGACATAGGTAATTTAATTTCACTTAAAATTTATACCGAGTACAAATAATCTTTATTGTTGATAATGAGTTTATCAAATAGTTTATCAATTTTAGTTCTTCAAGTATTAAACCAGTAATTTATTACAAATTTATTTCGTCTCGTATTATTTACTCATTTTGCAGTGATAGCAAAAAGTACTTTTGAACTGTATAAGAAGGAATATTCCACGGTATAGATAAAATTTGATCAATCTCTTTTTCAACAGTAGCTATTTGCTTCGAAACCTATTTTTTCGCATTTGACCTCACAATGCAAAATTAACGCTCCACCGGCGTAACTCAGGAGGCGTCCGCGCGTGAATTACAGCCGCGCCAGCGATTTAGGAAAATAAGACGGAACAATCGCGAGTTTAGCCGAGATAAAGCGGTAATCCCGGAGGAGTTCGCTCCACCAGCCAGAATCTCGCGCGCGCCGAATGTGGGTTAGCCGCGGAGGTCCGACAAAGGCGCGTCGCTCGCGATAAATTCGCCCGGGCCTCGCTCGTTTTCGCGCGCTACGCGAGCGATTACGATTTCATTGCGATCGATCGGTGCCCCCCTTCCGCCGCGAGGAACGGCCCGTCTCTTTTTGCCGACTACGCAAAAAAAGAGGAGGCGAACGAAAATATCAAGATTCGCAGGCGTCGCTCGCGATAGCAACGCTTTTTGCGGCTTTGTCTTTTTTCTTCTTTTAGTTGTCCCGATTCCCGCTCGCGAAATGAAACGGGCGAGAAATATTATCGCTCGCTTTCGCGCGTTCACGTCGCATTAATGGGCTTACGCCTTCTATTCTCGTAATGTTGCCTGTGATCGATTGCGTTTATTGTATTTTTCTTTTTGTCGACGAGTGACTTGTTATTTTTTTTCTTTGTTAAATTTAGCAGATTACGTAATTCATGTTGAAGTGAGATCATCGTATTAAATTGTGAATAAACAATGATTAATCATTATCTGTGCTGTACGGGATAACAATTTTAGAGCAGCTTTAGATAACATTTCTTAAATGCCAGTGACCTAGAATAAAATACTGCATTTAGTCGAACACTTTTACCGTTAGTACATGGTTTTCAAAAAAAGAAGGTCAAGTCCCTACAACTTCAACTTTTACTTCTATAAAGTAGTGCGCATTAATATACATTTTTGCCTTTTTTATTTTACCTTTAATAAATTAGTAAAAAAATTCAAAAGTAGCACTCATGAATTATCTCGTAAAGCACTGAAAGGCGAAGTGAAATTCAGGTGGATTCACGCATGTTGAGAATGACGTAATTAAAGCGAAGAGTGATTATAAACACGCGGATAAACTTGTCAGTGTCACTTTTAAAGGATAATTTTGAAGAAGTGGAATAAGAAAAGAGCAAAGAGGAACTTTATCAAATAAGCTTAAAGCTCCTTCGTATCTTTAATGTTTCTGCCAATAAAGAAAAAAGTTTTTCCACGCGCGGCTGTTGATCGTAAAAATTGACTTTCGCAAAGATCAACTTTGACAACTAGTCCAAGTAAATATGTCCACTTGTTTCACAAACAACCGATACTTATATATTTCGATGCAATATTTATTTTAGTATAAGTTTACATTCAATTAACTTCTTCTCCTGTTCTTTCTTGTATTTTCTGAAAACATTTCTCAATGAATATTTTACTCAATTAATCAACACTTTGTATTCCTCTACTAAAAACGGATTACCTGAAAAATCGATTAGTTACATTCTAAAAATTAAAAACAGAACTTCAATCACTATTAACGCAAATCAGCGTTAAAAAGCGAATTTCTAACGATGGAATCCTGCAGCGATCCCGTGACAAGGTCCGGGCTATCTCAAGAAGGGGGGAGCAGCGGATTACAGAGGCGCAAGCTGCGTCCGCGTTTGCTCATCAGCTTCTTTGTTTACAGGCCGCAGTGGACACACCGAGTTCGCGCGTGAGCTCGACGGCCCTAAACGGGAGAATCATCCGGCCGGGAAAATAATACGGGATTACTGTACATCTCCAGCACACAAAACACTCCGCGTTACGCGACAATAATCAGTTTAACGAGTTGCTTCGCCGCATAAGAAATAATTGCTTTTAAATACGAAGTACATGAGAGAATTATTTCGATTATTGGCATACAATTTTTTATCAAACCCTTTCAATCCGCCGTGTCATCTTTAACACGACAAGCAAATAAAGATGTTATTGGATATCAAAAACCGATGTAATAAGGATGGAAACATGTTGGTTTTGAAATTCAGGAACAGATTTCCCTGATAATTTTATGCATAAGAGACTTAATGAGAAGAGGGTTGATGACCCGTCAAAAAGCACATAAATCGGTTTCCCCGACAGTTCCACGATAACACGGAATGGAACCGGTAAACTGAGGTAAGAAACAGCATAACAGCGAAAGTGCACGATCGCATAGCCCCACCTGACTGCAGGAGATAAACAGATAGGATCTGGCCCCCACAAAATGCAGAGAAGAACAATTTCGAGCCACCGCTACTTCTTTTTCTTCGGTGATATTCTGCCGTCAGCTCTGCAGGAAGAGCGATCTCGCTCCACCGCAAGCTTCACGACAGCTTATGAATTCGGCTACTGTTCTGTCACAATCTCGCGCCTTCGCCAACTCTACGGCTTCATCAGCAATCTGCTGTCACAGCGACGGGCAGAGATATCTAGCGCCGCGCAAGCTTCTCACCGTCGTTCGAAGTCCACCGCCGTTTCTGCAAATAAGCGCAGTTTCGCGCCTCTGCAAGCTCTTCGTCCGCGATATCAGTCTGCCGCCGATACTGCTGACTAGGGCGATCTAGCGCCTCTACCGACTTCAGGCCGCCGTAAGAAGACTGTCGCAGTTTTTGCAGAATTTTTTCAACGGCAATTAAATCCGCATACTGCGATCAGTTCTACTTTCTTCGTTCGAAGCTTCAAACGCGCAAAGCCGAGCGACATTCGGCACGCGGAACCGTCTCTTCCCAGCCGCTTCATCCATTTTGGCCGGCTGATGTTATTACGGCGAGCCGCGTGTTTTGGTAAGTTCGCAGCTTCGCTATGTTTACGTTAATTAAATTACCAGCACGTGAGCCTAGCGAGACGAGAGCACGCCGATCCGATAGGATCCCGCGCCTCGCTCCCTGTATGTATATGCTTTCGTGCACTTGCTGTATTTGCATTCCTGTGTCTACGTCGCGGCCCCGTTAAATAATTGCTGGTAAACAAACCGCAACGGTACCTACGTATATTTTTAATGGAAATCGGAAGCTTTGACAATTTGGTGATTGTTTTGTTTTTAGAAAATTAATATAATTTACGCGATTACACGTGAAAATAAATATATCCATTCCAGCTGTATAGGCAAATGTTTACCATCGGCTTTCAAAGTTCAATGGTGAATTTAACGAAAGTTGCCGTGGGGTGACATATTTGCGTAATTAAAAGCGATGGGAAAAACTATATTTGGAAGTACCTCTTTGCCATATGGGAGCGCTTGATGGATTACTGTCCACCTCGCACTTCAGGCTGACGGACATCCCCTCGACGATCGGAATTCCAAATCCTGGTAGCCGCGTTATCGCAAACGACGGTGTATCTGCAAAAAATATCGTACAATCAATCAAAAAACTGTTGTATTACAAAAATGAAAAATTATTGCTGGATATCTTTAGTTTAGTATTGTTTGGTCAATATTCAATATTTTCGTTACTTTCTCCATTTAAAAAGTATTTTTTTGTAGAAGTTTATTTTTCAATAACAATAATGGCTAGTATTGTAATTTAAAGCTAAAAGTTTTTTCATGTATTGGCTAAACGAAGATGTCGATATTCGTTAATTAAAATGAAATAACGACGCTTTTTTTTCAAAAGAAAATGTTTCAAAATAGTACATATATTTTTATCCCATTATATAAGTAGAATGATTCAGGAATTAACAACAAATGCGATGTACGCTCATTAAATGGTTTTCATACCTTCTCTTCCAAAATTATTTTTCGAAAGAAAACAGCCATTACAATAATGGACCAGTATGAGTGCGTAAGTAGAAACAGACAGTTATTACAAGACGAGCGCGGTTTATATTCCGAAAATAATATTTCATACTTTCCCTTTCAATAAAAGTAGTTAAAAAAAGTAGTTAAATTTTATTTTAATTTAAATTTTCTTTCTACTAACACTAAGGTAAGATTTGTACCTAGACTTGAAAAATATCATTTTATTCAGATCACGTCAGGGTTCTTTCTTACTTGTGACATTAAATTTAATTTTCGTTTTACGTCTTGCACACCTAAAATCCGTTTTGCAACTTGTAACATCCAATTTAAAATCAAAGAGTTTCCAACCGAATATATCTAGCACCCCTCACATTCCTCTAATGCAAGACATAAAATAATTTCATTCGAATTTCAAACCTAAAAATTTCTCCTCTCCAATTTTCATCTCTCGTCCGACTCAATACGAGCCAAGAATACCCCCGAAAAAGCTCAACATGAAAAGAAAAAACATTTCTAAAGCCAAGAAAACTCGAGCGAGTTCGTAAGCAACGGAGAATAATCCAATTGCTCATTTAGAAAATGTTGATCCTCGCAGCTTAATCAGGGAACGAGCTCCCGCTCGAAAAAAGGAGCGAGCGACGTAAAAGAAGGAAGTACGAACGAGGAGACCGGGAGCCAGCCGAGCGCGCACCCGCCGCCAAAACATCCCCGGCCGTCCGGCGCGCAATAAGACGAGCTCGGGTGAAGCGCGAGGTTATAAAAGTCGCCCGGGCGCGGGGTATCTCGCGGAGTAGTCGCCCGGCGGAGCGTAACGGCGGCGGCGACGGGCCGCTAGACAATGCGAGCTTAATGAAAGCTGCATCTCGCCGCGCGGCGTAAACACCGTACAATGCGAACAATACGACGCTCAAGTGGCCCACAGACCTCGATCGCCTAATGAGAGCTTTAAAGCGAGTCGCGCGAGCGCCGCCTCGGAATATCCTATTTTCATTTGGCCGCGCGCCAGTAAATAGCCGGAGGGGAGGGGGGCTGCATTCTGCTCGCTCGCTCGCATCACTTGCCATCGGAAATATCGCCGAGCGACGAGTGCCTTGTCACGCCGACGTCCCCGTAATCTCCCCTCCCGCTTTAGCCGGCGCTTCTGCTCCGGCTGCCGCAGACCACCGCACGCTCGGGTCTTGGATAATGCACCGGCCTTTTTGAACAGTTTAATCTTACGCTTGACGTTTTACGTTAATACTGACGCTTTAATACTTTAACTAGTTGTGTCTTGGTGTTTTTGTGGCACGACATTTCTTGTTAACATTTTTGTGAACGGATTACTTGGGTTTTGGATGCACGGCGAATAAAGTTGACATAATAATGACTTAAATACTCACTTGAATTTTTTAATTATTATTTTTAATACGAAAATATATATCAGAGAAGCTTTAATAAAAATTACTTCATCATAAATTGAATATTAATTTTATAGATGAATTATTTTATAGCTTACTTATAGAAGGTATAATTTTAATATTTTTTATGACAACATTATCTGTAAAATTATGTTATTACATAATTTTACAGATAATTTTGTCATGAAAAAAGTAAACTATTAAATATTATAAGATTTTTAAATATTTATAATGATGGTAAAATTAAAAAGTGCATTTTAATTAATGAACGAGGTGAGGCAATATTTATTAAAGTAAATAATATCATCGCATTAATATGCATCGCGGAATTTCTTCCCAATAATTCCGCTACTTAATTAGAAATAACTGAATTCCCACATTATTTTCAAAGCGATTGACTCAATGAATTAAATCCGATATAACTGTGCTCTTCATTAAGTAGTAGTAGTCTCGAAATAATCAGTGATATAATTTGGAGAAAATTTGTGCACGTAGTTAAAGAAAAAATATTGGGGTACTTTCTGCGGAATAATTTCCGCCACAGAAACCTCAATCCGTTTGCGGGACTATCTCGCACTCTTCCAGCAGAAACTGTATTATCGAACGCATTTGCGCTGAAGTGGATGGTAAACTAGATAGAACTGAGTAAATGAAATATAAGTGGGGAGGATGGGCAGTCATTCACGTTGCTATTTTCATAAATTTCCTCCTTTGGCGAAAGTCAAAAACAAAGGTGCTATTTATATTCTTCTCAACGTCAGAAAAAAACGAAATATTACGCATTTGACATTGAATGTCAATAATTTTCGGATTTCATCAAAAACATGGCTTAGTCCCGTACGAAAGTTTTTTTTCAAATCTATTTAGTAGGTATCACCAGCGATATTTGAGAAGGGCAAAATTATTCTTGGAGGAGGGAGAGGGAAAAATAGCTTATATTCGTTTGTACGAAGTTTGCCGATGCCTGAAGCGACGGCTTTACAGGTTTGACAAGTTTTCCGGAAAAAGTTTGTAATCTTCGCGGCGGCTACGGGCCGGGGGCTCAACTTCTTAACGACGTCCTCGACGAAAATAAGGCAAATTGTTCTCCAGACCGAGCGGGGGGAGAGAAATGGCAAGCGATAGAGAGAGAGAGAACCAGAAATCCCGGGGATAACTGAGAGCGCCTACGGAGTCGTTTAATTCCATTTCTCCTCGAAGAGCAATAACGATGAACTTTGCAAAAATGCTCGCGGCCACATTTTTTCGCAATTAATCAATCCCGCCCCACGCCCCGGGAAAGAACAATTAAAACTGTCTCGGGCAGGCGCGAATAAAAGTTGATAAGAGGCTCGCGGAGTGCCGTGTTAACAAGCGCGAGGAGAAAAAAAGCGCCGACGGAGCGCAGAGAAAGAGTGAATCGGAAAAAAATGCGAAGGGAGGACAGGGAACGAGGGAGAGGAGGGGAACGAGTGCTATTCGTCAACGGAGCGGGGTTCCTCCGCCTGTATCCTTGTTGCGGAGTGCATTTTTAGCGGGGAGCGAGCGAAAAACGAAAAAAAATGAAAATGAGAGAAGAGGCGCCGCAGCGGATGGACACGTACGTCCGTAAGGACAAATTGCGCTCGGATTCGAACGCGAGGGGGCGGCGCTCTTTAAAAGCTTTACACGAGCTGAAATCGTCGGCGTTGTTCTTATTTTTATATCCCAAGCCTTTTTGATTCGGCCCCTATGCTCGTTTCCTGCATTCTTTTAATTCATTGCGAGGGGAGAGTGGAGCCCTCGAAACGACGGGTCCTTCAAGGATGTAATGACCCATTAGAAAGCTCACTTTGATTCGTGTGACAAGTGCCGTTGAATGAATTGTCAAAAGAACTTATATAAAATTGTATAAAATTTAATGAATTAAAAGGAATTATGTATTCAATTAATTTTTAATAATTATACCAAAAAATTGATGTCATGCCCTTTATTTTGGAAAATAATTAATTGATGATTATTTTCCAAAATGTTTAAATGACCTATACATTATTTAATGTCAATTTAAATAAAAATTCCGTTAATTTTATAAAGTTGCGTTCGTTGTACTCTACTTTGCGTCTGCATTATACAATATCCCATTATAAAATAATTTAATAACTTTTTAATTACGTTGTGCATGAAAATTTAATAAAAAATATTGATACTTTGCCGCTGATGGATTTAATGTACGGCATGATAAGTTTAATAGGATTTTTAATACGTGAAAAATTTTTATGTGCGATTATGAAGTATAAAGGAAAATCCCCGACAATAGGTCACAACGGGACGGGCACCCTCGGCCATTGAAAGCTTACACAGAGTATTGAGCTTTAAAAATTGCAGAGATATTACAGCGCTCAAGAACGTCTCTTATCAGCTATAAACCGCTCAGTGAGAATATCATTTTGAAACATTAAAGATTCCACCGGCCGATGAAAATTCAATCTCTTCATTTCGCCGTTATTGCCAGCAGATTTTTCACCGCATCGAGAAGCCGCGTGGGCCTCGTGAAAAATGTTTATTGCCCCCCGTAACCCCCGAGTATTTTTGTTTAGCATTACGAGCCCCCCCTCGTCGATACGCGGCGGAATAAAATATGTAAACCGAATTCCCTCGTACAATTGGGCATGGAGCAGACAGCAAGTCTGCCGTGAAATTTTACGACCCTCGCGCCGGAATCTATCAGTCGTTTTGTCGAAGGTCCGCAAACACGTACATTCCCGGTTGCTTAGACCGACTACGCTCGCCGTCCCCTCCGTCGTCTTCATTTTCCCTTCGCTTACGCCTCGTTTCCGTTCCCGTATGATCTTGTCTTCCGCGTGAAATTTCCCCGTGCGTGCGTCGTCCCCTCCCTTTTATCCCGGATCCCTCTCTCTTTTTTTTATTGGAGCCGCTCGAACGAAGCGTCGGCGCGAATGGAGATAAAAAGGCCGCCGGGGTGCGGAATGGAATCCGCGGGGGCGAAAAAAGTCGGGAAACCGTCGCACCGCGGAATTAGGCGCGGTCGTTAGCGCTGATATTAATGTACGGGCGTGGGTGGAAAAAGGCGGCGCAGCGCGTTTGCGGTTACGCGCGACGTACCTATTATGCCGTCCGGCCATTGCGGCTCGTTGCGCGCGACTCCCGCGCACTACTGCGACGGCAGGCAATTTTAGTCTCTCGATTAATGTACCTTTTTTTTCGAATGGATAAATGCGACAGTGGGCGTGCGAACTCGCGAGAGCTTGCGTAGGCGCCCAGGCTATTTATTCAGGGATCGTCGACAGCTAGTGCTTTGTTTAAGCAAGTAGAAGAGGCCGAGTTTAGTCAGACGTACGTGAAAAAATTGATCTTGCAATTTGTGTAATATTCGGAAGATTTATGTTTTTTTTATTATTTACGTTTGTAAATTAAATTTGTATCAACAATATACAATTATTTAAAAGCCCATCAATACTTGTCACAGCACATGTCTCTAAAAACAAGTATTTCCAATTAATTAACTACTTCTCACTCTCATTTACCAAACTATTATCTAAAATTAGAGCTGACAGCTGATTGTAATTGGAATTAGATTGAATCTATCAAAATTACTTTTTTCATTTAAACTTTCTTATATTCCACAAAAAAATTGTGTTAATCCTTCTTACTACATCGGTTCCTTTAATTCATCACTTTATTACTTGTTTTCTAAAACTCAGATTACGCAGTCAATTTTAATCTGCACGAGAACAAACTTGAACAAAATGAAAAAAAATATCCTATCCAACCTATCTAAACAATAAAACCACCGTCGGACATACAAGCGCACCGAAGCTTTCGACATCGCTATTTTTCAAACTTCCGAGTCTCGCTTCCTCTCTGCTTGCATCAAATATCCTCCGTATTTTCAGCACCACGCGCGTACAACGCACAAACGGCCCGGTTCGCATTTCCACCGCACAAAAAAAAAATCGTCTGCCAAAGTCGATTTTCGTCGTTATTTTCGAAAAGTTGCACTCGCAAAGAGCGGCGTGCCTGCGATAAGGCAAGCCCGCTTTAGCCGTGCGGATTTAGCTGCGAGAGGATCGGACGCCTCGCGCTAACCAACTTTGCGCCGGATTCCGTCGGGCGCGCATCGGCCGTAGGATTACCGGGAGGCCGGCGGCGTATACGAAGTGAAAATGCCGGCACGACCCATCCGAAGTACAACTGTCTTGCGCGGCATTATAATGTTTATAACGCGCTCGCGCGCTTACATGCGCGCCGTCTCGTCCCCTTCTCTCGCGCCTTCTTCATCTCGCGCCTCGGCACCGGCTTCGTGACTGAAATTTTAAAACGACCGAGCTGCCGCGGGGTTTACTCGTGTTTCCTGCTCTGCCGGCTTTCTTTTGCCTTACGTAATTCTGTAAGGTCAGGCTAGTGTGTATAACTTAATTTTTTTTCTGTATTTTTAGCCTGGGCGAATTTTGTTATTGCGGCGAGAGACTTGGTGCTTTTTGGGATTGTCAGGGAATGAATTACATAAGAGATTACGAATGTGGAACTTTTGTTAATGTTTAAATTTTACCCTCAAATGAAAGGAAAAAAGAAACATTACAGACTACTATTATGGCAAAAATTAATTTTTTTTTCTTTTGTAAATGCGATAAGAAATGAAGAAATTTCACTGTATATTAAAAATTAAGTATTTTTATTTTTATGAAAATATGGCTATATTTTATTTCAAGATTTTTAAATAAACTTTAACTTTTTATTTTCACTTGTGCAGTTTAATAATTTTTCTCAATATTGCAAATCTGTCATTGTAATTCTTGAAAAGAATAATATTTTACCAAACTCTTTTCTATACATTTTAATGCGAAAATGTTGACGTCATCCCAAATGCTCCCGAGCAAAATATTTTTGTTTGCAATCAATTATGAAATGACGGTTTCCTTATTGACACTAAATCGATAAATAGAAGCCGAAATTCAACAACGAACTGACGCGTCAAAAGGAGTACGCGAGTAAGGCCAGATCCCCGCGGGAATCTGCGGCGCAAATCATCGAATCAGCCCTCGGCGCGTTATTTGGTTTAGAAAGTTTCGGCCGAACTTGTTCGAGCTCGCGCGCTCGCACAACGCCGGCTGCCATTTCAAATATGCACGGTTGCGTCGGGCCACGTGCGCGCGCGCCTCTCCTCCGGCATGGAAATGCACCTGGAGACCTTCGCGGCCCGCTAACGATTCACCAGCCGTGTAAATCTGAAATGCAAATGGAGGGGAACGCCGGCGCGTATATCGGATCCTGAGCGGCGCGCAACCGCCGAAAGCTCCGCGCGAGTGCACGCGCACATAGCCCCGAGCGGCGCGGGTGTATGGGTGGCTCCCATTGAAACGCGCGGCTAATAGTTACACGTTACGCGTTCGCACCCAAGACTAATACTTTTCCCGCTGTTGATTCGGTTTACACCCTGGGAAGGATTGACTTGCGGAGCCAACTGCGGAAATGGATAGGACGTGTGTAGTGCACTGCGGATAGTTCGAGTTACGAGATATGATCTAATTTTCTACATTGTCATTTTTCAAAGTAAAGTTACATTAGACGTCCCAAGTCGCTACTGCACTTCTTGATTGTTAAAATGAAGAAATATTTGTTAAAAAAGTTATTAGACTTACAAGGAAGTTCAAATAAGAAAGCCTAATTCTTTATATTTCGTTTATTGACTGTAACTGAGCCCACACAAAAACTAGAGATTTCACCAAAAAAGAAGAGTGATGTATAATTAAATATAAGTATAAAAAATTTAAATTTAACGAGAACTAAATTATGAACACCATAGTTTCATTATAATTCACAATCCAATACTATAACACTCTTCTAGTTATGAAATGTCACTATTTTCTATTAGACATAATTGGGAATTTTTTCACCTAGTATTAATTTACTACACTTTATTTTTTGTTGTTTATATTATCATACACATTATACCCATCATTACAGAGCGAGAATATACCAGAATTTTACGGATCAATTAATTTGTTTAATGCAAAAACAATGGAAATAAGCAAGAAACAAATTAAACTCCACGATAAGACTCATATATAAACTATCGATCTTCCACTTTAAATAATAAAAAAAAACAAGCGGAATCCAACACACGCGCGCAGTCACAGCGAGAAAAAGACTGTCACGTGTCAGAAGCGTAATATATTTTGCCCGGCGAAGCACGATAAATTGAATTAGCGCGCGTACACGCTCGCTGCCATTGTATCTACACCGAGCGTTGCGTAACGTTCGAATCCCTGCGCTCACACACACGCGTACACGTGCGCGCGCGTCTGCTCGATTGCGCGCATGCGGCACGGCGCCGAGCGGAAAGAGCGAGAGAAATACGGAGCGAAAGAGAAAGAGCGAGAGGGAGAGAGAGCAGGGGTACGCTTTAAGCGGAAATGCCTTTTGCAGTCGGTGCAGCGACGAGCGCGCGTAAATTCTTGTTATCTGTCCCTGGTGCCTTTGGCCCGGAGAATTATTCGGGCTCTAATCCGCGCGGCCCGGAATCCTGCGCGCCGCAATTCAACCCCGACGACGACCACCCTATCTTTCTCTCGCTCGCTCGGTCCTCCCACCCCACGGGCGCGGGCGCTTCCTTTTCCTCGCGGAGCTTTTGCCGCGCGGACCAGCCGGACCCCCGCGAGAAATACCGTCGGGATCCGTCGAAAAGTGAAAATTCGGCTGAGATAGCCGCGACCCGTCGACCCAGAACGTGCGGGCACCCTCGAATCCTCCTCTAAATCGCTCGGGCACTTTTTTTTCGGCAGTTCGGCGAGAATTGCGACGTTAATCGGACTTATGATGGAGGTTTCTTTTTTAAGGAAAATTTAGTTTCGGTTTTCGTGAGAAAAAGCTATTAACGGATGGTGCCTACGTGGTTAAAATAAAGGTTTAAACCATTTCCCGAATAAGATTGAAAATGTCTTACTAGACTCGTCTGTTTCTACTTAATACATTTAACGTAAAGACAATGAATTCGATTTAATTTCACAATTATCTCTTCTGATGTAGGATTAAAGTTTTATTTATTTAAATCCTTTTATTCATTAATGACATATATTAAATGTATTTAAGTAGAAATAGACGAATACAGTAAGCCTGATAGTTTCAATTAAGTACCTTTGAATGAGAATTAAAATAAATATACGCTAACGTAGAAAGTAAAATGCATTTGAAATAATCCAGTTATTATAGAAATTGCAAGACACTTAAAAATCGAATGGCTTAAAAAGTGTATTCTCTTACATTATAGTAGGTCAAGTGACTCCTACCTCAAAGTAGCAATTACACTCAAATGATTCACAAACTCAATCATAAAGTGAACCAATCCATTAAAAAAATTGAGAGATAGAATATTAGCATTACAATAAAAAATCTTTCATCGAGAATATTTGTCTTTTTTTCACCCTTTCATACTACTTTATAGTATTTTCATCCTTTCTACATCACTTCGTCTTTTTAATTGAAAAATCGAATGTTCCGGGAGCGAATAATGAAGATGCGAACAGAAGAAAACCCAACACCAAGGCCATCCGCATATTTCCGCTTACCAGTTGAAATTCTAATCTTTTGTTTAGCTTTGGGGTAAAGCGTCTCGCGATATAACGCCGCGCGCTTCCCCCGAGGGATAGAAGAGCGGCCCCGGCGGTTCTTTTTTTTTGTCGGCGAATTTTATTTTCGTTGCCCGGGAGCCCCTTGTTTTATGGCGGCCGAGAGGTGGGCGCACCGAACTTCTCAGGGACGCTGAATTCCCAGCGAAAATGCTCGCGGAAAAATCAACAGACGCGCCGAGGAGAAAGCGCCGGATACACACGGGCCGACCTCCCGGAGTTCGCGCGAGCGTCGCCCGATTGAAGGCGGCTACCTTGGGCGGAGGCGAAAGCCGACTGGGGAAACAAACAGAGGGACCGCCGGGGCATTCCCAGGGTTTCGCCGGTGTACAAACGGACGGCCGGGACTTCGCTTTTATTGTTCGACTTCGCCGATACCGCGATATACACGCGCGCACCTCGGCGACTCTCCTCGCAATTTCACGTGAACGTAATTTTTCGGAATAAATTTCACCGCCGGGGCTTCGATAACAGTGGCGCGGAAAAAAGTGGCGGCGCGCTCTCAAAGAACTAGATGTGAAATTGAGTTTCACCGCCCGCCGACATATACCCATCGAGCACCTCTCCTCTCAATTTCTCTCTTTCTCGTTTTCTTCTCTCTTTTTTTTTTGTGCCTTTGCGCGCGAGGCTCGATAAAAGATGAAGAGGAAGAGGAACGGCGGGGCGAATCCCGACGGCGTTCATAGCCAATAAGCGTGTAGCCGGGGCGCGGGTGTAGCCGGCGGCGCGGCAGGATATATGTCTTCGGCGCGGTGTCGCCGGATTAAATGGCTGGGAAGATTGGCCGTGGGATCCGCGCGACGGACGGAATGAATTTTCAATAGAGACGGAGCAGCCGCCGCCGCCCGGGGGATCGAAGTCGGCGTCGTCGGCGCACGGTATAACGGGCGGTAAGTAATCGAGGGAACGCCGCCTCGGCAGCCCGGTGAATAAGGGCGAAATCCCGCGGTCGTCGCGAGCTTTTTCGGAGACGGAAAACGAGCTCCGTTACAATATGCATTAGCTCTGGGGCCGGCGACGCTTTAAAATCGCGAGTCCCTCGCTTCTGCGAGCTTTATCGACTGTGCGGTATGCTTACCCTTTGGCCGAGGAATGTTTTAAACATTTATTAATAAGCAGGATGTTTCTGGCGCAACAGGTCGCGCTAGTTTTGCCTTTTAATATTTTACAGTATGAGTTATAATAACGCCGAATAATGAAGTCAAAATTATTTTTGAAATACTTTGGTGGCGATTAATGCAGTTTGAATGACATTTTAAAATTTTACCAGTTTCAATAATTTAAAAAATGTTAAATCAAAGAGAAACGATATTTGATTGACATTTCACTTGAAATCCGTTTCGTTATTCAGATGGAATTTTGAACCTTAAATTTTGCAACGATCTGACCCTGTTACCACACTTGAAGCTGCCCTTTTGTTAAAAATCATAAAGCGAAAAACAATACTTTGAAAAATTAAAGCGGAAGTTGGCCAACTGCGCAAATTTAGAATAGAGACTTGAAAATGACCCGGCACTCCAAGCCACCTGAATGAAAATGCCTCTTATGCAAAATTAAAGTGAAGCCAAACCCTTGAAAAAAAAAGAGAAAAGAAAAATAAAGACGAAAGTTGGCCAGCTCGAAAGGGAGAATATTTCGAATGCGATTCAGCGTAAAGGAGAGCCTCGCAGGAAAAACAAAAGGAAAAGCGAGCCGGATCTCCTCGGCCAACACACAGAGGCGGAGGAAAGGAAAGTAGCGGAAAGTAGAAGATGAAGGCGATTGTGTAACGGGTATTGGGCTCTTTTGGCCCCGAGACAAGTTTCGCTAAACCCCCGTGGACCTTTGGCGACTGGCATAACTCCTCGCGGACTCGCTCGGCGGAAGGAGCGAGAGGGAGAGAAAGCGACGGCGAGGAAGAGGCGAATACCTTATGGGACGCTGGTAAACGCTCGAATATCCGCCCCAAGTGCTTCCGACCCCCTCCCCCTACTCCCTCGCCATCGGACTTTTCCAGCACTCGAGCTTTTGTCTATGGAAATATGGAAATACCTCCTCTGTCCGGCTCTCGCCCTCTCGCTCGCGCTTCCGTATTATAAGAATCGCCGGGGCACCCCTCCCCCCTCCTTTTCAGCTTTCTTGCAGCCCGCCTCCACACCGCTTTGCCATTATTCTTACCCTTTTTCCCGGCCCTACTCGCTCCACCTATCTATCTGGCTTTCCCGCCGTTGAATGTAGGTTAATGCGAACGATGACCGTTAGCGTCGGCAAAAGTTCACCTTTTTTTTATCCCCGTCCGCCCATTGTTTTTCCCCACTGGAGCACCGACGGGGCTCTCCTTCGTCGGCCTGCGTCTTAATCATAAAATTCTCGGCTTCGACGGCTTTCCACTTTCTTTTCTCTGGCTTGAGCAAGATAAGTTTCTTTTATTTTTTAGAGAGGATTATTTTTATTTTAGACCTCGTTTATTTTTTAGGAGTTGCGAAAACTTTGCGCCGCCGATAAAGCCGGCTAGAAATAAAAAGATAGCGACACAAACCGCGTTACTTTAGCGATCGATTGTACTGGATTTTTAAAAACTCTCGTCTAAAATCGTTTGAAATATCGGAAAAAACATGTAAATACGGTATAAATTATTTACCTCGTAATATGGTTCGATAGAGTTAATATTTCTCGTTAAATATTCAAATAAAAAGTCTATTCTCAACACGTTCAGTTAATAGTACTGGTACATTTAATACGATTGTATTTTTTATTTCGATCGCGGCCAGAATTTTTTTATTTAAGAAGCTTCAAATAATCGTATATTCGCAAAAAGTAAAAAAAGGGTGAACAATAAAATGGAAACGTCCAAACGTATGAAAAAAACTCGCGAAAATATTCCAGAATTCATGAAATTTCATTCCGTACCTCGATAAAATTCCGGCTTCATAAATTTTAAAATTATTTCGCACCGAAAAATTTTTCTCGCAAAAAGTCCCTCTCCGCGAGAAGAAAAAAAAGGCCGGAGAGAAGAAAAGCCGAGAAAAACGCCCCTCTTGCATTAAAGAAAAAGAATCCTAAAAAGTGTATTCCTCGTTGAATTCGTCGAGAGCGCACATGTAAACGCGGCCTCCCCGGCGCGAATTTGCCTGCACGGCGCGCGACGAAATTACACGCTGTTGGCCCTGAAAAGAAGGCGCAAACTGAATGCGAAAAGCCCGCGCGCGCCCACTCCTCCCTCTCCCCCTCGGCATTCATATAAACTTCAAGGAGACGACAAGGAAGAGTAATCGAGGCCGGAGCAGACACCGGGAAAAAGTAGCGGGGAGCAGTAGTAACGGCAAGCTGTCGCCGATGGCTCGGCCTCCTTCCGTAGCAATAGCGCCCCCCCCCCCTTCCCCCTCCGTCGGCTTCCGCCGTAGAGCAGGTCTCCTATCTGCGCGAAGCGAAGCTTGTAAATCAATTACAAGTCCCGGCGCGGCTGCTGCCGCTGCAGAGTACAAGCTCCCGAGAAATGGCACGTACTTTCCGAGCAACTTTTGGGTGCTGACGTGATCGGCAAACTCATGCGCGACGGCTCCCGCGCGCAAGGTACCATCGAGAAGCGATGAGGGCTCGGGGTACCATCGTGAAAAAAAAGGTGCCGTAACGCAAGGTTAATGCGTGACCGGATACCGATATCCCTTCTTTTTTGTTGTAATTTTTCGACTTTATCGACTTTTCCGAAAGTTTGCGAAATCTTTTTTTAAAAGTGCCCGGGCAAGTTTTTTTTTTATTAAGGAATTTATCGGTTGTTTTATTTTGGAAGTAATTGGAAAGTAGTAGGGTGCCTTTTCAAGTTGAAAACTGTAATGAGAAACACGTGCATTTAACACAAGTATTTTACAAAATATTAGATAAAACAATAATATAGTTTAACATGTACTATTATAGAAGGCTTTAAAATTTTATTCTGAAAATGATTCTTAAAAAATACTGAAATTTTTTTATTATAGTTATAGAAGTATTTCATGACACACTTTACTTCTGACGAGACTTTTGATTACTATTACTGCGTATTCAAGTATAGTCATTACATCAGAAAAATGCCGAATTAATTGAAATTATAGAATAGTTAATGAAAAAATTAGTCGAGTTAATTTGAAAGTAAATTATTCAATTTTTCTCTTATATATTTTTGACTTTCTGTTCTTTATATTGCATGTTAAACAGACATAGACTACTAATCACATGATTACGAGAGAACCAATCAATTAGGCAGGTTTCACTATTAGGCTTGTCATAGGATATTACTTTAAGAGATTAGAAATAACATGAAAAAATGAAGTATGCTTTACAAACTGCAAAATTGAAAGAATTATTTAAATGTTGAATGTACTTCACCATCAGTCTATTTTTAAAATCAAGATATAACATTTTTCGCGATTTAATAATCATAACCTCCACAAATTCAAAAAGTATTCAAGAATACCCGCGCACTGCTTTCCCGCCGTCCGCGGTTCAGCTTTTGAAAATAGCGAAAGTGTTGGACAAAAGGACCGGACGCGCGCGAAAAACTAGACGGGCAGGGCGCTCCAGCTCTCGCGGCTGATTCCTCGCGACAGGTGTGGAGGCGGCCAACAATCCCGGGTGCCCTTTGCGCGCTCCGCAAAAGCAATTTGAGACGATGAATGCGAGCGCAGCGGTGACGCGCGCGAGACAACGCCGTCACCGGTAGCGATGGGGGGAGGAGGGGGGGGGGGGCACAGGCCGGGGGAGAGAGAGGCTCGCGCAGCCACCGGGCCGTTAGATTTGAATATGATTGATTGAGTGTAGCGGCGCGGCCGACGTGGATGGCGTTCGTGAAAGCCGCGCTGCGTGAGGGCCGAGAGAGGGAGAATTTCGGAGGGCTGTCAGGCTCGAGTGCGCGCGCGGCTCCGGAGCAAACGCGACAAACCGAAGGGACCGGGGGGGATTGGGCTGGGTGTCGGCGAAAAATATCGAAACGGTACACCGGCGCGGCGTTAACTTTCGATAATGCGGTATCGATTCGACGCGCGGGCTGAAAGTGGGTCAGCGGTGCGCGGGGGCGAGAGGAGGTTGGCTGATTTCTCGCGCGATCTCTCCGCTGATCGAGGCGCCCATCGACTGCGAGGAAGGAAGGGCTGCTCTTCTTTTTCTTTTGCGCGGGATTTCCGGTACAGTTGTCGCGCTTTCGAATTCATTGTGGGTTTATTTGCTCAGTTTTATTATTTTTTTGCTTCACTTTTCGATGATTTTTATTCGGGGTTTTGCGAATTATTTTAACTTTTCAGAAAACGGTTTGAAATTTATATTTTACAATTTAAAAGGAGAAATAACGTGTAATTGATTTTTTAATGCTTACCAATTGCTGTTCGCGCTTTTTTATCGATATAAATAAATAAGCCAGTGAAATATCAGGTTTTCCCCAAAAAAGAAATTCAATCATCATCAATCGAATACCCGAGCAGCAAAAGGTTAAATATATTTTACATAAAAAATTAAACTCCACGCAATATAAAAGCAATACAAATTTTATTAAATTGTGAATATGAAAAAGTATTAATATCATGTTCTATGTCCCAGAGCAAATAATAAACTAGGCTGTAATGGTCTTCTAGCTATAACCGAGACCAGCCTCGTCTTATTGCGAAGGCGTTGAAGGTCGGATGGAGCTTTGGGCAAAGGGCGAAATTAGAAAATAGAGAAGACGCGCACGTGGTGCGTCGCAATAAGCGTTGAAGGTGTAAAACACGGACTTCGTTGCAATTCCGCCTTTATTTCCTTTTTCTTTAACTTTCTCGAAAAGCTTTGTATTTCTCTTTTTTTCCTCGTTTCTACAGCGCCGTAGACGGTCTCTGAGCAGATGCTACACGAAGAAGCTCAAACGACCTTTTGTCAATGACGCGTGCCATTCGCACTGAGAAATTTTCCAATGTGAGCTTTTTTCCCGCGTCCTACCGATACCTTTTAACGCGTACATCGTATCTCCGGTAATTGCATCGAGAAAAGTAGGGTATATAACACTTAAGTACAGCGTGATACTTTATTAGATTTTTCTGCCGTGTCTCAACTTTTTATCGACGTGATTTTCTGTTAAAAGGCAATTTTTATACTAAAATACATATTTAAGGGACATTTTAACTATTAGAAAAATTGTAAAGATATTTCAATATTTAAATTTATTTCTCCGCGCGAGGAAAGAAATGAAATAAATTTAATTAATAAATATTTTAATATTAATAGACTGGAAAGAGATTCGAAAAAGTAAGTTTTAAAAAATAATGATTTTCATTTATTGCTTTTTACTGTAACGTCGATGCAATCAATTAATCGTATTAGAAAATAATTGTATAGAACTTCAGAACCAACTAAATTTGTTCTGAAATCATTAAAAGTTTTAATGACTAAAGATATTGCAAAATATTAATTTAAAGTTACATCATAGGAACAAATATAAGATGCTCAATAACAGCGTTAAAACGAACAACCTGTTGATAGGTAGAACAGAATAGAACTTAACTAAATACGGAATATAGAGGTACATCAAACAGCAAATTGTAAAGTGTAGGAGTTTCATTATGCTATATCGATTGCACTTGCTTGGTTATACTCTTGCGCATTGAATGAGAATTCAATATCGGCCGGTATAGCTTAAGCTCAATTTACATTTTCTGGTTTTAATTTACTTCCCGAGATTTAACTGGGAAATGAGAAAAATAATCTATTCGCTGTTGTTTTAAGGCTATAAGTGAGGAGAATACTAAATATATCTCTTTAAATATTTGTAGAATCAAATTTTCTATTAACTTTTCGTTATTTACAATAATCATAATTAAATAATTTATTTAATATTAATTTAATTTAAGTAGACCAGCAAATGTATCGTAATTTCTTGGCCCAGAAAACGCAGAAAATCAAAAGACCGTGTTTTCTCGACAAAAAATTAATGGGTACTGTGAAGCGCTCACATGGCGACTTAACGTACTAATCAATCATCAAATAAAACTCTCGCCGAAAAAAACAAATACAAGCATCTTCAGTCGCTGCGAAGAAGAAAAACGTTCAAAGCCGCGACTATCGAATTAATTCACCCACGGATATTTCATATCACGTTCTATTCTTTCGCCGTTGATCTAGCACTTTGTCGGCTCTCGGGTCGCAGCCTCCGCCGGGGATCACGGGAGCGTGAAAATCGTCGTTGTTTGCCGGAGACACCGGCGACGGGGGTCGGGCGAATTTTCTCGGCGCGCGCGGCCTGTATAGGGGCGCTCGCGCGGGAGTCTGCAGATTCCGTCGGGATGCAGATTTTCCGGGCGGGCGCTCGGAGGATGCGGGCCTGAAAGTCGCGGGAGCCTGCGGGAGACAAGCCCCGCGCCTCCTACCCGGCCTCGGCGACAATCGATACTTTTTCGCCGGCGCGCGCGCTCACGCCCGAACGCCTCGACTCGCGCGCGCATATTTTCTGCTACGGCTCACCTCAAAGCGCCCGGCGACGCTCGTCAATTAATTCTTTACGAGCCTTTAGATGTGCGAAGGTAGGATGTACTCGCGAGTGTAACTTACATTTTGGCTTTTTTTCTTACAAGTCCGGTCGATTGTTATTAACGCGATTTAGAAAAAGTCAGTTCATTGAAGAAACAATATAAAATAGAATTGAGATTTTAATTATAATGACGTAATTGATTATTAATTAAATTTTTCTTTTTATTAAACAAATCGAAGTTTTAATTATCGTTCAAAGGTTTGTATTTACAAAAATGAAAAATAGATTCATTTAATCCTGTATATTAACTAAATAAATTTTATAGACAATATAGATAATATAATATAGACAATATATATAATATAAATAAAAGAAACTTTGTTTATTTTATACGCTTTCAAAAATATGTTATTTCTATAAAAATCTAAAAAAGTACATTGTAATAACTTTGTAAAATTAAAATTTCACAACATTATCGATAATATTAAATAAAAATAAAATAAAATTTGTTTAACGAAATTATTCAACACTGCCTTTCAAAACTGATGCTTTTTTACGCGAGATAATGTAAAATCAAGCAATATCCAATTTCAAGTTAAAATTATTTCTCGGAAGTACAGTCCCCATCATCATTCGTGACAATATCTACTCACTTAAAAAAAAAGAACGAGCGGTCGCGGCACATAATAAATTTATTTCTCTGCGCGAAAAGAATTTCGCGCGAGGAAAGAGATTCAACAAAAAAAAAGGGGGAGATGCTGTGGGCTGCGGCGCTGGAATTCAAAAGTACAATAGTTTTATTACGAAAGTACCCGTAGTAAAGCAGGAAAATCCGAAGAACAAAGAGTGAACTGCGGAAGAAGGGGGAGAGCCGGGTAGGGTGGTGCTGGTGGTGGAGAAAAAAAAGAGGGTCAGCGGAAGCGGCGTCGGCGTCGTCCCCTTCATTTTTAGCCTTTCATCTCCGACTGGCGGCGACTTCCCGCGAGCGAGCTGCGAAAGGGCCTCGTTGAAGTTTCGCTCGCACGGCGTCGCATGAAAAATTAACGAGAGCCAACGCTAAGGCCTGGACAGGCGTTAAGGGATTAGAGGAGGACGAAATAACCCGGGACTTCGCGACGCACAATGAACAGTCACGGCCCGACGCTCGTCTTTTGCCGGCGCGTTCGGTGTTCCCGGAGCTTCTCTTTTGTTTTCTTTTATCACCGACGAGCTTTAGCCGCTGCGAAAAGGCAATCGACGTGCTCGCCGGCTAAGACGGCTGTACGGATGGGCTCGGAAAAAAATATTCCTTTTTCAGTTGCCATAAAAAATATTCTTTTTTAAGAGCCTGTCCATTAATGCCAAAGCTTTCCTCTAACCACTTCGCGTATCGCGTACTCGGAAAATATGTTGCAAAGATTTGTGAAATTCGAGAGATGAAAGGCAAGAATATCGAGCAATTTTTGAATTTTTAGAATTCTAGGTAATGTAATAATGTGCACTTGAAAATGCATTGTATGTAA
>JAXIUT010000021.1:3327973-3386050 GCA_035586675.1 Eurytoma californica | reverse complement strand
AAGGAAGATTTTCTCGGGTTCACAGTATAAATATATAAGTTTTTGAATATTTCAAATAGGGAGAATCTTTCATTTCGTAGAAATTCAAGCGATGGTAACAAAACAATTTAAAAATCAAACCTCACATAAAATAAAAGTCTTTCCATTGAAAAAATTAATACCTCTTTCCTTCTGAAAAAATCTGGATATTTCTTTCTCGAGAACGAGAAATAACTCGAATAACTATTTGTCCCCAAGAGGAGTGACACCGTTCCCGCGGCCGCAAAAAAATATAGAGGAAGGAAAAAATCCCCGGTGAAAAAAAAACATCGCCCGGCGAGAATACGAATTCCGCAATCGCGCTGTTTCCCCCAACAAATGGAGAGCTGCCGTTGGCCCGGCGCTTTTATTGGTATAGCTCGCTCGCGACGGCTTATTGCACGCGGCGTCGCGAGCGCGCGCGCAGTCCGTGGGTTTTAATGCGATGAGAAATCCGCGTGCTCGCAGGGCGTCGGCGGGGCGACGCGGAAGAAGCCAAAGCGAAATCCCGAAAGCGATATACACTCGGCGGGGCGCTTTCTTTTTCACCCCTCCCGCTCCCGCGGTGTGTCTCCCTCTCGGGGGCCCGGGCGTTTTTGTTCTTGCGGTAAGAGTTAATCCCCGTGCCGGCAGCTTTTCCCCTTTAGCCGCGACGTCCTCTCACTCTCCCTCGTGCTCTACCTACACCCCCCTCCCCCCCCGGGAAACTAGCTGGAAACTCGCGCCGAGCGGCTCTTCCGCAGCCCCGATCCTTTTCTCTTCCCTCTCTTTTTTAGCCTCGGCCTTTTACCACCTTCTCTTCCCGAGCTCTCTATTACGGTCTCTTTGTTACCCGCGCTCGGTAAGTACTCCTCCTCGCGCTTTCTTCCTCTCGCTGCGCTTTTTTTCCTCGCGCCGCGGCTGTCTAGGGGGGGGGGAGGGGAGTTTGAGGGAGAAAGATAGCAGTGACGAGGCGCGAATGTTTTATGTCGAAAACTCGTGCCGCGAGAATTTCTCATTGTGCGGATCCGCTGTGGGCTATATATATGGGCCGCAATAATAAAAACTCAACGGCAACGCGAACGGCGTATCTGCATTCACGCAAAGTTCAAGTGGCGACCGCTTTTTTTCCGACGCGCGGATGAAAAAATGAGGTATTTGCAACTTCTCAACTATTTTGTCATAAAGTAAAACAGGCGAAAAAAAGTTTAGCTCGAAACTTTAAATGCGATATTTCGAAAAAATGTTGAACACGGATTACTGCCTGACTGTATCTATACCGTTACTACTTGTTAACATTGCATGATATTCTTCTTTAAAAAAAAGAAATGTAATTACATGATTCTTTTTCCTTTAAAAATGGTGAGTGTTTTGATATATTATAAACTCTGATCAGTTGATAGAAACATAAATTAACAATTTAACACGAATTACTGACTGACCATATCTAGATCATTACTACTAGTTAACATTATACGAGATTCTACTTTAAAAAAAAAAAGAAATGTAATTACATTTTATACGATTTTTTTTCCTTAAAAATATAAACTAACAATTTATTTATATGCAAAAAATACACTGGATGTCTTTCTATATTTTTTGTTTACAAATTCTAACGTGTACTGATTTCTCGAGCAGTAATTCGTAAAGTACTTTCACTTATTTGGAGTGGAATTAGAAACTTTTTTCATTAATTTAACTAGAAAGTACAAATTGAATAACATTTAGTAAAAATAATCCTAGCTGCATATCTGAAAGGGAAATCAATGAAAATTTAATCCTTTTTCAAGATGTAAATTCTTTAAATAACAATCAATCAATTACACAATACTGGTATAGACCTTTTGAACTGGAGAATTCATGTCATTGTTAGGCTAAATGACGCTAGCCTTACGAGTCTGCTATTATGTTTGCCAATTGCTACTAATCTTTTTGTATTTATTTAAGTAGTAGATGTTTAAAAAAAATGAACATGAATATTTTTTTCGTACAGAAAATAATTGAATATTGCTCATTTACGTTAAATAACCATCATTACAAGGTTGAAAAAAAAATTTCAATCAACGCAGTATAAATATAAAAAAAAACAAGTCTACTCACATTGTACGTCGAGCAGAATGCTGGCGTTCATGGGCAAGGCGAGGGTGATGTGCCTGGCGACGCATATGATGGTGGCGTTGTGATGGCCCCTGAGGACCTTTAGGTGGGCGCCGCTGCGCACCGGCGAGGTGGCCGGCACGATCGTAAGATTATCCGGCGGCTGCTCCGGGCCGTCGAGCGTCGCCTGGGACAGGGTCATGCCCCAGGCGAGGACCGGGGCGGGATTGCCGCCCTCGGCCGCGCACTCGAGCGTCAGCTCCGATCCCTCCTTCACGGGGACGAACTGGTTGCCCGGGTCCAGCCGGCGACCGTCTATCAGCAGATACGTCCCCCGCGGCGCCTCTGAAACACATCCGTCACGGGCCGCCGTTAGGGTAAGCACCGATAAAGTGTCCTCGACCAACGGTCGAACGCACGCGAGTTTAAGTGCCTGCCTAAGTGTGGTTGCCTCGCTCCAACTACACGAGACTTTTTCGACTTTTCTTTTCTTTATCTAAATATTTGTCTTGGAGTAAGGTGATATTCTGATTTATTGTTTTTCGGGTAAAGCGGAGTTTTATGGAAACTTTTCTCTGGTTATTTGCATTAAATAAATGTGTGTAATGTTATAACGAAAGTTATAAAATTATTTAAATGATTTTAATAACAAAAAATTAAGGATATTTTATAATTATTTAGATTTTAATATAGACCTGCATTCTTAAATTAAAGAGTGAAAATATTAAAATATAATTATAAATTTTGTATAAATTTAATTTATATAATAGTCGTATTAGTTAACGAGAAGGGAGCATAGGAAAATTAAAAAAATTTGATGTAAAATAAAGTGCATAATTAAAAGAAGCTCGGAAGCTACGTGTAAAGTACAATTTCCCCTTTACAGCGTTCTCATTCTCTTAATAAATCTCAATTGAATTGAAAATTCCGTCTCCGCAGAGGCATTGTTTCAACAGCGGACGAGGGTCAGCGATTGATTTGCGGGGGCGTTTAGCAAGGGCCGAGAGAATCCCCGAACAATAAAGCACCGTTAACCGGCAACACGTCCCCCGGGAGATCATACACCTTTATACGTAATAATCCGGCGGGTCTCGGTGCGGGGGCGCGCGGGCGCGCGAAAGCCAACGCCCCCACTCGTAAACTTTGAAGACGGAATAAAAGCCGCAGTCTTTCCTTCAACTTGCAGCGGCGCCGCGGCTGAAATGGCTTTTACCTTGTTATGCTCTATTCACGTACTACATGCATTATAAAGACAAAGTACAACGGCGGGCTCGGGCTCGCGACACTTTTACCAATTTCCATATAAATTTTGAATGAGCAAGGGCTCGGGCCAGCGCGGATTAAAAAGTTTCAATAATATTATCCGGATAGTTGGACTTTTAATGCCTCGCCCGGCGTAATAAATAGTTTAAATTCAAAAAAGGCAATTCTTCTTTCAAAGGGGTTATTAATGAAGCTTCGAAATAACTTTTCGCTGTATATTTTAGTCTTTTAGTTATAGTCGTAGAATGAGAATTATATAGTTTTATATAGTTATATAGTTATATAGTTTTAGAATAAATGCTTTTATAGTATTTTGTCTCTCCAATAATTAAACTACGGGGTTGCAGTTGTAGAAAGGAATTATTCCATTTTTACAAAAAAATGGAATATAAAGAAAAAGTTGAAAATATTAAATTCATGAGTGGATATTGTGCAATAAAAGTAATGTATAAAATATGGCTGCGGAGGCGTAAAAATTGTAGTGTGATAAAAAAAATAGTAATGTATAGGCGCAGTAAAAAAGAGAACTGTGTGAGTCATATATGCTTTTTTTTATTGACGTGAACTGGCCTAATAAAAATTTTAACTATTTTAATAAATAAACAGATCATTGTGTTTTCACTAACACTATAGAAACACTGGAAATATTTGAAGAAAAGTATTTTCATAGCACGGTTAAATACACGTAAAAACAATATCAATTCGGGTTTATAATTTTACATCAGATTTAGAATTTTCGCAATGATTTACGAGTGCAGTTTCAAGAAATAAATATCCATTTACCAATATTATCTAACTCATTAAATTTAATAGTTTACCTATTTTTGGCTTGAATTTAATATTGATATTATTGGCACTGGAGATTGCTAACGATTCAAGAGCATCGCGAAATTGCTCTCTCCACATAAACAGCGGCTGCGTCTAATTGCAAATCAATATTCCGTGCGTGTTTCCCCATTAGCGTCGGAGGACCGAGAGCAACACTTGTACCCGACTCCCCAATATTTTTATAGCCAAAATTTTTCTCTATATATTTTCATGGCATTGTTTGCGAAGAAATTCCTATTCTTTCCTATTCTTCAAATAAATTATCGTGTTTACATAAATTGTAGAAAGCAATGTGCATGCCAACAAAGTCTTAAATAAACAATTAATGTTCTTCAATTCTCGAATAAATAATTAATTTTCTTAATTACTGAAATACTGTTCGGCATTACTGAAATTAAATAGAGTTTATTTTGCAAAAAAAACTCAGATCAAAGCATTATTAATCGAAGGCAAATTTTACCGTCGCTAAAGTTCGTAAACCAGAGTTTCCAATTTTACATCAATTTTTTAAACGGGAATAAAAAAAGGACTCGGTCGCTTCCGCTATAAAAATTTCAAGAAAATGCAGTGCGTCAGCCAGGGGAAAAAAGGGTAGAAATCAAATAGCCGGATGTAGATCAGCAGCCGACAAGTGGAATATCTGAGCGGAAGTAATGACTGCAATGAGAGAAGCCCGGGCGCGGCGAAAAGTATAAAATACTCGGGGACTTTTTCAACGACTCGGCGACGCGGAAAGACCGCAAATTCCAGCGGTTGCTCGGCTCAGACTCCTCGCTCGACGTGCGCGCCTCCTCCCTTCCTCTCCGCGAGTTTTTGCAATGGCTGCAATTACCATATCGCGCTGCGAAATTCGTCCCCTTCCACCGGCTTCCTTTTTCTCTTTTTTTTTGGCGACGCAGCACGCGACCCGCTTATTTTTATCTTTATAACTCGCCGGGTGTTTTGCACGAGGTATTACTCACACATTCGAGTCGTTGAATTACTTCGCATTGGTCCCCGAATGCTGCTCTGGCTCTACATTACGAAGGGGGTATTCGAACGAACGACTAGTTTCTTTTTTTCGTATTGGGTGATTTTTAGTCGAGCGAACGTCACGGCTCTGTTTGCACGCAATTAACGAGTACGAAGCTTTCGTTTGCGCTGTGGAAATATTGCGCAAAAGATAAACGGCGGACAGTGGAAGTTTTCTACAATTAGATTCGCTAGCGCCTGAGAGGGAAAAAAGTCTTTTTATACTTTCGAGCATTCCACCTTAGATGTTGATTTTACTTTCTTTAACACAACCATTAGGAATGGCTCTAATTAACTCCGCATTTAGTGGAACGGGCACTGTTAATACAGGCAATCCTTTCGTTGAATTTTTAAGTTTTAATTAAAAGTCAACATCGCCGGCTGCTAAAAATCGATTTTCTTAATCAGTTTATCGCTTAGTCGCAAAAAAAATTTACACCGGCTCTTATCGGCACGAAAAACGTAGCTCATCGCGCTAAATACAACTAATTATCGACGATCGTCGGGTGGGCGGAGGGAAGAGGGGCTAGCACGAGATTAAGGTAATCTTCGGCAGCGAGAATCGAGAAAAAGGACGGATCGAGGGAGAAGAAAAGAAGAGTCTCATCGAGGAGAGCGGGGATGGGAGCGCAAGACGTCGGCAGACAAAGGTGAGGCTAAAAAGACTAAGAGACGACGGGGGGATTCAGCAGTGGCAATCCAATCGAGAGGGCGCGGCGGCAATAGAGCCGAGGGGCTGAGTGGTGCGCGATCGAGTTCTCTCTCCTGCCGGGACGTCTCCTCCAATAATCATCTGGATTGCTCGGAGCAGCCAATAAATAGACAAGATTTAGCGTCCGCTCTCTCTTTCTCTCTCGCTCGCTCGCTATCTCTCTCTCTCACACACACACACTCTCCAGTCCTATATCTGTCTCCCTCTGCTGCTCTCATCGCGAGACCCTCTCGAGCCACCCGCGAGCTCCCGCACGCATGAGCGCGTTCAATCGGCTCCCGCCCAGACCGCGTGTATCTGGCACGGATAGATTACCCAGTCCCGCAGACGCGACACTCGAACTTTCTCGCGCCATCGGGAGCGGCGGCGTCGTTATTGCGCGATGAACTATTTTTAAGTGGAGAGGAGGATCTTGTATTAGTTGTTATTAAATATTAATGAAATTATTTTATTAAATAAAATTCGTAAACTTTCACGCGTGATATATGTGAAAGTTTGCCAATTGAAACTTTAGCTTCCTACCTACATACAGTTTCTTACTGGATTCAAAAGAAATTCTTTATACGGTCATAGTACGTTGTTCTTCCAAAATTTCATAATCTTCATTAAAACTTTAATGAAAAACAAAATTTAATAATGAATGAAAAAAGCAAATTAAATTTCCCAGTATCGATTTACAGTTCAATCTCTTCTTGTTAAATAAAAAAAAACGTATTTTCTTGCAATTATTCAAAGCTTATGAAAGCATAAAATTTAAAATACTAATCCAAGAAAAAGAAACGAAAGCTGAGAAAGTAAGGTTGCGAAAATAAGTAGAAAAATCAAGATTTCATGCGACGTAAGATTCATTTACCATTCTATCGTCTTTACTATCTATTTAATTTTGTAAATGAGTAATTTTAAACTCCATACATATATCAAAGGTAACGACTTCAAAATTATATTACTTTTTAAAGTTAATCAAAAAGTCAAACACTTACGTATTTTTGTCAAACTAATTGCTTTAAATTTAGAATCACGAAATAATTAAACAAAACTCCGGGTATGACGAGAGAGATAAGCATTGAGAGCTAGACGCTCCTTATCATTCCCGGTCTTTCATTTACTTCGTTTTATTTCAAAGTCCTGAAAAGACGGCTTTTCACGCAAAGTCTCAAGAGATAAGAAATGAGAGGTGCTACCTGATGGAAGTAGCAGTCACCTTTTCTTCATTTGCCTGCACACGCTCCCACGTATTCTGATTTAATCTCGGGATCTTCCAGAGAGTACTTCCCCCTCTTTCCCCTCACCTCTCTCTCTCTCTCTCTCTCTCTCTCTCTCTCCCTCTCTCTGTCTCTCTACGTAAAAAATCCTTTTTGCGCCGAGCAGCACAATATTTCCCCGATGTACTATTCACGAAAGTACAGAATTCCTCGTGGAAAAAAAAGGAAGTTACAGAAGAAAAACGTCCAATTCAATGCGCTTGCCGTCGGTAGCATGGGCCTCTTGATAAATGAAGCGATCGATACAAATGAAAAGGTCGTAGCGACTGAGGGGTTCGTCGGGGGGAGATTAGGTGCAACGACGGAGAGAACGACGCGGAGGGGAGCGGGCATCGTATTTATTCATGAATTTTGTCGGCGCGTGCACGAGGGCCGATGCGCGATGCGGCATGCCCTGGCGGCTGCAACAAATGCGCAACAGGTGTGCGCGCGCGCGTTCGCGAGAACCGAAAAGGGTGGAAAAAGCCGCGGCCGAAAGTAGCGCGCGCTTGTATTTACGGAATCGGCCGCGCACTCCCCTCGCTCGGCGCGTCGACTTTAAAATTTGCAGGCGATACCCGCGTAAATCCGAGCGCTACTCGAGCTAAAAGCCGATCGCACTTTTGCTAAAGGAAATTTATTGATGTTGGACATGATTTTTATCTTTTGTCGAATGGTACATACAGTTTTATAAGCACGAAGTAAAACTTACTAGTTAACGCGATAGTTTAATTAATCAACAGAAAATGTGATATTTAGATCATGGGATCACGCAAATAATTAAAGTCATAGTAGGGTTAATATTGATAATCGAAGTTAGAGTCAATAAAATTTAATATTAATTATTTTTTTATAATTTATATTTAGTGTGCTAAATGAAAATTTTCGAAGGGATATTAATGGTAAAGTTTCTGTATACATAACATTATTATTAATTTTGACCCGCCATTAATAATAATTAATTAAAAATAAATTAAAGGGATTGAATTAATCGAAAGTGAAAATAATGAAAGTGACATTAATTACTTCAGCGAACATAAATCACAACCGAAGAAAGTTACATATTTTGTTCGTTATCAAAATTTTTAGAGAATTACTTTGAAGTTTCGAGTCCAATATTTTCTATATTTCTTATTTTAAATGTATTATTTTTATTCTATAGTTTTATTCTATATTTGTAATCTTCATCACGGTACTGCAGTTTCCATACTACTGCACCGTACTGCGTATTACGCATTTTACATCCTATCAGTGCAGCTAAAAACCATATCATTAACATCACAACGCAGGCAAAAAAAAAATCATTAAAAATAGCCAAAAACCTCAAACTCTCCAGAATCTGAAACCAGCGCTCGCACGCCGATAATTACATTCCCGTCGCAATTTCTCACGAAAGCCCGTCCCCCCGCGCGGATCGCAGGCGTTTTAATCGGCAGCGCGTCCCCACTACGGCGGCAGCTTTATAAGGAGGCAGATAGGAAGCCCGAGACGGCGGCTGCAGGCAGGCGGAATATAAAATAGCGCCTCGCGCGCGCGGAGCCGAATGGAATATAAAATACACACAGCGGGAGGGAAGAAGAGTTGCAGCGGGTGATAAACGAGCGCCCGGGTAAGTGGAAGTACATTCGCGTCTCCCGTCGTCGACGGGGCTCGGCTTTTTATCAGATGAGGAGGGGGCGGAGGGGGAGAGGAGGGGGGTCCGGGAGGAAACGCGGCGGACAGGCGGAACGCACTCCCGGAACGGCTTTGATATCTCGCGAGACAGCTAAGAATTTGTCAGAGGCTCTCGGGGCCTAAGGAGCGAGCGAGAGGGAGATGGAACCAAAGGCGGGGATTTCTTTTAAAATGCAAATACGTCTGTCTCGGAGTGGGCATACGGAAAAACTGTTAGCTTTTTCGCGGGGGATAGAGATTGCCGACGCGTTTCTATAGGCCACCGCCCCCTTCGCGCTTCTTGAGTCCATTACTCCCGCCCCGCTTGCGCTGCGCTGCATCGCCACTTCTATTTCGACCCCGGCGCTTGCTTTAATTATACCCCCATTGTGCGTTTTTCCCCGGGATCCATGCTTTGCAGATGCGTTTTTCCCTTTGCAAGTGCTGTTTGAATCCGAGAAGAGACCTCTTGACCCGAAACGAGAGCAGATAAATCCATTCGCTGATAAAAAACCATTTCGCGGGGATTCGAAAGACATATTTTCCTTCTTTCATTCTCGACCGGTGCGCAACATGCGGGAATAACCCGGCTATAAAAATTCTCCTCGGCCATCAAACGGTACATTCTATATATCGCTGAAATAAAAAAACGAGGAATATCTGAAAATTTAAAGTACAAAATGGAAAAAATAGCGCGATCCATTTTTACGATAACCGTATAGAATCACATCCTCGTAAACGGCCTCCCCAAGTTCGAGGGGCGCGATGCAACCGTCGCCGGAAAAAGCGTTAACGCGCTAAAAAAAAAAAAAGGTGCGAGGGGCTCGTAAAAGAACACACGGAATATCGAGCACCCCCGGTGAGAATGGAATTTCCCGGATGTATAGCAATGAGAAGCGCGCGTCTCTAAGACGCAGGAATGCAAAGTCAAAGCTGTCACGTCTCCACCTCGGGCTTAATTCCCGACTCCGGGGCCCGGCGTATCGGGATGCAGTTCGTGCCTGCGGCCGCCGGGACGGGCTTCCATCGACGCCCGCAGCGGTAAAGGAAAATCATTTTACGCGCGAGCGAGCGCCGGGCGACGCGACAGCGACGCCTCGCGCGCCTCTCGTTAGGTATCCCCGGGAGCCGAGATTCCCCGGTATACAGCGGCGCTCGACCAAATAATATTAGGACGACGGGGCGTTCATGCTTAATGCATGGGAGCCGAAGGAGCAGCCGGCCGGATCCGAGGATCACGCGGCCCGAGCGGCTAATGGATATCGGATAATAAATTACGCCGCGGCAGATAATAGATGATAGATGGCGCGCCGGCCGAGAGGATAACGAGATTCCGCGGGACCCGAGGAGACTTTCGGCGTCGCGCGAGAGCGCACCTCTCCTCAATTATGAAGGGCGAAATTGTCTTCCGATGCGCGTGGCAGATTGTTAATCCGGCGCATTAAATGTGCAGGCAACCGGTCGGCGAGCCGAGCGGATATCTCGCCTGCAGTCTTGCAACGGGTTAAAACACTAATCTCGCACCTCCCCTCAAGGAGGTGGGGCGAGCGCGCGGCGCTGAAAGATAGATGAAGAGCGCACTCGGGAGACGAGGACTTATTGCGAATGAAATTAAGTAGAAAAGCCACTTGCACGCCCGGACCGCGTTTTTATTACCGACCGGCTAGCTTTTTCCTCGTTTTAATTGCGCAATCGAGCTCTTTTACTATCTTAGTGAATTCACTAAGAGTGGAGCTGGCTAAATTCATACCGTACGTTGGATTCATTTCTCTGTTAGTAATGCTGTAAATCCTTTGCTGAGTTATTTGTAACAATTTGGATAAATAATAAGATGACTGCTCTATATTCTACAAATTTAATCTTCGTTACATTAAATAAAGTGAATTGTATTCTCATTTACAGTCATGTTCAGAAATTATAGAAGAAAGATTACCTTTTTTTAACTACTATCATCTTTGAAACAGCAGTAACTGGTCTGACTGTATAATATAGTTCCTTTTGTACTAGAATAAGATAGAATGAACTACATAAGAGGTTATTTGAATTTCTATAAATATTAGAATCTCCTTTCTTAGACCTTTTCGTTTTATGCAAAAGACTATTATATAACTCTTAACAAAATAAAAAGTATCTTACATTATTTATCATAAAAGTTGTATGCCTGGTTATAATATCATAGTAAAAATTTTTATATGATAAAATAAAATATTTTTATTATATAATAAAATATTTTTTTACTCTTTTCCATTATCTTTCCTTTAAACTGAATTTAAAGTTGATAAAAAAGCAGCAACGAATATCACTGCATTTATTTTTGCTTGTTTAAAATCACGTTGATCCATTCAGAAAAAAAACCAGCGCCTTAAAATAGCTACCATCAGTAGTATTCCCACTTGGAAATAATGAAACATAAAAGCGGCCGGAACTCGGATTGCAGTGTATTATTCATCAAAGAATTGTAAATTTCGAACTTAACATTTCTAACAAACACGACGGGCTTTGGGCAATTTTCAGCCGCGTTGAATTATACATCAGCGGCTCCCGGTAATTTTTCTCCTCTTATCCTCCCCCGCGAAAATAAGAGAATAAGTCGAGGTGCGAGGAAGCGGCAGCGACGCGCCCCGGCGAAGGAAGAAAAGGGTGGAGGAGGAGAGGACGGAGGAGGTCGGCAGGCCGAAGGAGGGATGAGGGCGAACAAAGATTTTATCCCCCCTGACTCGGCTCGCCGGGGTTATTTCGCATTTTTCGCGCAGTCTCTTCATCCCCCGGCGGCGCGGCGGAAATTTCGGATTCGTGATTTTTATCGCTCGAGGATCGCCGCGTCGCATAAAATAAACATTCCCGGAGCTCCGCCGGAGGAATCGAGGTCGAGAGCGAGGCACCACCCACCCCTGCCTTGTCTTCCGTGTAAGAGGCGAGGTGCTCCGGGGGTAGAGCGCGCGGGGCGCGAAATTCCCCGGGTCTTAAATTTAAGCGACGGGAAATAGAGGACATAATCGGAAACGGCCCTGTCCCCGCCACCCGCTTCCCGTAATATCGCCTGGGCGCCGCGGGAGGCCAGGGGCAGCTGAGAAAACAAAAGGCCGCGATGAAGAAGAGCCGGAGGTGGAAATTGTAATCGCCCGGGAGTCCGAGCGTCATCGAGGAGGAGAAAAGTTAGGGGGTCGAGACCGAGGTAAAAAAACGTAGAATCGATTGGGTGGGCTCCCCGGAATTTATGAATGAAATTACGATTTTTCGAGGTCAAAGTAATAAGCGGGGGGTGGGGCCATCGGACGCAGAGGACTTTGTTCTCGGGGAATGGACTCTTTCGAAATCGAGAAATTTGATCGAAGGGGGAACGGAGTTGAGTTGCGATGAAATATAGAGTAATGGTTAATAAATTACAACGAAAATTCACAGGATAATTTATGCAGGATTTTTAACGTAAAAAAATGTGTGGAAAATTTTCAGTTTTACTGCTTTTCAGAATTAAAATTTGATATTTCAATGTTAAAATGAAAGAAAATTTGTAATTTTTAAAATTAAAATATTGAATTTATTTATTATAAATAGAGTAATAAAAATTATCATTCCTAATTGTGACATACTTTTTTAAAAGTTTTATTAAAAATTTTATAGCACACTAGAATAAAATTTTTATTACTTTTTTTTTTAAATAACCGTATCCATGCGAAATATTGTTTATTTTATGCACAAAATTTACTCGACCGCCAGTGCTGCAAATATCAATACCGTTCTTCTTGATTGCATTTTCAAAAAGACCAATCAGTATCAAAATATTGACTACCACTGCGAAAAAAGCGTTTAATTGAATGATAAAAATATACGACGAAAACTTTATATTTTATCGTAGAATCGTCGAAAAATAAAATAAAGTGCAATGGAACTGACAATACACTTTACAAATCTAGCACGGCCCTTGTATCGCGTTACCCCAAGATTATCTAAAGAGCTTTTCGCGATCAGCGGAAGATTGACACTGTTGGTAACGAAATCTCCCGATCGAATGATGATAGAGATTAATTAATGGAAGACCTGTGCTAGCCTTCGCTCGGCGCATCGATAGTTTCGCCTCTCATTTGGTCGTGCCAATCACCACGGACGATAAACTAGCGTGAGTGAGTATCCGCTTCGAAATCAACTATGTCCGGGGAAGCCACTCGTTCTTAAGGGAATACGCTGTCCTCCCCCCTCGCTGCGATAACGAAAGTTCATTAAACCGCTAAATTTAATTAAAACTACCACAACTATAGTAACTCCCAATCGAAACAATATAAAAAAAAACTTTCCGTCCGAAAAGCCTTGCAAATGAAGACGCCCAAGTTGACTGCGCCGCGGATGTAGGGGTTAAAGGCAGTGCTTTGGCGGAAGCTCGCCAAGTGATGAATAACGCAAATGGTGTAAATAAAATGAATGGAAAAGGTCGGGTGGCGAACCGAGAGGAAGGAGCGATTAGAGCGTTCCGGAGAGTTAAAGCACGTTTAACCGTCGCGAAATCGATTCGGGTCATTCGTCTTGAGACGTGCGTTTCTGCTGAGCTACGCTAAATGCACTGGTCTCTCTCTTTCTCGCTCTTTTTCTCTCCCTTTCTCCCTCGCTCTTCGTTCCTACCGCCGAAGACCGGGGCTATAATGTCGTAAAACCAGAAGGGGGGAAAAGCTTTTGGCTCGAATGACAGCTCCTCTCGAGTGCATCGCCGCCGACCGGAAGCTCCGAGCTATTGACTGACCACTCCACTTTACTACGCTCGGCCAACGGGCGGAGAGTCTCCCGTGGAATGTACCGGCGGATCCTCGCGCTCGGCCGGCAGCGCCGTTAGAGCCGGGGAAAAATCTTGGTGCGCGAGTAGGATGTGGAGGTGGAGGAAAAAGCCGGCGAGACAAAAAGTCCCGAGCTAGAGGTCGTGGGAGAATTTTTCGAACGAGAGAGGGAGAGAGCGAGAGAGAAAGAGAGAGGTCGATCGGGCAGCCGGCGGAGATTGAAAAAGGAACGAGGCAAAAGTGAAAAGTCGCGGCTGGCGCGGGGGAGGGAGAAGAATGGGGAGAGGAGATAGGATTCGACTCTCGTGTTAGAGCCATTCCATCCATTCCGCCGAGCCAATGGGCGCGAAGCCGACACGGAACTTGGCAGCATGTGCCGAAGGCAGCTTGCGCGCGGAGCCCGGGCTCGCGCGCGCTCGCCTCCTGCTCTCCGCCTCTCCTAACTCTCTCTTCTACATGCGACTTTCATTTCGAATTTTTTAATCTCACCGCCGCCGCTGTCGTCGTCTCCTCGCTTCTCCCCCTTTGCCTTTGAGACTTCCATATCTTTCTTTTTTTTCCTTTACGTTTTTTTTTGTTTACAGCTAGCGAAATTCGGATTCTGAAATATTACGCCATGCGGAGCAGGACTGTCATTGCGAGCGACGCCTGGAGTAATTTCAAGATGACGGCGGGTTGCGTAATTAATGACGATATAACGAAAACAATGGGTTACTAAACGATTCTTGCGTGGGAAGAATTAAAAACTGCTCAGACTAAAAGAATGCTTTAATTCTTCTTTTTACACGACTCGATGAATAGCTTGAACGGAACAAAAGAGCTTTTTAAACAAACAGCTTTTGTTTAATGTAAATGCTCTTTCACGAAAAATTTTTCATAATTTCGGAGATGAAATGACAAGTTTTATTTATCAAAATTTAAACAAATGCGTATAAATGTGCAGAAGGCAATAATGAACATAAAATGTAAAAAAAATTTTTCGATAAAGAAATAGTTTATATATAATTAATTTTAACTTCCAATGATTAGACTTAAATTTTAACTCATCGTTTATGAGTAACAATAATTATTACTAATTTAATCTCTTACGCTAAATTAATCCAACCATGTAAAGAAACTCATAATTTCTAATCTATTTAACTTTCAGTAAGCTGAACGTAAAAAGTAGATCGCTATAAAACAACCTAAAGTTTCTAATGAGAGTTGTTATAGAAATTAATTGCATGAATCTTATACGGTCTACAATCAAAAATGCACTGTAATTTCTGGGCTCGAAACTCTTGCATAGAAAGTTGAAAAAGTCATTACAGCACCTTGAGTATACTTCACTTTATTACTAGATAGTACTAGAAGCATAATATTATTTCAGCAGCATTGCAGAAATAAAACCTTCAATCTTATATTTTCAATCTCATATATGAGCGCAGTGGTTCATGCCAGATCACCTTTAATAAAAGAAGACCTATATACCGCACGCATTTCCAACTATCCCCGCAAACTTACGCTGCAGCGAAATCAATTAAGCCGAGACCTAATCCCCAAACAAGCCAAAGTCCTTGTCAATCTTCAAAGCATAAGTCTGCCGCCCGGAGTTAGCGAATGGGTTTCCTTAAATAAGACTGATGAATTTTCAAGAGCGAGTGCGAGTTTGACCCACTTTCTGCGGCGGCGCCCGCGCAGCCCAGACTCTCCGCGCCTCGACCTCGGCATCAAAGACGAAGGCCCCGGCCCTAGAAGCCGGAGGGTCCCCCGCGAGAGGTGGGCGTGCGCGCGCCCGTGGCAAATCTACCGTGAAGTCCACTCGATCGTGCGTGGGCGCGGGCGGGCGACACGACTCTTCCATTAATTACCGGCTCGTAGCCGGCCCGGCTAATCAATGGCTAGTTAGCGGCGGACGCTCGGCTCGCGTCAATGATTACCGGCGCGCGCTAATTCACGCCAGCTGCAGCCGCGGGGGCTCCTTGCCCGCGCCGCGTGCCCCTGACGCGTTTCCCTCTTCCGCCCCGTTGATCCGCGAGCCAACCAACCCTGCCCCCCCTCCTCACACCCTAATTTTCGCTTCGACTACGCAGTCGGGTACAGCCGAAGGGATTTCAGTACCCCTGCGATATTTCAAATGTGATGGTGTACAGTTTTTCTTCGTATTGAATCGCACCTGTTCAATCTCCATATACGCGCTTTCGGATTTAGCGCAGCGTTCGAGCCGTTGATACAATAAATATCGAAAAAAAAAACAATCTATAATCTCTTCGCGCGTCGCGAATTTACATAAAAAGAGCGGCTTTATCTCTCGCGTCGATAAAATATTTAAAACGCCGCTGCGAGGGAAAATACAGGTCCGCACGAGGGGTGGATGTGCGCGAAGCCGCGAAATGGCGCGAGCGGAGGCTTATGAAAAAAAAAAAAAAAAAATACAAAACACTGCATCGCGCATGCAAATGTTCGCCGGGTGAAAGGTCGTTTGTCACATGCGGCGCGTGTGTGTTTCGAGTGCGCCCCCCGGACGGCGAGTAAAATTGACTGGCCCGAGAGCGATAAGCTATCTGGCGGGCGCCGCGCCGCGGAAATTCGCGTCCGGCGACGAAAATCGTAAATTGTCGGCCCTCCTTGCGCCGAAGCGGGCGCGCGCGTGCATCTAACGGATACCGTGTCGAGTGGAGCCGCGATCAAATGGAGAACTTTGAAAGCTCGTTGGCTGAGGTACGATATTTCGGGAAATATCGAGACACTTTTGACAGACCGTCTCCTGTTCGGATGGCTTTCGAAATAACTTTTTTTTCGCCGAGGATAGTGCTTTCACTCGAAATTTATTTTGTAATTGTCACGGATTGCAGTTGACTGACGCTTCAGCGATCAAATTAAACAAGTGTGTTTTATGAACTTTTTTAGCAGGAGAAATGACGTTCTATTTCAAGATTTTTAATTGTTCTTCTTCTAAGAGATCCTTCTAACTCGAGATCCTACTAACTATGAGAGTACTTTGGTCTACATATATTTTCTCACGTGACGCCAAGGTTAAAAAAAAAAAGATAAGTGCACACTTGACTAAATGTATACAGCCCCTCTGATTATTTTCCTTTGTCATAATTTTATTGTATTGTTGAAATAAAACATTTTTTATGATATATAATTTTATAAATAATGATAATATTAAAAGAGAATTTATAATAATTATTTGTGAATTTATGAGTAGTCATCACTCTTTAATGTCATACCAGATTTATGATTAAATAATTAATTTTATCGATATTCTACAGGAGATAATAGAATTTAAGTTTAATGAAATGTAATATTTTTGAAATTTATATTGCTTTGTAAATTACAGTAATTACATAGAAATTATAAAATCATGGGTATTAATTAAAAATAACATAATTCACATTGTCTATTTTTTAAAATTATTTAAATTATAATTAAAAGAAATTAATACAATTCTACATGAAACATTTTTCAGGAATGGAAAATTTTTTAACATCGAGACAACAGATTTCCGAGAAATCCCGAGTATGAAACTTCCGAGGGAGCCTCGCGGTTTTTCGCTCGGTTAATCGGAAAACTCGCGCATCGCAGCCAATCGGCACGGCGCGGCCCTTGAATTCCCGGAATTCGCGTCGGGGACGTTTACGCGCGCCCGCATTGTGCCCGGGCGTTATGACGCCTCCGCCACGAGCGTCGATCGCCACGGAGCCCGAGGAGCGCCAGCGCGGGACTCGGCCGTGTGAAATTTTTATTCCTGGAATTTGAGGGAAAACGCGGCGCGCGCGGGCGCAAATCTCCCGGGACTTTTATTGCCTCGCCGAGGTGGATCCTAATGGCGCGCACTTTTAATTTTGTGGAAGTTGCGGAACCGTTTCCTCGCCCTCTTCTCTTTCCTCCTTTTTTTTTGCGGGGCCAACTGCTCTTCGCTAGTCGCGGTGTAATTTTAAAAGTTACGATCGAGCGGACAATTTTAGACCTTTGAATCGCCGTTACGGTGACGGAACTTTGTAGAATTTTCAGGGAGAAAGGATTAGTTGGTGGGTAAATTTATTAGGGGGATCTGCAGTGTAAAATGTTTAATTGTTTTACTTAGCGTTTTTTAAGAACGGAGCATATTTTATTTTTTAGTCATTCTTGATAGAAATATTTTCGATTATATGCAAGTTACATATCATTTTAAGAAAAAATAATAATAATCTGGTTTCAAAGTAAGAATATTGAATAAAATTACAAAAAAACAAGTACAGAATAATACCATCGTTCTTTTAACTTATACAATTACATGAAATGGAAGATCTGCTGAGAATCAAATAAGAAGGAATAAAAAAAAAAAAATCTTAGAATTTCAGTTAATTCTTTAACAGAAAAGTTCATATTTCTTACACACAGTAACACTTACATAGCGATGTATAATCTCTAAAAATATAAGTAGGATAATGATGAAGATAATAACTGGGATCAACTAAAATTGAATTATACTACAATCTCGTTTAAAACACGTAATTTAAGATCCAATAAATAATTTAACTTTGTGATAAAATCCTTTACTAACTACATTAGAAACTTCCCTTATTCAACAAAATTAACTTATGGTTAATGAACTAATTAAATAGTTTTTACGGAGAATAATTCAACTTTTGGTATCTTATTAGTCCAGACAACCGACCATCGAAGTTACATCTATGGCTGGCAACAATACCCAGGAAAATCGGAAAATGAAGACGTGAATAATGAGAAAGCGAAAGCCTCGAAGAAATAGAGAGAGAGGGAAGGCTCCTAGACGGCGCCTGGACTCTCGGTTCGTTTGTGACCGATCGAGTGCGAGAGACAAAGCAGGAGGGAGCGCCGCGAAAAACCCGATACGAGTCAGACAGCGGAATTCTCTGTTTACGTCGGGACAACGCGATTCCACCCGCCACCCCCTCCGTCGAGGCTAAGCATTACGAGGCGAGGTTATTTGGCATCTAGGAGAGAGGGACTCCGTCGACTCTTACACAAGGATAATCCCCGCTCGTTGTCGGCTCCCGGAGAGCTTTTCCGTCCGCGAGCGCGAGCAGGCCACCGACTTCTTTTCATCCGTCTCCCCTCTTACGGTCTCCTTTCGTCTTCGTCCGGCGTCGGCGACTGGACGAACTGTAAATCGAATTCCCGCGCTCGCGGCAGAGTAACCCGAGAGGGTCTGCCGCGGCGGACAAGAAATTACATTGGAATTTAATAGTGCCGTCCGTGCGCGCCCCGCTTATCCGGTTACAGTTTATTCCGCTTCTCGATCTCTCGCCTCCTATCTCTTTTCTTTAGCTTTTCCTCTTTTTTTTTCACTCTCTGGAGCTCGCTAGACCGCTTTTTACCCTACTGCCTCTGACCTCCCCTCCCCCTCCTTTATTCCTCTTACTAATTTTCTTTTCTGCTTTACTGGCTGCGGAGTAAGTTTATACTATTTGACAGTTGTGGAAATTGCTAGGGAATGGCAGAAATTATCCGGTTCAAGAGCAAATTTTTATTTGTAATGAACAGAGACGTTGCTTTGTCCGAATTACCTCGTAAAAGAGGGTAATCAATTTTTATTTTCTCACTTTCTTTTTATACCAGAGTTTTGTTGATCTTATAATGCATTCCTTGAAATATCGATAAAATGAAATAATTTTTAGCAGAAGATTTTCAAATTAAAAATCTTATTACAGTTTAAATTTGCAGGAAAATGAATTGAATTTTTTAATCGTGAACATTTATTTACAAAAAATATTGTATTCAATCTTAATAAAGGCACGTGTATTCTACAGCATAGTAAAACTATAAAGTGTACTATAAAAAACCATCAAACAAAAAATATCACGTACTAAGTTTACTATACGATCGTAAATTTTTTAAAAGAAAATGCCCTCTACGAGAAATTATTCTTAAATTTACATTTTTATAACTTTAAACACTTGCCTACAATGAATAAAACATTAGTTTCTACACAATATAGACTAGTAGGGCAGCATACAAGAACGAATAAAAAAGAAATTTTAAAACTTAAATACGTATTCAAGGGATTAATTCTAACAAAACCTGCGAATACGTAAATTTCTATCGTAAGCAGCTTTTTCCGAAAATTAAAATTTTCCAAAAATCAGGTTACCCGAAGCTTAAAATGCTGTAAGTAGCAAAACGAGAAAATCGTCGGTTCTTTTTTACGCGCGCGTACGCCCGCAACATAAACCTCGGAATTCGGCGGATCCCAAGTAAAGCGGCGGAAAAAGTTTTACGAGCAACGAATAAGTACTCGTGTAATTTCGAGTTCCAACGAGTTTCCGCCGGGCGTTCGCGCAACGGAAAATTATTACAACCTCCGTCCCCTTAAGCTCCTCGCTCCGAGGCAGTAAGAAACAAAAGGCGTTCCCCGCGTTCATTCCCGTCTAATTTGAAGTTGGCGCGCAGGCATTCGCGCGATGCCCCGAGATCGATCCTCCGCGGCGCGGGGGTAGCGGATCGCAATTAATCGCGAGCGAGCGCCGGAAAGCGGGGCGGCGGGCTTTGACGCGGCGAGTGCCTCCGCGCTCGAGTGCAGCGTCGCGCGCGTTCTCGAGGCGTGCAGCCGTCGCGAGCGCGGAGTGGATTACCGGCGAACGACGAGACTCGGCGAAACCCGGACGCATCTCTTCCTGGCTCTCAAAGAACCCGTCGCCCGCCTGTACTTTCCCTCCAAACTGCTTTTGTATATTTGCATTTAGACGACGGATTTCATGTGAAATTGAGCGCGGCGCAACGTGCAGCTTTTTTTGGTTTACTAACGTGTGCGGCGGGAATGATCTCCCTCTGGTGGATATAGCGAATATTATGGATTTTATTTTCTAAGCATTTTATGAGTGATAAGATTGAAAAAAATCTGTTTAATTACTTGATTTAGAAAAAAGTCTATTTTCAAAATATCGTGAGATCCACTGAACTCCTGGTGACCGTAACACATGCGACTGTTCAATTGATATATTTTTAGATCTCCTCTACTTTTCAAATTCATTACTGAAGAAATCATTTAAATTTTAGATAGTATAATGTATTTCCTCGTACGTATAGCAAGGAAGGATGTGAACAAATTTTTAGATTTTGTAAAAATTTTCAAAATAACTTCTTGAAGTCTAGTTATTTCCACGAGTTTCAAATTTCAAGGGAACATCGCGTCCAAAAAGTTGCAAGATGAAAGAACGCGAAGCATCGAGAAAACTATTTTTTGTCGACTACATCACTGCATCTTTCGATTTCACATTTTCCTTTGAATTTATCAAGTTTTGCTCTCGACTTCCTAGTATCGCAAGACACTACTTTCTTTCTAGAATTGCGAAATGAAAAATTTATCTAAATTATCCAACTATTTTGTCGCAATTGTTTAAATCGACTTTTTATAATAAATCCAATTTGTTCCTTTAAATCGACTTTTTTCTTTTATATCTTAGGCATAACATACACCTGCATAGTTTTTCTTCTTTTACGTACTAACAATTCTCTAAAACTTTTTCGCCTCTGTCACGAAAGTATTCATCCCAACTGCAACGACACTCAACGAATGCAGCCTCCTAACTTCTCCGGCAAAAATTATGCCACAGAGGCAGCGGGATAAATATTATCGAAGCGCCAGGTTGTTTCGGAGGAGCCCCTGAAGCGTGTGCGCATATGGTGGCGCTTAAAAAATGTTTACTCCGTCCATATTCATGCGGACGCGTTACATTCGAGCTCGCCGGTCGCGGGATTAATATGCATGGAAGCGCATTACCGTAGGGCATGCGGTACGTATAGGATCGCCGCGTCGATGCGCCGACGGCGGAATCTCGACTTTCGCGATCCCGCAGCCCGAAGGGGGTACAGAGAGAGGGGTAGGGGCGCGTCAAAGGAATTCCGGGATTCAATTTAACTTCGGCCCGCCCGCAGTCTTACGTCAAAATTTATTGCCTCGATGGGCAATATTGCTGCGCTCTCATACGCGGACCGCGATAAATTCGGAATAAACGGTTAGCCATCCGCGATTTATGTTCCGCGACTCAAACCCTTCCCTCGGCTCCCCCTCTCCCTTCCTGCCGGGCATTCATATATTCCACCCGGACAATGACTCGTTAGCATCCTTCCGCGCATTGTTTGCTCGCGCGTTATTTATTCTTAGATTACGAGTTATGTTTGCGCCGCTTTTCCGTGTACAGAGCGGAAACGAAAGCCACTCGCTCGAGCATCCTGCACGGGGGGAAAAAAATTTCCCCGTATTTTTGTTTAGCAACTTTTTTTTTATTTGCACGACAAGTTTTATCGAAATATACGAGAGGTGTAGCGCTATTCCGATGAACCGATCGTAATGAAATTTCCAAGAATCGAAAAAATCGTTGATATTTTAAAATTCACGTGAACACTGCATTTTTTCAAAAACATAGGAAGTGTTCATTCAGCTCGAAAATTGGCTTACCCAGAATAAAAATATCGACGCATATCCTCCTTCAATTTGCAATAAAAAAAAAAGTAATAACCGACACGGTATGTACGTTTTATTTTATCACCTTATTCCAAGACCATGAAGCAACCAGTGCGCTCCAAAGCTGGCGCTAGATCGTACGTAACCGATAAAACCGAGAAAATTAGTAGCGAACAATGGGTGGTGTGGACTCACCGAGTACTACGAGTTTCACGGGCCTACTGACGAGCAGCTTTCCCCGCTCGTCCTCGAGCTGGCACGTCCAGACGCCGTCGTCTTCCAGCCTAACGTTCTCGATGTGCAGCGCCGCCGTCGAGGAGTCGCCGATGTATCTGTGGCCCGTGCCGCTCATTTCCGTCCTAGTGTCAATAGTTATCATGTCCACCGGCGCCCCCTCGTGCAGCCAGCTCGCTGGCCTTATTCTGTAACTCCTGAAACAGATAGGTAGTGTTTAAACTTCGCATGACCGGGTAGTTGCACTACGAGAATACCCTTAACGTCAACTAATCCGTAACGGCGATTGGTAGCTTTTTCTTTCGTTAATGTTTGTACTACATGAGTGAAACTCTTGAGAAGCGCATTCATTGTTTTAAAGCGTTTGAGTGTAATAATTTCAAGTACGAATTAAAAATGTAGGTACTATTTTTAGTCATTTTATATTTATTGTTTTTCGTAAGGTAGATAATGAAATTAAAATTATAGAAAAAATGTATGCGACATTCTACTAATCTACTAATCAAACTGCAAAAAAGACTTTTAATACGCTTAAGTAGAAACAGACTGATACTGTCAGACATTACTTTACCTCTAAGTTTTTATTTTTTATTTTTATTAATGAAATATTGAAACCTGTAGTCACTCTATTATTTAAAGAAGAGATATTCACAGTGAATACTCAATTTATAATGCTTATTCTGATTCATTCCCGTATCAACGAAAACTGCTTCTGCCATGAGATCTTATCAGTAAAAGCACTTATTCCAGCGCTGAGGAAAAATCATCAAACGCATCTACTCGCGGTAATTAATCAGTTTCATGGAAGCGTTTCAATTTATCAGTCTGTCTCGCATGAAACGTAATTCCCGAAATAACGAGGCACCGGTCAGATAAAAATCTGGGAAAAATGGCCGTTGCGATAAGCCGAAAGACACAAAGCAACCCGGCCGAATCTTCCCCCTATTCCCCCGTCATCCAAACGAACCCGCCAAACGAGCGCGAAGAAAATGGAAGGAAGATCGTGACTCGCGTCGTAGCGGGAAATAGAAGAAGCCGAGCTAATCGAACTCGGCCAGCACACACCTGACGGCGGACATGAGGAGCCGCGTGTAATTGCCGTCGAGCTCGCAGGGCAGCACGACCTTGCTGAGTGGCTTGACGACCAGTTCAATGGGCGGCTGAGTGGACGACAGAGACAGGGTAATGGTGTCGCCCGACGAGTTCGAGATCTCGTCGCGCCAGGACGTGTCCTCGGGGGCGGCGAGGAGGGCAGCGGGCACCGCGACCTCGTCGCTCTCCGTCGAGGGAGAGCCGCTGGTGCCGCCGCCGCTGGAGGCGTACGCCGTCGTCGTCGACGTCGACGTTGTGGTCTTTTTGCTGCGTCTGCTGGTGCCGCCGCCCGCGCCGACATCCTGCTTGCCCCGTAAGGTGAAGATGCCGGCCTCGTTCGCTGGACCTGCAAGCACAAGATTCAAGAAGTTTTGTTAGTGAAATTTAAGAAGTGATCTTGAATTTCTATGTAAATTCTAGTATACAAATTCTTTAGAAGTTTTATTATCTAAAATTATAAAAAGGATTTTATTTCATCATTGATTTATGCAACTGTACGTGCACTGATTGGGATCAAATTTTTAAATTAAGTAGAAAAGTCGGGGTTTCATGCGCCATTCACTAATAAAAATAATTTTTAGAATAATTCCTTTTTTAGTCAAGCCGAGTGGTTTTTTTCACTCTTTCGCATTATGAGAAGTTATTTACATTTTATGAACTTATTATAACAACTTGTAAGACAGCGAATGCGGAAATTTAAATAAATTAAGTGATTTATGAATACTGCAAGATGTGTCTTTCAAAATATAAATGGATCTACCGGATGTGTTTATTTTAAAATTTACAATGTCTATCAAACTTGTGATTTAAATATTGAACACATGTCATATTTCTTAAGCAAATACAACAAAGCACATCTAGGCAAATGAACCTAAATATCTCACTATCATTTCTTTTGGTGTATAATAATAGAATATACCGAAAATTCAAGAAAAATGTATATAAAATTTGAATTTTTTAAATAATATATGTCGAATATATATTACATAAATGTTAAGCTCTGTTCGTAGTTCTTGAACAAATAAATTAAAGCCCATCTAGACAAATGCACCTAAATATTCCAGTGCTTGTGAAATAGCCCAGAATGCAGCAGTAGTAAAGAAAATGCTCACTCTCGCGAGCTGTAGCCTCGAGCGACGAATAATCCGAATCAGCCAGGGGGATTTTTAACAATGAAGAAAATTACAAAGAAGGCACGTAGATCCTCCGCGTTTCTTCTTTGAGTCGCGTAAATTGCAAGGACCAGGGGAGTGGGGACGCGGGGGTGGAAAGCGGGTGGGAGTTAGGCGACTCTCCTTTCTCTTTCACGCTCTCACTCGCCGAGCGGGGGTAAATATTCCCCGAGTCGAGCGGCTTGATCGAGTTAGCGCGCTGCCGGAATTCGATAAAGCTGCGACAACACGCGAAGAGGCGCCGCCCCCGCGGGCCCTCCAATTCATACCTCTTTTCTCTCCGCCGCGCCTCTCATTTCCTATCCAGACGGCTTCGACACCCCGCTCCCCTGCCTCGCTTCTCTGTTTCATTCGCCGTCCATTGGCGGCTCACGCCTTCTTTCGCGGTGCCTCAAACTCACTCCGGGAATTAATTTCCATTTGTATTTACAACACTCGGGGGGACTATGATTCGACGACGCGGAGGCGATGAGAATTTAGAAATTGGATTCTGATGTGGAATTTTGCTGGCAGATTTTTTAAATAGCATAAATTGTATGGTCACGTTTTCATTAAATTGTTTAATGAGTGAAATTGTTTAAAGTGTGAAGAAATTCCCTTCATTATTTAGACTTATTATAAAATAAAAACATCACTGCAGAAGGCAACATGAATATTAGTTTTTAAATTTAAGATCTCATTTACCATCAATTTTTTTATAAGTAAGAAATCTTATACGAAAAATGTGAAGATTACAATTTCTAATAGATAATATTCAATAACAAACTATAAATTCGGATTGACGAGGCATCACAATTTTCTGAAATTTTTGCAATAAACTTTCAATCTTACTTTTTGATCAGAGATAAACCAGTGCAGGTCGCAACTTCAAAAAAAAAAGAAAATTTTTACTTACAAGAACCTTTTCCCTGGAGCGCCAGAGCAAAAGCGCGCGAGTGGAATCGATACAGCGAGCGTGAGGAAAAAAAAGCGAGAGCCCGGATGGAAGCGAACTTCCCTTCTCCCCCTTTCCCGGTAGCGCGCTCCTCCTCCCCGCGCTGATGCGAAATCGCAATCGGAACCACGGCGCAAATTGCGAAAGGTCCCGACGCGCCGGTTGAGATGTTGCTGAAACCGAAACTACTCGGCGTCGTCCGGTTGACGCGAACTTCGACCTCCGCGAAGTGGCGCGGGGATCGCTGCGTTTCTCTTTCGCTCTTTCTCTCCTCGCTTCCGATACCGCGCTGTTTTCCCGTCAGCTCGACCACCCCCCCATCCCCCCCGCTTCGTTACGAGGCTCTTCGAGGCTGTCGGGACGAGGCGTAGTTGGGTTAGCCCGACGAGGCTTTCTCGCGGCCACGTCGGTATCATAATTAGTTTTTCGCGGCGCCGGCTACGCCGTGATGGAGAGTCAACGGAAACCACGATGGTACACAGGGTGGAGGAAAACAAGCGGATTGATTTCATTTTTACGCCTCATTAATTCGATTTCCGACACCGCGCGAATTTCAATACAATGAAGCGACGCTTGGGGTTGTTTGATTTTCAATGGGATCATCGGTTGTGTTTGCTAATCTTGAATTTACATTTTTTATTGATTCATTGCTTAATAAGTCTGATGCAATTATTAAATTTATAATAAAAACAGGTTATTGAAAATGGACGAGAAAGATTCCGTTGAGTATTTTTGAGACTGGTATTGTGGAGAATGTTAAGAAAAAATTAATTGTTAACGTCAAACTCGATATTTATTTATTAATAGCAGGTCATTATTAGAGATCAAAATAGAACAAATAAAATATAAGAATATTTAGAAGATTCAGGAAACTTGTATGATAATACTTCACATACTTCACTGCCACATAAAGTTGAATGATCATAAAGGATAATATACTCGAATTTTTTAATTAATAAATTATTTAAAAAAATTAATATCCTTCTTTTTCATTACAGTCTGATGACTGGTTATCCTACATAAGAAAACTATAAAAAAGATTTCATCTCACCAATGCATCCATACAAGTGCATGTCGGAGCATATCTTGATACATACCCCTTACTATCCCTACTACAAAGCCATAAAAACTACCCGCTGCATTCACGGCACAGTACCTTGTACAACTGCTAGGTGTTTACTTTTAATTTACTCAAATTCCTTGTAAGTCAGGCAAATAACAGAGCAAGAGCTTGGCTCGCAAAAATGCAAAGCACTGCCACCCCACTACAGCCTGCACCACCCGATGTCGCGCAACTAGGCCAGCCCTCCGTAGTGTGTTTTTAACTCGTACGCCCCCAAGTCCGCGAAACTTCGGCGCAACGACGACTCACTCTGGCAGGACGCGTTGCTCGCGTCCCGACTTGCTCGCGCCTCGCAGCTGGGGGCCTATCTCTCATTAGGACGGCGAAGGAGGCGGCTTGCTCTTGCGCCTTCGTCTTCATCCACGCGCGAAGCGGCTGCGCGTTATTCCGGGGCTGATGCATGCATTATTCAGCCCGGGCGTATCCATTCATTATTCATGCCGTGATCAATGGATGTCAACAGAGCGCGCGATCTGTATCTGCGCGCGTCGACGGAAAGTGAGAAACACGCGTCCCGGATGAATGCCGCCGGCACAGCGCACCAGCCGCGCCGTCACTGTCCCACAAAGAGCCACCACCGCGGAAGGACGGGGGAGGAGGGGGGGGGGCGAGGCCTGCAGGTGCCGCAAAAGCGGGCCGACGAATTACACGCGGGGATGCTGCGATGCCGGCGGCCCATCTATACGCCGCGTTAATGAAGTTGCGCTGATTACGTCACTGTCTCGCAGGGGTTTACAGCGACAAGGATTGTCACATATATTTTCAGGGATTTTTCTTTAATATTTTACTGAAAAAGGGATTCAACAGGAGCGAAATATGCACGGGAATGCTGTGGACGTTTTTTCAAACTTTTTGTGTGCGAATATTTTATTGTACTGTCTTTGCACTGATTTCGTTAAGAGTAAATTAATTTTGTTAGCGTAAGTAATTAATTTTTAATTTTATTTTAATATTATTGACAAGAATAGTTTAAATTTTTATATCTTTATTTTAAATTGTCTTCTAGTCTTTGTTTATCATTATTTTTAATGGTGATATTTTCGAGTTACTTATTTAGTATTTGTTCAGTATTTGACTGTGATATTATTATAGTGTAATATTTTATATCTTTAGATTTAAAAATGACTTGCTTAATTGTTTTTATTTAAAAATTGATTCTATTCTTCTAACAAGGGCGTTTAACATCTTATTCTTTTTAATCAAGAACATCAGTTGTAATTTTGTTTAATCCGAGCGAAACGTAAGAGTCGAATTCGATCGCGCGTGTACTTTTTTACGAGCCCTCCGGAATACCCTGCGGCAGGGCGAGGGCGAATCAGCCGGTAGGCGCTTGCTCCGCCGAGCCGCAGCAAACGTGAAATACGCGAGTTCGTCGGGAAGTTTGGCCGTAATTTGCAAGCGGCCGCGCGGGGGGCTTGCCCGACTTGCTACTGATCCTTTGAGAAGTGGATTTGTCGAAGACATCGCGTCGCAGGCCTCGTGCGCGAAGGCTACTACCCCGCTGATCCCGCTGCCGAAGCAATCCACTTTGCTAAACAACCGAATCTCCCTCAACATTTCACGGGGGAAAGTATAAGGCACTGGCCGACATGTTCACTAATTGAAATCGATGTGCCTTTTTTTAACCATATCAGTACATTATAAGGTTTACAGATTTCAATTGAGTGGGGGCTTTTTCTAATGCCGATGTTTAGAGACATTGTTGACAACTAGCCACTGAAATAAAAAACAGAAATTTTCAGGGAATGGCGACACAACGTCTTGGTATGATTAAAACCCGAAAATAGTTTGAAAATAGTAAAAACTAATCAAATAGTACAACAATTGTGAAAATCCATGATCGAATGATGAAAATGATATGAGAATAACCTGGAAGCGATAATTTTCGAATTTAATTGCATTGATATTCATTATTAAAAATGTAGAATATAGTCGTAATCACATATCAGTAGAATAAAAATAAAAAAAATCAATAGAAAAAAAATAATTGAAAAGTATAGATTTTACAATCGTGTAGCTTTAGAATGTGATATAATAAATGAAAGAAATTAACTACCAAGCAAAACGAAGAAGAGTGTCTGTACAGTTAATTAAGTGTTACGTCGAGAAAGTACATTCATTATATAATTTCCTGAAGCACTTGATAGTAACAGTAAGACTAGATATTATTACGGAATTAAATTTTCTACAAAGGATTGATGACGGGAAGCGTAATTAAAAACTGTTCATTTATCATACTTTGTCTTAGCTTAGCTCTAATGAACTCCCAAGCCTCCAAATTTCCAACATAAACTGCAATAGCGTTTATTTATCGGGCTATTTTATTTTCTGCGATTTAAAGTGTCATTAAATTCTGTTGATAAACAATTTAAATTACGAAAAATGAACTTATTTACGTTTACGGCAAGGAAATTCAATCTAAATAACAAGCTTGTAAGCAAATAAAAAAAAGAAGAAAATACATTCTCCCTTTTCCTCCAAGAAATAAGAGATTTATATTGCGCACGCACATATAGCACAAACGATACATTCACGTTATCTTTTTTCCGCGCAGCGCGGCGTATAATGGCGGGGGAGGGGGGAAAAAAGTCCATTCCCAGCGCACGTAGACGGGGGCCGTAAAAGTAAACAATAAAAATGTAGGTCAATCGTCCTTGGAATGGAATTTAATGCCTTGAATATCAAGCGTGCAAACGGCCCGATGCATCGAACGAGCCTTTGTCGTGGAATCGACACCGACGCTCGGCACCTCGAGGCTCCCCCCGAGAAAAAAAAAACAAGCAGGCGCGAGAGCACTCGTTCCACCTTATCCGCAGCGCGACGTCGTCCAAGTGCCAAGAAGCCGGGCGACTGCACGGCACGCGGGGCCGCGCCACCGGGGCGATAAAGATCGGAGGACCGCGCCACCGGCGAGAATCCATCTCCCGCCGGATTCACAGCACGAACGTCTTTGATGGCGGTCGGAGTGATTCTCCTCCCGTCGGCCGGCCGCCGCCTCCCCCGCATAATCCGTTTCCGCATTCGCGCTCCTCCCCGCACGCACGCCCGCAAAGCGATTTTGCACGGTCTAATTCCGATGGCACCCCACCGATAGGATCTCGGGCGGCGGCGCCCGAGGTGCTCTTGGGATGCGACCGGGGCAGCGCCTTTTTGCCCTCCCGCTGGACATTTTTCAAATTGAAATTTCACCCGTGTCCGGACGGCCGGGGTGGAGATAGCCCCGCGGCTGGGGGAGTTATTAGGTAAGAAGAAAAAAAAAGGAGGTGGGGATACGTGAGCGATGGCGAAAATTTACTTCGTGCTCGAGCCTCTGACAACTTTATCGATGTTTTAAAGTGAGAAGTTAGCGCGACCGCGCGCGCTCCACGCTAAGAATAGAAAATTTCCGAGTAAGCGGTGTAGAAAGAAAATTTAGCGGGGATACGAGAGCGCGAGGTAACGATTGAACACGCTAAAGGTAAGGATTTTATTTAATTAATTTACGATTTGGTATTTTTGCAGTGTAATTGACAAAACAGCCGGGGATGATTAAATTGTATTTTCCAAACGCTCAAATCGCGTCATTAATTACATCGAAATTATCAAACTTGCGATCGTGCTTCGGCCTCCGAGCTTGCAATTTCATTTCAGTTACAACAGATATGCTGACTCTACTGCAATGCCGGAAATTCGCGACCCTAAACCGTGATGGCTTTTGACGTTCGAATAATTCTACCTGCAGTAGCAGTATAGTCACACAATACAATGCAATCGTTATAGAGAAATTCAACGTATGCTCTTTTTTCCGTAGAATCAACTTGTACCCTTTGAAGCTAATGCTTTTAGCAAACGAAAATTAATTTACTCTTTGCAGCCGAACAAAATTCACGCAAAAAATTTGACAAAAATTACTTCAAGAGACGGACAACCTAATTATAAAGTTCGCGCGGCAAAAGAGCGAACTTTCCACATCGAAGTTCGCCCGGTCAATCCGAGCAAAAAAAAGGCAAATCATTACTGCGACGCGATCGGAAAAAGGGGGAGAACGCGCGAGGGTCTATTTGCTGAGCCCTCGAGGCCTGCCCGAAGGCTTTTCGCGCGGCGTTAAAACAAACGAAACGCCACGTCGCGCGACCCTTTTGTCGCGGGCGTCCACTGGGTATTTTTTTTTGTTCGGCGCCTCGCCTCCCGCTTATGCGAGCCTGCCACGAGCAATTACTCGGCGTCCCTTTTTCGGCGCGACGGCCGATTTTCCGGATTCGCGGACGAGCCCCGTCGGCGACGGCTTCCCTGAGAGTGACGGCTCGCTCGTCGTTTCGTAAAAAAATGTAAAAACGGCGATTTCTGTCGCTCCCCTACTCCTCTGCGCGGCTTTCAACGCGATGGCATATGCGTTGCAATGTGCAGAAGCGCGGTGTACGTGGAAATTACTGAGAGATTTTTATTTAACTAGTCGTAATAGCTTTTGCTAGTTTTATTTACTTTGCCATGCGTCAGGAGTAGCGACGTATGCTTATTCGAGTTACTTTTTATTTCAGGGCAAATTTACTGGTTTGCTTGTTAATTGTAAAAATAATTTGCTTTTACAAGTGCAATTATTTTATTAACATAAAATAAAAATATTACTCATACATTAAAGATAAGAAAACGAGGTAGAAACGGTAATTTATTTTAAAAATATTTAACGTTTTTCAGAAAATAGATAATTTCTCGTATGTTTATCGTATACATTTTTGTCTCTATGGCATTCTTTTATGAAAAAGATATTTTTGAAATACTTTATTTGCATATACATTTGATACAAAAACTACGTCTGTAATATCTCTGAATGAATCACCTACGAATCGACTAAAGAAATTTCTGAACAGAAACTGCGATTTATTTTTTCTAAAATAAATGAAAAGCCAACATTGATGCTTCGAATTTTCAAGAGCGGTTAACTGAAACTGCACTTTTTCCCTGCAGCTAAAAAAAATTGAAAAAAAAGAAATCGTTCAAGCCCCGACCAACATCCGTGAATTTCTATATCAGCGACGAGTTATAACGAGCGATAAATTGATATGATTCGTTAGACGCGGGGATGGCCCCTTTCTAAAATAACCCCGTGGGCTCGTTAAAACTTCGTGCGCTCGTCGATGCATCGACGACGGCTCTTTCCCCGCCGCTTCCGCAGAATGCGTGGGCGTACCCACTATTGAGATTACGCGTTGCGAAGCCGGGGATGAAAAAAAAGCCCGCTGCAGAAACAAAGGAGCGGCGCGAGCGTGAAGTGTCTGTTGAAAATCCATTAATTTAATGGCAGAAGGGGTGCGGGGAGTGGATGGATGGGGTATTAGTTTCGCGGAAGAGCGGGCGATTGTGTGCGGCGCGCGCGCATCAAATTCGACCCCAGTCGATCGGAGCCCTGACGCATTTTTATAATTGAAGGACTAATCGGCGACCGGGGCTCTCGCTTTCACTTCGTTTCGTATTGAAAGCGGCCTATGGAGATATGCTAATTACCGAGGTTCGCCCGACTGAAATTTCTGATTCGCTGACTCGGCCAGTCATTTATTGTAGTTGACAGCGAGCTCTTTGAAGTTCCTTTCGGTGCGCTTATGTGAAAACACTTGATTTTAATGAATGTGCGGATATAATTGAAGCATTGATAACTTGATAGAATCTTCATGGATTTACACTAAATGAATATAGTTGTACATATATTACAAAATAAAATTACGAGAATTAAATTAACCCAATTTGCAGTAGAGAAGCAAATTTATATTTCAGATTATGAAATATGCCAATCAAAGTAAATTCATTATTTTCAAAATTTGTTTTAAACATTTCATATTAGAGTAATATAACGTTCATATTCAACAAAAAAATGATATTTAAAAAATAATATGCCAGCCATACATCAAAATGTAAGGAGAAATTATATCATTTTAATAAACATATACCTTTTACTTTGACTAAAAATATGAGAATGGCTTTTGTTTGATACACAAAAATTGTACGAACCAAACGAATTCTACGTTCATCATCCACGACCATCGCAGCGCAGTTCCTATCTTTCCCCTTTCAAATAGCAGCCTCCATGAATTCACGAGCTTTCGACCGGACCCTCTTTACCGCACGGTCCAGCCCCGATCCGAGCGGGGTGGCCTGATAAAATTTCGCGCTGATCCAACAGGTCGGTGCGAGCGCGCGCATATCCTGAGCGCAAACGAGGCAGCGGCTAATTAATGCGCGCGCGTATTTGCGGGGAAGATTAGCGCTTCGCTGCGGGGTGGGGGCGGGTAGACGAGGGGAACTTGACAAATAGCGCGAGACCCGCCGGTAAATGCAAACTGATTGGACTTGGAAGACCTGGGGGACGACGCCGCGCTAAGCCCGTGCGCGATTAGGCGAGCGAGCGGACTTCTATTAGAGCGAGGAGCCGATGGATTCACCGGCCGGAGCCGCTTTCTAATCTGACCGCGGACCATGCCTTCTAATATGAATAGGCTTGATTAATTCCGTGGGCTTTCGCGACTCGCGATGCACCGATCCCATCAGCGATTTAACAATCAACGGTCTGATGCGTTTTGGATATGAATGCTCCGATCGTCTTTGATGCGATTCACGACGATTTGAAGATCGTTTGTGGGCTGCTGCATTACCGTGTATTATACTGGAAATTGTGTGCGGGTTTCACGTTTCCAGCTTCATTGACAAAGTGTAATCTATAAAGTTACTTTCTATTTGTAAAAGAAACGAATTCATTATTTTTTCAGGAAGTAGCTAATAAAGGAGGAACGATGTTTTTTATTATAGATTGAAGTTTTTAACTATGTTATTAATGATTAATTTCCGATACACGTCAGTGCTGACAAGGTATAATTACATAAGCAATTATCTGAAACGAAAATAGATGTATTAAAATAACCAAAGGCCCTTCATATTTAAATCGCTCGATGGCTCTAATTGGTAAGCTGTCAAGACGGTACAAGCTTTACCTTTTAATGAGAACACAAAATCAATCTTCTTAATGCAGTTATACGAAACTTCCTCGATACCGGTTATCTTTATCTCACTGAATATTTCAAGTCGTCACCACAACTGGCCTAACCCTTCAGTATAAACCAAGCAGGAGAAAATTCCTTACGACTTAATAAAACATTCCAAAGAGAGCGGAGGCCCTGGGTGGAAATACATCATCGACTCAAATTCAATGCGTATAATCTTTCGCGACGGCGACAATTAATCAAAGGCAAGTGAGCCGGCGCTCGCGCGAAACGCCGATATTTCATCGCGGGCAAAAATATTCCTTTCAGCGGGTGACGTGACGAACGATCGAGGGGGGTCCGAAGTAAAAGACGCGACCTGGAGAGGAGGGGGTAGCTTGCACTACGGCGGATATGAGTTTCCGCGTATTTCCTGACGCTGGCCGGGCGCCACGCTGCGAGAGACCCCGGCGAGAGGGAGAGAGAGAGAGGGGGGGAGGAGAGCGGCGGCGATGTCTTTGCAAACAAACCCGCCGGGGCGTAGGCCCGCCGCGCCATTGAGTGATTGATACACTTGCCAAGCGGAGCTTACGTCCTGCAAGTTTTCTGAAGCGGGGCCAAGTGCGCGCCCGGCCGATGCCAAGTCGGAAACGACCGCCCGCCGCGGCTGCGAGTAGACTGGCGAGCGCGCGACTCCGAGACAACGAGCGGCGAGAAACGCGATTATACGGCGACCCCGCGATTCGTTCATGGCATACCCGATCGCCCGACTAATCGCAGCCACTCGAGCGCCGGCTTCGCAACTTTACGACAGATCGATATTTTCTTTTTTCCATTCGTTCATTTGCTGCAATGATAATTCCAGATGAGTAGTTATATTGAAGGGAAGACGAGGTAATGTAATTTCAGTTTTATAATGAAATTATAATTATAATAATTGTTAAATTCGTTTATTGAGAATTTATTTAGTGCTTTACAAATATTTTATATATTTATATGAAAGTAGGTAATGTCATTTCAGTTTCATAATGTAGGTATAATGAACTTTGATAAATTTGATTATTAAGGATTTTAGTGTTTTATCGATATTAAATAAATTTTATATTTCTCATATCATGTAATTAAATATTTAATATACGTTTGTTTAATTTTGCTATTAATACAAATAAATAATAAAATCAATGCATATAGTACTAATAACTACATTTTAATTAGTTTGATTATTTTATAAGATAAAGTTTCGACAGAATACAATTTATTAACATTACATAAGTCGATAAATAATAAATTACCCGTGAAAAAAATTATGAAATTATATCAAGATCATCTAACAGATCTGAAGAAGTAATTGCTACTTCCATCTTGGATGAAAAGCACTCTCTTGCGCAACATAATACGCAATTTCAGTAGTATAAGTCAATGAACGGTCGGTCGGGCGAAACTCGACCCGTGCAATCGCCTTGAGGAAATCTCGCGTAATAGGAAAGTAGAGTAGCGGCGAAACTCCCCGCGACTGGATAGGGATGGGAATTAGCCTCGCAGGTAATGAGCGCCTCGTTGTCTCCGCGCGCACAAAGGCCGAGAGCGAGAAACGCAAGATTGGCGTGTTGATATACACGGGGCAGGTGCGGTGGCGGCTGGCGCCGCGGTGACTCCGATAACGAAATTGCCCAGTCCGCCGAAACTTGGTGGGATATTATGCAAACTGCGATGCGTCGGTGATAAACTAAAGTTGTCGGACGTCCATCATTAAGTGTGAAGTTAGCGAACTAATAATATTTCTCGGCGGCGCGCGCCGGCGACGGAGCCGGCCCGATAGATTGATACCGAGGAAATTAAGTTAGCCCAACTTCATCGCTTTGACAGCATCTTGCACCCGTTCGGTCGTAATGCTCGCGAGCGCCGGCGCGCATTCACCCGACCCCGCGCTCCCCGCTTTATTCCGCGATCGCTCTTTCTCGCTCTCACTGGCGAGAAGGGCGAGGCGCGGGTGTTCGCGACATTTTGGATTGCGCCGATTGCACCGATGCGCGTTTCACGATTCGATGGTCCAATGAAATTGCGATGCCGCTGACGAGCTGACGTGGAGATTTTGAAATTTTCTTTTTAGAATTGTTTCATGCATTATGTGTTTATTGGTTTATTTATTCAATAAAAATTCGTTATTTTTACTTCTGATTTTAATAAATTAAGATAAATAAATTATCGACTGACGGAGATATTCGAAAAAAGAAATTAACAACAACAATTTTTTATTAAATTGAAAATATTTACATTATTATTTACTTTTTTAACATTAAATCAAGGTACTTTATAATATGAAGTTGAAAACCACTATTTAATAAATTTTATTAGTTTGTTCTAGTTCGAAAGATCATATTTTAAATTAACATTTTTCACATAAATAAAGTAGTTAATAACTTTTTCAATTAATTTACTATTAATATTAACTAACAAGTACGAACAATTTCTATAATAATTAGAAGTACATACTCTGAAATTAAATTTCTGAAGTTATTAAAAATGAAAATTAGATCAACAATTTAATTAAATTTTTCCCAGAAAACTACTGATTTTAAATAAATTAAAGCGCACCATACTATCGACCCGTAATTTATACACAATGAATGCATGATTCCCCAGTGATTTGCAATCACTCCTACTTCCCCAAAAGTATATTCAGTTCATTTGTCAATAATTCGAGTTTATGGCCACCACAGCGTCGATGCGTATTAAACAGCGCGTCGCAAAAATCCAATCCCCAGCGCGGCAAAGAAACTGAGCGAAAAAAAGCCCGTGGATCAACTCCGACACGGTTCTTTTAAACAAATTGACATTAGTCCAGCTGCCGCGTCGCTCGCGCGTCCGGCGCACATGACGCAAAATCATCGATCCGCGAAAATTTGCATGAATCCGACGGGGCAAAAGTATAATTCACCGGGGCGCACGATACCCCAGCTCGGCGGAATCAATCGGGCGGGTAGGGGTAGAATGACGCCGCCGCTCGGGCCGCAGAGATCATATTTGACAAGGCGATATTCCGCGGCGCGCCCGTCATCGAGCCCCGCGTACTCTTTCGCCCGGTCTCCGGTGAAATTTATGCGCGAAAATCAGTCGCGAGCGCAAACACCATAGAGGGAACGGCACTGCATAAAAAGAAAAAGCGGCGATCGATGATGTTTGACACGGTATCGCATTAATGCGCGAGCCTCGCTCGTCGTCGATAAACATTAGCCCCGACACCACTAAACTCGGCGCGCGGCCGTTGATTATCGAATTAATTCCGGGGCGCGCGCATCTCCGCCGCGATAAACACACGAACGACTGGGCGCGCGCGATGACTGCCCGATGCGCGAGTATTTGCAGCGCGAGGTCCCCCCCCCCCCCCCCGCGCTCGGCAAATCTACCGTTCATCCGATAGCGCTAAATCACCCCGCTGGAATAAGCGCCCGAGATTTAGAGAGCGAGGCTCGTATTTGGCGATCGATCGACTACTCCGCTGTTTTTGGTTCTTCTTTAGCTTTCGCTTCTTTTTTTTTTTTTGACGATAACTGGAGCGTGTGGCTCGGGTTCGAGTATGCTTTTCCTAGGTTTTCGTTTTCCCTGTTTTTTTGGAAGGATGGAAATATCCGACGGTTATTTCGACACTCGATACTCTGTTTACCCGAGCTCGACGTTTTTCATGGGTTGCCGATTGCTTATACGTCTTTTTTGTTGGATGTAGAAGTATTAGATATCGCTTTAAAGCCAGGAGTAATAGTCTCGAATCAGTTCAAAGTAAAAAGTAAAGTTTGCGCTTTTATTCCACTTTCTGCTAGAAATACTAATAAAGTGCAATCTCTGATGAAATTGAATTTAATTGAAGTTTGTATTAAATTACTTTTCAGAAATAGAGTGATACACACGTGTGACTAAACTTTTATTGCCTGTAGCAGCAAGTCTGGCATCGGGCCGCGGAGGAAAAAGAAGAAGCGAGTTTTTGGCAACAAGTACGCCCGGGGAAAAAGCGTCGCCATGGCGAAAAACGATCGGGGCGAAGTTGCGAGCGGCGTAATCCAAGCAGCGGCTGGGCCGCGCCGGCAAAAAGTCTGCAAAAAAGACAGGTCCGACGGTGCGCGAGGGCGCACCTACGCGCGAAGTTGGCCGCGCGGCGCGTCGTTTATTATGGCTTAAAATTAAATCCCAACTTTGATACCTCCACGTGGTGGAGTTTTCATTAAAACAGCGGCGCATCGAGCCGCATCCGTCTCTGAGCGTTTTTTCGCGGTTCGAGTCGGTCAAATTGAAAGGCCGCCGGTGGTCGGTCTCCTCCCACTCCTTTTTTTCGGTAAAGAATCCCGCAGCTCTGCCGGGTTTGCCTCTCTCACTCTCTCTATTTATTCCCGAGGTCGTAATTATTTCGTGTGATTTATCAGGGATTCGCGAGCGGCCGGTGCCATCAAATAAAATGAATGACGCGGCCGGCGGAGATATTTAGCGTTTTCCAATACGCGAGAGAGAGAGAGAGAGGGAGAGAGAGTACCAACCGCCAAGTTGGTGCGGTATTTCGATTTCAGAGAATGAGTCTTTGTCCTTTGTGCGGAAATTATTCAACGGTACGGTCTCTTCTGCGATGTTCTTTTCGTGCTCTCAATCTATTTTCGAAATTCAAGTATGCAAGTCGCTTCCCCAGAAAAATATATATAAAATGTATATTAGTTGTTATAAAAGACGGTGCATTCGAATTTTGTTTAGAAGAATGGAATTAAGATGGATAATAATAAAATCAAATTAAGCAGGAATAATAAACAATGCATAAAATAAAACTTATATTATGTCTGTCAATAGCGGGGCTATTTCCCTTAAAAGCAATAAAAATAGGGACACGCTCATCAAATAAAATTTTTAATCATTATCTTTAAAATAAAATATTTACATTCAAGAAATTCGAATGTAAATTTAATAGTAACACCTCATTCAATTGCCATGAACATGATCGTTAAAACGATAACTGTAAAAAGGGGCAGAAAGCATCCGGGAGCTTTTCCCGGCACCCTACGTCATCAACACACGGCCAAGTCGAAAGAGGCGCAGCGCCTGCCAAGTGGAGCGGCGATAAAGTCAAAGAAGGCGAATCGAGCGGGACAATTAATTCCGGTTGGAGGCAGCCGAGGCGCGCTGCACTATCGGGGCGTAACGCCGGCAGTCAACGAGAACATTTTAGGAATAATTATGCGCATCCAGCGTGCCCGCCCGCGACTTACGGCGCTGCAGCCCCGGATTGAATTAGTGCTCAATTAACGTGGCGCGCGAGTGAGCGAGACCGGGAAGAAGACGTGAGTGCAGCCCCAGGGAGGCACCGATACACCCGCGCGGCTGCGACAAGACGCAGGCTTCGCGACTATCTCGCGGCTCCCGACGTGGCTTCTCCAGCCCGAGCTAATTACCGGATTTTTCGTCGCGGTTGTTTCTTATTCGAGGAAGTGTTGCAGTTTGCAAGTTTATTAGATAATTAGTGTAGGTTTATTATAAGCTATACTTTATGCTTGCAAGTGGAGTAATTTTCTTACGGATGTTGCGGCTTGTATGTTGCGAGTTGATGCAAATTTTGTAAAACATTGTTACATCTATTTGCTTGTTTAGATAAAAGTTAGTTCTTGCGAATTGTAAGATTTTGTGGGCACAGTGTACATGTAATTTTACATAACGCATTTCTCTTTATTTGCTTACGTAACTAAAAATTTAAGTGAAATCAGTCAATCATTGGTCAGGCGATAAATTAATTTTTAAAAGAAATCGATCATTGACTAAACATGCAAAATAAATAACCTATAAATTGATAAAATTATAAAGAATTCATAGTATCTATTCAAGCATTTAAATATGAACTTATCTTTATATTTAAAATGAAATATTGAAATAGTTATTTTTTTCCATAGCTTATTATGTTAAGTAGTCACACAAATTTTCGCAGCACAACTTTAAATGTAAAAACAATAAAAAAAGAGCAGGAGAGCAAGTGGCGAATAAAAAATAGAATGATTAAATTCAAATCACTCAACATGAAAGTGACATTTGGCATTCGGCGAGATCGACCAACTCTGACGACATAAGACGAAGTGCTCAAATAGTAAGAGGTCGTAAGTGAGCACGGGAGTGAAACGAACTCGTACAAAGACCGTGGAACGAGCGAAAGAGAGGAAGAATTTCAGAAGAGGGGAGCGGGAGTGGGTAAGGAGGAAAGGAGGCGCGTTCTTTGAATAATTATTATGAAATTACCCAACGAGGCAAAGACGCGGCACTTCCGAGTGGAAATTTCGAATGCTTCACGAGAGTAATAAGTGAAATGGAAAATGTTAGTGAGATAAGCCACACGCCGAGCGAGATAGAAGAGAGAGAGAGAGGAGCTCCGGCCTCTGCTCCTCCCCCACCACGAAAGGAGGAAATTAAACGGATTTTACGAAAGTTAATTTCGCGCTGTGCGCGAAAAAATTAATAAAATTTTAAGATCTCGGGGAGAGGGTCGTGCGGGCGCGCGCCGCGCCGCGCGGCCTCCAGAATGCAAATCCCGGTTAAATTCAATTGCGGCGCCTCTCGTGGCGCTCGCGCGCTGAAAAATTCGTTTACGCGAAACGCGATTAACGAAGGAGGCCTGCCGGCGCTTAGGGGAACGCGAAGGAAACTGCGAGAGACACGTAAAAAGGGAGGCGGCGACCGGAAAGCGTCGGCCGAGGACAAAGAGCGCAGGAAATTAAGGGCCTCCTCGGGAAAATCGATTTTTCCTTTAAATTTTTAACAAAAGATCTGATTATTTCTGGTAAGCGGTGCTTTAACGAATTTCCAAAGAATAGGCATGGCTGTTTAACTTCGCTTTTCCGGTGTTAATTGCTCGTTCCGCAGTTGTACAGTTTAAATGAAAATAAATTCAGTTTTGCATTAAAGCATTGCATTAAAGCAAGAATAATGTTAACGATAAAATACTTCAAATTTCTTAAACTGTTTGAATCTCTCTGTTGTGTATAAATTTCGTCAAGGTAAAGATCTCATAAAAAGATTAAAAAGCTCTGTAATTAAGTCATCTTCGCATTTTATCAGAGTTTAAACTGAGCTCTGATTTACTCGGTGATAAAATTTTTAAATATTTCCCCCTCTTTGTTCATCATTGCGTTAGATTTAATCATAATGCGAATTAAGAGCTTTAATTCTGCATTTCCAAAATATACCTCAATATTAACTGTAATTTGTTTATACTTTGCAAATACTAATTTTGATAAATATTTTTAATATTTTTATTACTAATATTTTATCACTAAATAATTAAAAGTCCGTGCAAGCACCGCATTATTTTCATCTGCATTTTCCTAAAATTATCCGCAACATTAAAAAGTTTAGTTAATAAGGTTAAGCAGTGCACTCAAAGCAAGTAAAACAGCGCCGGGGAAAATTAATATTAAAGTAAACTTTTGAAGCGGATTATATCGCGACTAGGAGTCGCAACGGCAATTCGTGCGAACGAGAAATTCGGACACTGTCGAGTAGTCCGCGCGCAGGGCTTTCCTAAGGGGGCTAAAGCACAGTGCCGTCGACTACGGTCCCCGCGGTCCGTATTTTATTTAATATAACCCCGGCTAACTGGTTAAATTGTCGAGTCCGCGGGACGAAGAAGCGAGCGGCCGGCGGTGGCCGACGAAGGTGGCCGCGGCGAATTTGCATCTTAATCGGGCGGCATTCGCCCGCGTGAAAGCCCGAAGTTGGGGCGCGAGCCCGGACGTATAATCGAACCGATTCCGTGAATACCGTCGGCCGCCGCGCTGATTGACCGCCATTGTCGCGCTATCGGCCGGCGCTTCCGCAGCGGGCCCGAGCCACCTCCCTCTAACCGCCCCCTCCCCCGAGCGCTGAAAGTTTTCACCCGACGCGCGCGTCCGCGCTTCCGCAAGAATAATAATGCCCGGGGTCTTTTGAAAAATCCGCGCCCCCGGCTCGTTTTTCCCCGGGGACGCTTTTGTGTCAGCCGATAGTCCGGCTTTGACAAATAACGCCCGGCCGCGAATCCGATACCCACGCGGAAATTCGCGCGCTGGATTTATTATTTCGAGGGGCTTGTCCGGGTGGTTTGTATCGCTGGCTCTCGCACGGTATCAGCTTCGCAGATGATGCCTCGTTGAAAAACTTCGGGGATGCCTGTAATGATTGGTTCTTTTTTCGCGGAGCAAAATTGAGAAAGAAAGATTTTTTTTAAGCGAAGCACATAGGGCAAGGGTTTAACCGATAAAAAAATTTATGGGCATATGGACGGGAGTGGGAAAGTTTTAACGCAATATCGTCTTCAAACATTTTACGGGGAAAGTTTTACGCGCTTTCGTGATAAGTGCTGCAACTGTTTTTAATGCCCAAACGAAAACAAACGTAATCAAATCTCTCCACAAAGTTATTAAACTCGCCGAGTACTTCATTTGTTGTACCGCAGGATTTTCTGACTTTTAGACACTTTAAAGAGTACGCATTTGCGTGCTTGTAGTTTCATGCGGTATGCGAAATATTACCACTTGCTGTTATGAAACGATTCTGTCGCAAACGTTTTATCTCACTTTCTTTTAAGTTTCCGCTAGAATTTTTATTAGAATTTTTAGAATCAGAAAAATGTTGCATATGAGAATTTATTTCTTTTATTATTTATCAAACTTATTTTAGTATCGTTAGTGAACTTTGCATTAAAAAGAATTAAAAAGAATGTTATATTTTCTTTACTGTTATACTTTCTTCTTAATTGCGATATTTAAACTTTGTTACTGCTCTCTGAATAATGATCATTATACGTATTTTGTTAAATGAGATTAAACTCGAAACTGTGCAATAATTTTGTTATTATGCAGTAATAATGATACCATTACGATTCATTGAGAAAATGTTTAAATTTATTGCACAAAAATCTTTAATATGTTTCAGCCGAAGAAAATAATTTATCACGTAAAATTGTTATACGCATTATATTTACACTATCTAAATCTAAATCATTGTAATTTACTTAAATTTTGTTCAATTATCTAAATATTTTTTTACAAGCTGCTAATACCCACCTTACATTCGATCCTCACTCAGGAGGTCAACGGTACAACACCTCGACGAATCCCGAATCCACGGAACATTTGCAAAAGTCAGAGTGAAAAAAACAAGCGTCGAGAGCAAACCACTTAGGCGGGCGTATCGGCTTTTTGGCGCGGCGCTGAAGTTTCGAGATCGCCGGAGCGGCGACGAGTGTCGGCCCGTTTAATTATCTCGTGCGTTTTGGCGGACATTTTTCCGCGGCGCTAAGAAAGTTATACGGAGCCAAGCGTCGCGCCGAGGCTGCCAAGCGAGACGCGACTGTTTTCGCCGCGCTGCTAATTAACTCGCTCGAACGTGGAGAATTCGCTTTCGCGCCCGGAGACTCCGACTTCCTTGCTTTCGCGCTTCGTCGCTCTTCTTTTTTTTTCACCCCCGGGTTTTACTGCGCGCGCACTTCCGTTGAGATTGCAGAACCAAAGGGACACCGGATAAAGGGGTGTGATTTTTATAGAATACGCATGTACTACGATTTATTTTTTTATTTCGTGTTGCTAACAAAACATGGATGGAATGAACGGATGGAATGTTTCTGACAATTTTATTTAAAAAAAAAAAAAGAATTTTTTACGTAAAAATAGAATTCTTTTAAACATAGGTAGTCGATATTTATTCGCATTCTGAAAAAGAAATTTGAAGTGCAACGCGCTAAAATGTTTGCCGTTCCTATCGATCGCAAAATTACGGTGGGCAGCATGTTCATTAAAAAATGGTAAACGCGCACGGACTCGACGAGATGGACGAGGTGCATTCACGGCGCGGCACAATTGATGGGATCCGCGAGTCTGTCGACGCGCCTGTTTTCGTTGCTCGTAACTAGAAATCGTCGAAAAACCGGATTCAGCGCAAAATGGAGCTACACACCTTTCAATTTCTCCGCTGCGTTCTCCCCACCCCGCCGGCGCGCAATGGACGGGAATTTCCGAATCGCTTTAGAGGATCGAAACAGCAGTGCGCGGTTTTGTAAAACGTACACTCGACGCCTGCCGGCCTATCTCGCGTCGACATTTTGCCAGTCAATCGTGGACTACGCGCTTTTTTATGGCGATGTATTCTTTTTTTTTTTAATTTTCTCTGTTTGTTCTAGCAGAACTCCACTGTTCACTCTAACTTTTGTTCGTTAAAAAATTAAAAACTGGTATTTGATTAAAAAAATGAATTAATTTTATCGGAAGGAAGCAAGTTTAAGTTTTATTATTATTTACAGAAAATGTGTCTCATACGTGTCATGAATTCATCATCTCTTGTAGTAAGACTCTCTCAATATTTATAAAATCTTAAATAGTGAATTAATTGTTCTAATATTAAAAGTTTCTTGGAAGGTACATTGTTTCATACTGCTAGAGAAAATGCCTCAATTTACAGAATATAATAATCAAATTAGGAGTACCTTATCTTAACTTTGTTGAATTTAAATTTGAATTGCAATCTTTCATTATTAGATAATTTTGATTTAACATTTAATTTATTTTATTTTATATTTCTGGATAACTGTTATTTTTAAAATAGTTAAATAATCCGTTCAATGTATTCAATAAAAGCTTATATAAAAGCAAGTAGAAAAAGTCTAGTTTAGTCAGACATGTAATTGCACGTGAATTTTTAAACCCCTGACTATCACTTTTCCTCTCACTTCTTAATTTCGAAGTAATTTGTAAGCAAGGTAAACGTTTATCCGTTAAAATTCCAAGTAAACAGCGCAGCTTCGACCGGCGTGCCGTAAATAGCGAGGGTGAGCATTTATCGATACCGCGCCTTTGCTCCGCGTGATACCGTCGTGGGACTCGCGATATTTAAATAGCGCATGGCGTGCCGAGTCCTCGGTCCTCGCGAATCGCGCCCGGTTAATCAGGGCAATCGTCCGGGCGCAATATTGAAAATTCCACAGTGCGGTCGAAGGGGCATTCCCGAGACGCCGAGTTCCGTAGCATCAGAATTGCAAGTAATTTACAGACGCCGTCCAGCCCTTCGACGACTTTCTCGCCCGGCCGGCGCCGCGAGCGTCTTAATTGCTCGGTAGGACGCGCGGCCAAGTTTTCCCGGGGAGATTCCTGCATCAAATGAGAATAAGCCACCGCCGGACCGTGGGAGCCCAGAGGCGCCGTTTTCGACCGGTAGCCGTTATTAGCATACTTTGGTGGACGTCGGAAGAAAAAAAAGGAATCGTACCCACCGTTTCGCTGGAGGAATGCGAAATTTCACCGGAATTGAGGAGAAAAAGACGATGGTATACGGCTGGCGGATCATGCTGATCGTACCGATTCGCGAAATAATGTGTTCGAATAAATACGCAGCGCGAAAATCACGAGGCTGCCTCTGGCTATTGTATTTTCAAGAATGAAGTCGAATAAATGTAGAGAATTTCAAGACTTTATAAGGGATTTTAAATTCAATTCATAAACGGATACGAGGAGATAAAATAATTAATCTCTAAGGAAGAATGTCCGTAATAGATGTTTTAATAGTATAATATTATGTAAATTGAAATTTTAAAATTAAGAAAAAATTATGTTTTAAGTTGTCATTATAATTGAATTTATATTGATTGTAATTATAGAAATGCTACTAGCTAGTATACATGTAGGAATAAGTAGTAATGGTCCATGTGTGACCAGACAACTCTCTGTAAATACTTTAGGACTCTTTTAAAAGGTCACCTAACTAATATAAATTATTTCATAATTTACCTTAAATATAAAATTTCATTTTTTAATAATTTAAAAATTTGTCTAATTATACAAAGCTGTAAGATAATTAAGAAATCCTTCCATCATATAGAAAAAACTTGCGTACTATAATGGCTTTCCTTCCTACTAATTTTAAGTGATAACCATAACAAATTTTGAAGAAAAAAAAGTTTAATCAAGTCATTAATAAAAAAAATACAGCTTGTATTACATAAATGTAATCTCCTGTTATTTTTCAACATCAGAGCCAATTCAAATTTGTCGGGACACAATTATTCATGTCGCTGGCTCTCAAAATAAAAGCCGAAGCCGATAAAACTTTCGGAATTGGCCATAAAGAGGGCGTCTCGCGCGGGTGGTGCGGTAAAAAGCATCCGGCCATATTTTTCGCGGCCTCGTCCCGGGCGTCCCAAAAAACAATTGAATCGGCCCCGATTTATCACCGCATGCAAGAATCCACCCGCGAATTCTGACCCCGAACAAATTGTCGCGAAACTATTTCGAGGTATATCTCGGCCAGGGCGCCGCTCATAAATCCGCCCGACACCCCCTCCCCCTGGCCCCCGCGCACTGTTGCCGAGCGAACGAGCGGCCCGGGAGGTATCTGGCATCTTCGACAAACGACGGGCGCGAGCGGAGGCGATCGCTCCCCCGGGTACATTCGTCTTTCAATCTCACGCGGCTACGCCCGCGCGGGGAGTCGTATAAGCGGCCGCGCGGCGCATTAATGCCGCGACAAGTTGCCGGCCCCGGCCGGGCGCGAGCTTTTTTCCCCCGCAGCGGCTCGCCCACGTGGATGACTGCGGATCCGGGACGGGCGCATGATGGATAATCTGCTTATCGCGCTACCCCCAGTCCGGGACACTCCTTTTTTTCTCGGCCACCTAATCGCGGCTTCGGAGCCAGGGGACGAAAAGAGTAATATGAGGACGTGTATCATCCTGTATCTCCGGGGTGCCCTCGCCTTCACTCTCTATCTCGCTTTTTCTCCCTTTCTATCTCTCTCGGCCAGGGCGCAAGAAGGAGGAGAAGGTGCGAGATAAAGGCGGACCGTAGACGGCCATCAAGATGCGGAATAAAGATTTTACAGGCGGCGTGATTTAGCGGGGAATTTATAATTTCCGAAACGGTCAAGTGCGATACTCCGGGAGATAGTCGAGGCGACCGAGCGAAAGAGAAAAGGCTACTTGACTGCTGAACGTATTGCCAATTATTTTTTCAAGAGAGAGTTAGGCGAAGACTAAGCTCTCTTCCGTTCCCTTTTTCCTTTAATTTTTTACAACACTGATTCATCTTGTGAACTGAAACGACCTGTTCATCGGGGTTGGTGATTTTTTATGCCGCACAGTGAAGTTTTTTTTACGATACATGCTGCAGGGCTTTTTTATTTTTTACGGTATGTAGCCAATTTTTAATAAACGGTGAATTACACAAACAGATTAAGCTTTCAGTTAAGGTATTTTTATAAAGTTTCATAAAACAGTACTATTTTCAGAATTTATGAGTGTAAGTTTTTTTCTAAGCACTGTTCTTGAAGTTTATTAAAATTTTTTATAGAGGAAGTACTAAATTTTTTTCATTTATCGCTTGTAACTAATACTCTCTTTATATCTGCGTATTAAAGCTTTAAAGTTTGAATTCCATCAATTCACTTTAAAGAGGATTTTACTTCCGTTAAAATAAATGTTATTATTTTTTCTTTTAATGAAAGAGTATTTCGCAAAAATTTGAATGTATCTCCAATGGATATATTTAAATGAGATTCACTTAAAAATTAATAAACATCCGCGCAATATTTATGTATGGCAGTTTATTCAATAATTAAATTTAAATAAATCTATTATTCATCAAGATGATCAGAAACGCAGGTAATATTTTGTCTGCTCCTTTCTCAATCAGTTGAAAGAGTAAGTAGTTAAAGAGCACGTTTGAATTATTGGAAAACCTTTTTTTGATTTAAAAAGTCCATCAGTGAAAAGAGAAAAATAAGGGAGCCCAGAGAAGAGGCAGCAGGTTGTGCTTCGTATATAAGAAAAGAAAAATTGAACGGAGCAAGTGTGTTTAAGAAAAAAGAGAGAAGGGAGGAGCGTGGAGGGGTCAGGGTGGACGGCGGGGTCGGGTGGGAGAAAAGAAAGAAGGAAGCTGCCCGAACGGAGAGTAACCATAGAAAGTGAGCGGAAGGGGTCGATGCCGTGGGAGGTTTCCAGCGGAACGCCTGAAAACATCGTGAAAACTTCGAAAGAGTAAGCAATACCCGCGAGTGGGAAGTTCTGAATGTCCACTAACAATCTTCGTCGAGCTTCGTCTGGCACTCCCTTCCTTTTCCATCTTCCCTCCCCCTCTGTCTCTCTACTTCTGTCTGTCTCCCACGCGGATTCACTCTCTGTCCCTCTCTTCTATCGCGCCATTTTCATCGTCCTCTTTCCGAGCGTCCGCCGAGGCCTCTCAGCCTTTTCCATTCGATTACCGCATTTCCTACCCCCAATATTGCTGTCCCACTCTCGTAAGCACGAACGCTACAATCCAGACTTCATTTATTTATTCGTCTCTCTCGTTCCGCATAGCCTGTCCCAGTGGAGGTTTCACACGAAGCAGCATCGAATTCGGTGCGCCGTTCAGATTCTAATTTGCGATTGCGTGTACTATCTTCGATCGCGTTGCATCCCAATTCAAAGGTTAATTTTATTATACATCGCTAGGTAATAGTACATTTTATGACCTGAATTGGTGCGCATGCCTATTATTTAGTGTGTAAAGCTACCGGGGCTGTTTCCTCGAAAAGCTCCGGAAAATATTTTCAAATAAGCGGCAAAAATCAGAGGCATGGCTTCTGGAATTTGGAATTAAATTTTGCTTTGAAAGAATACAACTTGTGAAAGAAACGTAAAATCAGGAATGCCTTATTTTGTTCAACATTATCAATAAAATGTCAAAAAATTCCTGTCTAATAAACGATGATTCTTCATAAAATCAAATTGAAATAATAAATCAATGCAATTATTAGTACAGGTAGGAAAATATTGTATTAAAAATCGCAATAAAAAGTACAGTCTTTACTAAAGCGAGGTTAAACTTCAAAAATGAAAAAAATTAGTAAAATGTATGTTATTAAAAATATAGCAGAATGTGATACAAGTATTTTCAAATCTATTATTTATTGTAAAAATTCTCGTAATTCTTTCAGTTTGCCCTTACTTCGGTAAAGACCATTCTTCAATTTTTTATGGAATATTTTTCTCGGTGTTTTATAAAACGGGCAATGAAATCCTGTTATTTATCGTTTATTTTTAAATTGATCTAGAAATTCCACATCTCGCTTTCGAAATAGCAAAACCACTCGAAAAGCAAGCGTCAAATGAAAAATCCCGACACATACTTAATTTGACATTGAAAATAAAGGATACTTTAAGCGATTTCGATTTCGTGCTACAAATCGCAATACACCCCCGCTAAGTTTTCACGCGGGAAAGCAAATAACGCGGCTGCCGTCGATTTCATTTTCACGCCGTGACATTTCCTCGGCTTATCTCTGGCGCACCTTCGCCGAACCCCACCCCCACCCCGCGCTCTGATTTGCCGGCGTACGTTTGTTTGCCAGTCGGTATCTCCGTTCATTCCGCACGGAACAAAAAACTCTGATGCTTTGTTGCGAGCGCAGCCGTCTCCTTTTTCCGCGCGCGGTTTCATATTTCGCGGCAATATACACACCTCGCATTACCGCGCCTCCACTCTGTCAAATAAATCTCCCCCCTCCCCGCGTGTGCACCTGAAAAGGGGAAAAAGGAAAACCGATGTACCGGCGGAAACAAAGAGGAGGAAAAAAAGAGAGAAAGAAGGAAGAGGGAGCGGCGTGGGGTGGGCGTTTAGGGAAAGTCGAAGGAAGTCGAAGGCTGGTTGAGAAGTTTTCGCGGAGAAATTTCCTGTCGCCGGCAATATCGTTTTATTTGTCGACGTCGCGAGCGTTGACACATTGTTTGCCGGGCTCTCGTCGGCGGGCTCGTCGGCGGACCCTCGAAGAGCCGCGCGGCTGCAAAGGGTGGAGCGGTTAGCCGAGACCCGTTATGCAAATCGGAAGGAGGTACCACTGCGCCGCTGCCGTAAATGCGCGAGCGGAGGAGAGCTCGACTATAGTCCTCTGCCCCCCGTTCGGCGCGGTGGTGTGGGACGCGCGCCCCCTTCATTCCTGCAGCCCCCGTAGCCGCCATAAATTCCGCGTCACCCCCGCGCGGCCATATCAACGCGGCGGCGGCAGAATTTTGTCCCGCCTCGGCGTCGTACCTGTTTTACGGGGGACCATTGTGAAAGAGCCGCGCGGAATCCTGATCCCGGCTACCCTCCTAGCCGACCATGATTTCTCTTTCACGCCGCTCGTCCCGTGTATCGCATATGAACTCGTCTTATAGCTCCCTTTAAAGTGCAGCTGGACACCTATTTTTACTTTTTATTACACAATTTTCAGAGTACGGTTAGATCTAATAATACTAATAATTACTAGGATTCGAAATTACGTAGTTTTTGTGCTTTTGTTTATGAAATTAAAACAGCTTAAACATTATCAGGAAATACAATGTACACTTCTAGGTACTCGTTTGTTTAAATTCTGAGAAAAGCAAAATATTCGAACATTTATTCATGCGTAAAATATTGCTCAAAGGTAACTTTACAAAATAATTGAAAGAAAGGAGAATCTATACCTCGAAGCAATTTCGTCAAATTTCCCGTTTATTTCGTTTTGCAGACAGACAGATTACAATACAGGAGAGAAGAAATCGGAACCTCGAGCGAAGCGCGCAGACCTCGACGACAAATGTACGTCGCCACAGAAGGCGAATACGTCGCTCCCCACCCCCATCGAATTAATTTCGAATAAAATTTTCCTCGGAGGGCGCGCTTTTTCCTCGCCAGACGCGCCGCGAAAATCTGGAAATTCGCGGAAAAACACGGGGAGCGATAAAGGAATTTACGAGGAGGGCAGGATTTATGCGAGGCGCTCGCGGAGCTTCGAAATGGAGCGCAGCAGGCGCGACAATGCGGGAGCGCGCGCTTGATTTACTCCGATCGGCGCGCGCATGCTCGCTGCGCTGGAGGTGCCGAGGCGGCCGCATGGCCAGTGTAAACAGAAAAGAGTCCCTTACCCGGGCGGCGGCGGGCTTCATTAAGCGTACGCGGCCGAGAGAAAGGAGATGGCGGGTTTGCGTAAACCGTGGCCCCCTTTGTGCGCGAAATTGCGTTTTAATTCCCGCATTCAGCGGCGCGGGACCACACGGCTACTCTGAATTTTGCATGCGCGCCACCTAGTACCCCCGGGAGCTACGGCGGGAAAGAAAGCCCGAGCTTTAAGACCGTGCACTCCCCCTCCGCGGCTGATCTCAACGAGCGGACGCGGCAGGACCCCGAGGTGTCCGCGAGCCAGACACTCGTCCGCAGAATTTCTGCCTTCAATGGGCGCCTTTGAATCTTCATATTCCGCCGGTTGTGTAATCGTCGAGTGTTTGAGCTTTTCTCGGGATTTTTATTATTGCGTGCAGACCTTGCTTGTCTGACCGAATAGGATTTTTTCTACTGAAGTATGGATTTTGTATTCCGCGGGTAAAGTTAAACATTTCTGGTCCATGCTTGAGTTCCTTTTAAACAAAATGTAGCTTTGCCTGACCATTCAATGGATTATCTACTGAAGTTTACATAGAAAAAGGCATAATACGCAAAGAAAAGGAATAAGTAATAGATGAAAGGTGTATGCGTCTATAGTTTGAAAAGTTTGCACTTGAATCTTACAGATACGAATGTTTACCAATTGAAATACAGTTGATAATTTAAATAAAAAATGTTGATGATCCAATTTGTCTTTCAAAGACATGTGTTAATGACATTTCTATTGCAGAAATTAACTAAAGAACAACTAATATAGCAAAGATTATTTTAGTGGCAATTGAATCGGTAGAAAAAATAAAAATTAGAATTTTTGATCTATCTAAAGATTTAATTGAATTTCTAGAAATAAATCTCTTCTCAGAAGGAAAATCCGAGAGGATCGAAATACTTTCTGTATAAATAAACAAAAAGTGTTACAGGTTAGGATGTGCTAAGCGATAAAAGAGGATTTAAAATAAAACCCAAAAGGAAATAATAGAAATAAATATTTTTATACTTAAATAAAACATTTAAATTAATACATCAAATAATCAGTACCTCCCGATACCTCTCCAAAGAAAAAAAAACTAAACAGTTTTATTAATTTTCAATTAGATTTTTATTACCTACTTGAAACATTTTCTATAAATTAAAATGACAAATGGAACAATCCTTCTATCGTTATAATAATTTTCCCCTTGTTTGCAGCAGGCTATCGGGCATTGTATTGCAAAGAAAAACAAGCTCCAGCCCCGGGGAAAAAATTAATCTTGCCCGCGGGACGCACAGGCGACTGCAAATAAACATCGATCACGCGGCCAAGACCAATAACGGCGGCGGCTAACTACCGAAGCTTCATTAATAATAATTCATCACGCCGAGGTGCAAAAGTGGGTGGGCCGGCCCCGGGAACTCCTAATTTGAAATTGAAAAAAGAAATTTAATTCGCCGAGTGCTGTGCTTTCCCTTTTTCCCGCTTCGCCCGGCTCCCACCCACGCTCCATCAATCAGAGGCAGCGTCGGCCAAAGGCGCCGACGGCTTCCCTGAAAGCTTCGTAAACTACTCGTGGCGCGGAGCGGGGGGCAAAAGCTAATTAAAAATCTCGACTCATTAAAGATTTATCAAAGGGGCAGTCCCCTCCCCCCTCCACTTATTTTCCTTTTTCCCGCGGGAAGTAGCCGTGGATAGAAAAAGTTTGCGCGAGCGACAACTAGCTCCTCCCGCGCCGGAGATAAGACAACGGCGCGGCCGGGGGAGGGATTAATTAAAAGTCCGCCCGGGGACCCGGCCGATTTAGCGCTAAATAATTAAGCGCGCGATTACGTCCGGCGATCGCGCTTACGCGATGATTAATCCGCAGATATCGGATTCTCGCTCTTCGAGCGCACTCCGCGTGGCGCTATATATACGGTGGAACTAATTCGGCCAGGTGCAGAACCGCTCGAGCGCGCCGCATGTGCATTATGAGATTGGTTTGAGGTACTTTGATTTAAGCTCCAGCTCCTCGGGCTCTATTGAAATTGACGGCGCCTTTTATGCGCGAGCGCCGGGGTTTGCCTAATGCCGTGCAAACATCTTTCCTAACTCGCGGACGTAAGAGACTTGGAGGTTTCTACAGTGCGCCGGATTACAAATGGAACGAATCACGCGTCTCGTGATTGTAATTGACTGCGGGAGCGGTGAGCACTTGGTGAAATTAATTGCTCGAGGAATTAAGGGCTCACAATTAGAATTTGTTTTTATTTGCCGAGAGTGTGAGGTTCGGTACTATACCGGCAACTGAGTAGTGATAAAAGCTCAGACAGTAAAGTTACGAGAAAACGAAGACGTTAGAAAGTAAATGAGAAATGTTGAACTTTAGAGACATTTTTATATCGACTTTAATAAAATAGACGGCGATTAATTTTACCAGCAATTTATGTAACGAATTAAAAATTAACCATGTTTTTTTGGAGCATTTGATTGCTTTTTTCAATATTCAATACTTCCAATCCTGGTCGCTATGTATTCCGATGTCCAAATGATATTTGGTTGAGTAAGTTGATATTCGTTCAAACATAATTACTTTCTTTATTTAATTTGACGAGATACTATTTGTATGTAAATATAATTATATTCGCTATTTGTTATAAGGTACAAGTGCAAGTCATGATTCGCAAGTAGCTAGACTAATTTGTGAAAGATGACCTAAACAAATTTTTTGTTCAAATAACGAGTGGTAATCACTTCTTTGAAATATTCGGCATTTTTCTGCAGGCTGCAGGAGTTTGTAGATTCTTTGAGTTGGAAGTACGGTTTTGTTCAGTAACTAAATAAAATATTTGCGGGAGCTTAATTTTTTTTATTAATTTTTCTTAGAAACTTTTTAGCTCCTGCAGTTCTGTTTTGAAAAGTTGATCGGAACAACTACCGAATCAGATTTTAAAACTTGATATTTCTCTTTCAGATACTCTATTAAGCATTTACTCGCTATTCAAACTCGCACAAGTGGCCGGCTTTTCACGATTTTTAAAAGGAGACCTGAAAGTTTGAAGAGTCAAGATTGAGTTTTCACTGGACCTACTTTTCACAAAAACTAGCGGAGAAATTCCCGTGGTACAGAAAATCGTGCTATTTAGACGCATTAAAATTAAAATTGATTTTACACCAGCATTATCACAATGATTATTTAATTGCATTTCACCTAATGCGCTTGCTTCTGCATCCAAACATTTCATTATAACTTTCCGTTCTGACGCATTTATTCTATTTGTTCTATTAGCAAATACCCTGTGTATTCAATTTCCATTCATTATTAAATTACGTTACATTAGTAAAAATACACTGATCACGCGATCGCCGATGCGCATAAAATATCAAAATTCATTATTTCATTACATCGAAAATTTAATCTCGTTTTATTAGCAAAACACGCTGCTTTCAAAAAATCGTTTTATTATTTACTCACGTTCCTGACAAATTCAATACCCCATTAAGTGAAATTATTAACTTGCCGAGGGGTCGCTTTATCACTCCATCGATTGAGTCATCCGGCAATCCAGATCGAAGCGCAGCCCCTCCGCTCCTCCCTCGAGCACACAAAAAAAAGGCTCGAATGAGAGCGAAAATGCCGCGAAAGTACTCTCCATCCGATATTCCAACGCCCCGTTAAAATCCGGGCGCGAGCCCGTGAAACGTCGGCGGGGATTTGCAGGTCGTAGAGGAATCAAATTTTTAACGCGCTCTCGGCCGAAACAATTCATTAATGTCGGCCCGTGCGCTTTTGAATGTCAGTGGCGACGCTGGAACCGAAAGGGCGCGGGGAAAGAGAGAGTGAGAGAGTGAGAGTGAGAGAGAGAGAGAGAGAGAGAGAGAGAGAGCTGAACAAACTGTAGATAAGGGCTTGTGGTGATTGCCCCGTAAAATATGTATCCTTCACCGGCGTGCCTCTCCCTCTTCCGTTCTTTCGCCCTCCGCCCTATTTTCTCTCCATCTCTACTACCTACTACCCCTCCTCCTCTTTCCCTTTTTTTCTGCTCCGACCCGACGCGTTACATCGTTACCATCCCACCGAAAACATCATATCATAAATTCGCGGAATAACTTTTTCCTTAGTTTTTGCTTGCGTTCTCGGATTTTTATTACCGGCCGTAAATTTTTTTTTCAACCATTCCTAGCGCTGTTATGTATGTACATATAGATTGCATTTTGAATTTCAGACGATTTTCGAATTTTGCATTTTATTTGAATTATTCGAATTTTCCGAGCGTTCTAAATGCGAAAGACAATAATCGTCCCGGAGAGTTTAATTATCATGATTATAATTGGTATTATGGATGAAACATTAAAATGAATTTGTTTTAATTCAATTCGTGACCCAATACTGAAGTAATAAGCTAACAATATTTTAAAGAATCACCGGAATAATGTAGTAAAGCGATTACCATGAGCTGCTTCATTAGTGAATAAACTGCTAATTATTCTTTTTCGTTAGTTAATATTAAGTCTCTAGCGGGTATTATAATTATTTACTACATTTATAGTATTGAATAATACTTAAATTTTTATAGACTAAAAAAAGAATTTCATAAACATCAATAAGAAACAATTACCTAAAAATTATACCTGGAAGTGAGAAGTCGAGAAACAAAGGGAGACTGAAAATAGAAACTATAATCCTCAATTCTCTTTTTGCTCGTCTCCTTTCTACCTTCTCTTACAACTGTTACTTTTCGTCTAGGCGAAACTGCACTTACAATCTTGTGCCCCCTAGCGCTGATCGCCGCCCGTCTCCCCTGGTGCCTTTTAAAGGAACAAAGAAGCCTCCAGGGGAAACTCCCAAGCGAGATTCATGAGAGATGTCATTTAATTTCTAAAGAAGATTCAGCAAAAAAAGCATGCGAGAGGAAGATATAAAAAAATTCCTCTTTTCGATATTGAAAAGTTGAAAGTGCGTATATACGCGGCCAAATCGAGGTGGAAAATGCATCAATGACAAAATTAATTACCACGATTAAATCCTTCAAATTAATATAATAAAAAATGAGGATGTACGACTCTTAGTTAATTTGACAGAAAACTGTAATTAATCGTGTAGCGTTTGCATACGGCGTTTGCATAATTTTGTTGAAATTAAATTACATTTCAAAGTGCACCGACGAACGGGCAATCATTGCACGAATTTGTATAATAATTGATAGGTATTGCCCGGTAGGAAATAAACGAATTTAACTGAATTAACTAATATAGCTAAAGTTCGATAAAATCTGACTATTTTGGACAGTACTTTGAAGTTATCTAAATTGCATTAGTAATTACTTTTAAGCTACTCTATTTGTACGATACGTCATTTCTCTTAAACTTGACAAAAACAGATTAATTCTAAATTAATAATTGCATTAAATTAAATAGATTAATTTTCCTATCCCAGAATAAAATTAAAACAATTAAAATTTTAATTTAAGTCTCGAAAGTCCACAAATTGAGAGGTTTTTATAAATGATGTTGTTGAACCAATCAACTGCCCAAGTTAGACTTTGGATAAATTGGTATTTACATTTTATTTCATACAAAAAAAAATTATTCTTCATGCTTACTCATACTTCCTTTTGTTGGTGTGGTCCACAATAATTTACTGTTTAAATTTCGCTATCAGTTGGAATCAACAAAACGAAACCAGTGCATTTATTGTTAAAAACATGCAAAGAAGAATTTACTTTCAAATTAAAAAAAGGATTTCGAAAATTAGTCGGTATTTAAATGCTGAGGCGTTATTAATTTTTAAAAAATTTTATTTGCACTTTTATGCGCTTGTCAACAGGTGATAAAACTAAAAATTCTATTAAAGAACCGGAAAATAAGGGAATCTCGTGAACTCGAGAGCTGTGGAATTACGACATCGCATAAAAACAAAGCCACCGAGGAATTCCAATTCCGAGAATAAAACGAGCCAAAATCACCCATGAAAATCTCGAGCAAAAAGAAGCAAAGAAAAGAAAAGAATGTTCGCGTCTAAAAAAATCCTCTCCAGGGAGGGACCCGCTCCGCGAGAGATCGAATATCCGAGGGTCGCGACCGCGCATGTCCTGCGGATTTACGTACTCAGCGAAGCGCGACGCGGCGTAACGTCGCGCATATCGCAGTATCAAGTGGCCATAAAGGCACAGTAGACGTCATTCGAGGCGCGCGGCCAGCCAGCATAAGCGAGCGCCGCGCGCGGTCCGGTCCGTCAACCGTAAAAATTCGAAGTCGACCTCACGCCGCTCGTTTACGACGAGATTTTCATGGCTCGCCAATTCTCCTCCCGGCGGCGTAAACTTTGTCGCCGAGCCGTTCGATCCTTTCTTCCCTCCCCTCCCGGGTAAAACGGAGGGTGAAAAATCACCCGGCGGCGGGTCGCTTAATTTCGAAGGGACGATTAGCTTTCTGGCGGAGCATCGACGATTTTACACGCGGGAGGGGAAGGAAGGCGCGATCGAAATCCGCTTAAGCCCTCGGAAATGACGCGGGATCCACGCGGAAGAGAAGCCGGGAGGGTTAAGGCGCGCGCGGCGCCGCGCGGAATTTAAATTTCCCGGGGAATTCGCGTGCCGCCTACGTAGGAGGAAGAAAAAAAAACACGAAGAAGAAGAGAACCAAGTCCGGGTAGGATCACGCGGACGGACAGCGTCTGCATATCGAGAGGCGCTGGCAGGTTATAGGGGCTGGGCTTGCATACCGAGCGTCGAGGCCCGGTATAATGTTACGGCAACGCGCGTGCGCGTCTTACCTCGCGCTAGGAGGAGATTGGAGGGGGACGCGTAGGTACGCACGAGCGGGGGGCTACAGGACGATCCATCTAAGAGATCCTTTGCAGCTCGCGGTAGGGGGAGGCAAATCCAGTAAAATCGAATATCCCTTGGCGGAGGCGTTGCGCGCATATCGCCCGTTCTATCGGACCCGAAGAATATTTTGCTTTCTCAAGTGCCTCTCCAACACCGCCTCCGAAGATTTAGGGCTTATTGGCGTATACCGTGGCGTTGCCGCGTCTCTCGCTCTCCGCCGACGCTTTCGACCTCCTACACTACTACCCACTTCCCTTCCTTTCCCTGCTCGTCTCGTCTCTCGCGCTTTATTTCCGAGCATCTGCGCTCCGGGGCAGGCGAGGGGGACTTGCCGACTCGTCGCTTTTCGTTGTTCCCTTCGATTTGACTTATTATTCTTGAGAGAGAGCTTAAGCCAGCCTTTCGAAAACGAAGACACACGTGGCGGCCTCCTTTCCTACATTTGATGGAAACTGATTTTTCAGAATATGTCACTTCTACATGCGAATCATTTTATTTTAGCTTGAAAATGAATTGCTGATTATAAAAATGTAAAACAGGTAAAGATTTAAACATTATCGATCTGCTTCAAATAATAGTAAAGAACAAATTGAGTAAAATTGCAAAAGTAATTATCCAATTAAAACATCGAGATTCACTGTATGGAATTATATTTGTAGTAGTGTTATATGATGTTAATATATATTGTAACGATCATCATACAATAAATAATAATACAACAATTTATGAAGTCCGGACATCGACTAACTAACAAAACATTCGTCAAGCGGCAAATTCACATCATATAGAAGAATATAAACGAACGTAGAATGCCAATCACGGAAAGACGTTTGCACCGAAAAAAGACATTCTTAATTGAGAACGTCTAAAACAGTTGTCACGTACGTCATTA